>CM062809.1:1235259317-1236459317 GCA_031772625.1 Pinus tabuliformis
CACACCAGAAAATCAAGTTGTATCATCATCTCAGATGATGAAACTAACTCGCAAAAGGAGCACCCGCTTATGTAGTACAACGTACCGTTTAGAGTGTTATCTACAAATATGACGAGAAAGAGTCACCAGAGATACAAGATTTGATTCAAACGCATGAAAAAGTATTTCAAGACCTACCTATGAAGATGCCACCTAATAGGGAAATTGAGATACAATAGAAGTCAAGGCAGGGTCAGACCCTGTCAACATCAAGCCATACCGATATCCACATCACCAAAAAACGGAACTTGAGAGATTAATCCAAGACCTTTTAAAGTGTGCGACCTTGATCATCTTAGAATATCTGATCAAGTGGAAGGGCTTACTCGAAGAAGACGCTTTCTGGGAGAATGAATCATCCTTTAACAACAATCGTCGTTACTTATGCTTTGAGGACAAAGCATTCTTTCGAGAGGAAGGCAATGTTATGTAAAAAATTAGTTAGTCTTTAATTTTAGATTTATTATTTAATTTTAGGATTAATTAGACGAAAGGGCACGATCATAAGATCATGCCCTTTCCCCAAAGGGTGCCCGTGGCAGTATTTAAGCCAGGAAACCCCATTGTAAAAGACATCATCTGTAATTTATCTAATTATTAATAAATATTTGCATATCTATTTCTGCGTTCATAAGTTCTCTGCTTCACTTCGCTTTTCTTGCACTTGATGATTGGAATAATTTCGCTATACATTGTGAGTACTCTTTTCATGCTTTATCTTGTAATTTTGTCTCATGAAATGATCTATGGAATATTTTCATTCACGAAGCTGGTGTAGTTGCTCTTGGGCTTATGTGAAGTTGCTTATCTTGTCTTTGAGATGGATTTCTCCTATTGATTGTTGAAATGTATGGTGGATTATTGTCCTACGAATAAATGATTGCTTATGCATTATCTTGATAAATCATCATTTGCAAATAATTAGAAGTATAAAATTCCCTTGTAACCTAGTTGCTACTAATGCCATACGAAGTTGTTGGCGAATTCCTTGATTGAAATTAAGCATCTCTAAACGTCGTTTCCATTAGACTCCATTCTCCCAAAAGGCTAGGCACTGGTCTAGTCCAAAGGTGATTGCAAAAGAAAACTCTTTTTCACCTCCTTCTATTCTAAGCCCTAACCTAGTAGGCCAAGCCTCCTAGGCCATCACCTAAAATTGTTTCTAGCCATTGAAAATCCTTGAAAACTAGTCAACTACTGGGTTAGGGTTCTTTGAGAGGTCCTCCAAATTTGAGGTCGATCCCACGTAGAAGTATCAAGATATTCAAAGCCCTAGCTTGAAGACCATTAATCCTAGATTCCCTTTGGTTGGTGGCTTCATTAGGGTCATTGCACTCAAATTTCAAGAAGAATTCAATTCCTTGATCCTATTCTCCTCCTTAACTTGGTCAAGATTATCCATTTGTTGCTCCAATCCAAACCCTTGACCTCGTTCGGGTCCACTTGGGCTTCTTTGTGGTCTCACTTACATTATAACTTCAATTTCACAAAGACCACTTACAAACCCTAGTTTCTAGGATTCCTTGATCTTGGGAACCTCTTTTCAAGTAACACTCCTCAAACCCTAGGTCTATGCGTCCTCTTAGCCTTCTAATAGAGTCATCCATCTTGCTACTATAGCAAGTGAGCCCATTATCTAAGCCTCTCTTATGAATAGGCTTTAGGAATCACCCTGCATCCTATCATTCATCCATCTATTCTAGTGATTCCTCTCATACCAGAACGGCTCCCATCGATAAAAGTCTGTAAAGAGCAAGGAGCTTTGGGTGAGGTGACAATGGGCTATCGCCCCATTGTTGCCACTTGACCTAGTAGTTGCTCTATAGGATCCCCTCCTATGACCCTTGCTAGTTTGAGCGGTAACAAATCTTACGATCCTTCAATGAACTGCCTCTTACACTAGATGAAGAGGACCACAGTCCTTATTAGAAACATATCAAAGTTACGAGTTCATCTTTGAATCAACGTCATCCTTTAAAAGTTCTAGCCATCTCCACCTTAGAGGTCACATAGATCATAAACGTGCTTCAATTAGGTCGATCTTGTTTGCTCCCTCTAAGTCCAAAGTCCATCCAATAACAAGTCTTCTTATTACTTTGTTCTTCCATCCTTCTTCCTTTGCTGCCACAACCCTGGTAGTCTTCATTATGTACCTGCAACCCCACTAGGAGGTTGTGGAAAAACAAAAACAACCAAGCAATCCAAGAGAATCATAATGAAACAATCAAGATAATACCCCGATTTAGGTAGCATGGTCCTACTTTCCCATTCTACATTTTTGACTCCCCTCCGCGCATTACAAGCCCTATTTCATCATTTTCCTTCTCTGCTTCCACAAGGCACTAGCATTCCCCTCCCCTTGTCCACATATCCAGGTCGGGCCAAGAAATGTTGCACCGAAGGTTGATGCAGCGAAAAAGAAAGGTACAAGCATATCATGGCCACTAGCAAGAAAGAAAAAACAAAACTATAAAATGCAAAATATGGCCAAGACATGAGCTCTACCCCTTATCATGGTAGTCTACCTAGTTCCTAGGGCTCCATAAGTGTCCCCACATCATTAAGGAACCCATGCACGTCCCAACCCCTGGTGGGCAATGAACTGTCCCACCTTAAGGGGGTAATAACTGTTTTACATCATTCAGAGCATGCTATAATTTCCTAGAGCCCCAAGCAGTAATACAAAGAAAAATCAAGAAAAGGCAAAAGGAAAATAAAGAGAGGCGGAAAAACAAAGGTCGAGGTAACTCAATATCCATGATTGCTTCCTCCTACATCCGTATACCTAATATGTGGACATCCCTCTTTATGGCTATCCTTGTGCCCATGGCATTTGGCCTCGAGACCCCTGTGACTCCATCCATTTCATCATTGCTCATATGCCACCTATAAATTGAAGGATGTACCAGGGACCTATCTTTCCACTTAGGGGCTGGAAACACCTAATAGGGTTGTTTATTAGCCACTACTACCTAGGGAGGTAACACTGTTACGAGATTAAAACCCCAAATTTAGAAGGGAAGCCCAATATGAAGTCTCAATTTGGTCTTGATTAACAAGCTTGGTTCACTTAGATGGACTAACGAATTATTGTTTCTGATGGTGAGGATCTAGCACTGGACATTATATGTAATTGGCAGGTGGTTTCATCATGGGTTGGGCAACTTAATTGGGGCCTGTTGACCACTACCGGTCAAATGCCCATGCAGTACACCCCCTTTTCTTTACAAAAAGGGGTAGCGCTTGATCGACATGACCGTGCCATCCTGCAGTCATCAACAGCTTGATCAATTTATGTTGTAAACCCAGTCTGCATATATCAAATGTAAATAACCTTAGCAGATATGAGTCGTGTATGTAAATTGCCTGGGTGGACCTAACTTTCTAATGATAATCTACATCTCGGAAGGTTTTTCGTCTCACCGATCCATGATCGGCAGAGTTTTCCTTCAGCCTGACCCCAAAGCCGGGATTGATTTTGTCATTAAAATTTTAGGAGAATCCTAGTGTGTTAATCTGCTAGATTATAGTTGTGTCGCAAAACTGGGTGATTTATGAGGGTTTGTGTTAAGTGGGTTTGTCCCTTAAGATGTAAATTGTAAAAGTCATGATATAAAGTGTCTTGAGGGTTAGAAAATGTTTTAATCCCTCATAAGTCCCAAGTCCTAGGTCCTAGGGAATTTTTTCCAAAGGCTAAGTTCGAGGATCCATTTAGAAAATGAATTAAAAATTAAAAATTAAAAATTAAAAAATAAATAAATAAATAAAATAAAAATAAAAATTATAAAAAATAAAAAAATTATAAAATAAAGCAAAAACCCTAAAAAATAATAAAATAATCATATTTTGAGTAAATAAATGCAAAATTTCATTTTTTTTAATGAATTAATAATTTCGACGGATGAGATTAAGAGATGTCTTGATCCTCATCGACGGTCGAGATCATTTCGACATGGATCACTCGAACTAGCCGTTGGGATCTTTTCCTTTAAATAGGGTTCTAGGAGTCATTTGAGAGGATTGCATCTGTGAGTCTTGTGCTGAAGAAGCTCTCTTGTAATCTGTTTTCTGGTTAATAAAAGAAGACTTTGGGGTTCAAATCTTGCTGGTGTTACTCTCTGGAAGTGCTGTGAGATTTTTAATTTCTGCATATTTTATTTTTTCAGCCGTTAATAACAGCTTATCTTAGAGTATTGTGAGCACAGGTATCTTGTTCACTTGCTAGGGTTTGAATGGTGTTAGGGTTTCTGAAGTAATGGCAGTTATCTCCATTGCTTTTTGAGATCTAGCATCATTTTGGCTCTCTTTACTAATGATTGATTTAACGTGTGCAGAAAACCCTTACTGAAGAAGATTGGTGGGCGTTTGGGGAAGTTCTAGGCTGAACCAGCCAACTCCCATAGGCTCTTCCTTGCAGAGCCCAGCTGATTTTTTCCCTGGGTTAATCATTTAAATTTACTTTTCTGGTTTGCATGAGAGATTTTTTGAGCCTTTTCACAGTAAAGTTGAAGTTTCTGATATTCTGAAAATATTTCTATTATTATTGCTAAATCTGGCTGTTAAGGGGCCAAAATCTGTAAATTAATCGGTTTTTTGGGGTTTCAAATTTTGTTTTATGCATGTTGCGGTTTTTCTTCTCTTGCAGGTCACAGGTGCTACAGATCAGAGAAAATCTAGATCTAATTGGAGAGGTTTCGTCGGCTTCTGGGTTATCTTCTTTTCGTATTAGCTCCGCACTGTTCATCAGTTGTTTATTCATACTGTTGCTACTCCTCTACATCTGCAAAAAACACAGCCAAGCCTGCCACACATTTATTCAACATTTTCTGGCGTCTGCGTGAGGTTGCTGCTCGGTAAAATTTCACAGGCCTGCATGCGTTTAAGGGTCCTTCTTGGCCGCTGTCGAGGGTATCTGTAGACAGGTAAGAAAAGCGTAGGTGGAGAACCTTTCACGTGAGATATTTCTCTCCATCAAACGCCAGGTAATGTTCCCAATTCGAATCCAGAAACCAATTCATATGAGGGGCGTATTTTTTTTTTATAACATCGTTCTGATTTTCCACGTGAGCAGTAATTTTCATCGTGGTTTCAGTTTATTCTGATAGTGTGAGTCTATCTGCGTCTTGGCGTTTAGGGTAAATCGATTCTCAGTCTTTGATTCAGCATAGTTTTTGCAAAATAAAAACAAAAATCGATATTCATTTTTTCGGTTGGGTTCATAAGTCTGTTATCGTATGCGGTGGTCCATCATCGCATTTTCTGTGGATTTATCTACATAAAAAGGAGGGCCGATCCAAAAAACGCCGCCGTCAAAACCTGCAGAAAGCGCCCATCCTGTGGCTTCATCCCTCCAGCCTGCGGCAAGATCCAGCGTCCCCCTCGACCCCTTTCCTTGCTCACGCAGCCTTTCGCTTTCCCTTTGTGATAATCGAACCTCTGCGGGCCTGCGTGCTTCTCGCTTTGGCCCCTCTCCATCCCGTCGAGCTCCATCCTCAAGCGTATCATCTGGCTGCCGTGAGGAAAATTTCGTGGCTCTGCGAAACCAAAAAGTTCCAAATCTTTACCCGCCGTCGAAGCTCTTTGGGCCGACAAGCAAAAAAACAAACGTGCTCATTTCCTTCCACGCTGACGGTCGCTTGAATAAGTTTCATCGATTTTTTTTTTGGGTTGTTGGTTTTGAATCTTGATATAAACATAACATCGATTTTTATCATATATGGTTAGATTCTAGAATAAAAGTTTAGGGTTTTGATAATAAAGGCTTAGATATATTCCAATTCAGTTTTAATATATATGCAAGCTTTAGAATTTAGGATATGCTTTAGCTTAGGACTTGAAAAAAAAAAAGTTTTGTTTAGGTTTTAAAATTTTGATTTAGTTTATTTTGATTTTAGAATAGACTTTAAATTAGATTTTAATTTTAGGAATTAATTTTTTTTTTAAATAGTTTTAATTTTCATTCATTTGTTAAACTTTAGTTTTATTTTGAAATGTTTCAACTTTTTTTAGATTTTATTAAAAAGTCATAAAAATTTTAAAATCATTAAAAAAAAAAAAAAAAATTTAAAAAGGCATTGTGGGAATTTTGTCAGGATTTAGTTTTTCTTCAGAAAATTGTCATGCTGGAGATTTAAATTTTCAAGTTATGCACACGAATGATCATCTTGAAGATTTAGCTGCATAAAAATGATATCTGGTCAATGATTTATGATTTGTGTGGTTGTTTAAAGCATTCATCTCTTCAAAATTTTCAGTTACTGGATATCGTTATTGAGCTTTGGTCATTATAAGAGCGTTGTTGTTTTAACTGATATCTTGCACTGTTCTAAATTATTTGATGATAAATGATTGTTGTTCACGTTTTATATTTCTATATTATCTAGCAAGTAATCGTTTTAACACCAATCTCTTAAGGCACTGGTCTGCTAAATTAATTAAATCATTTTAGTGCTCATCATATCGTGTCTCCCAACCAACTGTTTGGCAGTTGGTCTTCATCATCTCACAGGGACTACCCCCCTTAGCCATGGGAGACAGGTTTAAACGGAGAGATCGGGGATCAGGGTGACAGCCCCCGGTCTGAGCGTTGTCGTGTCAATCTGTGCGACAACATTTTTTGGCGTCGTTGTCGGGGATAGAGTTTTTCTGTCCTTGGTTCTTTCATCTCAAGCTATTTCGTGTTTTACTTCTTGTTCAGGTGGCGACTCCACTTCATATATTATCTTCAAGAGTGTACACTAGAAGACATCCAAGCAGTCTGTGCAACCCTACTCCTGATCCTGAAAAGGTCCTCAGGGTACGATTACACAAACTCGCTTCTCGTACACTTCTTGTAGACCTTGGACAAGAAGCCCTCTCTGATATTCATTTGTTATTTAAGGGTCAAGCTAGGCACAACATCATGGATATGTATGCCCCTTGTGATTTTTCTAATATTCCAGGATATCCCAACGATATTCCATCTATTGGGATCGATAAATTGCCTAATTTTCAAGGGAATAATGCGATTAGTGCTAACTCTCATTTGCGAGATTTTAGCATATGGATGGCTAAATACGCAAGATCTGCTGATTTTGATCATGAGGATGTCAGAATGACTCTTTTCATCTTAACTCTAGGAGGCGATGCTTATGATTGGTTTGCAGAAAAGCCTCAGAATTCATTTAACTCTTTACAGTCAATCATTAATGCATTTAAAGAAAAATATGGAGATAAGAGAGAAGGAAGACACCTAGTAAAAGCTCTTAGCCTAATAAAAAAGAGAGAGGATGAAAATGTTGAAGAATTTAATAAAAGGTTTAACGGAATTGTTAGAGAATTACCTCAAGATTATAAACCTACAGATAAAACTCTCCAAGATTTTTACATTGATGCCTTTAGTCCTAAACCATCTTATGAATTAAGGCGTGCTAAACTTAATGATTATAGAGATTGCCAATCTTTAGCTATAGAACTTGAAAAGGACAAGGCCGCATCTGGAAAGTCTGAGATCCCAGGTTTCGATAGGGCCGCTACGAAACTAAAAGAACCTAAGGGAAAAGCAGCCCAAGAACCTGAAAGTGAGCTTGTTCTAAAATTGCTTCAAAAAATTGAGACTATGGAAATTAATCATAATAAGGAGATAACCACTTTGCAAAATAAGTTGATTCAAATGGAAAGATCGCAAAATTTTCAACCTCGAAACAATAATAATAGAAATAACAATTGGCAAAGAAAGGGTCAAACTAGTGAGCAAAGACCTCCTAATCCGCTGACTAATTTGGTTGATAATGCTCCTCCTTATTGTCGGGTTTGTGATGCTCTTCGTGAAGAGGCCACTTGTCCCATTATTAGAAGAATTTTAGATAATGGAATGTTTGGAACAAGCGATCAAATAAATGTAGTAGGCAGCAAGTTTCCTTTGTCTTTGGATGATTGGATAGAGGTTAAGGAAAGGAGTCGTGATGTTGAGAATCTTTCATCAGCTTTTAGTATAAATAACCTTGAAAACGAAGATGATATTTTGGCTAGGTTATATGGTGAAAAACCCTCTCCTGAGCAAATCTTGGAAATTGCTAGAGATAAGGGTTTGACCTATCAGAGAAAGGATAAAGATCAAAGCGAGAATCAAATACCCCTTCGAACTTTTAACCCGGGTGTAAACTCTGGAATAGATGTCGATTTGGGAACTTGGTATAACTATAACAATGCTAAAATCTGGGTTCCTGTCTCCGAGATTGCTAAAATCCCTTCCCAAAGAGACAAGTTACTAAAAGCGATTCAAGGTCCTCAAGTCAATACTTCTCAACAGAAGACTCAGGAAGTTGGCTATCATGATGCTCCCATATATCTGCAAAGCTTAGATGCTGATAACAAAGATCACCAGCCTTTTTTCATCACCTTATTAGTTAATGGGTATAAATTGAATAATTGCATGTTGGATTCTAGTGCATCCGCTTGTGTAATGACTAAAAGGGTCATGGAACAGCTTAACTTAAGAGTTTCTAGACCCTATTATAACATATGGGCCATGGATTCTAAGAAAATCGAAGTACATGGTTTAATCAAAGATTTGCAAGTTCATCTTTCAGTTTACCCAGACATCATGGTTGTCATGGATATTGTTGTTGTGGATGTGCCTGATGCCTGGGGTATGCTGTTATCTAGAAAGTGGGCCTCTGATCTAGGAGGAAGCATTCAAATGAATTGGTCGTATGCCATGATTCCTTCTCCTAGTGGTGATGGTTTTGTAAGACTAAATAGAGAGCCCGAAAGAAAGTTTCATGTTGAAGATCCTAGGAGAACTCATAACGAAATAATTAAAGAGCAATCTGACATTGGGAACTACGCCATCATGTCTAATTTTATAATTCCTCCTGATGATAAGATTAAGGGTCTCAAGGATAAAGTTTGGTATATGTACTTTGATGGTGCATCATCTAGGGCTGGTAAAGGTGCGGGAATAGTGCTTAAATCTCCCCTTGGTCACATTTTCAAGTTTGCCTATCGATTAGAATTTGAGGCAACCAACAATGTCGCTGAATATGAGGCTATACTGTTGGGTCTTGAATTGGCCAAGTCCTTGAGGGTTAGATTGCTTAGCATTAAAGGAGATTCTGATTTAGTTATCATGCAGCTTAAGAATAAATTCACATGCAGAAATCAAAGATTAAGAAACTACAGAAATGTTGTGTGGGATACTATGGGGCATTTTGATGCCCTTGACCTCGAAGCAATTCCGAGAGAGCAAAATAGTCTGGCAGATGAACTTGCTGTAGCTGCTACTACTTTCCAGTTGTCGGATGAACTAATTAATGATAAGATTAAAATGGAAGTAATATTCAGACCATCTGTTCCAGACAACTCAGAGCATTGGCAAGTTTTTAATGACGAAAAACAAGTCATTCGTTTCCTTAATAGTTTAGATGAGTTTGAGGATTTCCGGATAGTTTCTGAGGAGGAGGGAGTTTTAAATCATGAGCATATCATAAATCCTACTCCTAGGAATGTGGTTGCTCTAGAGCAACATTTTGATCGGCATGATGCTACGAAGCTGAAAGAAGAAAACAAGATGGACCCAAGCGAGTACCTCGAAATTAATATTGGTACTTCTGAAAACCCGAAAATGGTTAAAATTGGTAAAGGTACTAGTTTGGAAGAAAGGAAAAAGTTAACTAATTTACTTCGCGAATATCGAGATGTTCTAGCTTTTTCTTACGACGAATTAAAAGGCTATAGGGAAGATGTTATGGAGCATACTATTCCCTTAAAAGACGAAAATGCTAAACCCTTTCGTCAGAAACTTAGGCAAATTAATCCTAAGTTAGCCCCCTTGGTCCAGAAAGAACTTGCAAAAATGCTTGCAGCAGGGATCATCGCTCAAACTAGGCATTCGACATGGTGTTCAAATTTGGTGATTGTTAGGAAAAAGAACGGTACAATAAGAATTTGTGTCGATTTTAGAAACCTTAATCTAGCATGCAAAAAGGATAATTACCCTTTGCCAAACATGGAAAATTTGTTGCAAAGAGTAACTGGTTCTGGAATGATGTCGCTGCTAGATGGTTTTTCTAGGTACAATCAGGTATGGGTTAAAAGGGAAGATCTAAAAGAATGTTGAATGAATTAATTCACATGGAGCTAACAGCTCAATGATAATACAAAGATATTTACAATAATAGAAACATCAGGTTTCTATGTAGAATATAGAACAAACAGTTTCATCTAAGAAACTGCTAAAAGAAAAATAGAAACATCTAAATACTGAGCATTACTAAATAGAAATATATTCTAATACCCTCCCTTAATGCTCAATCTATTTACAACACCAATAGACCCGCGAAATTTTACAAATTTATCAGGACCAAGAGGCTTGGTGAAAATATCGGCGGGCTGCTCTGTTGTGGGAACATAGTGCAACTGAACTGTGCCGTCTTCAACCAGCTGTCGAATGTAGTGGCAGTGAGTTTCCACATGCTTTGTTCGTTCATGAAAGACTGGATTCTTGGCAAGTTTGAGCACTCCCTGATTATCACAAAACAAAGAAGTAGGCCTTGTCTGAAAAACATGCATATCTGCAAGCATACTACGAAGCCAAACTGCCTCACAGGCTGCCTTAACTGCTCCCGATACTCTGCTTCTGTTGAGGAGAGAGCCACTACCTGTTGCTTCTTACTAGTCCAAGTAACAGCTCCAGACCCTAGACTAAACACATACCCAGCTGTAGATTTACGGTCATCAACCGAACCGGCCCAGTGAGAGTCAGTGTAGCCACTGAGAATAGGATTGGAGCTGCGGGTATATAAGAGGCCATAATCAGAAGTACCACGCACATATCGTAGTACCCGCTTTGCTGCTATCCAATGATCAGCTTTAGGAGCTGACATAAAGCGAGAAATGTAGCTTACTGCAAAACTGATGTCAGGTCTGGTAGCAGTAAGATAGATGAGACTGCCCACTAATTGCCTGAATAAAGTTTCATCCACAGGAGGAGAGGATGACTGTGCTGAAAGTTTGAGCCCTGGTTCCATAGGAGTCGTGGCCGGTTTGCAATCCTGCATTCTGAACCTTTCCACAAGATTTTTAGCATACTTGGACTGAGAAAGAAAGATCTGATTTTCAGTCTACCACACTTCAACTCCCAGACAGTAATGAAGAAGTCCCAAGTCTGTCATCTCAAACGTTCTGCATAGATCTTGTTTGATCCCATGGATCAAATGTGCAGAGCTGCCAGTAAGTAGTAATGATAAGATCATCCACATAGACGACTACAAATAAGATATCATCACCAGTATGCTGGATATACAGGTTTGCATCAGATGGACTACGCTGAAAACCTTGATCTGTCAGGTACTGATCAATTTTCATGTACCAAGCCCGAGGAGCTTGTTTCAATCCATAGATTGCTTTAACTAACCGACACACTTTCTGTTCTTGACCAGCAACCTTGAATCCTGGAGGCTGCGTCATGTAGACTTCTTCTTGGAGATCACCATTTAGGAAAGCACTTTTTACATCCATCTGATGAACTTTCCAATTGAACTGAGCTGCTAGGGCAAGAACAAGCCTTATGGTACTCATCTTGGCTGTAGGAGCAAAAGTCTCCTCATAGTCGATGCCTTCCTTCTGTGAAAATCCTCGAGCCACAAGCTGAGCTTTATACTTGTCTAAGGTTCCATCAGCTTTGTATTTTACTTTATACACCCATTTGCAACCTATGGGTGTTTTGTCTGCAGGAAGATCAGAAAGGGTCCATGTGTGATTCTTCTGAAGACTCTGAAATTCTGCTTCCATAGCCTGTTCCCACTCAGATGTACCCTTAGCCTCTGAATATGTTTGAGGCTCAAAAGTACTGTGAAGGTTAGCCATAAGAGCAAAATTGACTGTAGACTGTTGTCTGTTCTTATGCCTAGAAGTTCTACCTTCAAGGAGCTCGTCATCCCGGAGATCACCTATGGTTTTAGCCCACCATTTGGGCGAGAGAAGAAGAACCAATATCAGGATTAGAGGAACCAATATCAGGAGGAAGAGAAGCAGGCTCAAGAGCAATAGGAACAGCAAGAGGAGGATTAGCTTCTGGAGGAAGCTCAGATAGAGTAGTATCAAACCCTGATGCTACATCATCCCTCCCATCAGATGGACTGACTGGAAGAAGAACACTGTGAGGCGGATCCTCAGAGAGCTGCTCAGAGGAAGAGGACTGAAAGAATCCTCTGTCTTCATCAAATACTACATCTCGACTGAAGCTAAGTCGACCAGTGGCTATATCTATCAGCCTATAGGCCTTGTGATGATCACTGTAACCTGTCATCATGAGTTTCTGACTTTTGGAATCCAACTTAGATCGCTTAGCAGATGGAATCCAAACATATGCAACTGAGCCAAAAACTTTGAGATGACTGATCTTAGGCTTACGACCAGACCACAATTCTTCAGGAGTCTTCCCTTTAACAGCCTGAGTAGGGGATCTGTTAAGAAGGTAAACAGCAGTAAATACTGCTTCAGCCCAGAATTTGTTTGGAACACTCCGGTGTTGTAACATGGAACGAGCCATTTCAACAACCGTGCGGTTGCGACGCTCGACAACACTGTTCTGCTGGGGAGTGTAAGGTGTGGTTAATTGACGTTTGATGCCATGAATATCACAGAAGTTGGCAAAAGCTGAGGAACAAAATTCCCCCCCATTGTCGGTCCTAAGGTCATGATATTACAACCAGATTCGTTTTCAACTAAAGTTTTAAACTTCTGAAAGGTACTAAGAGCATCAGATTTATTTTTTAAAAATACACCCACATCTTTCTACTGAAGTCATCTACAATAAGTAAAAAGTATTTGCAAGCAGTGATAGAAGCTGTATTCATAGGACCACAAATATCAGCATGAAGTAACTGAAGTACCTGGGATGCGCGCCAAGATTCTCCATTTTTGAATGACGACCGATGTTGCTTTCCCGCTTGACAGGCGCTGCATACCCCCAACTGCTGAGTCTGAATATCAGGTAATCCTGACACAAGTCCCTCCCGAGAGAGCTGAGAGAGATACTGCATATTGAGATGCCCATATCGCTGATGCCATAGAGTACTGATGGGAGGAGACACGAGCTGCTAGAGCCACTTCTGGAAAGTCACGGTGTCAAGTAGCCTGTATAGACCATGGTCCTCTAGGCCAGTAGCAACTGTCAGACTGGTCTCCCTGTCAATAATGGAACACTTGTGTGCACTGAACACAACATCGAGCTGAGGAGAATTCCTCATAATCTGACTGACAGAGAGCAGATTAATCTCCATACCAGGAACATAGTATACATTTAGAAATATGAGCGTGCGTCCACCAGACTGAATTTGAACTGTACCCCTGCCAGCAACAGTGTACTTTTCACCGCCACCAAATACTACTGAATCACTGAAAGGTGAGAAGTCAATAAACCAGTCACGCCTGTGAGAGAAGTGGCATGATGCACCAGAATCAATGTACCATGCAGAGGAAGGAACATGTTCTGAAGACCTTTTAGCCATAAAGGCGTAAAAGGCAGAATCTGTCTGCTCGGAATGTTCTGCAACATTCGCTGTCTGATGAAGTGTGGCCATTTTCACAAAGAGAATACAAAAGTATGACACACAAGAACAATGTAGCTGACTGCTTATGCTGGTGAAAATTTAAAGAACAGACTTTCTGCTGTCTAAAACAATAGTAATACTGCTAATACAGTTCTGAGAATACAGATTTCCACAAGAGAATGCCGGTCTACAGATGTCACAGGTCTGAGTTTGTAATGAACACTGTCAGGATCACAAGAAAAAAAAATTCCGCTGATTGGTAACACACTGCCGGCAAACACTACGGATATATATATACGTCTCAGGTATCAAAATGGCCCACAGAAAATAGATGAAGATCTAAACAATGGCCCACGTGAGCTATCAAGGCTTCACGTCACGTCTCAGCTGTAAACGACTCAGAGATATACTATACGGCTCAGCTATATAGATCCACAGGTGTATACGATGGGTTTCAACTGCCACGGGTTTCACTGTATATATGGAGGTGTATTATGGACTGTATGTAAATACCCGTATTCTGGACGGTAATGAGGACCCGTATTATATCCACGGGTCTGATAAATCTTTGAAATAAAACACCCGCGTATATCCACGCCACAGAGATTGACGGATATCCACGCCACAGAATTTTCAAAGCTTTACGACACGTCTTAGCTACGTGGTAATATATCAGAATACACGGGTTTGAAATATATCCACTGGTTTTACAACACACGCGTATATCCACAGGTTTGAAAATACACGCGAATTACAGGGTTTTACAACACACGCGTATATCCACGGGTTTGAAATTACACGTGAATTACAGGGTTTCAAATATCCACGGGTTTGACAGATATCTCTGCTACAGAGATTCAGATATATATCTAAGAGTTCTGAAATATATATATATCCACGAGTTTTAACTGTAATATCATCCACGGGTTTCAAATATCCTCGGGCTTGAAATCAATAAGCGTATATCACAAGTTTGACAGCGTTTGAAAAATAAAAAATAGACAGTTGCCCGCAGATCAAATTTTCAGACCACGACTCCGATTTTAAAAAACAAATAAGTTATAAACCGAGAGAAAACACCTGGATCAGGATTGCTGAGGAATTCCACGATGTGGTCGAAGAAAATAGCTGGATTCAATATTCCAAGCAACTGGCCAGCCAAAAAAAATTCCGCTTCCACGAAAACAGTCACCGCCACAAAGTTATTTCCTTAGAAAAATGATCATGCAAGGGAAGAATCCATTTCTGTATCGAGATGGACGACTGTAAGCTTTTATCACAGCGAGCAAAGCCGAGGCTAAGACTCAGTGAAGGCTGCCTGGCTTACAGAGGGCTCGACCTTAGAAAAGACTCAAGAAATTATGATGCAGAGAGAATTACTTTTCAAGAAATCTCTTAACCTTGCTCTGATACCATAAAAGAATGTTGAATGAATTAATTCACATGGAGCTAACAGCTCAATGATAATACAAAGATATTTACAATAATAGAAACATCAGGTTTCTATGTAGAATATAGAACAAACAGTTTCATCTAAGAAACTGCTAAAAGAAAAATAGAAACATCTAAAAGACTGAGCATTACTAAATAGAAATATATTCTAATAAGATCGTCACAAAACCACATTCACAACGCCATGGGGTACTTTTGAATACATTAGAATGCCGTTTGGATTAACAAACGTTGGGGCTACTTTCCAAAGGGCTATGGATTATGCCTTCAAAGGGTTAATCGGGAAAATTATTGAAATTTACCAAGATGATCTTACTGTTTTCTCTAAAGATGGTATCAGTCATATAGATCATCTTAGGCAAGTCTTCGATAGATGTAGAGAATATGGGATTTCTTTGAACCCGGTTAAGTCTGTTTTTGGGGTAACGGAAGGGAAATTATTGGGCCATATTATTTCGAAGGAAGGAATCAAGATTGATCCTGAAAGAATCGAAGCAATCCAAAAGATTCCTCTCCCACATAATCTTAAATCCCTTCAGTCTTTCCTTGGAAAGATAAATTTTATTAGAAGATTCATCCCATATTACGCAGAAATAGCCAAGCCTATTCAAAATCTTCTAAAAAAAGATGCAAAATTTGTTTGGGAAGAAGACAGCAAAAAGGCTTTCCAAGAAATCAAATCTGCTATCGCAAAAGCTCCTGTCTTAGTGAGTCCTGATTATTCCAAGGATTTCATGATTTTTTCTTTCGCTTCCGAGGATACCATTGCTGGTGTCTTACTTCAAAAGAATAAAGATGGTCACGAGCAGCGTATTGCTTTCATGAGTAGAGCACTTCAAAATTCTGAATTGAAGTACAATACCATGGAAAAGCAGGCCTATGCCCTGGTTAAGTCTCTTAAGCACTTTAAAACTTATGTGGGTTATTATAAGATCATTGCTTTCGTCCCACATTCTGCTATTAAGGATATATTAACTCAAACCGATTGCTTAGGGACTCGTGCTAGGTGGGTTACTAAAATACAGGAGTATGATTTGGAAATCAGACCCACCAAGTTGATCAAAGGCCAAGGCTTAGCTCAGATGTTAACTGAAGGTAATGAAAAGACTCTTGGTTTGTTATGTCTTAGCGATCTATCTTCGCCAGAGTTGCAAAGATTAGCGGAGCATGAGTGGTATAAGGACATAGTTTATTACTTGATGAATCTTGCATGTCCTAACCATTTAGTTGCTCATAAGAGAAGGGCTCTTAGACTAAAAGCCACTAAGTATTGCCTTATGAAGGATGGCCTTGGATGGAGAAATCCTGAAGGCTTAGTGCTTAGGTGTGTTGATGACGTTGAGTCCAAGAAATTAATTTCTGAGTTTCATTCAGGATTTTGTGGTGGTCATTATGCTGCTAGAACTATCGCCCACAAAATCCTGAAAGCTGGCTATTATTGGCCTTCGATTTTTTCTGATGTGCACAAGTTTGTTAGAGCGTGTCAAGCCTGTCAACTATTCACTGGGAAACAGAAGCTTGTTGCCCTTCCTCTACAACCTGTCATTGTAGAGGCACCTTTTCAGCATTGGGGTCTGGACTTCATAGGGAAGTTCCATGAAAATTCTAGCAATGGCTACTCATGGATTTTGACTGCTATGGATTATTTTACTAAATGGGTCGAAGCCATTCCTGCTAAGAATGCCACTGAAAAGGTTATTATGGATTTCATTGAAAATAACATCATTACTAGATTTGGTGTCCCTGCTAAGATCACTACCGACAATGCCAAGGCTTTTAGTTCCTTAGAGTTTTCATCTTTTTGTTTCAAGTATGGCATTGTCTTATCTCATTCGTCAAATTACTATCCTCAAGGTAATGGTTTGGTTGAATCAAGTAACAAAAATCTCATAACCATTATCAAGAAGATAGTAGGAGATAAAAAGAAATCATGGGACAGCAAAATCAAATATGCTTTATGGGCAGATAGAATCACTAAGAAAAAGGCTACTGGTAAATCTCCCTTTGAATTAGTTTATGGCTTGGATGTTACTTTACCTGTGCACCTGAAGTTGCCAGCTTATCAGCTTCTCCAGAATTTTTCTACTAATAAAGATGTTGTTCAAAATAGAATAGATCAGATTGTCGAGTTAGATGAAGCTCGTAGGACAACTTTTTGATGCCATATGTAAAAATCAATCTAACATTAAGAAAAGCTTTGATAAATGTTCTCGATCTAGATCTTTGCAGATTGGAGATATGGTATTGCTTTGGGATCGCAAGAATGAGAAACCAGGAAAACATAAGAAGTTTGACAATTTGTGGCTGGGACCTTACATTATTCGAGATATAGTTGGACCAAACTCATTCCACTTGAGCAGATTGGATGGCGAACCACTTGATTTACCAACGAATGGCCAAATGCTCAAGCTGTTCTTCAGAGATGATATTTGATGCCATAGGGCATCCTTTGTATTGTATTTCTATCCCTACTCATTGTCTTTTCAGCATTTCATTTCTGTTTTAGGATTAGATTTACTTTCATGTTACTAGATAGTTTTTTTTTCCGAAGAAAGAGAGCGCGTAATTTCCATTAATTCAGAATTGCTGAAAATTACATGTTGTAGATGCAGTAGCATATGCTGTAGTGTGGGTATACCACTTACAAAAACCAATACTTCAGGGAAGTATGCAGATAGGCCCTCAAACAGGGCAACCAGAAAGAGGGTATGTAAACCCCAACAGGAGTGAACCCCTACCCTTACAAGCTAAAAAAAAACAAAAAATAAAAACAGTAAAAACGATAGCTCCTTCGAATGGCAATACAGGAGTAAACCCCTGCCCAACGAAGCTAAAATAAACAGATATATACAATGGCTCCTGAGGAGAGCGCAGTAGTTCGAAAAGCCGCCAAGAAGAGGCACGAAATGGAAAGGAGCAGCCAAGGTAGCCACACCCCCCACCCCCTCAACTCTCCATCTGTGACTGAGGAAGGTACCGCCCAAATATCCAAAGAAACCATAAGAAAAAACCACCAGAAACAGCCATTGAAGAGACGGCACGAATCGGTGCAGAGATAGACTCCACACCACAGATCCCTCAACGCAACCAATGACTGCCGAGGTAAGCCAGCAAAAACCAAAAAAAGAAACCCACACCTCAGCAAGGGAACCCATCAGGGCTCAACCAGAGCAGAGGCGTTTCGGGTCTGGGGGCAGAGGCGGCTAGGGCAGCCACCTCGCCCCCACGAGGCCTAACTAAGCCCCCGCCTCCTCACCACGGCTCAGTACAAACTGGGACGGACCACCAAAACAGAGCCGGAGTTGAGCCGAAATCCGCCGGAAACCAGAAGAGGTAGGTCGCACTCCGCTGCCTCCCCAAACAGAGCACAAGGCCAGAACTCTGTCTATGAAAAAAGCTGAGCAGTCATGCCAAAACTGGGACGGCAGACGAAGATAATATATCAAAGCCTCGCAGAGGAAAGCACGCCGCAAGGGAAGAGGGCCGTCGATGAGAAGGGAAACAGAGGCCGAAGACGATACCGCACCACCGGCTACCGGATCCGATGAACAGCAAACCCCACCCTACGAAGCAACCCCCGGCACAGAATTAGCCGCACGACGGGATGGAGCACCAAGGAAAGGTGGAAGGGCGGCCCGAAAGCCTCACCAGAGGCAGGCCCTGCCGCCGCAGGCGCGAAAACAGCAGCTCGGAGCCGAGTAAACCCTAGCAGCCCCTTCATGTTACTAGATAGTTAATAAATGAAGAGCTTTTATTTTTCCTGTGCTTAATGTATATGATGATTTTTGGATGGACACTACTTATTTTTATATGTGTGTTGCGTGGATGCAGATTCTGGATTCTCACATTCCTACAGTGCAGCAACGTGTCCCCAAGTAGAGCCAGATGTTGACCACTACCGGTCAAATGGCCATGCAGTACACCCCCTTTTCTTTACAAAAAGGGGTAGCGCTTGATCGACATGACCGTGCCATCCTGCAATCATCAAAAGCTTGATCAATTTATGTTGTAAACCCAGTCTGCATATATCAAACGTAAATAATCTTAGCAGATATGAGTCGTGTATGTAAATTGCCTGGGTGGACCTAACTTTCTAATGATAATCTACATCCCGGAAGGTTTTTCGTCTCACCAATCCATGATCGGCAGAGTTTTCCTTCAGCCTGACCCCAAAGCCGGGATTGATTTTGTCATTAAAATTTTAGGAGAATCCTAGTGTGTTAATCTGCTAGATTATAGTTGTGTCGCAGAACTGGGTGATTTATGAGGGTCTGTGTTAAGTGGGTTTGTCCCCTTAAGATGTAAATTGTAAAAGTCATGATGTAAAGTGTCTTTAGGGTTAGGAAATGTTTTAATCCCTCATAAGTCCTAAGTCCTAGGTCCTAGGGAATTTTTTCCAAAGGCTAGTTCGAGGATCCATTTAGAAAATGAATTAAAAATTAAAAATTAAAAATTAAAAAAATAAATAAATAAATAAAATAAAAATAAAAATAATAAAAAATAAAAAATAAAAAATTATAAAATAAAGCAAAAACCCTAAAAAATAATAAAATAATAATATTTTGAGTAAATACATGCAAAATTTCATTTTTTTAATGAATTAATAATTTCGACGGATGAGATTAAGAGATGTCTTGATCCTCATCGACAGTCGAAATCATTTTGACATGGATCACTCGAACTAGCCGTTGGGATCTTTTCCTTTAAATAGGGTTCTAGGAGTCATTTGAGAGGATTGCATCTATGAGACTTGTGTTGAAGAAGCTCTCTTGTAATATGTTTTCTGGTTAATAAAAGAAGACTTTGGGGTTCAAATCTTGCTGGTGTTACTCTCTAGAAGTGCTGTGAGATTTTTAATTTCTGCATATTTTATTTTTTCAGCCGTTAATAACAGCTTATCTTAGAGTATTGTGAGCACAGGTATCTTGTTCACTTGCTAGGGTTTGAATGGTGTTAGGGTTTCTGAAGTAATAGCAGATATCTCCATTGCTTTTTGAGATCTAGCATCATTTTGGCTCTCTTTACTGATGGTTGATTTAAGGTGTGCAGAAAACCCTTACTTAAGAAGATTGGTGGGCATTTGGGGAAGTTCTAGGCTGAACCAGCCAACTCCCACAGGCTCTTCCTTGCAGAGCCCAGCTGATTTTTTCCCTGGGTTAATCATTTAAATTTACTTTTCTGGTTTGCATGAGAGATTTTTTGAGCCTTTTCACAGTAAAGTTGAAGTTTCTGATATTCTGAAAATATTTCTATTATTATTGCTAAATCTGGCTGTTAAGGGGCCAAAATCTGTAAATTAATCAGTTTTTTGGGGTTTCAAATTTTGTTTTATGCATGTTGCGGTTTTTCTTCTCTCTTGCAGGTCACAGGTGCTACAGATCAGAGAAAATCTAGATCTAATTGGAGAGGTTTCATCGGCTTCTAGGTTATCTTCTTTTCATATTAGCTCCGCACTGTTCATCAGATGTTTATTCATACTGTTGCTACTCCTCTACATCTGCACAAAACACAGCCAAGCCTGCCACACATTTATTCAACGTTTTCTGGTGTCTGCGTGCAGTTGCTGCTCGGTAAAATTTCACAGGCCTGCATGCGTTTAAGGGTCCTTCTTGGCCGCTGTCGAGGGTATCTGTAGACAGGTAAGAAAAGCGTAGGTGGAGAACCTTTCACGTGAGCTATTTCTCTCCATCAAACGCCAGGTAATGTTCCCAATTCGAATCCAGAAACCGATTCATATGAGAGGCGTATTTTTTTTTTATAACATCGTTCTGATTTTCCACGTGAGCAGTAATTTTCATCGTGGTTTCAGTTTATTCTGATAGTGTGAGTCTATCTGCGTCTTGGTGTTTAGGGTAAATCGATTCTCAGTCTTTGATTCAGCATAGTTTTTGCAAAATAAAAACAAAAATCGATATTCATTTTTTCGGTTGGGTTCATAAGTCTGTTATCGTATGCGGTTGTCCATCATCGCATTTTCTGTGGATTTATCTGCATAAAAAGGAGGGCCGATCCAAAAAAACGCCGCCGTCAAAACCTGCAGAAAGCGCCCATCCTGTGGCTTCATCCCTCCAACCTGCGGCAAGATCCAGCGTCCCCCTCAACCCCTTTCCTTGCTCACGCAGCCTTTCGCTTTCCCTTTGTGATAATCGAACCTCTACGGGCCTGCGTGCTTCTCGCTTTGGCCCCTCTCCATCCCGTCGAGCTCCATCCTCAAGCGTATCATCTGGCTGCCGTGAGGAAAATTTCGTGGCTCTGCGAAACCAAAGAGTTCCAAATCTTTACCCGCCGTCGAAGCTCTTTGGGCCGACAAGCAAAAAAACAAACGTGCTCATTTCCTTCCACGCTGACGGTCGCTTGAATAAGTTTCATCGATTTTTTTTTTTTGGGTTGTTGGTTTTGAATCTTGATATAAACATAACATCGATTTTTATCATATATGGTTAGATTCTAGAATAAAAGTTTAGAGTTTTGATAATAAAGGCTTAGATATATTCCGATTCAGTTTTAATATATATGTAAGCTTTAGAATTTAGGATATGCTTTAGCTTAGGACTTTTAAAAAAAAAAAAAAAAATTGTTTAGGTTTTAAAATTTTGATTTAGTTTATTTTGATTTTAGAATAGACTTTAAGTTAGATTTTAATTTTAGGAATTAATTTTTTTTTTTTTAAATAGTTTTAATTTTCATTCATTTGTTAAACTTTAGTTTTATTTTGAAATGTTTCAACTTTTTTTAGATTTTATTAAAAAGTCGTAAAAATTTTAAAATCATAATTTAAAAAAATAAAAAAAAGGCATTATGGGAATTTTGTCAGGATTTAGTTTTTCTTCAGAAAATTGTCATGCTGGAGATTTAAATTTTCAAGTTATGCACACGAATGATCATCTTGAAGATTTAGCTGCATAAAAATGATATCTGGTCAGTGATTTATGATTTGTGTGGTTGTTTAAAGCATTCATCTCTTCAAAATTTTCAGTGACTGGATATCGTTATTAAGCTTTGGTCATTATAAGAGCGTTGTTGTTTTAACTGATATCTTGCACTGTTCTAAATTATTTGATGATAAATGATTGTTGTTCACGTTTTATATTTCTATATTATCTAGCAAGTAATCGTTTTAACACCAATCTCTTAAGGCACTGGTCTGCTAAATTAATTAAATCATTTTAGTGCTCATCATATCGTGTCTCCCACCCAACTGTTTGGCAGTTGGTCTTCATCATCTCACAGGGACTACCCCCCTTAGCCGTGGGAGACAGGCTTAAACGGAGAGATCAGGGATCAGGGTGACAGCCCCTGGTCTGAGCGTTGTCGTGTCAATCTGTGCGACAACAGGGCCCAAATCCACAAGAGGATCATATTGACACCCCCAGGTGAAGCTTTGAGAGCCATGGGACACCCATCATGTGATAAGCATCATTTCACCGCATGGGCACCTCCAGCACCCTCAGCAGTCTACTCATTGTCCCACATTATTCACAAGATTATGCACTTGGACCAGTGTGCCCCAACCCACTTAGCATTTACCATGTAGTGTGGCAACTAATCCAAGGCCCAGAGGAGGTTTGTCTCACCCCTTAAGACATGGGAGGGCAAGCACCATTGTCAAAGCCCTTAGTATTGGAGCATTACAAGCTATTTTATCGTCAGGAGACCCATGAGACCAGTTTTGTACCCCAAACACTGAATTGGGGCCACATGATGATTTACACGGAGATTAAGGGGACCATCCCCTTGTTTGAGATTTATGGAGCCCTCTCACACATTTTGGCACAAAGAGGACGCAATGTTGCCTTCCAAAAACCCTACATCGGCTTGACATCATCATTTCAGGTTGCATTTGGATGGTTAATTCAGATTTTGTAGAATCACTTGGTTGGCTTGTGACCAAGGGATGTATTTTGACATATTTCATAATGTTGTGGGGCTTCTAGTCTTAATTCGTCTTAGTAGATCATGTATAAATAGATGAGATCTCGTTTGAGCTACTCATCATCATCACACTTCGATTAGATCTCCTGAGAAGAACTCGCACTTGTTTCTTTGGCTATTGGAGAATTTTTTGGAATGCATTTTGACATTTGGAGCTAATTTGCATTTTTCTTTGGTGCTATTTCTTGGATCTTGGATGGATATATTGCATGTCATCTTGTAACTGCTTAATGTTGATGGAATTTTTCTCTTCAATTTGTCTAATGTATGGAATTGTTGCTTCTAGAATGTACAAAATGTGCCCTAATTATTGAAAAGTAATTTTGGAAGGCTTTCTAGTTGAGTATTGCATATGTTTTATTCAATGTATAGCATGTAATGAATGTTCCTAGTGGAGGAAATTCTTGAACTATCCATAAAATTATGTTATCTTTGAAGTAGGTAAATGCTTAAATGTGGTACCTAGGGCATCATTTTTAAGCCTCCTTAGTGACGATTTAGCTCATCTTGAACATCCTGAGACTCCATATGCCCAAAGGACAAGGCACTAATCCAAGTCCTTGGTGGTCATCTCTACTTTTCATCCATAATTTTCCCCCTTAAAATTCGGTCCTTTTAAAGCTAGGATGAAAATCTAGGGCTTGCATCAAAATTTTAGGGAGGAGATTTTTCGGGAATTCGAGAGCCTAAACATCAAGCCTATGGTTTAGGCTACCTATGCCCCAAGATTGTTAGGCATCCACTCGAGTTTCATCCATAAAATCTCTTGCCCTAGGTGTTGCTCCAAGAGAGAAACCACAAGTTCTTCTCCCTCAACTTGAGGACTTCCGTGAGGATTATATGAACTTAGTACTAGTTGAAGTATATCATAAGAAGCCTTTTCTTTCAAGCCCTGACCTTGTGAATACCTATTACCATCAAAAAACCTCAAAACCTTAGGGCTTGTGCCTTCTTTTCTAGGGATTTTCTTAGACAGCAATTTGCTTCTTTGAAGCCGTGTACCTTTATTGAGCCTCTCTTTGGAATGAACTCTAGCTCCATCATCTTGTACCTTTAACCCTAGAATATCTATTATAAGTGATCATAATCATACCGAGACTCCTCCCATTGGTTAAAGTCTATAAAGAGCAGGGGACCTTGGCTGTGGTGACAGTGGGCCATTGTCCCATTGTTAGCACTTAGTCTAGCTCTTTGTCTTGTATGGTTTCCCTCTCCAAGGCCTGCTAGATTTTGTAGTAACAGTAAGCATAACAGAGTTGCAATTATAGGATATTCTTACGCCAAAAACAACGATCTAAAAAGTGAAGAATGATGCAATATACAAAATTAGAGTTCTGCTCATAATGGGCAGACATGACAAGGCAGTGAGAGTGCAAGAGCTCGTGGTGTGGACATAACTCAAGATCATCTCATGAAGAGGAATAATGTCTAGCTGAACTCTATTTTTCACTTCAAATTATAATAGTTGTATACAGTCTATTGCTTCTTTAAAAGAAATGCAAGCATTGATCACGAATGACTAGAAATAATCTACAGACAACAAGCAATTTGAGAAATGAAGCTTTCATTTCTGGTTTTTGAAAGTGAAATACAACATGTTTTTTTCGAGCATGTGAATACACTTAAATATTTGTAATTTTGTACTATTCAAGGCCTATAAATTCAATTAGATAAGCACATTGCTTTAGGTACACCACAAGAAATCACACCAAAGATGAGCTTTCCATAATCATTCAAAGCCAAAAGTATTCTTCATTGCTTACCTTAAATGATACTGAAGGTCAAGATCATGAAGATGCGAAAACACCTGGAGCACAGAGCATTATGAATGTTCATATGAGAGACAAGTAACCAAATATTCAAAGAAAAAGGAAATAAGAACAGGAAAGATTGAATGAAACACAATTTTTAATGTTTACTGACAATATTGACAAATAATTACAACCTGAAAGATTTCTGCCAAATTTAATCAATAAAGATCACACGGGAGTTCACAATTTCAAAATCTCCCCGAAAAATAAGATGATAAAGGAATAAATTTAAGTTGCAGTGGCTAAACCAAAATCGCAATCCAAGTATAGACTTACACAAAACGAAAACAGATCAAAGATGATTCATGCAGAACAGCTTATTATTGTTTAAACAATGTAAATGAGGGATGGCTTCCCTTTACTGTAGCAGTAACATGCAATACAAAACTGATCTTCTTGACCATCGAAGATTAGTTATCATGACTTCCACAAGATATTTGAACCATCATCAAGATTTCAATCCATGAAAATCATCTACTCTATTCTGCAAGGTACTTAAGGCATAAAAAAAGGTATCATATCTTCCATAGGATTTGCAACATCTACTCATCATAAATTATGATAGTTGTGCAGAGTGTAATCTCATCCTTCATAAAAGAAACTCTTCTAAAAAAGTTCTATAACATTATGTCAAAATCCAAAGTTTCTAGTACAGTGAATAGTTCAGGAGACTAAGAAAGTTATCCCACCACTTTTACAATCGAGGTTGTTAAAGATTGTGCGTCTTTTAAGCTGAACCAATTTTTTACCAGCGCACATCATATATAAAGATGACTCCAAGAACCAAGGAGTGCATTAGATAATCTTAAGTCTTTTGCTTCATGATTCTCAACATTGAATGTGTTAGCCAATAACATTGCATATTTGAATGGCAAGTAAAAAGGAACATTTACAGTATGTCCTTGTAGTTTACATAAGTATGCATGAAAACAATGCTAAATAATTAATCATAATAACAATAATATAATTGAAATAATACTAAGAATTCACATTAGTTACCATCTAAAAGATCACATGTTTAAAAGACATGCTTCCTTGCCTTTGTGACTAGTCAATGCTTAAAAGTATATGGTCACAAGGCTCGTTGCCACCATTCATTTTATATATATATATATATATAACAATTTTGCAAACATCCTGATTTTATTGTGAAATTGCGATCTTTTCGCCTAGCTGATGTCTGCCAATTTTTACTGGTATTTCGGTCGGGTCTTAATTTTGCCAATTTTTACCAATATCCTTTGGTCTTTTACGATTTTTTGGATTTCCAGATCTTTGCTTACTTTATCCCAATGCCGATGTTTGCAACATATATATATATATATATATATATATATATATATATTTTATGGTGTCTTAATTTTGTCAATGTTTTCGAAATTTTACTGATACTTTCTCGATTTTTATGATTTTTTGGTTTGGTAATATCCCCAATTTTGTGAGCATGGGAGTCACTAAAGAATTTTGCCCAATTTTAGTAATATTAATTAAAAAGGGGCAAATATTATTGGTGAAAGGTGGCTAGTATTATTTTATTGGAGAAAAGCGGCAAAGTATTATTTTATTAAATGGCGGCAAAAGTAACTTAGTGGAAAATAGCCCCCACTAATAAAATAATATTAAAAAAGGAGTCTAGAGGCATGAGGAGAAATTATAAAAGGAGGATGGACTCATTTTGTGGATTATATTTTGGCTATTACACTTCAAATCTTACAAGCATTTATTAAGCAAGAAAAAGGTTGATTTCATGGTTTCAAGGAGGGAAGAACTAATCTTCCTTGGGAAAAATAATCCCAAATTATTTTGGAAGGAGCTCCAACCGAAAAAGATACAAATTGGAAATAATATTACAACTTCTAAATGGTTTGACTTTGCAAGACAACTCTATGAGCAGGTTCCCAAGGTTGACCCTCCCCCCTTGGTCAACACTGATACTAAACTCTTTACGGTACAAGAGGTAGAGATGGGTATCAAGAAGTTGGGTGTTGAAAAAGCAAAAGACTTAGCTGAACTCCAAGCAGAAAATCTAAAGTGGGGCTCAAAGATTCTTGCACCTCACATTACAAAAATCTTCAACAACATCATACAACAAGGGCTCCCCACAGATTGGACAACTAGTCTGGCAATACCTCTTTTCAAGAGCGGCGACATCAATAATCCCTCCAATTATAGGACCATCATGATAAACCCTTTGTTTGCAAAGCTATTTGGAAGCATGCTAGAAAACAAAATTAGCAAGTGGGCAGAAGAAAGAAATAAGCGTGCTAAAGGGCAAGCAGGTTTTAGACCTAAGCATTCCACAGTTGATCATTGCATAACTTTAAGGCACATCATTGAAAAAGTTTGGGAGAAGAAGGAAGAAGTCTTTTGTTTCTTTGTTGATTTCAGAAAAGCGTTTGACTCGGTTCCTAGGGATAACTTTGGCAAAGAATGGAGGAACTTGGGGTTCCTAAACATTTGAGAGCAGCTATGCATAGGCTGTATGAAGAGGTGAAAGTCAAAATTAGAACTTCAACAGGCATTGCTGAAAGTTTTAGAAGCGATATCGCGGTCAAGCAAGGTTGCCCACTGTCTCCTACCCTTTTTGGTTTATATATAGACAAGCTTGAGGAGTGGTTAAATTCGCAAGGGGGTGATGGTATCTATTTGTGCAAGTTTGTTATAAGGCTTCTTTTGTATGCAGATGACCTTATTCTGATTGCTAAATCGGCTCTTGGTTTGCAAGAGCACTTACTATCCCTTGAGCATTTTTGTAGAAGTGTGGGGATGCAAGTCAATTCAGCAAAACGGAAGTAGTGGTCTTCTCTAAGAAAAGAAAACATAACCAGCATAAGTCCTACTTTGAAGGCAACATTCTGGAAGAAGTTGCGGATTACAAATACCTCGGAATTGACTTCAACAAAAATCTAAGCTGGAATGGTTGTAGAAAGAAAAGAACTTTGGGGGGTTGGAAAGCATTTTATGCTTTTCAAAATAGGTGTAGAGAGGCAGAGTTATGGGACTGGAAGACCACTCAAACTCTTTTTGGGCTTCTAGTGATTCCAGTGATTCTATATGGTTGTGAACTGTGGGCTAGCAGTACTTCCGACATGCAGTGGAGACAAATTGAGAAAATTCAGAAGCATTTAATTACAAACAAATTTAAGATTAAAAGTGCAGTTCCTTATGATATCTTGTTAAGTGAAACAGGGACTGCTCCTATTGAAGCAATTGCTATGGTGCGAGTCATAAGGTATTTAAAAAAAATTGAGCAAATGGAAGAGGGTAGATGGCCTAAGGTTGTCTTTAATGATAGATTGTGCAAGAGCAAAAAACTTGGATGCAGCAAAATAACAAATGGTTTAGTAAATGGGATATTTGCTTGAACGCGTGCCCCATAAACAGCAAAGAGATAAAAGCTTTTGTTATGGAAAAGTTCCACAAACGTACTTGGGAGAAGGAGCTAGGAAGAAAGAAAAATTACTATATTGAAGTGTTTAATCCCACTCATATTCATCAACCAAAAGCATACATAGAGGCCAATATTTCTTGGAGAGCCAAAATTCTTATTGCTCAGTTAAGGACTAATTCTCATCAACTCTGTTGTGAAACAGGGCGCTGGAAAAGGCCAAAGGAAGTGTGGGAGGAAAGGGTATACATTTTTTGTTCTTCCGAAAAGTGGAAACAGAAAAACATTTCATTTTAGAATGTGAGGCCTTCAAAGACAACAGGGAAAGTTATGCAAATACGCTGACAGCTAGCTCTTGGGATAATCTATTTAATGAGGGGTTTGTCGAGAAGATGGTAGCATTTATTGTGAAGCTTCACAAAAAAAGGGCCAAATACATCAAGCAGATGAAGAAGCAATCTGTCCCATAGGCTATCTTTAGCCCCGTGGACGTTAAAATAATTTCTTCTTCTTCTTCTTCTTCTTCTTCTTCTTCTATTTCATCTTCTCTTGGAGTTGTTTAGCACAAGGGCCAAAGTGTTGTTTAGCACCAGGAATTCCAAGCGGAATTCCAACCTCATTTCAGAGAACTTCGAGTGTCTCCCTAGTGAGGCAATTTGGGGAGCTCAATTCAGAGCTTCCATTGGACATCATTGCAAGAGTTTATTCAAAAGTTCATTTTTCTTGGTCACAAAGGTATTTTGTGGAGCACATTGTGGGAGCAAGCGTAGGTTAGAGGCTTCGAGATTTTGCAAGGATTTTTCTTATTGTTAGAACGGAGTTTGGACAGTGATTTGCCGACCTGGATTGGAGGCTATTACCTAGGTCAATTTTTCTATCTTTTGGCAAGGGCGCAAAAGCTATTAACCAAGTGCTACGTAGGGGTTTAGAGAAGTGGAGTCGGGAGAGATAAGGTTTGGAGATAGGAGGTATTTCTCAGTGGAGAATTTAGACGGAACTGGGAGAAATATCTCGTGGGTAGATTTGGACATAATTGAGTAGTATCAAAATTGTGGGGCGTTTTCTGTCCAGATTGGGCAATTCACACTTGTTGGGGGTCACCAAGGTTCGGTGGATCCCAAACCCTTTCTAGGTTTTTGTGGGTTTACTGAGAGGAGTCTCCAACTAATTTTATAAAAATTTCCAGGCGATATTTGGGGCCGAAATCCTTATTCTTATAGCAGGGCGAATTGTTGCTTAGCTGGGGAATTTGCACCATTTTGTGGGTTCCACTTTCGCTTGGAGACAGGCCAAACCTTTTCTAGGTATTTTTAGGTTTGAGGAGAGGAGCTTGCGGCTGCAATTTCAAAGCATTCCAGGCATTACTTTGAGCAAGACGATGAGTTCCATTTGGCAGCCTATAGCAGATTCTCTGGGCAGTGTGCATTATCAAGTTGGAGACATTTTAGTAGTTGGATCGGCGATATTTCACTTGGGGTTTGCATAGCTTGCAAAGCAAGCCCAAGTTCAATTGTTCTTGCTCATTATGTACGCGGATTCCCCTTGGTTAATAAAATGGCCCAGTTATTCTATTTATTTTCTATGGCGTTCTGATTTGGGTGCTTGGACTTTAATTTTAATTGTCATTCCTAGTTCATGTTTTGGTATTTACTATTATTTTCCAATTAGGAATATTACAGTGGTATCCGAGCCCTGATCTTGGCCAAGCTGTGGGCCTTAAGCCAAGAGATGACAAGGCCAAAATAAAAAGCTAAGAAATCATGGGATCCATAGAAAGATTAAAATCAAACAACATGGCAGTAACCTTGAATGAGGTGATTAGGATGCAACAAATGATGATTGATGTGGGGGAGCAGCTAATTCACACCACAATTGGGAATCAAGACCATTCTCAATTATACAACAAATTCACTATGCCCAAAATTATGGATAATGCATCAAGATTGAAAGACATGACTGCAACTAATGTGGAGTTATTGGCAACAAATTGGAGGGCATACCAATCACTAGGAAATGGAATTCAGGCATACCTCTCTTTTTGGGAATTCTATGAACACAAATCAATGGGAATTAAGTAGAATTATGCAGGAATGAAGAGGAGGATCAAGGCATAAAATGAAAAGGCAATTGAAGGGGTCATGTTTGGCAAGGAAACAGTTGAGCTGCAATATCCCAAATGGGATATTTTGCTAATTATGCATAAATTTAAGCAAAATTTCACTATAAAATGACTATACAATTAATAGAATATTGTCATGCAAAATATAACAAGTAGAGTGCGGGCAATTCAATAACACAATGAGTAGAAATAATCTTAGCTTTCATTATAATAAATAACTAAAAGAGAGTACATGATGATATAACTGAAATAGCTGAGATAGATAATCTAGTCTCCAAAACTAATCTGCTCCAATGTTGAAACTGCCCTCCCAAAGAGCATGATGTGTGAAATATAGCAGTGGATACCCCCTTTAAGGTAGGGCAGTTCATTTCCCACCAGGGGTTGGGACAATCATGGGTTCCTAAATCATAAAGGAGGCTCATCTAAGGCTTGTAGGAACTAGGGTGACGGCCATGATGATGGGGTAGAGCTCATGTATTGGATTTTGCCCACGTGCTAAATGTGTTTGTCTCGGCTATCACTTGCATTTTGTGGTACATCTTCTTGTTGAATGTCGCCAATTATGCCTTTGCTTTTCTTTTCAACTGCATCAACCTTCGGGTATCATTCCAGGCCCGACCCAAGGTGTGGGCAAGGGGGAGGGGAAAGTTAACCCTATGTGGACCCAGTGGAGTAATGTGGACCCAGGTGGGAGAAATGATGAATGGGGTTATAATGAGCGGAAGGGGAGCAATATATATGGATGAGGAAGCGGAACCACACAACCAAAATCGAGGTTTCCCGTGTAATACCATCCTTAAAGCCCAAAGGTCAGTAAAAGAGATCCCACGGGACTAGGGTCCAAGGTTAACATCCAAAAGAGGTCTAGGGAACAAGAGCACAGACCTAGCATGTTCTTTCCACCAAATCTCCCCATTAATCCATGCCCAAAAGTGTGCATGATAAGCAAACTACAAAACTCAATTACCAAACGACAAGGAATACCTTTAGGTTCGAAAGGACCACCTTTAAACATATGATCATGGCAGATGGGTGAGGGACCACATGGATGGCTCAGGTGGCGAAGACATGGCACAAAGAGCTAGTTGGTGGCTGCAAGGGGCTGCTAGCTGTCGGCTAAGGACCATCTTGCAGAAAAAAAATTCTCCTATGGATATCATCCACACAATGGTGGACAACAGGGTTCATTATAAAACCCTAGCCTTTCGATGCTTAGGGTATGTTAATGATGAAACCCTAATCTTCTTAGGGTTTATTGATAACGTTTAGATCTCTTGTTGAAATCCCACTCTCTTAATGTTTAGGTTTTTGGTAATGTTATGGTAAAACCCTAGTCTTTTAGGATTTGTTGTTGATGTCTAGAAACCCTAGTTTTCTAAGGGTTTGGTAAATTAAGGGTTTATGACAAAACCCTTGTAATAGTCAATGTAAAACCCTAGAAATGGATCTTTGGGTGTATATGCCTCCTTATAATTGAAACCCTTGCCTGGTTAAAATTGTTGTATATCTAATTTTTGGAGTTTGATGTTTGTATTTAGAGTTTATTATAAAACCCTAGTATGAGACTGATATAAGTTTCTTAGAAATGATAATGGAACCCTAGAGATGAAATGCTAGTATACTAACTCGATTGTTGATACTCATGATTTAGTTTTTGAAATCTAGGATTTGTGACGAAACCCTAGTAAATGTTGTTGCAAGAAGTCTAATGGATGAGGCTCTTTATTGATTACCAGCATAGCTCCATTTTAACTACAAATCTAACATGAGCCGAGAGGGATCAAATTTCTTCACGTGCAATAATTCTTTAGAGTGCAAAATACAACGTGTAATTTTTCATTGTTTAAATTGTATTTTTAAACGCTATATAGAGTATATATAGGACCAAATAAACATTTTAACCATAAAAACTTATTTTTTCATGATATATACATCTTTTTTTAAAATGATATATAATATATACATATTTGACATTAAAATATTTTACATAACATGTACAAAGAGACATTTTATCTGTGCAAATTAGTTAACATAGATCTTAAATAGTTTATTTAAGTCTCCTTTTTACTTCTAATTACTCTACAACATATTCATTTTTTTTATTATTGTAGCCAACATTTTTTTTCTATTTAGAAGACGTGTCAACTGGACGAATGGACAAACTTACACATCCCCCTCATACTGGGTTGTAGAATGAGCCTCTCGGCTCAATGAAACCTAACTAGGTTTAAACTTTAGGTCTTAAATGATTTATTATGCTCCTATTATAATATCGACCTCATGCTCTTGTACATATATATTTGTGTTTGATTGTACTTGTTGAAAGTTTACAGTTACATAGTCTTCAAGATGATGAAAATGCTTACCTCATATTTGATAATAATTTGACGATAATGTTGAGCATGATGGAAAGAGGAAGTTGTGAGAAGCTCGATGGCATTAAAGTTCAATAGATAATCTTGTTTCCATGTGAAGGAATGACGAAGTTTTGGAAGGTCTAAATTCTTTGATGAATTGTTGATGCAAAAATGAAGAGCCTGTGTGACTAGAAGAATAAGATAGTGATGGACTTGTCCTGTAGTTACTTGGATAAAGGAAAGTTGAGAGTGAGCTTGAAGAGAAATGAACGACCTGATGAAAGGGGTATGAGGATGTTTGAAATCGGAGAATAGTTGAAGCAATATTGATGGTTATTTGTAAAGTTGCGAACAAAACTTAGATGTTTTTGGAATAAATGTTGAGGTTGAGTTTGGTGTTGCTGGAAAAGTTGAAGAAGTAAAGCTTCTAACTAGATGTGTTTGATATGATGATGATCTAAGTAGCATCAAAATGATTAAGGACCCCGAAGGTGATCCGAATTTAAATAGGAACGCAATAAAATATAGAGATAACCATAAAGACAGATATGCAGCGGAAATAATACCTCATTTCATTACTGTAAAATACTGAAATATGCTTACAAACAGAAATGGAAATAAACCAGCTAGGGCGATGGTAGCTTATCTCTGAGAAGAGATGTGGTGGCTACATGCCTCTGAACTGTCTTACAATGAGGCTCGAAGGCCTATTTATTGATGAGAAACAATGGAAAACCCTTCACATTCCAAAACCTAACCCTAGAAGATGAAACGCCAAATTGTGGGCCCCGTTTTTGGGTAAGTTGGTACATCAACTTCCCGGGGTCGCGAATTGGTCGTACTATCTCCGTTTGACGTGCATGATATCCCGTTGGAAAGATCTTTCCGAGGACTACGACTAAAAAGACGATTTTTATCAAAAAAATCATTGGCGGTAGATTTCCCAAAAAACATCGTTCAGGGCCTCAAAACGGCTCCGGAAGTTTAGGACCCGAAAAACTGCTAAAAATAGTAAATTGTGCTATAATTAAGGAAACTGAAAAAAAATTGTACGAAGCACTAGAGGGGATCCAAGTGGAATTAGCGGGTGGCCACCAATATCCACCTGGATCATTCCTCCCCCCTTAGGAAGCAATGGTCCCCATTGCGTTGAGTTCCTCCATGAGATGAGGGAACTTCTGCTGCACTTGGTCCCTGGTGAAGGAGTTGTCCTGCTTTGACAACTCGATACAGTTGGATATTCTGCTGGCGAGTGTGCTTGATCTGTGTGTCCATGATCCAATCAGTTGCAACTTGTTCCATGCAAGCTGGATTTAGCTCTGTGGGTGTGAGTTGTTCTGCAATGTCGGACGTGTCTAGTAATGGTGGAAAGTATGGCCAAAGGCGGTCGACATTGAACATCGGGTGCAGGCCAAGGAATGGGGGAATGCTGAGCTCAAATGCATTGTCTCCCACAGCCTTGGTAATGGTGTAAGGGCCATATCGAAGTGGTCTGAGTTTCCGATAGGCTCCGGTAAGGTGTTCCTTTTGCAAATGCAACCAGACTTTGTCTCCCACTTGAAACTTGTGTGGCACCCGATGTTGATCATGTCGCTGCTTGTACTTGGCATTTGATTTCTCCAGAATTTCATGGACCTGTTGGCGAATATGTTGGATGTGCTCAATGAAGTTGTTTGCCTTATCTGTTTCGGACTGGACATGAGCAGAATCTGCGTGAGTAGCTGCAAATGGCATGGCCACATCGATGGGACATAGTGGCTGGAATCCCAATCCCACCTGGAAAGGGTTGTGGCCAGTCGAGCTGTGGAGAGCCCGGTTGTAGCTGTGTTGAACATAGGGGAGGCTCTCGTCCCATGTGCGTGGATGCTTTGAGTTGTACATGCACAGAATGTGTACGATCATCCTATTGACGACCTCAGTCTGGCCATCAGTTTGAGGATGGAAGGCTGTGGACTTAGTGAGTTTGGTGTCCAGCATCGACCAGAGGCTAGACCAAAATGTACTGAGGAACCTGTTGTCCCGATCTAAAATGATAGACTGTGGGATCCCAAAGTGTACCCATACTCGTTCAAAGAAGAGTTTAGCAATGGCTTCTGTTGTGATATTCTTCTTGCAGGCCGCCATAATGGCCATCTTCGAGAACCTGTCGACGACCACAAAAACACAGTCATTTCCATGCCTAGTGGAAGGGAGGCCTGACATGTAATCCATGGAGATGGATTCCCAAGGTCGACTAGGGGTAGGCAGCGGGGTATAGAGGCCTTGCTTCTTGATGGTCGGTTTGGCAATGGCGCAAGCAGTGCATGATCTGATGTACTTCTCGACATCCTGTCGAAGATTCGGCCAATAGAAATATTTCTGCAGTACTGCCACCGTTTTTTCGACCCCAAAATGCCCAACGGCCCGACTGTAGTGTGCTTCCCTTATCATCTTGGCACGCTCGCTTGAAGGAACACAAAGGTGACCCAGGTGGCATAACAGGTCGTCCTGGAGGTGAAAATCTGGAACATGCTGACCCTCCAAGAGTGTCTGGTATGTGTGGCCGAATTCCGGGTCGCTTTTGTAGAGAAGTGGTCATTCAGAAGTCTCGTGCCCACAAGAGTTGAGCACGATGGTTAACGCCATGATCGGTGGTCGACTGAGGCAATCTGCAACATTATTGGTGCTGCCCTTCTTATACTTGATATTCAAATGGAACTGTTGCAGGTATGTGGACCACTTCTGATGGCGATCATCCTGCAATTTCCCTTGGGTCTGTATGAACTGCAGGGGTCGGTGGTCTGTGTGGATGACCGTTTCCTTCCCCAAAATGTAATGCTTCCATTTTCGGCAGGCCTGCACAATGGAATACATCTCTTTGTCATAAGTGGGATACTTCCGGACTGTGTCTGAAAGTGTCTCACTGTGATATGCCACAGGATGCCCGTGTTGAGTAAGGACTGCCCCAATAGCATAGTCAGAGGCATCTGTCTCGACCTCAAATGGTTGTTGCAAGTCTGGTAATGCAAGAACTGGTGTTGTGCAGAGTCGATCTTTGAACTCTGTGAATGCCTTCTGTTGAGATTCAGACCAAAAAGAATTTGCTTTCGCTCCTCCCTTGGTGACCTGACTCAAGGGCCAAGTGATATGAGAAAATCCCAACACGAACCTGCAGTAGAAGTTGGCAAGGCCTAGAAAGCTGCGAAGCTCTGTCAGAGTGGTTGGAGATGGCCAATCCCGAATGACTTGGATCTTGGCTGGATCCACATGCACCCCCCGTTCATCAATAATGTATCCCAGATACTGAACCTGGGTCATGCCAAAAGTGCATTTCTCCAAATTGGCACATAACTTGTGTTGTCACAGTGTTTGGAGAACCTGTCGGATGTGGTGGAGGTGCTCTTCCCAAGACAAGTTTATGTCTGTTCTGTGGCAGAATTTGAAGGATGAAAAACTTTGTTTCTGTGGAAGGGCCAAAACCCTAAAAAGAGGACTTATATCTTCAGATTGCTATAAGGGTTGCACCTAAACCTTGAGAATTTGCTATGCATCGAAGAAGGGTTGGTTAAGCCATGTTGTTCTCAGATTGTACTTTTGAATTGAACAATTTTTCCTAAGAAAAGGTTGTTGGGTTTTTCCCTAGTTAGGGTTTTCCCAAGGTAAAAGTTTGTGTTTCTTTTGTTTGGTTGTCTCTTCATGATCCTACTGTCATTATTGTTTTCTGCTGAGATTTTCTATGTATAATTGCTTAATGATGTATGCAACACAAGATGAATTAGTTAAGAAATCATGGAAAGTAATTATCAGATTAGGAAATTATAAAAAATCAACAGCAATAGCCCTTGGAAAAACCCCAAAGAGAAAACCAGTGAGAGAGAGGAGATATTTTTATTTCTCAGAGAAATTTTACAACAATAATAAACCAACAATAAATGCTAATTTATCTTTTGGAAATCATGCCCAAATTTCCTATAATTTTGTGTCAGAGCTCCTCCTTGAATGCTTTGCCTTTGTTACCTTGATTTCTATGCTCGTCACTACTCCGATGGAACTTAACTTCAAGAAGTTATGCGGAAGTGTTGTTGGGCCCGATCTAGGAAATCCTTCCGAGTATCGTCAACTTGTCGGGGCCTTGATGTTCTTGGTGAACTCTCATCTGGACATATGATTTGCAGTGAATACATTAAGTCAGTTTATGGTTGAGCCTCATCAAATACACTGAATTGCTGCCAAGAATCTCTTGAGATATCTTCGGGGCACAATCACCTATGGAATGAGATACACTGTCAGGAATGCGAGGCTCCATGGTTATTCTGATGTTGACTGAGCTGGCAGTGTGGTGGATAGTAAAATCACATCAAGATGTTGCTTCTCACTAGGTTCTGCTTCGATATCCTAGATGAGTAGGAAGCAGAACTCAGTTGCTTTGAGCACCATTGAGGCTGAATATATTGTTGCTAGTATGGCCTCATGTGAAGTTGTTTGGTTGAGGAAGCTCTTTAGTGAGTTGTTTGGACATGTGTTGGATACCACTGTGATGTACTGCGACAACCAAAGTGGGATTCATCTTTCTAAGAATCTCGTGTTTCATGACCAGTCCAAGCATATTGATATCAAGTACCACTTTATCTGGGATATGGTCCAACGGGGAGCAATAAGGCTCTGTCATATTGGGACTAATGATTAGGTTGCAGATATTCTTACGAAGCCCCTGGGGAAGGTCAAATTCTTAATCTTCCATGAACGACTTGGAGTCGTGGAGAGACCCTCTTATGAGGGTCCTGTTTGATTTATTGAGCTCTAGGAGCTCTGGGGGGCTTGGGGTACTTCTTGGAGCGATGAGCGACCATAGGGTGAGTGGTTCACCTTCCCCTAGTGGTGCACTATGTACAGAGTGGTTCACCTTACTCTGTGATACCCCATGTTGATATATGCATAGGATGAGTGGTTCACCTTCTCCTATGACATATAAGCAGAATGAGTGGTTCACCTTCTCCTACCGGTACATCCTATCCATGCAGTCTAGAACTCATGGAAAGTACCTCTCATCTGGCCAATGAGTAGGGAAATGAGGATAGGGACCATAGTACTACCAATGGACGCATCGTGTACTATCGTACTCCCTATTCTAGGATGTTTGATATTGATCTGGGATCAATGAAGACTGACTTCGGGTCAGTGGAGAGTAGTATGATACACTCCGATTATTGGAGACTGACTTCAGATCAATGGAGAATGGTATGATACATGCTCGATCATTTCTTCTTCATTATTTCTTCATGGTTCAGCAAAGAAGAGCAGAGCAGGGATGACATGGATGGTACAGATTGTCAAATGGTTTGGCAGGTGGAGTTCTTCCTAGTTGGGAGGGAGTGTTAAATTTGGAAACTAGGGCCAAACTCCAGCTTGGACAACTCATGTGATGGAGCTGACATTTTTATTGGATTCCTCTTTCCGAGAGGTGTAGGATTGATTCAAAGATCATCTCATTCTGACATGTATAAATGGAATTATGAATTTATTTCATTTATGGACAAATTGTCAAGGTCAGCGAGCGATCTATAGGCTCAGAAACCCAAAAGACACGTCTATTCATCCTCAACATTGCATATAAATAGAAGGAGCATCTACCTCATTTGGACACTCATCTCTCACACATCTCTCTCTCATTTGAGTGGGTGTATGGATTTCTGGGAAGCCTCTCTCTCCACACATGCGAAGGACAAGTCTGCAATTTTCTGTTTGGGCATTGACCGAATTGCAGGAGGGTTTGACCAGCGTTGACCAAGCAGCAGTTGACCGAGTTTGACTGCGTTTTTCTTGGGGAATATTCTGTTTGGGCAGGCCGCATTTCTGGGCACAGAAATTGAGGCATTCAGATTTGTTTGACCAGCATTGACCACAGGGAAGCTGACCGCAGGTTTGACTCTGTGTTGACCAAGTTTGACTGATATTTTCGGGACTGTTTTGTGCTGATTTGGACTGCTGTTGGAAGCCGAGTTGACTGGGTTTAACCGAGCTGATTTGAAGGAGAAATTCTGCCACATTGACCAGCGTTGACTTTCTAGTTAGGGCTTCATGTGACTATTGTTTGACTGGATAGATTTGACTTTGATTGGGCAAGTGAATTTTGTATATTGTACTCTCTCCCTCTGCTGAACTTTTGAAGAATAATAAGAAGAATTGATCAAAGGGTTTCCCCACATTGGGGTTTGTCCCTGGCATGCGCCACATCTTGTGTCCTCTTGTCTTGGCTTGTCTTCTACTGTTTTTATTTATGTTCTATCTGCACTCACTTTGATGCTAATAAGAAAAATCGAAGTAAATTGCTCTTAAGCATAGAACATACCATTGTTATCTGAAATTAACAAAATGCCACTGGAAAGACCAAAACATACAGTCATAAACAGGTATCCAATGACACAATATGCTCATGTACAAGAAAATGCCACTGGCAAGATCAAAACATACCTTCCTAGCAACAAGTCGAATTGTTCGCAAAGCGACCTTTGAAAACACAGCATTCCGCAATTCTGTCAAGATAGTTGTAAATAAATAGTGAGTAGTCAAGCAACTCTGACTGGAAATCCAATTTTTCTTGGATAGCAGGAATGCTCATATCTGCTAGTCTATGTCCAAGTTTTCCATGCATGCAAAAGACCAAAATTTATAGAATAAATACAGATTAGGTCCAGATAATCTGCTTCTCCTGTCAATGAAAAACACATCCGAGACCAAAATCTAATAAAAGCATATGCTCAAATAGAGATATATTCACTATTTTCAATATTAATTCATGCATACCTCATACATGAATTCCATTTTATTAAACATTACACACTTTTGAATTTTCCTTGATACATCATAAGAAATATAAGGAGACCAAATTTCCTTTGAATATTCAAAGTGGAAAAAAAAACGTCCAAGGTAGTGATCATCATCCACATACTTTGCAAGTTTGCCACAATCAAATGATCAGTAATTCTATCAAGATTCAAAACCTCATTTAAACTGACTAAAGCTTGAATGAAATGAAATTATATTAATTTTCACAAAGGAGCTGAATAAGTCAATAGGACTAGAGGGTACAACCTTTGACAATTGCAATAAGAAGTTCCTATAGCATCACATGAGGAGTTCTAAACAAAAAAAAAAAATTAAAGAAAGCAAAAGTAGTCAAAAAAGTAGAACAGAAAAGGATGGAACCTGAGGTGTGTGGTTTCTTCGCTTAGTAAAAAAGCAACAAACTATGACACTGTCAGCGTCCAAAGCATGATACAAGGCAACACTAAATACAGCTTTTGAAGGAGGTTCCAAGAGATTACTTTCCAATTAGCAAGTAGAACAAAATAACACAATTACTTTACTGTGATAACCTAAGTGTGTTGAAGTTTGCAAGAAATCAGATGTTTCATGAGAAAACAAAGCATGTCAAAGTTCATTGTATTTATACTTGAAAGGTTGTCAAGAGTGGAGAAATCGAGTTGCAATATTGTGCAACTCAGTGGTAGACTGCAGATATTTTCACTGAGCCTCTCAGTCTATATACATTTGTGAAGTTTAGAGATAACTCTTGGTGTAATCATGTAATGTCACATATTGATATAACCACAAGGGATGGTGATAGTATATTTAGTACAACGTAGTCAAAACAAGAACCAGTTGAGATCAAGCCCAAACAGACTAAAACCAGCCAAAAAACTGGGTGGAAGAACCACTCAAATCCATGGACAACAAAAGACATAAGATATAGAAGCATTAGTAAAAAAAATAAAAAATAAAAAATTATATATATATATATATATATATATATACACGCTTATGTGCATAAATGTAAATCCAGACCATTAAACACCAAATATCCAAAGCTTTTTCATGTATATAGCATGTAAGAATGAATATAGCAAAATGGCACTGAGTAAATGGCCTCTACAGGTCATGCTACATCAAATGACTACATATCATCAAAGAGGGATGTTGTTGACGAAAATATTCTATTTCCCAAGAAGCATCTTCTTCTAGTATGCTCTTCCACTTGATGAGGTATTCTTTAATTACTCAAGAACATAATAGCGTTTCTCTGGCAGTAATGATAGCTTTCGGTTCTGATACAACTTCCCCTCCTCATTCAGTGTAGGAAGTGTTGTTTGTGTTGTTTGATGTTTCCCCAACACCCTTTTTAGACAGGAAACATGGAAAATGCTATGGATTTTGTTTTTATCAGGTAATTTTAAAACGTAAGCTACTTAATTGATTTTCTTAACAACTTGTACGGTTGAAGCCTCACATATGACGGTTGAAGCCTCACATCCAATCTTCTTCGTTAAATTCTCTTTCTAACATACGTTGGTCAACTTGCTGCTTCATAGAGTTTCCTGTGATATTTAGGTTTTCCTTGTGTTTGAACAAATTTTTGGTTCTCCTCCAATTGATCCTTTACTGCTGGAATTTTTATATCATTTATGGCTAACTCCTTCCATTTAGGGGGTTCACAATCGTAGAGAGCTTGAAATGGCATCATTTTTGCTGAAGTGTGATAAGTGGAATTGTATCACAATTCGAACCATTTGTTTGTTTGTTTGTTACAAAACAACAAATATATGTGGTTTCTACCGAAAGACTTTGCTTAATAACAAAAATATATTTCCAAACATTTATTGACAATTTCAGTTTGCCCATCGATTTGGGGGTGGTAGGTTGAGCTCATGTTGAGGGATGACCCAATTTGTTTGAAGAACTCCTTCCAAAAGTCTCCTTCAAATTTGGCATCCTTGTTACTAACAATGATCTTTGGAAACCCATGCAATTTGTAAATATTCTAGCAATATAATTTGGAAAATTGTTTTGTTGAGTCTGATCTCTTTACGCCCATGATGTGTCTCTATTTAGTGATTCTATCTACCACCACAAGGATTTTATCCTTCTTGTTCAACATGGGTAGCATGTTACCGCACAAACTAGCAGGGGTCCTAGGAGGGAATCCTATAGAGAAACTACTAGGTCAAGGGGCAACAATGGAGCAATAGCCCAATGTCACCTCAGTTAAGGCTCCCTACTCTTTACGGACTTTCATCGATGGGAGGAGACCAGGTATAAGAGAAATCACAATGACGAATGGATCAATGATCGGATAAGGAGCAATTCCTAAAACCTATTTTGTTATGAATATAATTCATAACAATTAGATAAATAAAACAAATATAAATATTAAATAATTAAATATTATTTAGGTTAACTAGTCATTAAATTAAGTGAAAAGGCATGTCTAAAAGACATGGCCATTCACGAAAGGTCACCTGTTGAGGTATAAAAGCAGGGCCTCACTGTAACATTCAAATCATCTTATATCATCTTATACAATTTTATATAAATAATAAATTATTATTATTGAATACCTGTGTCTATTTTTACATTCAAGTCTACAAGCTATCAGTCTTCCTTGCTTCAGCCATAGTTTTTATGCTACAATGTATCAGAGCCATGGCACACGATATAATCATGCGGGTCTTCGAACGTTGTTTGCAGCACAATGTGCCATTGCATTCACATCCTGAATGCGTTGAGCAATTTAGTATTCAAGAAGCATTTCAACGACTAGAAAAATCTTTTGCAGAAGTTAAAGAATGTTGAAACAAGATCAATAATAAGGGAGATGATCCAGGTGAGGATTCAAATAAAGTTGATCGTGATGAGAATGAGGATTATCTAGACCAAGATAATGGTTCTGATGACACTCATATAGATCAAGAAGATTTTGTTAAGAATAGTGATAATGAACACAAAGATGTAATAGATAATGATCCAGATGAACAATATCGTAACAAAGCGGAAAATGTTGAAAAAGATGAACAACATGGCCACAATCCCTTTACTTGAGAATGGTTTGACATTACAAGAGCCATTCCGCACAGACAATTAAGAGAAGAAATGAAGCATTTCACTGAACTTCATAGATTTCCTGCAAAGACTGTAATTACTGACTATTCAAGAATTTTGGGCAAGGAAGACATGAAGCGACATTTACAGGAGTTACTCATATATGAAGCCAGACTGGTCGCAGAGAAGCAATTGGTGAAAATATGGAAGACAATGAATATAATATGCTTGGTTTGCGAGTATCATTTTCAGAACATAAAATCAGTCATATCTCTGGAAGGAATCATATATTTCAAGAAAGTCATTATGAAAATTGTAAAGAAAACAATGCCAAAGAAGTTGGAAAGAATTGTCTTAAATATGTTAAGAAAAGATGTGATGATGAGCACAATCTTGCAATGTTCTTTAATCCAAGTAGCAGAGAAGAGTTTCAAAAGAATTTGGCAGAACAACTTGTAGAGCGTGTAGTAGATAAATTTGGAGGGGTATTCAAAAACTCCCTGGAAAAAGAGGACAAGCCATTGCTGCGTTCTTTGTACATACTGGTTTTCGAAGCCAACGCTCTTGAACCACTGAGGGATCACTTCCTTGAATATACCAAAAATAAAGGCAATGGGATTGTAACCATAGAAAATATTAAGAGCTATGGACATCTGCAGTCCCTTTCCTTATTGTACGAGAAATCGAGCTCCTCTTATGAGCAACAGCATAAGGCAAAAGTTGATGATCTTATACGACTTCGATATCGACTAAAGAGCTTTATGATTAATATATTAGAACTCATATCCTTGTCTGGTTATTTGGTAAAGAGCAATATGAGCCAAGACCCTAGCCCATCCAAAGATTCTAAAGTTGTAAAGGGTGTAAACATTCTAGCGGAATACAACAAAAACTTGAGGAAAAGGCCAACCGAGGTATTTGAGGACTTGAGGGATAAGGATAGTGTTATTAGGAAGTTGGCTCAAGAATATCAGAGTGTAGATCCAACGGGTGACGAGGAGGAATTCATGGCGAATGAGGAATCTCCAAAGAGTGATGAACGTGTAGGAGTCCTAGAGGCATCTTTAAAGACTCCTGAAGGTCTTTATGATACTCCAAAACTTCTACGTTCCCAGGAGATAAGCACCCCTGTTGAAACATTTGGATGCAATAGGTGCTTAACAGTGACTCCCCACACTTTTTATACTAATTGGGATGATTACTGCAACAAATCTCCCCACCGATTAATAGCACCAAACTCTCACCCTGCACCACAAGTAGAAGAACCTGCAACATTCCCCTACGTTCGCCCACACTCTCAGAATGAACCCCTTGCACAACCAGATGCACGATTACCGCCCTGTGTACCACACTCTCAAAATGCTCTAACAACTCTGCAACAACACGGACCAGTCCAACCATTTTATCAACAACCAGGGCCTGTTAATAATGTTAACAGGTTACTTTATCTGCGACCACCTGAAGAGCTTCAAAACCTTCAAAGATTGTTTGTATCACTAGCTGGTCGATTCAGATATTTTGTGATAAAGAACGACTACCCCACAATAGTCGCTTCCATGTCCGACTTCCGCTCTGTGCACCCCTGCCCATACATTGCGTCAAAACCACCGAAAACTTGTTGCCGAAAACCTGTTGCAGAAGACCCTGCAGCAGTCAGTCCACCCCACAAGAAAGAAAGAGCGAACAAAAAAAAATATGCGTGAGGAAAAGAACGATTATCCTCCCTGTCGTCAAGAGACGTGAATGGGTGAAGTGTCAAACGACGTGAATGGTCGTTCTGTCGTATAGATGTGATTGGTCCATATAGTGATTAATTCACAACAATAACAAAAAAATTATATTATATAGATCTAGATGGTCCTGGCCTTGATGTTTTTTTTAATTCGGGATGTGTACCATCGTATTCTACAGTTATATAACACAGTGATTTTGAGAAAGCTTGGTGACTCTATCATTCGATTGTTAAGTGGGATAAGAAACAAACTAATATTGTTCCAGGTTCTCGTTGGACCAAGGTATCGCTGATTACACTCAGAGTCCACTCAGGAGAGAAAGGATAACCATTTTATTTTCTTCTGATTTATCATTACCAAATTTACAATTTAAAAAAAAAACAAAAACAAAAAATTATTATTATTATTATAAATAAATTAATAAAAAATAAAAATCCAAGGGAATGTTACTGACAAGCTATAAGACGTTTGATTATATACGTCGAGATGACAAACACTAGTTGAAGAAAACGCCCAGCGTTAAAGCTTTGAGGACAAAGCTTCCAAAGGGAGAGGCTATGTTATGAATATAATTCATAACAATTAGATAAAAAAATAACTATAAATATTATATAATTAAATACTATTTAGGTTAAATAGTCATTAAATTAAGTGAAAAGTCATGTCTAAAAGACATGCCCATTCACGAAAGGTCACTTGTTGAGGTATAAAAGCAAGGCCTCATTGTAACATTCAAATCATCTTATATCATCTTATACAATTTTATATAAATAATAAATTATTATTATTGAATAACTGTGTACTTTTACATTCAAGTCTACAAGCTATCAGTCTTCCTTGCTTCAGCCATAGTTTTTATGCTACATATTCACAAGAGAGACTCAATTTAATAGCTTACTTGCTTGAGAAACAAGGTGATGGGCTCTCTAAGAAGGGCTATGAGAATACCTTGGCCTAGGGTTAGAGGATATGCCTTGACAAGGGGCTTCCTAGACTTAAGGATCCTTACGGAGAAATGGATTCTATGTAGGCCTTGTGGAATTTGAGTTATAAAGTTGCGCGACCATAGAGAACCCAAGTGGACCCAAACTAAGTCAAGGGTATGGAGTTGATCGACCAAAGAGGTGCTTGACCTAATTAGGGAAGGGAATAGGATCAAAGAACTAATTTTCTTTTGAAATTTGAATGCAATGATCCAAGTGAGGACACTAACCCAAAATCAGCCTAATGAGAGAAATGATCCCCAAACTAGGGCTTGCGATATCTCGGGATTCCGCCGTTGGATTATGTTCAAATTTGGAGGACACCTTGAGAAGATCCCAGTGCAATTGTGAACCAATTTTCAAGGTGTTTGGATGGCCACAAAAGATTTCGTGTGATGCCATAGGGGACCTTCTGGGTTGGGCCTAGAATTGGGAAAAGTGAAGAAAAGAGAGGGCAATTTGACCACCAAAGGGATACAAGGATCATTGTCTTATTGCTTGGGCTTAAATTTTAATAGAGTCAATATACACATAGATCAAGAATTTCGTGTGCTAAGGAGCCCTAATTGATCTTTGCTAGCCTCTCCAAGGGCAACAACTAGGTCAATAGGGATTTATACTTCAAATTTGTCAAAGAGATGAAGTTTCGAGCTCTTTCAACCTAAGAGGTGCCTCTAAAAACATTCACCCACTCTCTTCAAGTAAAACGCATGCATTAAATCAATTATTCAAGGTTCCCAGAAGAATTTTGCATTCACATTAACCCATATAAGAATAATGATAATCATAATATGCAGTAAACTAATAAAATAACAAGAATGGCATTGAAATTTGACTTAAATGAGAGTATATCCATTCATCAACTTTGCATTAGAAAGTGTTGAAGAATCTAGGCATGTTATTAATTATTCTTCCATCATTGACAACCACTTGTGATATCTTTTATTTTTCTTGAGTTAACTTCTTTATGTTTGATTGTTCTTTAATCATCAAACAGTTATCAAAACAAGAAAAACAATAAAGTACATGTACACAAAATGTTGACTCCAAGCCAGGGCAAAACCTCTCCTCTTGAGAGTAAAACCCTTGAATCTCTTCATATAGATATTTAGATGATGAATACCAAGACCCTTGACAAAATTGACATCAGATTACCTCCAAGATGTTTGTCACTATCCTCTGCACTATTTGGCCCACAATCCACAGTCTATAGACTTGATATCACTGTACTCCTTTGTCTCCTTATGTCTTCGTTGTCTAGTCACAATCCTCAACTCCTTTCTCGGTTGCCACAGTTCTTTGTTTATGTTATTGTCTTGAGACAGTCCTTCATGCTCTTCGTTGGTTACAATAAAGATAAGACAGACCACCACCGAGAGCTCAATGCAGTCACTGTATGTGAAAATTCCTGAATCTAACACATCAGAAACCCCTACTGCAATTATTAGTTTACAATCTCCTACTTGTTCTTTACATTAACAAGTTATTTAATTGCATAAACATCAAAGTAAACACTATTGCAGCCTTCACAAATATACAGATCATGCACTGAAATAAACAAAGACAATAACACAAGGGACACCGTTATTTTTGGACAATCATCCCTGGAAAAACCCAATTCGGGAAAACTGGTGCAGCATATAGAGGGTTTGTATTATTAAGCAAATTTCGTGAATACAACTAGGGTGCTAGAAATGGCTCACCCAACAGAGAATATCCTCTGCAGTAGTACCTCTATCAGGATACAGATATTCCGGCAAATCAACAAACGGATGATCAAGCCCCACAGCGACTCTGGTTGCTCCCTATGTTGGATAGCGAAAGCTGCTCCAACCACTGCTATGGAACTGCGTCACTCCTCCAGGAGCTGCGTCGCCCTCTCCCGGCTCAAAATCTGCCGATCTTCGCCCATTCTTCCCCACAGAATCTCCCCAGCGCTGCCTCTGAGGCCTAGCGTCAGCCTTTATGGCTTTTGTGTCTCACTGTGTCAGCCTCCACGGCTTTTGTGTCTCACTGCGTCAGCCCTCTGTGTCATCTGCGTCAACTTTACGGCCTCTGCGTCAGCCCTTTTAGGGCTTGTGTTGTCTCTCCCGTCACTATGCTGCCTCTCTGCTATGTATTCTTCAACCTCAGATGAAAATCCCTTGTTGAACTGCCCCTCGCTGCAACTTCGATCACTAACTTGATTTCCTCAACAAACCTCGCCCCAAAAAATCGAATTCTTTGATCACTTGGTGTCTTGTTGTATCTCCAACTGACCCTCGAGCCTCCTCTTATACTTTTCCCTGTTGGTGAATCAACGACCAAGATTAAGTCCTTAATCAATGGCTAAGATTAGAACTAACTTGATCCTCATCATTTATGTTGGACACAGATTATCATTGATGTCAATATGGCAATATTCAAGAGGAGGAGACAGAGCATATCGGAGCCAAGAGGAGCAAAAGGAGCCAAGAGGAGCGGACCAAGCCAGAGGAGCCACATATATCGAAGGAGTGCCAGAGCAAGAGGAGCCATATCGAAGGAGTGTCAGAGCAAGAGGAGCCATCGGAGGAGCTACAGGAGCAAACAGAGTGGACCAAGAGGAGCAGATGGAGCAAGAGGAGCCAAGAGGAGCAATATATATGGAGCAAATGGAGAAAATGGACCGAGAGGAGCAGATGGAGCAAGAGGAGCCAAGAGGAGCCATATATATATTACAAGCAAATAGGGCCATCGGAGGAGAAAACCCATATATATATGCCTTAACACTATCGGCGGGCACATATTACAAACAACAATGCCAAAGGAAGAACTATCGGGAGTACTGAGGAGTATATATATATATATATATATATAGAGAGAGAGAGAGAGGCGATATAATAACACGGACCCGCGACTCCATTATAAACTGGCTAAATGTAATATCGCATCCGCTATGTCGCTGGTCTCAAAGGGTTGTCACTCCCGAAACCCCCGATTGCGATATACGGTTGTGGACCCGACGGGAATATAGACTGTGGCTTAATATCATATCGCATCCGCAGTGATCGCAAGTCATAAGGGATGGCGCTATAATCTGCCGATTGCGATAGAGGCATGGACCCGATGGACTTATTAAAAACAGTCTATAATATATCGCATCCAGAATGTCGGAACTGTTCAAGGTGCAAGCTCCGAAATCCGGAGCCGAAACTCTTATCAAGCAAAATAGAAAGCATATCGGGTCCGCGGAGCAGAGAATCCTTATCGCATCAGCGAAATCCGAAGCCGAAACTATTATCAAGTGAAGTGTAGAATCATATCGGGTCCGCAGAACTCTTATATCGCATCGGAGCAGCGGAGGTAGCGATCGCCGAAATCATCCGGAGCCGAAATTATATTTGGAACAGCCTAAAGGAGATCGGGTCCGCAACCCATCAAGACTCGCCGATAAGGAATCCGCCGATTTGACGGATCCGAATTCAGTTTAGGAAGAAATGTAAGGAGGCATTGGGTCCGCATTACATCGGAGGAATGGGTCTATTGTTTACAGCGAACGTCGATGTTCATCGGACTCGAAACAATATTAAAGGGAGTCTAAAGCCATATCGGGTCCGCACCTCGTCAAAGGTCTGGGCTTAAGAGTTATTGTGACCGCCGAAATCCGGACCCGCCGATAATTGTAAAGGCGGGTGCATAATAATTGAAGTCCAGCATTTGAATTAGAGCGGGGGTTTATAATGTTTTCCGTGTATTATATGATACATGGCCGCGGGGTTAAGGTATATATTAAAACCTGTGCGATGGTTGATTAAAGCACTCGGTGATGGTTGATTAAAGGCTCAGTTGGTGGCTTCCGATGGTTGATAAAACGCTCGGGTGGTGGCTTCCGATGGGTGATTAAAACGCTCGGGTGGTGGCTTCCGATGGGTGATTAAAACGCTCGGGTGGTGGCTTCCGATGGTTGATTAAAACGCTCGGGTGGTGGCTTCCGATGGGTGATTAAACGCCTCCGATAAAGCCTGTAAGGTATTAACCACAGGTCAAGGGCCGATTTTTATTTAAGAAAGGGGAGTTTGGGTTTTTCTACTCAGTTTTTGGAACACTTGTATAGACAGAAGAAGCAAAGGAATGGAAGCCGAAGTGTCAAGCGATCAAGTGAGGAGGAAGCCAAAGAGCCAGCATGTAAGAGGAAACGAATGGACAGGGGCATGGAGCATATAAAAGCAGCAAAAACAGAGAATTGTAGTGGTTGTTCGTGAACGGTATAACCTGAGCATGAGATAGTGAAAGCAGCAGCAGAAAAGGGGGCAGCAGAAGCAGTGCAAGCTGAAAAGAGCGCAGCAGCACACCAGTGTATACCAAAGAGGTTGAAGCCTCAGAATTGAACAGGATTGAAGTCCTTGGGAGTTGGTGCTCCTAAGTCCAAGATTGGTGTCTTGGCAAAATAGAGTTGGTGCTCAGGAGGTTGGAGCCTCACCAAAGTCCAAGTTGGAGCTTGGCAACCAATTGTGACAATCTATTTATTGTATTTATTTTTCTGCACAGTTATATTAATAAAAGCATTTATTCCTGCTGTTCATTTTGTGTTCTGAACATATATGTTTTAACTAGTAAAACAATAGTGAGAAAAAGAAATACTGATTCACCCCCCTCTCAGTATTTCCAACAACTTAGAACTTTCTCACCCATATTTTATTAATACACATTAATATTTTTATTTTCATAAGTTTAGACTTAGGAACCCATTAAAAATATTAATTATTTTAATAACTCCTCATCCGGGTGGAATTTATCCAAACAATTTTTGGGTCTTGGAGATGGCATGTGCCTTAGCCTCTCCACCAATTTTCAAGGCTAGAGCACATCCAATGCTACCCGAAATCAATACTCCCTCTTAGCGAGGAATGTGCTCTAGCAATGCTTCATCATAGAAGAGTCACACTAATCCTCCACATCGGTCCTCTGTGCTGATGCTTGGCCTGCTGCCCCACATCTACTGCACTGTTGCTTCCTGTACTGTTGCCCATGACACTGCCACTGCCATTGCTACATCTGCACTATAGCACCCTCTCAAAATGTTGCATCATGTTGCCCATAGCACTACCACTACTAACGATTGCACTGTAAATCAGTTACTGAGAAGTAAGTAACTGACTTCACCCAAACATTGGCATCTTGGTCAGTCTGGAAGCCTCGTGATGCTGAAGCCACCTCTGCTGCTATCATGTACTCCCTTGTTGCTATTGCGCTGATGCAACCTCTTCTGTGCCTCTCACACTACTGCAACCTCCACTGTGCTGCTACAGACTTCTGCACTCTAGCACTACCTTGTCGCTCCATCACACCTTGCTCTATCCAACACCTGTCATCATGCTACTGTCTTTAAGAGTTTGGGCACCTCAAGGATCCTGCCCCTTTATGTAGTCCTCTTGACTACAGCTCCATGTCTCCCCACCACTTCTCTAGAGGCGCATGAGGACTCATGGCACAATCGTCATCAGTCTCGACATCCTTCTTCGCCTTTGTTGGAGCAGCCTTTGAGTCAAAAGCTTCTCCCTTGCCTTTCTTCCTAGGGCATTGAGAGGCATAATGTCCCAACTCCCCATAGTTGAAGCACTTGACCTTGGAGATGTCTTTCTTCTTCCTCTTTTGTAGCCCCTGTTGTCCCGCTAATGCGAGAGCTACATCCTCCTCCTTCTTGATTCGAACTCCCTTACCACTACTCCCCGCCTTGGTCAATCTCATGAGCTCTTCTTGTCAAAGACCTACCCACATCTCCTCCCAACTGCGAAGAGTTGCTCTGCCCAAAATGCTTTGGACAAACGTCTCCCACTCCTCGAATATTGCATTTAGGGCAGTCCTAACTAAGAACTCGGGATTTGGAGGAGACCCCACGAAAGTAAGCTGGTCGCGAATCCCCTGCAATCTGAGCAGGAAGGGATCTATCTCCTCTCCTTTCTGCATCTAATATGACCTCAGTTGATTCTCCAATAACATCTTCTGCTCCACGAAAGATCCCTAGTATATGGTGGTCTGGGTGTCCCACATCTCCTTTGTTGTTTTCTTCTCAGCAATATGTGGTATGACATGATCCTTGACCTCGTCTAGGATCATGCATTTCGCCTTCGCCTGGGCCTCCTCATACTTCTCAGTTGCATTAGCGTCAACAGGGACAACTATTACTTTCAAGGCATAGCCCTTGATGCGATGTTTATCCATAATTTCCAAGATCCTGGCCTTCCAAATGACAAAATTGGAAGCCTCGTCCAATGTGTCATGATCCCTCAATCTGTTCACTGCCATCTCTACTCCTCTTCTCTAGACTCCCTCTGAGTCTTGATTTCCCTCTCAGAAATCCTCCAAACAACTGTCGAATCACTACTCTCCAATCCTCCTTTGCCGCTGCAACCCGGATCTAGATTTCTTGGCTAGAAATATGTAGAGGTAGTGCTTCCCTCTACCTTGGTTCAGCGTCCTTGGACACTGATCTGCTTCAATGGAAACAGTGTCCCACCAGTTCCACAAATCAAAATCTGCACAGCTCCCTTAGCCCCGGCAAATCGAAGAATCTGAGCCCTTCAGGCTCTGCGCAATCTCAGCGTGGGTTGAATCTGCTCCTCTCGGCCAACTGCGTCAATCCTTCTTGGCTCAAAAAGATGGTGTGGCACTGTGTGAGCCTGATCTGCCCTCATCTGCCTCTGCGCTGGCCCTTCTCCTAGCTCGAAGTGCTGACGCAGGCACTACGTGAACCTCTGCATCACACTGTTTGTACTACGTCACTCCTCCTTCTGCCTCTCCGACTCTGGAACAACGCTATCTCTCGGGACAGCTGCAAATTCTCAGATTTCTCAGCTAGTGTCTTCAGTCTCCTATGATCTACAATCGCACTGATACCATCTGAAAATTCCTGAATCTAACACATCAGAAACCCCTATTGCAATCACTGGTTTACAGTCTCCTACTTGTTCTTTACATTAACAAGTTATTTAATTGCATAAACATCGAAGTAAACAATATCGCAGCCTTCACAAATATACAGATCATGCATTAAAATAAACAAAGACAATAACACAAGGGACACCGTTATTTTTGGACAATCGTCCCCGGAAAAAACCCAATTCGGGAAAACCAACGTAGCATATAGAGGGTTTGTATTATTAAGCAGATTTCATGAATACAACTAGGGTGCCAGAAATAGCTCACCCAACAGAGAATATCCTCGACAGTAGTACCTCTATCTGGAGACAGATATTCCGGCAAATCAGCAAATGGATGATCAAACCCCACAGTGACTCCGGCTATTCCCTATGCTAGACAGCGAAAGTTGCTCCAAGCACTGCTCTGGAACTACGTCACTCCTCTAGGAGCTGCGTCGCCCTCTCCCGGCTCAGAATCTGCCGATCTGCTCCCATTCTACCCCACAGAATCTCCCCAGCGCTGCCTCTGAGGCCCAGCGTGAGCCTCGACGGCTTCTGCGTCTCACTGCGTCAACCCTCTATGTCCTCTGCACCAGCTTTACGACATCTGAGTCAGCCCTTCTAGGGCCTGCATTGTCTCTCCTGGCACTCGCTGCCTCTCTGCTATGTATTCTTCAAACTCAGATGAAAATCCGTTGTTGAATTACCCCTCGCTGCAACTCTGACCACTAACTCGATTCCCTCAGCAAACCTCGCCCTAAAAAATCAAATTCTTTGATCACTTGGTGTCTTGGTGTATCTCAAACTGACCCTCAAGCCTCCTCTTATACTTTTCTTGTTGGTGAATCAACAACCGAGATTAAGTCCCTAATCAATGGCTAAGATTAGAACTAGCTTGATCCTCATCACTTAGAACTTTCTCACCTATATTTTATTAATACACATTAATATTTTTATTTTCCTAAGTTTAGACTTGGGAACCCATTAAAAAAATTAATTATTTTAATAACTCCTCATCCAGGTGGAATTTCTCCAAACAATTTATGAGTCTTGGAGATTTCATGTGCTTTAGCCTCTCCACCAATTTTCAAGGCTAGGGCACATCCGATGCTACCCAAAATCAACATTGTATATATATACACCACCACCGAGAGTTGAACGCAGTCACTGTATATATATATATACACCACCACCGAGAGCTATCACAGCATATAAACTTCTGAGATAGACTTCGAGAGCTTGATATTACCCTTGATCACTTCATCGAGATATCACTGTGTATGCGTACAATCTTCGTTGACTATGATGAATGATATGAAGACTTTTTCATTGACTCCACGTCACTCCTTATATATATAGATCATCTATGATACATTAGGCCAACATGAGTGCCTTAAAGGTAGACCGACATATCATCAAGGAGATCACTGTCTTTTTGTAGAGCTGATTTGCAAGAGAATAGTGACACTTGTTCTTGGAGCGTAATCTTTTGACCTTCTGACATTTATAATACTTGTGATGAGACATAAAATCGTAAAGACATCAAGAAGAAGTCTTTGACCTATGGTAAACACATCTTGCTCATGAAACCCATGATGCATGATGCGCTCTAGCCATGAAAATTGGTGGAGAGGCTAAAACACATGAGATCTCTAAGACCCATAAATGGTTTGGGCAGATTCTAACCGGTTTGGGAGATATTAAAATAATTAATATTTTTAATGGAGTTCCTAAGTCTAAACTTAGGAAAAATAGAATATTAATGGGTATTAATATAAAACTAGGTTAAAAGGTTTCAAAAGTCATGGATCAAGCAAAATCTAATCTTAGCCGTTGATTAGAGATTTAATCTCGGTCATTGAAGCACCAACAAGAAAAGTATAAGAAGAGGCTTGAGGGTCAGTTGGAGAACACACTAAGGGAGACCAGTTAGTTCGATTTCTGGAGCGTGTTAGCTAAGAAATTCGAACTAGTGGTCTAGAGAGCAGCAGGAGGCAGCGAGTACAGAACAGAGAGTCGGGAACAGCACCAGAAGACCAGCGCAGAGGTTGGAGAGGCAGACGCAGAGGCAGCAGACTGCACAATCACTAGACGGCTTGTGTAGGTGAAGCAGAGAGGCCCAGTGCTGATGCAGAGAGGTAGGAGCGAACGCAGAGGGTATGGGAGCTTCGCAGAGGTCAGCTAGCCTAACAATGAGTCTGGGAGAAGTGCTGGAGAATTATCTCTCTGTTGGGTAAGCCAGTTTGGCACCTAGTTGTACTGAAGAATTGCTGAATAATAAAATCCTCCCTTGCTGCACCGGTTTTCCCACATTGGGTTTTTCCGGGGACTGTAGTCCAAAATATCTGTGTCAATGTGTTGATTCTTGTGCATGTGTTTGTTTCTGTATTATGGTGTGATATCTACAGCAGAATTTATTTTAATGTTTACTGAAGAATTTTCATAAATAACTTATTGGGAAATAAGTAGGAAAAATAAATTAGTTGTTGCAACGATAGAATTTCTCACACGATATCAGAGGAAGTAATCAGAGACAGGAACGGAAAATCAATTATGGTTCGAGACCATGATGCAGAGGCATCTACGTCAAGAGACTCGAACAGATTTTTAGAAAATTGCACAGGAGAAAGTGATTTTTATTTCTCTATGTTGGATTCCAGGCTGGAAGAAGAAGTGCCTTGTGTGACTAGCTTTGCATCATCAGAGGTATGGTATATAGACAGCGGAGCCTCTTGGCATATGATGGGCATCCGGGAATGTTTCTCAGATTATCGGGAGGAGAAGATGAACTTCCAGATCACCATGGGGAACAAGGCAAAGTGTACTCCAATAGGGAGGGGTACCATAGTTTTTCAAACAGAAACGGGAGAGCGGTTTTGTGCTACCAATGTGCTGCATGTACCAGGATTGGGGATGAACTTACTTTTCGTGTCGCAACTTCAAGGCAAAGGTTATGACATTTTCTTCATCAAGGAGAAAGTATACATCAAACACCCGAGTTGGAAAAAGAAAGTGCAAATCGGGATCAAAAGTCACAGGTTGTATAGACTACAACTAGAATCACCAATGGCACTAATTGGCAGTCACGGAGAAGAGGATTTGAACGAACTATGGCACAGAAGAATGGGACATTTGCACCATGGGGCTCTGAGAATTCTCAGGAGCACTGTAACAGGAGTTCTGAATCTTAGTACGGAACGAGATGATATATGCAGAGGATGTGCTCTAGGAAAGTATGTCAAAGCAGCATTTCCTAGAAGTAAAAACAGAGCCAAGAGTGTACTAGGATTGATACACTCAGATATCTGCGAACCCATGTCCACTAAAGCTCTTAGTGGTGCCAAGTACTTCCTCCCCTTCATTGACGACCACTCAAGGAAAAGTTGGATTTATTTTCTGAAAACCAAAGACAAGGTTTTATGTCGATTCAAAGAGTTCAAGGCTCTGGTGGATAATCTGACTAGGAAGAAAATAAAAGTTTTGCGCATAGATAATGGTGAGAGTATGTCGATAAGGACTTCACTGATTTTTGCGCTAAGGAGGGCATCAGAAGAGAGTGGACAACTCCTTACAATCCGAAGCAGAATGGGGTAGCAGAAAGAAAGAACAGGACTATTGTAGAAGCAGTTAGGGCCATGATGTATGATCAGGATATGCCAAAATTCTTGTGGGCAGAAACATGCAATATAGCAGTCTATGTTCAGAATAGAACTCATCATCGGGCATTGGGCAAGATTACTCCAGAGAAATTCTTCATAGGGAAGATGCTTGAAGTCAGTCATTTCAGGATATTTGGGAGCTTAGCATATTGCCGCATACCTAAGGAAAAGAGGAAGAAGTTGGATCAAACTGCAGAGAAAGGATATCTAGTGGGATATAGTGAGAACGCCAAGGCATACAGAATCTATCTTCCAGGGAGCAGGACAATAGTACTTCGACGAGATGTGAAGTTCATGGAGGACAGGGCTTTCAGAAAATCTCGAGAAATGCCTTCCGAGGAGCAGTCAAAAGAGGAACCGTTGGTCAAACCTCTTCAACCAACAGAAGAAAAGAATTCTTCCTCGGGTCAGGAAGAATCACAGGATGAGGAGGAGCTAACAGAAGCACTTGCTGGCAAAGAAAGAACGAGCAGGGAACTTCATCAAATTTTGCGAGATGCAGAGAACTTCCTCGGTGCCTAAGGAACAATAACAGGGAGCGAAAACAGCCAGATAGATATCAGGCATTAGTAGCTCAAGATGGGGAGCCCTCTAGTTTTCAAGAGGCAGCTCAACATCAGGTTTCGCTGGATGCGATGGTAGAGGAGTACAACTCCATAATGATGAACGATGTCTAGGAGGTAGTGCCAAGGCCTCAAGACAGATCAGTGGTAGGTTCGAGATGGATCTACAAGATTAAATACGTTGCAAACAGCAGTGTTGAAAAATACAAAGCCAGGTTTGTGGCTAAGGGGTATGCTCAGAAGGAAGGAATTGACTACGAAGAGACCTTCGCCCCGGTAGCCAGGTATACATCTATTAGAACCGTGATATCTCTTGCAGCACAGATGGGGTGGGAGATTCATCAGATGGATATCAAAACAGCATTTCTAAACGAAGTTATAGAAGAAGAGGTATACATTGAACAACCAGAGGGCTTTGAGACACATGAGAAGAAGTCTCATGTAAGCAGATTGAAGAAAGCCTTGTATGGGCTGAAACAGGGACCTACAGCATGGTATGGTCGAACCAATGGCTACTTGCAGAAAATGGGATTTGTCAAGAGTGACGCAAATCCAAATCTCTACTATCTGGTTGTAGAAAATATACCTTTAATCTTAGTATTATATGTGGATGATCTCTTCCTGACAAGTTCATCCAGGCTCATCGGGGACTGCAAGAAGAATCTAGCCACGGAATTCAACATGAAGGATTTGGGCTGAATGCTTTATTTCCTGGGGTTGGAAGTTTGGCAGCAAAAGGGGGAGATCTTCCTTAGGCAAGGGAGATATGCTATAGAAATCCTAAAGAGATTCAGGATGGCGGACTGTAAACCCATGGCTACTCCAATGATCACCAACTGGAAGAAGAATGATGCATCATAAGACAAGGATGTTGATCCCACCTTATACAGGCAGCTCACAGGGTCCCTGATGTATCTGGTCAATACTAGGCCAAACATTTGCTACGCTGTCAACACCCTCAGTCAGTTCATGGTGGAGCCGAAGAGGGTGCACTGGGCAGCAGCCAAACATGTTCTCAGGTATTTACTAGGAACAGTCTATTATGGACTCTTATACACCAAGAGTAAGGATATCAGATTGAGTGGTTTTACTGATGCAGATTGGGCAGGAAGTTCAGTGGATCGAAAAAGTACCTCTGGGTACTATTTCAACATTGGATCAGGAATGACGTCCTGGTTCAGTAGGAAACAGAAATTTGTGGCTCTAAGCTCAGCTGAGGCAGAATATATGGTTGCGAGCACAGCTTTGTCTAAGGCCATATGGCTTAGAAAATTGCTTGTGAACCTATTCAGAAGAGAGATGGAGGCAACTAGGATCATGTGCGATAATCAGAGTTGCATCAAGCTCTCTGAGAATCCAGTGTTTCAAGATCGGTCAAAGCATATTCATATCCGGTGTCACTTTGTCAGAGACTGTGTCCAATGAGGAGTTGTACAGTTGAGCTACACTCTTACAGGAGAACAAGTAGCAGACATCCTCACCAAGGCCTTTGGAAGAACAAAGTTTGATTACTTTAGGGAAAAGATGGGAATGATAAAGAATCCGTTTCAGTAGCAGAAATGGGTATGATGTTGCAGTGCAGTAGCAGTTAGCAATAGCACGATGCAGCATGATGAGGAGTTTGCAGTGCAGATGCAATGTTGGGAAGGACCTGCAGCACCACGGATGCAGAGGGAGTTGCAGTGAAGATGCAGTGTTGGGAAGATGGACCAGCAACAGCACGGACGCAGAGGGAGATGTCGTACGGATGCAGCAATGGCAGAAGCAGAGCCATGGGCAGCAGTGCAGAGGATGTTGGGGGGAGGCCTAGCATCAGTACGGTTATCAGTGTCGTATAGTCAGAGTGATGCTCAATATGGAGTATTACTAGAGCACAGTCTCAGCATAATTTATTTTAATGTTTACTGAAGGATCTTCATAAATAACTTATTGGGAAATAAGTAGGAAAAATAAATCAGTTGTTGCAGTGATAGAATTTTTCACAATGCAAGGAATAATAATTTTTCTTTTACATAATACTATAATTACAAGTCATAATGAGAACTGAACCTAGGTACATTTTCTTCAACACTCCCTCTTAACTAGGGAGGTATTCATTAAATGGTACATGGCTATTCTTAATACTAAAGAGATCTCATAAGAAGAGTCGGACTAGTAATCCATCTGTATAGCATCATTATAACCAACAATGTCACATAGCAAGGCCTGACTAACAGCTCTATCTCTCAATAGATCAGAGCACAATGTTGGCGAGACCAATGATTATAGACACCTTTATCATTGTCTCTCAAGGTACATAACCACATGAACGTTCAATGAGTATGACCTTCTAGGACTATTCTTATCTTGGGTTCCCAACCCTCAAAGAATATCGGTCATCTTGGCTACTCTTGTCTTAGATGCCCTACACATCTTCACAGAGCATCGGATGCCAGATGATTACCCAATCCTCCATTCTTTCTTCCAAAGTGAAGACAAGAATGTTGTGTCCATCTCTCCCTCTCAACTAAGGAGGATACCATGTGTTTACATTTCTCTTCATGGCCTTCACCTAGACTTACGGTTGTTAGACCTGGTCTAGTGCATGACACATGAAATAGAAAAACACAATTGTCACTCCTTTTTAATCAGGAGTGATGTAATCTAAGCTCCCTCTTCATCAGGAACCTGTCAGAGCTCCCTCTTAGCTAGGGATTCTTCTATATATCAGCAACTTCTTCTTCATCGGTCCTTCAGTTGCTCGATTAGCTTCTCTCCTTGTAGGGAAACATCCATCGATCACCTTCCTCCTTAGTTCGTCATGTCATTCCTTTCTTCATGGAAAGTGGCCTTCTTCATATCTGGAACCTTCATCATATGACTATTTTTTTCTCATCATGCTTCTTCCATTCATCACATGAATGCTAGTTATATTTGTAAGTAGCCTTGCATGAACTTATCCAAATATTATTTAAGAAATCAAAATATATCATTAAATCAAGTCATACCTTACCATATGACTCTTCATCATGACATCTTTCTGTAGGTATCAACACCCTGCATACATGTTGACACATCTCCCAAAGATATCCATTGTCTAGGGTTTTCATCTTGTCCATCAAACTCTTCATATCTTTCCCAGAGATTTTCTAGTCAAGTCTTCTTGATCATTTGGATGTTGATTGCCTTCATCAGGGTTGCATATCGCACGATCTCTTCCTTCCTCACACATTTCATTCCTAGTAGCTTTCAATCAGAGTTTCTTCCTTGTAGTCAACCACCCCATATTTCATATGAGGACATATTATGTTGATTTCATCTAGTGTGACTTATGTCTTTCTGCATCCTTTTAGAGGAGGAGATCATTTTCCTTCAATCATGCTTCTCAAGATAGAAGTATTGATCTACAACCATATGACATGACATTATAAAACTTAAATATGAGTATACATACCTCATTTTACCTTTAGGTTGTCCAAGCTTCTTTCAGCAGCTTCCTTGATTGAAAGATCTTCAACCCCTTGAACTGCTTTGATGCCAGCTTACTGACATCCCTTCATATCCCCCATGTGGACCTATGGTTATGCCCACAATCATCTATCGGAAGCGTTTTATGTGTGCATTTACATTAAAATCCCTGGCCATACATCTTTATCGAATACAAAATATTACATGGGAAACCCGCAACCGAAAGCATAAGCCGAAATTCAAAATACATACACCTGCATCTATAAATCTCATCGGGTCCGCTGCTTCATATACCTTATTCTCTTTAAAATCCCGGAACAACTATGTTGTCGCAATAGACGAAAATGCACTGAACACATGAGAAATCCGACTTGAGGCTTAAGGCCGGACCTCAGATATTATAAACCCACAACTATAACTTTATCGGGTCCATCTAGTTCAAACCCCTTTCCACAGTGCTACTCCTCCGATCTTCGACCTTCGATTGGAGCTCCATCGCTATCGGCATTCCTTTTCCCGCTATCACTTGACTTACCCGATATGCGATCAGCGATTAGTTCTCCGCCATTGATCAACTATATGATCCAACGGTCCGCGCTTCATCGCATTATCCCAATCGGTGTTGGCAAAGGGTTGGGGCCCGGTCCATCCACAAAGACTTCCACCGATGCGATATATCGGCGATCGCTCATCGCATAGACTTAAAGCCTAAAGTCTGCCGCATACATATGAACTTCGCCGATGCGATAAAGTGGCTCTGCTTCCCCGATTAGATCTGGTCCGTTGATCTTATAGATCCAACGACCACCGTGCCTTCTCTTTATCCTTTCGTCCGCCTCTTTACTTTAGGTTTTTTCGTTGTTTCTTCAATGGTTCCTCTGTTTACTCTGTTTTCACAACTACAACTCCATATCTAGCAATCCATGATATCTTGGATCGACGACTGGGTTTTAAAGCGGCTCAAACGCTGTTATTTACACTATGGACTGTAATAAGGCTTTGAACGCTGCGATTTATACTAAAGGCATAAAAACAGAGAAGAAATGCCTAATTTGTTCTGCAAGCAAATATGCAGAGAAAAGAAAAGGATTTCAATAGAAACGACCATTAACACACACACTGAATCATTTATTCAATATAGTAATATTTACAGAGTCTCGTCTTCTGGCTCAATTACAGCAATAAAAGACCATGTTCCTATCTCGAATCCTCACTTTCTCTTACTCGACTCTAACTTAGCTAACCTCTAGCTAGTTTCTCGTTCCCCTCTAGCTGACCTCTCTCTCGCTAACCTCTAGCTAACCTATCCAACCTCTGAATTATACAAAAAGATCACAATTTATACAAAAGTGGATTCATAAACCAATTTTGGTTTAAATCCAGAAATCTCTCACTCTCTCCTAAAGAATCTCTTCAACTCCACTCTTTTCTAAACAAACACTAAATCAAGCTTTCAAATTCCTCATATCCTATCCAAACCAAATAAATCTAACTATTTGGCTTGATCTCCACACAGGGAGGATCAATCAGCCACGATACTCTTTTTCTCATATTTTACAATAAATAAACACTCTCATACATTTAAATAAATAAAATTAACTAAACTATTGTCTTCCAACCCTTTGTTAGTCACAACATGTGATCATGCCATCACATTGTTGACTAGGCCTGAATGCTCCTGCATCAGACTCCCAAAGTTGAAAGCTTTCATGACCTCCTGGTCATGTGTTTCTTCTGTTGATCATCTAGTATCCCAAACTTTACTTTGTAACTGGTCATCACTTTCATCATGCTGTTGATTCAATTCTTCTGCCATTGTCACTTCTGTTCTTCCAGATTTCCAAATCTTATTTTGTTGTTGTCCTCTTTCCTTACTGAGACAAATTTCTTTTGTTAATTTCTCTTTCTTGTTGTGCCTCTTCTTCACTGACTTCATCTTCCACAATTTCTCAACTTCCTCTTTGCAATTTGTTCTTAACTGAACTCCACTGACATCTGTTTGTTGTACATTCTCCTTTACCATATAAATTATAAAATTTATGTGCAATTCTTCTTCATCTCTATCATTTACAAACTATTGTTTGTATTCTACAGCTTCCCTTCCATTATCATTAAAGATAATCCTTTCCTCTATCTTATTAGGTTCATCTAATAACCTTCCCAGAAAAATACAAACTCCTTCATATTCAATAAGCATGTCATTTGCATATGACTCCTCCTTCCTGTATAAAACAAAATTTCCATCACAATTGTCAGATTCAAAACAACTATGGTTTTCACTCTTCATAGGTAATTCTACCATCAAATCTTTATACTGTCCTTCTGCATAAGTTATGAAATTGTCATCAATTTTCATTTCCATACTTTCTGCACTATACAGTGTTCCTTGTTCTAACACAAGACTATCATTCAACAATTCAATAGCTAGGATTTCTTGGAACATATCATTGTGAAGTATCCTTTCATCTTTTAAACTTATACTATTGCGACAAAATGATGTTGTTTTATCTTCTCCTACAACCGAAACAAAATTCTGGTTTTCTAAAGCTTCTTCATGGTTTACAGATTCATAAAAATAATCCACTTTAAAATCACAGAATTCCCGAACTTCTGCATCTGTTAACATCATCATATATTCCTCACAATTTCTATAATACTTCCATTTTAATTCTCTACTGAAGATATTTCATTCTGGTTATCATCACAAACTTTCATTTGCTTATCTTTAGCTTCTTTAATCATGACAATTTCCCTGTCAAATACCACCATTCTCAAGATTATTAAATACATGCTCAAAATATCTTTCTGTTTCAGCCATCTCTTCCAGTAATCTCACTTCTTCATCAACATGCATAAGCACATTGTCAAATTGTTGTTCATCACCTGTCAAACCTGAAAACATACACAACATGTCAGTTTCAAAAACACAAGGCTCTTCATTTGAAGCCTCAATGATCAGATCCTCATGCTTTTCTGAACTATTATGATAGTTCACTAAGTCATTGAGAAATTCTTCCTCAATATCTCTGATTTCTTCCTCATTAAAGAAAACTTCTGGGATTGCAACTTCTTGACTATACTTGGCAACTTCATCATAAGTTTGTAGAATACCTTCATGTTCTACACAATTTCTTCCAACACTCAGTCTCTCCAAATACGATAACAATGTCTCCACCTCTTTTATGATAAGACTTTGATCTTTCAAAGATTTCCTTGACTTAACTTCTTAAGCTAAGTTCTTTGTGTCAGCTTTCCTTTTCTTCACTTCACAAATCTGCAATGCATTTGTTTCCTTTCCTTTTTCCATTTCCCATTGGTCTTTTATCCATGCTAAAATTCCTTCAAATATGATTCAATATGCTTTTACTAGGAAAAAACACAACCATTCAGCCATACCTTTTAATTTCCTTCACCAATTGAAGTCTTGAAAGTCTTTATGCATCTCCTTTTGTGTTTGTCTTGCCTTTGCCTCTTTCATCTTTTCATACATAGGTTCAAATTCATTAGGCTGCATACCTGCAATTTTACATTCACAAAAATAATTAATCCCAAAAATATGAGATCCTCTTGTCTGTGAGGATGCTACCAGCACATTCCTCTCATTCTCAACTGTTCAGAGTATTAATTTCTCAGCAAACAATTCTCTGACAGGCCATTTAACTCTTTTTCCCACATAAAATCCTTGTTTCCACTTTTCTCTAATTCCTTTCAATACCAGCTTCTTCAAACAATTTCTGCCTTCATCTCAGCCCACTCTATGTTCCTTTCTTCTTTACTCATTCCTTTGAGTCCAACTGCTTCAGCTCTCTTTTTCCTCTGTCTGTGACTTTCCTCTGTACCCCTGTCATGACTATCAATAGTCAATTCCATTTCTTCCTCTGGTGAACTTTCCTTGTTCACTAGTGCGCTGCAACTAGCCTTTTTCATCTGTAACAAGTCTCCTTCATGCCTCACCAAACTTTCCTGAGTTTAGCCTTTTGGCACCTATTAGTTCTTTCCTCGAACCTTTCACTGACTAAAAATTCTACCCAGCACTCCTCTTGCTGGAATTGTTATCTCCTATCCACAATCACAATTGTGGATCTGCCTCAACAACTTCTACCCAACCACAGTTGGAATTTCTCATCTCCTCTTGAACACTCCTTGCTTTAGGCTCTACATCTTCAACTGTTCACTTCCTTCTTCATTCATTAATTTCATTTACTGTCGGGTACTGTCACCTTTACTCATCTGAGAGTTCTTCTTGCTCTATCTTCTTTAACATAGCTCATATGCTATGATGCTGGTACAACTCATTCTACCTTTCAGCAATTCCACTGCTTCCATTGACCTGCACAATCTTATCTCAAGATACATCAAAGTAACCTTTTAAACCTGCAACTTTTCCTTCAAATATGTCTTAAAACTAATTCCCATTCCATCAATTAAATCTTTGCCAAATGATTCATCTGTTCACTCTTTCATTTAGACTTTCCATTCAAAAGACTCCATACAGCCAACAACTATTTCCCATTTTACTTTTCATAATGGACTCTTCAGCTTTCAAGATCAATTAAGATTAGATCTTAGTTTCAATTATTTTACCCATAGTTGCGGGGGAGCGCCCCCCCCCCCTCGCTCCCGCTCCCAATCCGCGCTCCCGGCGGGAGCGACTCAGGAGCGGGTCGGGAGTGCGCTCCCTAAAAGATATTTCGCTCCCTGCCTTTTCGGGAGCGTTTTCGGGAGCGTTTTGTTTTTTTTGCATTTTTTTTTTTGTAGTAATGTTCGAAATGCAATTTTTTTTGAAAGAAACAAATAGTTTTTGAGTGGGGCAGCTTAATGATCAAGTCTAGGCCCTAGTATTGATATGTTGTTCATGGTAATGTTAAATTCTTAAAGTAAAAGGATGAAAATGAAAATTAAAGAAAATGTAAAAGTGACATTTTCTTTAATTTTCATTTTCATCCTTTTACTTAAATTTTTAACATTACCATGAAATGACTCAGGATGTTTGAGAGTGGTTTCGTCCTCATTAGATTTCATATGGAGAAAGTAGAATTTTAGATTTCATTCAAAATCCAGCAGACTTATCAGTTTTTCAGGATTTCAGGATTGGGGGATTGCAATGTTTCCATTGAATTTTGTCATGTATTAGGGTATGGAACTCGTATTTAATCAAGAGTACCAATCCCTCTATGTACCTTGATGTTAGTGACATTGGTTGTCGAACTCCTCTATCATGACCCTTCTAAAAATGTACGCATCACTCAAACAAAATATTGACTTGACATGCTATGCTTTTTCTATCTTATGTTAATGCTTAGAGGGTGATATTAATGACAAAGATCCCTATACAGATACAAAGGTAATGACAAAGATACCTCTGGATATTAATGCTTGGAGGGTGATATTAATGACAAAGATCCTGATTTTGCAACAAAACTAAAAAATTAGACATTTCTCGTGGTGGCAAGAGGCCCAAGCATAAGAAATAGATAATAGATTTACTTCTCTTTTCTAGTTTCTAGTAGCTTTTATAACTATTGACTCTTTCATATTTATTATGATATTTTTTTAAACAATATATGACAATTTAAGTTTGAAGTTGGCAATTATAACTCATTAGTAATGAATTATGAATATGATGCTTCATGAAAGTTGAAAGTTGTTTCATTTCATTTCATTTTATAACATTTCATTTCATGTTAGATATTATTTGTTGTAATGGTTACACTTAGCTTACAAGTACAACTTTGGTGATCAATGATGATAAATATTATATATTGAATTTTGAAAGCCTGAAACTTTAAGATTAATGAATCATGAGACTCAATATGTTGTATGTTACTATGTTACTAACTTGCGGACGTGGTTGATGAAGATTATAACTTCTAGATGATTGTTGTTATATGGTTCAATCTATGCTTTTTTATGTTTTTTATATCTAATTCATCATTCTACATATTTTTGTTGACATATATGTATCAAAAATTAAAAAATATAAAAAATATATATATTTTTAAAAAATCGCTTCGGGATTCGCTCCCAAACCGGGAGCTTCTGAAAATGGTCGCTCCCGCTCCCGCTCCCAAGTAACATGGATTTTACCAGTTCATGACAGACACTATCAGTTCCTTCTGATAACCTGTTTATAAGCAAATCCTGTTTTGCTTCTACAAATTCGAAAATTCATTCCTTGTAATGACTCTCTTTTCAGTTCTATTGAATCCATCCTTCAATCTAATTGTTCCTTCATCTATCAATATCATTGTCTTCAACAATACTTTAAGCAATCCTCAATCATTCTCAGTTTTCACAAAATTCTTCCAATCATTTACATGACTTCAATGCCATAGCAAACCACTCTTCTATTTAGCTTTAACTTCTAAACCTTTCATTTCAACTTACCTTTTAAATCAAACCAATCATTCAATCAACTTACATGAAAAATTCATTTTCCTGAAAGGAAAACATCTTCTCCTTTGAAATTTCAATCCCTTGTTGTTCTTCAGACATTCAAAACAAATCTCTGCAAAATCATCAAAATAAACATTCTCACCAGATCGTCATCAGAAGATTCATTGTTTTCCCATTCCGATCTCAATGTCCTTTGTGGTCTGATCCCCATCTGTTTCAAATTCACTTCAATGCAAATTATACATATGTTGAGATTACAATTCAATTTCCAAACCATTCTTTGCAAAGCGTTGAGCTAACTCTGATACCAAAATTGATGCCATCTTATTGACATCCCTTCATATCCCCCATGTGGACCTATGGTTATGCCCACAATCATCTATCGGAAGCGTTTTATGTGTGCATTTACATTAAAATCCCTAGCCACACATCTTTATCGAATACAAAAGATTACAGGGGAAACCCGCAACCAAAAGCATAAGCCGGAATTCAAAATACATACACCCACATCTATAAATCTCATCTGGTCCGCTGCTTCATATACCTTATTCCCTTTAAAATCCCGAAACAACTATGTTGTCGCAATAGACGGAAATGCACTGAACACATGAGAAATCCGATCGGAGGCTTAAGGCCGGACCTTAGATATTATAAACCCGCAACTATAACTTTATCGAGTCTGTGTATTTCAAACCCCTTTCCGCAGCGCTACTCCTTCGATCTTCGACCTCTGATTGGAGCTCCATCGCTATCGGCATATGCAATCGGCCATCGCTATCGCATATCGCTATCGGCATTCCTTTTCCCACTGTCACTTGACTTACCCGATATGTGACCAGCAATTAGTTCTCTGTCATTGATCAACTATATGATCCAATGGTCCGTGCTTCATCGCATTATCCCAATCAGCATTGCCAAAGGGTTGGAGCCCGGTCCATCCACAAAGACTTTCGTCGATGCCATATATCGGCGATCGCTCATCGCATAGGTTTAAGGCCTGAAGTCTGCCGCATACACATGAATTTAGCCGATGCGATAAAGTGGCTCTGTTTCCCCGATTAGATATGGTCCGTTGATCTTATAGATCCAACAGCCACCATGCCTTCTCTTTATCCTTTCGTCTGCCTCTTTACTTTAGGTTTTTTCGTTGTTTCTTCAATGGTTCCACTATTTACTCTGTTTTTAGAACTACAACTCCATGTCTAGCAATCCATGATATCTTGGATCGACGACAGGATTTTAAAGCAGCTCAAATGCTGTATAAACCATTGCAAACTTGATACAAATGGTGCTTATAGTGAGCTTTCCATAACTTCTGATGGTATATATGAATGGGCATGGGGTCTTGTGGAGTCCATCTCCATCCAAGCACAGGAAATTCAAAATTAAAACACAGGGTGTCCAAGATATAGGCACTCTAGTAGAATGGGGGAATGACCCTTTCAGTAATGCGGGATTTGTTTCTAAATTCAAGGACTGCGGTTGCTAGCTTATCAGACAATATAGTTGCCCAATCCATCATTTCACTATCGCATGCTGCCTCCATCAAAGGAACCATCTCTATAGTGAAGTTTGTGGAATTATGTAACCCCCACAATCTACACATCATTATCCCGACATAACAATAAGGAGAACACAAAGAATCGACAGAGTACTTACCCGAAGACTCATGCTTGTGTTTTGTTGGGTTTTGCCTCCAATCCCGAATGGGTTCAAATTTAATTTCGTTCTCATTTCTTAATTTTTCCAAGAATGCCTTGTTGTACTTCTTCTCCGATACAGGCAAATGGTACATTTGCCTCAAATCATTAGGTTGAAATGAACCGAAGACTCTCCCATCCATGGTGCAAAATGTTCTGTTTGTGATTGGGATTTCTTCAATTGCCCACTTCACCACATCTGTATATGGGAGAATTTGTTCCCGGGCTGCTATCCGATGAAGGAAAGAGTCGGCTAAATCCTTTAGAGTAGCATCAGATTTCCGAGTCGTGTCTGCTGTGGCTTGCACTGTTGTTACCTCAGGCTCTTCGGCCTCAATCAAATTATAGGTGCTTAGCCAAGTAGTTTTGCCGAGTCCTAGGCATGTAGTGTCGGATATCAGTCCCTTTCTGTTTGTTCCTGGATCAGTAGTAGGTTGCCCTGTAGCTTGCGAAGCGGAAGCTGTTGCGGTTTTCTTAGATTTCTTCCCCATTTTGCTTGAATTTACTGCTTCGAAAGAGCTCTGCACAGGAGTGAAAATGAACGTAATGCGGAGAATTGATAGCACAAACCAAAGAAGAACGAGATATATTAATCAATGAATAATGGAGGATTTAAATTTAGGTGGCCACGAATGCAATCTCTGAAGAGATTTTAAACTTATTGTTTCATTAAATGGCCGTTTAAACCTGTCAATCCTTTAAATGCTCATTATGTCGTTTATTGGCCAAATGATTCACTTAAGCAAGGCTTCGATGTTTTGGCGGTTGAGTGCAAGTGAATCGCTATCGGGAAAAGAAAAGCCATTAATACTAAATAACCATAAAATATCCCGGCTTTACCAAACTTTTTTGAAATCTGCGCTTTTAGCTTTATCGCAATCAGCAATCGGGGGAAAGCTTAAGTTGTTATATTGGTTCCTTTCGGAATCCCCGATTGCCGATAGCGATATCGCCAATGTAGAAATTTCTCATTTCCCACCCTGGTTTACAGTTTCTCCTTATTTCTCCCATATAGTTAAATGCCCTTTCCCATAACCATACATTTAACAAGCTGGAAAAAATAAATTTGCTGAAAACACAAATTCTGGAAATTTTACAGAATGCTGGAAATTGCAGAAATAAAAATCAGCAGTAATAAACAGCCATTAAAACACATTTAAACACTGAGATTTTTGGTCAATGTGACCCTGGAAAAACCCCCTACAACTCTTGGGGAAAACCAGTTTGAGAGCTTTTCTTTATTTCTGAAAATGCCTTTTTACAGTAGGAGAAATGTTCAGCAAAAAAAAGTCAGCAAACAGACTTTTACAACTTATCTCAGCCTTGCTAAAACTCAGCCTTGCTGATACACCACTGCTGATACTCCGCAGTTGTTGCTGTTACACCGCGGCTGTTGCTGTTACACCGTTGTTGTTGCTGTTACACCGCAGTTGTTGTTGTTACACTGCTGTTGTTGCTGTTACACTGTGGCTGTTGCTGTTACACCGCGGCTGTTGCTGAAACTCCGCTCTCAGCTGCTGAAACTTCACTCTCAGCTGCTGAAACTCCGCTTTGCTGAAACACCGCTTTCAGCTGCTGAAACTCCGCTTTGCTGAAACACTGCTTTCAGCTGCTGAAACTCCGCTTTCAACTGCTGAAACTTCACTCTCAGCTGCTGAAACTCCGCTTTGCTGAAACACCGCTTTCAGCTGCTGAAACTCCGCTTTGCTGAAACTCCACTTTCAGCTGTCCAGAAATCTCCCTTGCTCTCTTGCTCTCCTTCTCTCAATCTGCTCATGAAAGAATGAATGATCTTTTTCCTCCTTTTCCTCCCTTAACCCAACCCTAAATGACTTTTGGGTGATCCCTAAATCCAATGGCTGAAATAGATTTAGATCAATGGCTGAGATTAAATGCTCATTTAAATCTCACTTTCTATTTTTTAATTCACCCCACTTTAATAAAGACCCACTTAGTCATTTATTTCCAAAATCACCTTTCCTTTCTAATTTTTCATTGACTTTATAAAAGTCACTTTAAAATTAGACTTAGTAACTTTATCACTTAAAGTCACTTTTAAATTAGATTTAACTTTATAAAAATTATAAAGTTACTTTAGGAGAAAAAATTAATTCTTTTGGACACTTTTCCCTAGGTCAAAGATCAAAGCCTAAGGGAACCACCTGTCCTCCGGTACCAAATTTCAACACTCCCTCTTACCGAGGAAGGTGTTCCTCACCACACCCATCTTGTCTCTGAAGTAGACATGCTTGCCTCGTGGTAAGGCTTTGGTAAGAATATCTGCAACCTGCTCATCAGTGGAAATATACTCAAGCTTCATAGCTCCCTTCTGAACATAGTCTCTGATGAAATGATATCTGATCCCGATATGCTTTGACCTGTCATGAAATACTGGATTCTCCGTGAGTTTAATGCAACTCTGATTATCACAGTAAATCACTGAAGGTCTCAACGGCTGACCAAATAATCCAAACAACATCTTGCGAAGCCAGATGGCCTCACAACTAGCTAGACTGGCTGCCATATACTCTGCTTCCGTTGAACTCAGTGCTAGTGACTGTTGCTTCCGGCTGAACCATGACACTACTGCTGAACCCAACCCAAAACAGCACCCTGAAGTGCTCTTCCTATCAGAAGCACAACCTGCCCAATCAGAATCAATGTATCCTGCCAATCTCACTCCATCTCCCTGCCTGTAGTCCAGACCATAATCCACTGTCCCCTGCAAGTACCGCAGAATGTGTTTTGCAGCCACGCAGTGAACCTTCCTAGGCTTACACATAAACTGACTCATCGTGTTGACTGCAAAACAGATATCTGGTCTAGTGTTGACCAAATACATCAAGGAACCAATCAGCTGCCTGTACAATGTGGGATCCACCAACTCGGAATCCGAAGCATGAAGCTTCTTCCAGTTGGTGATCATCGGTGTCGACATGGGTCTACAATCCTCCATGTGGAATCTGCTAGGGATGTCCACAATATACTTCCCCTGCCCTAGGAAGAAATGCCCCTCCTCCTGCCACACCTCCAAACCCAAAAAGTAATGCATCAAGCCGATGTCCTTCATCTCAAACTCCGTCGCAAGATCTCTCTTGCAGTGCTCTATGAGTCTCTCTGCACCTGTAATGACCAAGTCATCCACATACAGCACCAGAATGAGAGGCTCCTCACCAATCACAATAAAGTAAAGGTTCGGATCTGCCTCACTCTTTGTGAAACCCATCCCCTGCAAATATGTATCTATCCTGGAGTACCAAGCTCTGGGAGCTTGCTTCAGGCCATAAAGGGCCTTCTTCAGTCTGCACACATGGGACTCCTTCCCATGCACCTCAAAGCCCTGTGGCTGCTCAATGTACACCTCCTCCTGTATGAAGCCATTGAGAAATGCGGTCTTCACATCCATCTGGTGGATCTTCCAACCCATCTCTGCTGCTATCGATATAATAGAGCGGATCGAAGTATATCGAGCCAGGGGAGCGAAAGTCTCCTCATAATCAACTCCCTCTACCTGGGAGAACCCTCTAGCCACAAACCTTGCTTTGAATTTCTCAATGCTGCCATCTGCAGCATGCTTTACCTTGTAAAGCCATCTGGAAGTAACCACGGATTTGCCCTCAGGCCTCGGCACCACCTCCCAAACATCATTCTTCATGATAGAAGAATACTCCTCCTGCATGGCCTCTCTCCAGACCTGCTGGCTAGCTGCCTCCTCATAGCTAGAAGGCTCAGAGTCAAGGATGCTGGTAACCATCGCCATATAGCTACAAAACCTCTCAGGTGGTCTACTCTCTCTGACCGGCCTCTTCAGCTCAGCAATAGATGTGGCATCTCTCAAGGTGTCCTGAAGCCACTTGGGCTTCCTCTTCCCTGACCATGCTTCTCCCATAGGAGAATGAAACTCCTCCTCCTCATCACCATCAGTAGCCTGAACTCCTGACTTTCTGTCTGTTGTCCTCCTGCCTGCACCTGAACCTGTAGAAGCTGAGGTACCGTGTGAACTGTCCATCAGTGGACTCCCTAGTGAACTGCTCTGTGAACTACTCTGCATGCTGCCCGGAGCACCACCCCTCTGGCTCGGCGAGCCACTGCTCACTGATGGACCTGACATCCTCATAGATGTACCTCCGGATCCTCCTTATCCCTGCCCACTGAATCCCTGCGACTGACTCAACTGCTGCTGAGGGTCTGGTTGATCCAGATACTCTAACTCCCGTGACCTCCTAAAGGCCCTGTCCTCCTCGAACTTCACATCCCGTCTGACAACAACTCTCCTCTGTGCAGGAATGTAAATCCGAAAGGCCTTTGAGGTCTCACTGTAGCCCACAAAGATACCCTTCTCTGCGGTGGGCTCTAGTTTGGTCCTCTTCTCCTTGGGTATATAGGAGTATGCAATGCATCCAAAGATATGAAGATGACCAAGATCAGGCTTCTTCCCAGAGAAAGCCTCCTCCGGAGTCATGTGCCCCAAGGCACGATGCGGACTCCTGTTCTGCAAGTAAACAGCTGTGTTGCAGGCCTCTACCCACAAGAACAATGGCAACCCCTAATCATGTAACATGGCTTTGGCAGCCCCTATGATGGATCTGTTCTTCCTCTCCGCAACCCCGTTCTGCTGGGGGTTGTAAGGAACAGTGAACTCCCTCCTAATGCCTGCCTCCGCACAATAGTCAACAAACTCTCCAAGGGTGTACTCTCCTCCATTGTCCGACCTCAGGGACTTGATCTTCCGACCTGTCTGTGTCTCCACAAGAGCTGTAAACTCCTGAAACCGCTTGAAGACCTCACTCTTGGTCTTCAAGAAATAAATCCAGGTCCTCCTGGAGTGATCATCAATGAATAAAACATAGTACTCATATCCACTCAAGGAAACATGAGACATCCGACCGCTCACATCGGAATGAATCAAATCAAGTATCACAGTCGCTCTGCTGTCACTGCTGGGAAAAGGGGATTTGGCAAACTTGCCCATCGCACAACCTCTGCAAGTATCAAAGTGATCAGTACTGAAATCTGGCACACCTGTAGTGATCTCCCGCAATGTCCTCAAGGCTCCATGATACATATGTCCCATCCTGCGGTGCCAAATCTCACACAGCTCAGAACTGCTAGCTCTGCTGTCGGTACTACTGCTCAATGCCAAAAGGGGCTGGAATGCAAACTTGTACACCTTTGCATGGCGTACACCTATCACTCTAGCTGAATCAGCTGGAGTGCCCCTGGGATACATCAACACCTGTCCTCCCCTGAACAGTACCTCATATCCTCTGTCCTCCAAAGCTGAGACGGATATGAGGTTCTTCCTCATCCCTGGCACATAAAGAACCTCTGACACCTTCAAGGGAGGTTTGGACTCCCTCTGAAATGTCACTGTCCCCACCCCGACTGCTCTAACAACTCCGTCATCACCGAGTACTACCTCAATATCAGTGCCACTCTCTGAAAGCTCTGAGAAGTACTCACGGACTCCTGTGATATGACGTGAAGCCTCACTGTCCACATACCAGATACCTGAAGATGCTCCACTAATCGAGGGAAAAGCATGCTCCCTCTGAACCTGTGTGGCAGGTGATCCTGCACTAGAGGACTCACATGTAATGAACGCAAACTCCCGGTCAAAACGACCTGCAAAGTCCTCAATCTCTGCTGAAGCTGCCACGTCCTGGTTCTTCCCCTTCTTTTTCTTCTTCTCCGGACACACAACTGCATAGTGTCCCATCTTCTGACAATTCCAACACTTCACCTTGGAATAGTCCTTCTGTGTGTTCCCCTTTTTACCTTTACCTTTGCCTTTGCCCCCACCACCGCTTGTGGAAGCCTGCTTCTTCCCTTTGCCTTTCTTGCCTCCTGCCACCAGTGCTACGTCCTCATCCTGCTCAACTGGCTTGGCTGCCCCAAGCTGTCCTTTCCTGATCTCTGTCTGAATGCAATCATCCCAAAACCTCTCCCATGTGGGAAGGGTCTCACGTGCACACACCCCATCAGCAAAGTTCAGCCATGAACGGGGGAGGCCATTCACTGCAATCCGCACCAACTCAGTGGGTGGAATGGCCTCTCCAATCGCTGCCAACTCATCTCTCACATTAGTAATCTTTGTGAGATATCCAGCTGCACTATCATTACCCATCTTAATGTTCTTCAGCTTCTCCTTCAGAACCATCTTCCGGTTCTCATTGGTACTCTGGTAGAGATTGGACAATGCTGTCCACATCTCATGGGCATTGCTCTTTCCTCTCACATGAGGAATGCAATGGTCTTTGATTCCGTTTAGAATCAGCCTCTTACCCTTGTTGTTCTTTCTATTATAAGCTGTCAACTGAGTTGCATCAGTAGGCACAACAACAGGGTGCTGTGTTGTATGCACCATGATATCCTAGACTTCTGCCTCCTCAAAGATACTCTGCATTCTCTCCTTCCAAACGCTGTAATTTATATGCCCATCCAACCTATCCTCCACCCTCAATCCCAATGACATCCTGCTGTCCTAAAACTGAAAAATAGCACTGCTGTGGTAAAGATAAAACTGTTGTCTTGCTGGAATTTTCTGAGTGAAAAATCAGCAGCTGTAATTTTTTCCTTTTGCTGTCCCAAACTGCCCTTCAGCACTCAAGCTCTGATACCATGTAGAAATTTCTGTTTTCCCACCCCGGTTTACAGTTTCTCCTTATTTCTCCCATATAGTTAAATGCCCTTTCCCATAACCATACATTTAACAAGCTGGAAAAAATAAATTTGCTGAAAACACAAATTCTGGAAATTTTACAGAATGTTGGAAATTGCATAAATAAAAATCAGCAGTAATAAACAGCCATTAAAACACATTTAAACACTGAGATTTTTGGTCAATGTGACCCTGGAAAAACCCCCTACAACTCTTGGGGAAAACCAGTTTGAGAGCTCTTCTTTATTTCTGAAAATGCCTTTTTACAGTAGGAGAAATGTTCAGCAAAAAAAAATCAGCAAACAGACTTTTACAACTTATCTCAGCCTTGCTGATACACCACTGCTGATACTCCGCAGCTGTTGCTGTTACACCGCGGCTGTTGCTGTTACACCGCTACTGTTGCTGTTACACCGCAGTTGTTGTTGTTACACCGCTGCTGTTGCAGTTACACCGTGGCTGTTGCTGTTACACCGCGGTTGTTGCTGAAACTCCGCTCTCAGCTGCTGAAACTTCACTCTCAGCTGCTGAAACTCCGCTTTGCTGAAACACCGCTTTCAGCTGCTGAAACTCCGCTTTGCTGAAACACTGCTTTCAGCTGCTGAAACTCCGCTTTCAGCTGCTGAAACTTCACTCTCAGCTGCTGAAACTCCGCTTTGCTGAAACACCGCTTTCAGCTGCTGAAACTCCGCTTTGCTGAAACTCCACTTTCAGCTGTCCAGAAATCTCCCTTGCTCTCTTGCTCTCCTTCTCTCAATCTGCTCATGAAAGAATGAATGATCTTTTTCCTCATTTTCCTCCCTTAACCCAACCCTAAATGACTTTTGGGTGATCCCTAAATCCAATGGCTGAAATAGATTTAGATCAATGGCTGAGATTAAATGCTCATTTAAATCTCACTTTCTATTTTTTAATTCACCCCACTTTAATAAAGACCCACTTAGTCATTTATTTCCAAAGTCACCTTTCCTTTCTAATTTTTCATTGACTTTATAAAAGTCACTTTAAAATTAGACTTAGTAACTTTATCACTTAAAGTCACTTTTAAATTAGATTTAACTTTATAAAAATTATAAAGTTACTTTAGGAGAAAAAATTAATTCTTTTGGACACTTTTCCCTAGGCCAAAGATCAAAGCCTAAGGGAACCACCTGTCCTCCGATACCAAATTTCAACAGCCAATTCGCATCGGGAGTTTTAAATGAGGGCTTTGAAATGCATGCATGGTACATCTCCGATCGCCGATAGCGATACCGCATTGCATCGGAGCGAAAAGGGGCTTTTGTTATGATAGCTTGCCATTGCCGATATCCGACAACCATTCGTGTATTGTCGCATCGGGGAAAACTTAATGGGCCTTTTGTTATGTATCCTTTGTTATTGCGATATACGATCTTGCGATCGCTTTATCGCAATAATAAGAGATTATTCATTTTTCATTATAAGACCGCTTATGTGATTTATCAAAAGGTTTCTAATGTTTTATTTATTTTCGGACCTTTTGAAAAATACTAAGTTGATAGCAATTTAATTCTAAAAGGGACCCATTTCATATTATAGTTATGAAAATAACTATAATATGAAATGGGGGGTTGTTGTAGAGCACAACAGGTTCCTAAGTCTAAACTTAGGAAAATTAAGATATTAATGGTAATTAATCAAAATATGGGTGAGAATGATCTACAAGGCGGATCAAGTCATGTTTTAATCTTAGCCGTTGATTAAAGACTTAATCTCAGTCGTTAAAGGCTCAACACGAAAAGTATAAAATGGAGGCTTGGGGTTCATTTGGAAACACAAACGAAGTGTAGAAATTTCTATTTTCCCACCCCGGTTTTCAGTTTCTCCTTATTTCTCCCATATAGTGAAATGCCCTTTCGCATAACCATACATTTAACAAGCTGAAAAAATAAATTTGCTGAAAACACAAATTCTGGAAATTTTACAGAATGCTGGAAATTGCAGAAATAAAAATCAGCAGTAATAAACAGCTATTAAAACACATTTAAACACTGAGATTTTTGGTCAATGTGACCCTGGAAAAACCCCCTACAACTCTTGGGGAAAACCAATTTGAGAGCTCTTCTTTATTTCTGAAAATTGCCTTTTACAGTGAGAAATTTTCAGCAAAAAATCAGCAAGCAATTTTACAACTTATCTCTTTTCCCATGCTTCACAGCAAACTGGAAATTACAGCAAACATGACAGCAATAAATGTTGTACGGTCTCCTCGATTTTCGTGCCCACTTTCAGCATTAAATGCTGTTGTATGGCCCTCGTTTTGCATGCAGAAAAACCAGCAAACTGCTCCTCAATTTTTGTGCAAACCTCTCCCCGAAAATCGTGCCAAAATCTGCCTTTCACTGTGTTGAATCAGCTGTACAAATCTGCTCAACTGCTGCCTTGGAATGTGTGCCAAGCTGTTGTCTCTTTCTCCTCCCTGCTCAGAAATCTCTCTTGCTCTCTTGCTCTCCTTCTCCCAATCTGCTCATGAAAAAATTGAATCGAATGTGATATTTTCCTCCCTTAATATAACTCCAAGTGACTTTTGGGTGATCCAAGTGACTTTTGGGTGATCTCTAAATCCAATGGCTGAAATAGATTTAGATCAATGGCTGAGATTAAATGCTCATTTAAATCTCACTTTTTATTTTTTAATTCACCCCACTTTAATAAGGACCCACTTAGTCATTTATTTCCAAAGTCACTTTTCCTTTCTAATTTTTCATTGACTTTATAAAAGTCACTTAAAATTAGACTTAATACCTTCTAAATTGATAAAGCATTCTATGTGCATGTGCCACCATTAGTTAAATTCCTATATTAGATTTAGAGAAGACACAGTTCTCTAGGAGCAGAAGGCATGCAGCAGGATGAAGTTGATTTATTCTAGGAGGGGCAAAATTCCCAAGGATGTCATGCAGCTGTCTGCAATTCGGAGCCTCAATGCATGCATGCAGTGACTTCGTCTTCTCTAATTGAGGAGATGTATCTCCCCTGTCGCTTATTCTATAAAGGAGACCTGGGGTGCACTATTGAGATGGGTAGCGTAACTAAGTTTTCAGCTATAGCTATGTAATTTTATTCTTTCTAGATTCATTGTACCTTCTAAATTGATAAAGCATTCTATGTGCATGTGCCACCATCAGTTGAATTCCTATATTAGATTTAGAGAAGGCACAGTTCTCTAGGAGCAGAAGGCATACAGCAGGATGAAGTTGATTTATTCTAGGAGGGGCAAAAATCCCAAGGATGTCATGCATCAGTCTGCAATTCGGAGGCTCAGTGCATGCATGCAGTGACTTCGTCTTCTTTAGTTGAGGAGATGTATCTCCCCTCTGTCTCTTAATCTATAAAGGAGACCTGGGGTGCACTATTGAGATGGGTAGCGTAACTAAGTTTTCAGCCATAGCTATGTAATTTTATTCTTTCAGTAAATAGAAGGTAGGTGCAGTACTGAGAGTTCTGTATCATGTGCTCATTGTTCATATTTCTAGGAGTAGGTGTTTGTAGACGAACATATTCAGAATTTACAATTTGACAGAAGCTTTCATGTTTTTAACTACCTAGAGTTTAGGTTAATTTTTCAAGTTCAGAATCTGCTTACCATGGTCTGCAAATTCACAACCATGTCCTCTTTTTAAGTGCCTTGTAACAAGTTTATGATGTCAGAATTGTATGACGAACTTTCAACATCATTAATAGAAGCCACAGTCCACTCACTCACATTGCCTACTAAGCATCAGTATTAGACTATTAGTACTATACATAGTTATGATGGCAATAAGCATGCTGCATTACCATTACAAGCCGAAGCACCTCCTCGTGCAATACCATAGCCAATTAGAACAGCAATAGGAGTCCCCAGAAATGCTAAAAGAGTTGAATTTGACACTGTAGTGACCACAGTTGTGCTGGAAGCTCCAACAGCAGATGATAACCCATCTACTGCAAGTTTGAAAAGGAATGGCACTTGAACATTTAGAACCTACATTTCAGGGATTATCATTAGATAACAGCCAATTACATAAAGAAAATCAAGAAGCAACTTATAAGTCAGAGGAAATAGTGTGTCCAGACTCCAAAACCATTAAACACAAATATGCAAAGTTTCTCATATATATGGCAAGGGTGCTATAACCAAAATAGCACTGACCGAAATCAATATTTGAACCAAAAATACATCTACAAAGAGGCTCTAGATGGCCTCTGTAGTCCAAAAAAAATCATGTTACAAACATATACCAAGATATCATCAAAATCATTGTGTATATTGGGATCCGTGTCGTCAATATCACCCTCTAAGCATTGAAATAAGATAAAAGAAACTTGCCATGTGAAATCGAGTTTTGTTTGAGTGATAGGTATAATTTATTAGGGTCATGACAGAGGAGTTCAATAATCAATGCCACCCACAATGAGGTACATAGAGGGCTTGGAGCTCTTGATTAAATGCTAGTTCAACAACCGCATACATTCTAGAATCCAATGGAAACATTGCAATCTCCCAAACCTGAAATCCTGAAAATGGTTGTCTGTTGGATTTTGAGTGGGATCTAAGATTCTACTTTCTCCATATGAAATCTAGTGAGGTCAGGACTTAGAACCTCTCAAACATCCTAAGTCAATTAATGATAATGTTAAAAATTTAAGTAAAAAAATGAAAATGAAAGCTAAAGGAGAATGTTTGAGAGGTTCAGATATTCTGGATTGCACCGGATAGACCACTGAGCCCCAATTTGGCCTGTTAATCCAAGAACTTCTACATCAACCCTAGTTATAGTCATGTCTCTGTTGGGAACATCCAGAAGCCAATGCAGATCACCCCCTGGGGGCCCATTATCAGGCAGGTTTTTAGGGTGATCACTCAGCCCCCGGGGGCCCATTATCAGGCAGGTTTTCAGGATGGATATCCCATTCCTGGCTCTGATAATAGTAACAATCAACTCTTTTTCTTACTTGCTGTTTATTCGTCTACTACTTGACATTGTATGTTTGGTTAGATCCCTTCAATAAGTAGGGTTTGCTTCATTTTCTTCTATTTCTAGGATTTTTTATACTCTTAAGAGATTAGTTTTGCACTACCCCAATCATCCATTTTGGTAAGTTGTACTTTCCAGTCCCATTGATGTATTTTGCTCATCAGTGGACATAAATACAATTTTGTTTCATTTCTATGGATGCTCCCACTATGGACCCAATTTCCAACTACAGTCAAGGAGGGAACTCTATACACAAGCACGTGCTCAGTTCTCACAGACCCTGAGTTTCATGGGACAGATCTCTGGTAAACTTATTCCAATGACCATTTGTTCAAACACCCTGTTGGAGGGAAACTATTCTCTCAGCAGGGGGATCAAAGCACAGGAGCAGGACAATGAGATGCAGAAAGAGAGAGTGGCAGTGCTGTCCAAAAAACAAGAAGAGAATGCTAAAAAGCAGCAGGAGACACACAACTACATCATCATTGAATGAATTCTAAGATGCCATTAATGATGAGTCTATTCAGCAAGTTTCTGTTTTGTAGACCATCTGGATTCTGAACAAAGACAGGATTCTTTTCGAAATCCATGGTTCCAGTTACTTCTCCCGTTAATATTCTGGGCAAGATTTTGATATCTTAAAACTTTTGGTTTAATATTGTTATGCATCAAACTATAGAGATTGCAGATAGTAATATGAGCTGTATATGTATCTGTCTGTAACTTACTCTAAAAGCCTGATGATAGCTCTCAGGAGTCAGAGTCAGGACAAATGAATATGTGCACATACCCATCAAAAGGAATGGCAATGATAAACAACAAAATTTCTTTACTGCCATGTCTACTCTAAACAATCTCAGTGGGCCAGCCACAGACTTTCCCATCTTGTAGATTTTGCTTACTCAAAAATGAAATGTTCAGACTTTTTTTACTGACGGGAAAGAAGCTTGGCCCTTGGTATTCCATTATGAGGCCCTTCTAGCTGTAATTTGATTTTTGTGAGGGACTGTACTCAGCCCCCTGGGAAAGCTAGCAACAGCGAACATGTAGATCTTTGCCCACTTTTGTATGTCTGGGCTGGTGTGAAATACACCATTTAGATCAAAATATTTACAGACACACAAGTGGAAGGTCAAAGTATATAAACACCTATTTTTAGGTGTGCAAATTCTGTGTCAACTCTTTCCAAACTTTTTTTGATTTCCCCAATTTTTTGCTTCCAAAATTCAAATTCAAATTTGAGCCTGGCTACTGAGATCGTGGTTTGAGGACCAAGTACAAATTCAAATAAACCAAACCAATCCATGGTCACATGCCTTCAATTAATTCTTGCATGCAGTGGTCATTTCCAAAAAGCAACAGAAAAAAATCTAAATTGTCAAGAGTTATTGTTTAGTGGCTTTTGCTCGCCTATTACCCAGCTTGCTGTCAAGCAGATCATACTGAACAAGAGCAGCACAAAACATATTCAATAATTTGGCCAATAGTTGCATTGCATGACCAAGCCATTACTGTGAACTTCTGTGAGATATATAGACCATTATAGCATTTCATCATTACATCAAACCAGACATAGTCAATCCCATTGATTTAGATCATATTTCAAACACTCTACAAAAAAAACATGCTACAGAGCAATAGTGAAAATCGACTCCATTGTCATGTAAATGAAGCTGAATCCATGATTCTCACCTTGCCGCCTACCAGAAGCCCCAAAGCTACTAATATCCTTGTGCGAAACTCTGGATTGTCTTTCAGCCATAGGTACTTTGCAAGGGTCCGCAAAATCCGTATGTCTGCAACTGACTGATCAGTTCCCTTGCTGACACCCTTGTTAACCAGCTTTCCACTTTCACTTCCCTCCAGCTGTTGAGATCCTTTGGCTACTTTTTCCCTCACTGAAGTCGAAAAGAAAGCAGAGCTCTCTGGCAGAATCCTCTGTTGTTCACCATAAAGCAAAAGCAAAAACAAACCCTAGCATCAGAAAAATGGCACATAAACACTTGCTTCAAATTTGCACACTGAAAAGATGATTACTGTGTCAGATCTTAACGATATCAAGATTATTTTGAGGTTAATTTCTCATAAAGTTACCTTCTAGTCAGTATCCCGCTGCAAATATTCAGCCGCGGCAGATAGAACTTTTGGTTTTTAGGAATATATGGAGAACAGCAAGAGCCAAGCAGGGAAAATTTCCAAGGCCATTCAGTCCATCCTGACAGACAACTAGTTAATAATAATTCTGTGGACGATTCTCCTCTTGCTCATTATCAAGATAAGATAATATCATAATTATATTAATGTATGATGAATGACCACAAAAGAATATGACCCCATATAGAATTCTATAGCAATTACGGATTGCTTCTATGAAGTCTCGAATTCTCAATGTGATAAACAAGGATGGACAACACCTTCAGCTGCATCCAGTGCAATTACAGTAATTCCAAGGCAATTGCGGATTTCTTCTATGAAGTCTCCAAGTGGCAAACAAGGGAGGACAACAGCTTGAGCTGCCTGCAGTGGCATTATAGTAATTCCACATGGCCAGCTAACAAGATATGACAGTGCCTGAAAACGACTGAGATTTCCAGTTACCTAGACTTCCTCAGTAAATTCCACCCTTTCTAACAACCTAGACCTGACCTAGATCTAATTCATAGTGTCAGAAAACCATGGAATGAACTTTCTTTATTTTTTTGTTGGTGGAACCATGATAGCCCTGTTGCCTCAAAATCTAGCAGGTCTTTGTTGAATATGTTGTCATTGATGTCAAAGTGGGTGCAGGTGCAGCAGGTGCAGACGGGCAGGTTGTAGATAAGTGCAGATATCGTCATTGATGTCAAAGCATGTGCAGATGCAGCAGGTAAAAGATGTCGTCATTGATGTCCTCGGTATGCTGGTTGTCATGGGTGAGAGGATGTAGAGGATGCAGTGATGAAATCCTAGCTAACCCTAGCTCTAGGGTTTGGATTTCCTGGATAAAGGATATACCCTGCACTTGTTAGAGATTTTGATGATGCAACATAGTAATTTTGCATAGGAGACTGTCACCATAGGATTCCCCTCGTTCAGCCGATTCTGATGGTATTTGGAGTGTCCTGTGGGCCTTCACGGTTTGAGAGAAATGCTCATTCAAAGTCGAAGACCCAATTTGTGGCTGAAAATCCCCAAGGTTTGCTGATGTGGCAATTTCATTGGTGTAATTTTGTGGCATAAAAGGATTGAGTAATGATGTGCCAATATTGGTTTATTGAAGAGGCAAATTATTATTGATCTAGGACTCTCCATGGGTCACTATTAAATTTTATTGGATCAAGGCCTTTTTTAAATTTAATGGTCCAAGGCATAAAGGACTTTTTGGCACCACAAATTGAAAATTCAAAATAGAATTTTCCTCCAAACCCTAAGTCAACTTTCAGCTCAAATTTAAAATTCAAAAGCAATTTAACTTCCCTATTCTAAAGTCTTTCCAACAAATCTATATAAAGGAAGGTCATTTGGAATAAAATTGGTGGTGATTTTTTTCTCTGTACCTGCAGCCTTAAAAATTCGGACAAGAAGACAGTACGGTGGGTTTTGGGGCTGGAAATTTTTGAGGATCTCGTTGGGATTTACTTCTTGCAGACGGTGTGATTTGTAACTTGGAATGCGACTCTGTGGAAGATATAACCATCGAAAGACTTGAAGCAGAGGATTTAGAAGGGTTTTGTGGTTCGTTTGTTTTTCTGTACAAGGGTATTGTTGGGATTTTGCCCAAAATTTTATGGTTGGGATTCGCTGGGATTTTTTCTATGATTTCTATTGCAGGGAGCGGTCTACACCAGTGTTGTTAAAATCGCGATAATATCGTGATATTATCGCTTTATCGCGATTTTTTCCCGAAGCCAATATTATCGTGAGTAATACTCCCATTTTTTTTATACGCGATTTTTCCCAATTTATCGCCGAGGGTCGGAGTAGCGCGGTTTTATAAGGGATGCTAAATGTTCAAAATGCAATTTCTTTTTAAAGAAACAAATAATTTTTGAGTGGGGCAGCTTACTGATCAAGTCTAGGCCCTAGTATTGATATGCTATTCATGGTAATGTTAAATTCTTAAAGTAAAAGTGATCGTTTTACTTAAATTTTTAACATTACCATGAAATGACTCAAGATGTTTGAGAGTGGTTCCGGCCTCATTGGATTTCATATGGAGAAAGTAGAATTTTAGATTTCATTCAAAATCCAGCAGACTTATCAGTTTTTCAGGATTTCAAGATTGGGAGATTGTAATGTTTCCAGGTGACACCACCTGCCCGGGCTACCCCTGCCACCAGTAGAGGACGTGGTCTACCTCCTATAGCTCCTACTTCTCGTTCTTCAACTTCTAGAGCACAGCAGACTCCACTGCCAACTCCACCAGCACCAGCGTCTACATCTAGAGGGAAAGGGAAAGCTGTGGCATTTTCTCGCAAGAGGGGCAGAGGAAATCAATACGATTAGACTTTAGTTATTTTCTTCATTTTATTGTATATGACATTATGACATGATGAGATACATTATTATATTTTTTGTTGATATTTTGAGGCTGAGTTGGGACTCAGGAGTCAGGACTTACTATTCACGACATGATTCAATGTCATGTGTGATTTTAGCACTAGAAATGATATTAAACATCTTATATATTAATTCTTTTATCATATTTATGTGTCAATGTATTTATTTTATGTTGTAAACGGTTTAGATATTAAAAAATTTGAAAAAAAATGAATATTTTGTACCAAATGATTTTTTCCCGATTATTTCCCGATAATTACGATTTTTTCTGATTTTTTCCTCGCGCCGATATTATCCCGATAACAATTAATGCAACATTGGTCTACACATCAAATTATGAGCAACAAGAAAGATACGTTGGGCTATTCTGAGCATTTATAATCCAGGCCATGGCTTCCTGTGATGAAATATCTTGCAATATATTCAAAGACTGATCAGTGGTGGTTTGCGGCCTGGTTTATTAGTCTCATATTCTCTTGCAGCCATGTTTTGAGCACTCCATACTCGTTGGGGATACGCTGATATGTTCCCTTAAACTTGCTTGAGACATCATGAATCTGAAGCTATGCGATTGCTTTAATCTGGGTGCGGATTTCCTAAAGCTTCTTAGGCAACATATTTGAGTGTGGCCTTGAGAAATGATGAGGACACAAAATATTGCAAGTTCTTTTTTATCAGATAGGTTGATCTGTTTGCATGAGCTTCACTGGATTGTTTTGCTGGCATTTTATAGGACAAGAGGAATCTGTCACTACATCTCTAAGCTGAGCGAATCATATGAGGCTTTGAACAAAATTATTCTAAGGAACAAAAGCTCGGCTTCCTTGATTATACAGAGCCTAATCCAAGGGACAATTTCCATGTAAAGGTTATGGCACTTTTATGACAAAATTCCTGTGTGACCGAATCTATAGAGGCATGTTATTTGTCATGACTCTGAGGTCAATGTTTAAAGACTTATTGAAGATTCAATTCTGACCTGTGCTTGCTGAATATAGCACCCCTTATGCAAACCTTTCTTTGTTGAAATCCATCTGCAAATCAAGTATATATGTGACCTTGCCTAGCAAACAAAGAAGCTTAGACTGAAAGAAAATTTCTGAGCTTAATCTCTGTATCTTTTGTTTAGATGGACGCTTGAGCATTCTCTGAAATGACAGTGTGTGGCATCTTAAGATATGACAGTGATTCTACATGATGACAATATTCATGACAATTCCTGGCAGTAACCCTGTGTTGTAACACAACATGACTATAATCTTGACTTGAGGTGTATGGCAGCATTTCCTATAGCAGCAACCTTGATGTATTGTATGTATGACAATGCCTATTGGAAGTATCTCTATGTCAGTGTCATTGACACTATTGTGCAGCAGTCAGGGTTTCATTGATCACTTTGCAAAAGAGTTCTACCAAGATTTATCACTGGAAGAATCAGTAGCAGAGGCACATCAGCATTCTGAAGGCATCCTTGAGAATCCTGTGTAGTATGGGCTTGCAGTTGGATCAGGTTTTACCAATGTTATAACAATGAGACCTGTGTATGTCGATTTGAGAAGTATATGACATAAGGTTGATGGCAGATCATTAGCAGAATAAATGTTTGCAGTGGAGACTTATGCGAAGTTTGCAGGAAGTATAGACATTTTATTTGACTAACCAAGGCAGAGTTCTGTGTTTGACAGTGACCTTAATGATTAACGGTGACATATTGGTAACAGTGATATAGTGTTCTGGCACTGACCTTGTATGGCTATTGCAGTGAGATGATGTCTGAACAAATGGAGAAGTGATGATGACAGTGAAGAAGAAGCTCAGTTGTTGCAGGCCTTTTGGCATAGATACATACATACATTACACTTACTGTTGTGCATCCAAGTCTATTATTGAAGAAGAAACATGTTCATTGATGATGCTGGCATGATTTGAAATTAATTGATGGAGGTGGAACTGTATATGATTGAACCTGAAACAATGTTACTTGGGAGTGGGAGCGAAAGCGGGGAGCGGGAGCGAAAACGGGAGCGGGAGCGACATTTTCAGAAGCTCCCGGTTTGGGAGTGAATCCCGGAGCGTTTTTTATATAATATATATTTTTTTATATTTTTATATTTTGATACATATATGTCAACAAAAACATGTAGAATAATGAATTAGATATAAAAAACAAAAAAAACATAGATTGAACCATATAACAACAATCATCTAGAAGTTATAATCTTCATCAACCACGTCCACAAGTTAGTAACATAGTAACATACAACATATTGAGTCTCATGATTCATCAATCTTAAAGTTTCAAGCTTTCAAAATTCAATATATAACATTTATCATCATTGATCACCAAAGTTGTACTTGTAAGCTAAGTGTAACCATTACAACAAATAATATCTAACATGAAATGAAATGTTATAAAATGAAATGAAATGAAACAACTTTCAACTTTCATGAAGCATCATATTCATAATTCATTACTAATGAGTTATAATTGCCAACTTCAAACTTAAATTGTCATATATTGTTTAAAAAAATATCATAATAAATATGAAAGAATCAATAATTATAAAATCTACTAGAAACTAGAAAAGAGAAGTAAATCTATTATCTATTTCTTATGTTTGGGCCTCTTGCCACCACGAGAAATGTCTAATTTTTTAGTCTTGTTGGAAAATCAGGATCTTTGTCATTAATATCACCCTCTAAGCATTAACATAAGATAGAAAAAGCATAGCATGTCAAGTCAAGATTTTGTTTGAGTGATGCGTACATTTTTAGAAGGGTCATGATAGAGGAGTTCGACAACCAATGTCACTAACATCAAGGTACATAGAGGGATTTGTGCTCTTGATTAAATACGAGTTCCATACCCTAATACATGACAAAATTCAATGGAAACATTACAATCCCGCAATCCTGAAAAACTGACAAGTCTGCTGGATTTTGAATGAAATCTAAAATCTACTTTCTCATATGAAATCCAATGAGGCCGAAACCACTCTCAAACATCCTGAGTCATTTCATGGTAATGTTAAAAATTTAAGTAAAAGGATGAACTTCAAGAATTTAACATTACCATGAATAGCATATCAATACTAGGGCCTAGACTTGATCATTAAGCTGCCCCACTCAAAAATTATTTGTTTCTTTAAAAAAAATGCATTTCGAACATTACTACAAAAAAAAAATTGCAAAAAAGACAAAACGCTCCCGAAAAGGCAGGGAGCAAAAAATTTTTAGGGAGCGCGCTCCCGTAATCGCTCCCTTTTCGGGAGCGATTTCGAGAGTGCGCTCCTAACCCACTCCCAAGTCGCTCCCGCGCGGAGCGCGGACTGGGAGCGGGATCGAGGGGGGGGAGTGCTCCCCCGCAACATAGACCTGAAAGTCTGTCCTGGAACATAACCAGAACATATGCCTGTGCATGAGATGATATGACAACAAAGATACTGAGACTATAGTTTGCTTTGATGAACTCTGATGTGTGGCAGCAGTGATGATCTATACAATAGTGGCAATATCAGTGACATGGATGCAGTGACTTCAACATGATTACGGAAATAACCTTGACATTAAAGTGACCTTGTTGCCCTGATGTAGTGACTAATAGAGATGCCTAACCGTGATGACAGTGACATAATGATGTGTGTAGTAATGGTAGGGCTGAGGTATTGCAGTAACATTGATGTTGGTAATAAGTGGCAGCAGTAGCATTGTAGCAGTGGTGGATGGTAATAGTGCATGGCAGCATTTGGTGTAATAGTGGGCAGCAGTGGATAGCAGTGGAGACAGTAGCAGCAACAGCAACAGTGAGCGATAGAGGTTACAGCAGTGGACAAAAGTGACAATGAAGTGAAGATTGTAGTTGGGCCATTATCCGTGGCACAGGAGCCCAAGTCAATCAAGGAGCATTTGATTCCTTCCAGCATTGCTAGTAAAACCCTTGGGGAGTCTTGTACTTCCTTCCAGATTTATCTGGCAAAGTTGTATGTACATTATACATAACCAATGCTTGTTGAGCTTTGTGTACTTTTTATGTGATGTGATGATGATGCTTTATGTTTGATGAATGCTCTAAATAAATTGATCAATCTAACCAATTGTGAAAATAAGGGAAATACTAATTCACCCCCTTCTCAGTATTTCCAATAGTGTTGTAGAGAGGAACACTACAAGGCAAGCACTAGACCAAGTGACAACAATGAGGTAATGGCCCACTATCACCACACCCAATACCCTCTGCTCTTTATGGATTTTCACCAATGGGAGGATTCCTGGAATAAGGTCACCTACAAGATTCATTCTAGGTTTAGACGTTTAAGGTGACACAATAGGCTTCCAAAGAATGGCTTGACTTAAGTCGAAGGCTCAAACAATGATGAAAAGGCAATCTGCATCCCTTAGGGAGGCCAAACTAGGCCACGCTAGACCTAGGGTTTGAATTATAGCATGCAATTAAAATATCATAAAGTCAAGGTATCAAGGAAAAGGTTTACAACAATGAGTATTAGCAATCTAATGGAATATGAAACCTTCAAGAAACCCTCAAGTTGAAGCTTAACCAAACTAGGGTTTCTCCTAGGGCAAATAGCTAAGGAAAGAGATATTATGGTGAAAAATGGATTAATTAGTCACCAAGGAGGATGATTTTGAGGCAACCAATCCTAATCTTGACGTTGAATCCTTGCAATGCCAAAAATTTCTCTCCTAGACAATTTCGCACCAAGTCCTAGATGAGGTTGCTTATCCTTAAGAGGGTCGAAATTAGAGAGAAGAGGGGATCAAAATTCAATTTGTGGATGAAATAAAGCTTGATCACCAAAATGATAAGGCCAGTGCCAAGTCATTGGGTTGATGTAGTCTATGGGTGTTAATGATTATCTAAAACTTGCAAAGGAATAAGGATATTTTGATGGCTAGCATCAAAACCCTAGCTATTATCTTTGTGAGGAATCAAAAACACTTAGGAGAGCCATAACAAGAGTTCACCAAGGGGATTAAAATTCACATTCCATATATGAATAATGCATACAGTGAGGATATCCAAATTCTATAAAATTAATCTTCAATAATCAATGGTGCAATAGAAAAAAAAACCTACATAACCATTACATTCCATACATTAGACATTAATGTTAGTTTTTGTAACTCGGAAAGGTGTTCTAGTCTCTATTTGGTGTCTATTAGGCTAAGAAACAGAGGAAGGTTGTTGGATACATAATCTGCTAAGGGTTATGGTGTCGAATGTGAACAGTCATTGGAGTCAAAGAAACCTTGGAAGATGAATCCAATAGTGATGAAACATGTATATGTGTATCTTTGTGAATAATAAAGTATTCAACGTTCTATCTTAATTTTCCTATCCATTCCATGTGTGTGTTTAGCATGGTATCAGAGCAAGTGCCTTCCTACCCTACTCAATTGTGTGAGAGCCATGAGTTTTGTGGCCTTCGGATTTTTGAGGTCCTACTTTCCTAATCTGAGTTTACCTTAGAAGCCCTTAGTGCTTGACTTAGATATCACCTTAATCTGAGGTCCAAGGTGTTGAGAAATCTAGGGCATTAGTGTTAGTTGATTTTTCTTCCATTAGTGATTGCTTGTGAATGCTTTTACTTCTTTAGATTAGGATCTTCTTCATGTTAGATTATTAGTGTTCTTCATCAAACAGTAACCAATGCATGAACATAAATACACGAGACATATCATGTAGGCATGAGCCAAGGCCAAAACCTCTCACTCTTTGAGAGTAAAACCCGCACAAATTCTTCTTATAGGGATTCCAATTGACGAATACCAAGACCAAGACCCTTAACCTATTAGCCATTCCAAGACCAAAACACTACTTCTCTTGATTGTCTTCTCTTCTTCGTGATTATTCCTTCGCTTCGACCTTCTTTGCATCTCCACATCATTGTCTTATCAAGATTTTCTTCTTACTATCATGTCCTTCATAGTATAGAAATGTATGGCTATGGTACCCTACGAATTTTCTCATCTTCTTCACACCACTTTCTTCTTCGTTGCTCCACTGATCACCATCACTGAAAACTCAGGGGATATCCAAAATTTATTGATCATACTTGTGATTGTGGTATATACAGTGACTAGTCTTTGTTGTCTACATTCAAGAGGGATCAGAATTCTCTTCTCCATAGAACTGTAATCTTGTAACCTTCAACTGTAGCCCTACCAAAATACATATGATTCAAATTATTTTGATGTCCCATTTCATCGAAATCTCGGAGATGTGAAACACTGTTCACTGTAATTATCCACCGAAATTGCAGAGGTATCCGAGTTCTGTGCTCATCTTATGCGAAGATCCTAGCTAGGTATATATAGTGGTTTGTCCCATATATTTAAGCCAACATGACAGTGTGAATGGATGTGTCTATTGATGTAAGTCGACATGATATCTTCCACACAGTTTGGAGGCAGACTTTGAAGAGGACGGCAAGTGCTTGTTGTTGGAGGGCTATCTAGACATATACATAGACTCATATACATTGACTCATGCTCAAGAAGAGCTCTTCATACATGACATTGACCCTTTGACTTAATGATAAATACTAAAGCTCTCAAAGGGAGCCACTAACAAATAAAATCTCTTGCTCATGAAACCCATGAAGCAAGGCATACAAAAAAAATTTTATTGTTTTCATTTCATCATTTACAAAGATCATAATTACATGTCATTATGAAGACTAAACCTAGTTACATTTTACAACACTCCCTCTTAACTAGGGAGGTATTCATAATGGTACTTGGTCATTCTCAATCTGAAGAATTTCTCATAAGAAGAATTCAGATTTGTAACTCATTTGTATAGCATCATACCAAACAACATTGTTATATAGCAAGGCCTTGACTAACAGCTCCATCTTTCCACAAGATATTAAGCCCAATGTTGGTGAGACCCGATGATTTATAGACACCCTCATCATCATTGTCCCTCTCAGAACATACCCCACCCGAGTTCTCTTAGGATATGCTCCATGAGGACTATTCTTATCTTGGACTCCCTAGTCCTCAAAGAATATTGGTCCTCCACGACCACTCTTTCATGGGATGCCCTATCTCATCCCACAAGAGCATCAGATGCCAAATGATTACACAATCCTCCATTATGTCTTCTCAGGTGAAGCACAGAACAACATGTCTATCCCTCCTTATACCAAGAGGTTTTATTCCATTAATGTACTCATTCCTAACACAAAGGAATGTACCTAAGCTTCCGACTTAGGAATTTTCGAATTTCTTCCAAGTAAGAAACTTCTTCTTAGGCTCCCTCTTAACCAAGGACCTATAGCATCTCTTCATGTGGCCAAAAACAATCAGTTGCATGAAGATCTCCTTTCTTCGATGTCATGAATTTATTTTAAGGAGTCTTCAACTTTTGGGAACTTCTATATATAGGGCACAGATCATCCATCACTTTTGTCCATGAGTTAGTCATGTCCCTAACTCATCAGAAAGTGATCCATCAAATTTTCCATCTGGCTTTGCTTCATGTCATTCTGCTTTCATGCCATATTTCTCGGAAGGACATTACATCCTTCTATATAGTCTACTTGGAATTCATTCACAGATCTTCCCTTTGACAATCCTACATAAGCCCAACTAGATGTTAGTTCAAAAATAATCATTGAACACTTCAAATCATATTTACCTTTGTGATGATCTTTCACCATGACATCTTCCTATAAGTATCAGCATCCTACATGCAGATTGACACATCTCCCATAGATGTTCAGTGTCAAGGGTCTCTATCTTCTTCTTTTTTCCAACTTCCATCAGAGCCTTCACATCCTTTCGAGAGATCTTCTAGTCAAATCTTCTTGGACTTCAGATGTTGAATGCCTTCTACCTTTGTTGCATATTATCACAATCTCTTCCTACCTTTTCACACACTTCATTCCCATGGTCTTTCAATCAAGGTTCCTCAATCGTAGCCAGCCACCTCATACTTCATATGAGGTCATATTATGTTGATTTCATTTAGTTTGACTCATGCCTTTCGACATTCTTTCATAAGAGGAGATTTCTTTCCTTTAATCATGCTTCTCAAAATAGAAGTAGTAATCCTTGTTACCTGCAACCATACGACATGACTTTATAATATTAAACACAAGCATACATACCTCATTTTACCTTTAGATCATCTAGGCTTCTTTCAGCAGCTTCCTTGATTCAAAAGATCTTCAACTGCTTATCTGCTTCATCTCTCATGTCATCATACCATCATCCCATGAACTCCACAAGTTGGAGTTCCTGATGAAACACTTGCTTCCTTTCTCGATCGATGAATCCTCCAATGAGAATTCCATCTCGCATATTCGTATTTAGCAAATGTTTCCCTTTTAAATTGATGTATGATGAGACTTGTCCTAGATGACTTCTTCCTTTGATCTTCCAATGAGGTCACCAAGAGCTATATCCTTCAAAGTTGACTACCATAGATTTTGTTCCAGTGGTCCTTCATGTTTCCCTATGGTGATGTCACGAGCTCTTGCTTCTAATGCTTCTCTTCTTTCAGCTTCCTCCACTTCTTCTGTGAAATGGACTTCTTATTTATCCTTCTTGTTATTGTCCTTCTTAAGCTAAGGACAATCTTTCCTGTAATGTTCATAGTCTTTGCATTATAGATCAATGATGATTATCTTCTTTCCTAGATCTTGTAGATGAGATCTTATGAAGATATCCTTCATCCTTTGATATCTTTACTTTTGTGTGGATTAGATGTGACCTCCTTTATCGTACCTTCAGAGAATGAGTTTATCACATGCATCTCTTTGATGTCTCCAATATTGCTATATGAGGGGATCTTTCATAAGTATCCCTTTCCATGAATTCAAAGGAGACCTTTTGATATGTTCAATGACTTCAACTTCTTAGAGGACTATGTCTATCCTCTTTTTTCATGCAAGGAATTTTGATGACCCAACTAGCTTATAGATCTCCTTGCAAACACGAAGTCATTTTACCAAATTGATTAAAGAATGAAAGATACTTACTTGACAAGTGAAGATGAAATCTTCACCTTGATCACTTTGATGATGGTTGAAGAAGATGTATTAATGCTCCCTCTTGGATGATCTTCTTCCAAATGAAAAAGCCTTTCTTCAATAGAGAAGGTTGCTTCTTTTGATGAGGATGATTTGTTGCTTCCTTGGATGAACTTCTTCAAGGGTGAGGAGAGAATCCTTGCTTGCTTTATAACTTTGAAAATTATGACAATGCCTTCTTGCCTTCAACATACTTCGACTTCTCTTGTAGTGTAGATCAGAAATGCTTCTAGGGTTTCAACTTTTTCCAAGATGATGTGATCTTCATCTTTAAAAGTCCTTAGAACTTATCTTGCCTTGTAGACAACTTGATGAGGGTCTTTGTGGCCTTTTGATGATGACTATAGAAACAAAGGCTCTTGTTGTTATAGATTACTTCTTTGGTCGAGTCTAGTTCTTCAATGTAGGTCTTGATCTTTTGCTTTGATAATCTTTGACTTATCCTTGAATGTCTCTTTGATTAGATGCCCTTCCTTTGACTTCAGCGCCTTAGCTCCAATACCATGTTGAGAAATCTAGGACATTAGTGTTAGTTGATTTCTCTTCCATTAGTGACTGCTTGTGAATGATTTTTACTTCTTTAGATTAGGATTTTCTTCATGTTAGATTATTAGCGTTCTTCTTCATCAAATAGTAACCAATGCATGAACATAAATACAAAGAGACACATCATGTAGGCATGAACCAAGGCCAAAACCTCTCACTCTTTGAGATGAAAACCCGCACAAATTATTCTTATAGAGATTCCAATTGACGAATACCAAGACCAAGACCCTTGACCTATTAGCCACTCCAAGACCAAGACACTGCTTCTCTTGACTGTCTTTTCTTCTTCATGATTCTTCCTTCGCTTCGACCTTCTTTGCATCTCCACATCATTGTCTTATCAAGATTTTCTTCTTACTGTCATGTCCTTCATAGTATAGAAATGTATGGCTATGGTACCCTACAAACTGTCTCATCTTCTTCACATCACTGTCTTCTTCGCTGCTCCATTGATCACCATCATCGAAAACTCAAAGGATATCCGAAATTTGTTGATCATACTTGTGACTGTGGTATATACAGTGACTAGTCTTTGTTGTCTACATTCAAGAGGGATCCGAATTCTCTTCTCCATAGAATTGTAATCTTGTAACCTTCAACTGTAGCCTCTACCGAAATACATATGATCTGAATTCTTCTGATGTCCCATTTCATCGAAATCTCAAAGATGCGAAGTACTATTCACTGTAATTACCCACCGAAATTACAGAGGTATCCGAGTTCTGTGCTCACCTTATGCGAAGATCCTAGCTGGGTATATATAGTGGTTTGTCCCATATATTTAAGCCGACATGACAATGCAAATGGATGAGTCTATTGATGTAAGTCGACATGACAGTGCAAATGGATGAGTCTATTGATGTAAGCCGACATGAGATCTTCCACACAATTTGGAGGCAGAGTTTGAAGAGGATGGCAAGTGCTTGTCGTTGGAGGGCTATCTAGACATGTACATAGACTCATATACATTGACTCATGCTCAAGAAGAGCTCTTCATACATGACATTGACTCTTTGACTTAATGATAAATCCTGAAGCTCTCAAAAGGAGCCACTAACAAATAAAATCTCTTGCTCATGAAACCCATGAAGCAAGGCATACAAAAATAATTTTTATTCTTTTCATTTCATCATTTAGAAAGATCATAATTACATGTCATTATGAAGACCGAACCTAGTTACATTTTACAACACAAGGCCAACGCCAGTCCTAATCAAAACCATTTATGCCATTATAAGTTGCCTACAAAAGCATTGTGAGCTCCCTTTGTTTAGTCCTCCTTATTGTGGGTATCGTTCGCTGGTATTTTTCAAATAGACCAACTCTGGCTTTCTTTTCATGTTGGATCTCTCTGTTTGTCTATGTGGAGCATATTCTTTGTGATCTGACCTCTTATCATATTCTTTATAGATCTGACATTCCACAATGACTGTTTCTACGCCCAACTCTTAGTCTAGTTCATAGCATCACTAGAACAATCGTATGAGACATCATAGTGTAACTCCTTTCTGCCATTTTTCTCGTTGCTCTGTCAGTTCTTTGCCATTTTTCCCATTGTTGTGTCATTTCTCTGCCAATTCACGCCTTATCTCAAATATTGGGAGTGTAACGATGGTATTTGTGAAAGGTTGGAAAGCATAACCATGCTCACTGAAGAATATCAAAGCAGTTTATGATCTAGTAATGTCAATTAGGTAATAAATGCAATTGATTCCCCATGGTGTGCTCATTTTCTAGCTAACAAAATTGTTATTCTATCCTGAGCATTTCTTGCCTCGACCTTCCCTGTAAGCAAATGAAGGTGTGGTACTTTCAGGCTTTGATTTTGGTTGTGGACTATGGAAAAGCATTGCGCTTACCCAGTTGTGTGAGACACCAAGAGAGCCACTGAATCTTTCACAAAAGGGCTTGTTACCACTCAAACTAGTAGGGGTCCTAGGAGGGGGGTCCTATAGAACAACTACTAGGTCAAGGGGAAACAATGGAGCGATAGCCCACTGTCACCTCAGCTAAAGCTCCCTGCTCTTTATGGAGTTTCACCAATGGGAGGCTACCCTGTATAAAGGCAATCACTAGGAAGGATGGATCAATGAATGGATAGAGAGTGATTCCCAAGGCCTATTGACAAGAGAGGCTAAAATAATTGGCTTGCTTTCTTTGAAAGAAAGGTGATTGGCTCTCTAAGAAGAGCTATGGGGATACTTAGACTTAGGGTTGGTGAATAGTTTTTAACAAGATGTATCCTAAACCTAAGAATCCTCAAGAAGAAATGGCTTTTATGTGACCCTTTGGAATATGAGTTACAAAGTTGTGGGAACTCAAAGAACCCAAGTGGACCCAAAATAAGTCAAGGGTGTGGGGTTGATCGTCAATAGATGGGCTTGACCAAGTTTGGGAGGAGAATAGGATCAAAGAAATAATTTTCTTTTGGAGCTTGAATGCAATGATCCAAATGAAGACACTAACCAAAGGGAACCTAAGGAGAAGAATGATCCTTGAGCTAGGGCTTACGGGATCTCAGGATTCCACAGTCGGATTGAGCTAAAATATGGAGGACCCCTTGAGAAGACCCCAACACAATTGTGGACCAATTTTCAAGGGTTTTGGATGGCTATAAATGATTTTGTGTGATGCCCTAGGAGACCTTCTAGGGTTAGGCATAGAATTGGGAAAGGGGAGGGAAATTTGACCACCAAAGGGATACGAGGATCAGTGACTTATTGCTTCGTCTTAATGGAGTAAAGATACACATAGATCGAGAAATTCGTGAGCTAAGGAGCCCTAATTACTCTTTGCTAGCCTCTCCAAGAGCAGCAACTAGGTCAATTAGATATTTATACTTCAAATTTGCCAAAGAGATGAAGTTTCGAGACTCAAAACCTATTAGGTGCCTCTAGGAACATTCACCCACTCTCTTCAAGTACAACACATGCATTAAATCACTTAATCAATGTTCCTAGAAGAATTTCGCATTTACTTTAACCCATACAAGAATAATGATAACCATAACATGTAGTAAACCAGTAAAATAACAAGAATAGCATTAAAATTCGACTTATATGAGAGAGAGTATATCCATTCATCAATTTCGCATTAGAAAGAAGATCCAAAGACAATAGAGAAAATCCAAACATCATAGTGCATCAAGAAAACTCCAAAAAATTTACCCAGCAAAAAGTGTGAAAATCTCTCAAAAGATACTAATCCAATCCAAGTGATGATGAGAGAAATGAATCACCTCTCATCAATTTATATGATATCTAAAGAGTTCGATTTGCCTAATTAGGCCTAATTAAGCCCCAAATAATAAAATAATGTGCAATAATAACATCCCTTGGTGACATGCCCACCAAGATAGCTCAATAACATAAAAATAGACCTCTCGAGAGGGCAGAAAGATCAAAATAATGGGTTGTTGGGCCATTGAGAAGGCCTAATGAAGTTCAAATTGTGGCATGGTGAGAGAATGGACTCCAAGCATAGTGGGCAAGGGATTGGCTCTTTGTTTTCCAAGCAAGTCATTGTGGTGGTCCCAAGTGGGTGTGGGGGCCCAAGGACATCCTCATGGGTCTCCATTTGATCGATAATGCATGTAAACCATCTGTAAGGGCTAGGATGATGACATAAGCCCTCCCTTTGTCTACTGCAATGTGAAACATCCTCATTTGGGCCCTAGAACCTCTGCCAAGTGTGGTGCAAGTGTGGAGCCAGTTGGGCATGGTGAACCAGGTGCATCATCCTCATCCAAAAGGTGGAACACCAACAATCATTGAGTGGAGTTGGAGATCCATGACATACTCTCTATTATGGTGGAGGCCCATGCCTCTCAACGCTCACCCTGCAAATGCCAATGTGGTCCTCTAGAGGGCTAGGACCCCGTATAGGGAGGACCAAGCCCCAAATGGAGACCCACCTACAATCCTACATAAGATCCAATGCGTCCCTTTGCCCTTCAATACAAAAAATCATTAGAATAATCAAGTAAAAGAGGTTACAAGCCATGGAATCAATGGGCACTTCAAGGTGGCATGCCCTTCCATAGTGGGCTTTGGCATGTGCAAGTGTCTTCAAGTTCAACAAGGGGGGTTAATCAAGGATCCTATTAGGTGGTTTCAACATTTAAAAGGGGGGACATGTCCATGGTACATCCATCAAGTGGTAGGTGGCAAATGATATAGTGATGGAACGGAGTGGGGATCAAGGGAATGCTCCAAGCCACATGCCATGGTACAAGGGTAGCTATAATAAGGGAAGCCCACACTTGGGTATATGAGTGTAGGAGGGAGCAAATTGTGGTTCATGAGTTACCCCGACCTTTGTTTTTCCACCCTTCTTCATATGCCTTTTGCTTTTAATTGATTTTTCTTCATAACTGCAGGGGGCTCTAAGGGAGGAGAGCATGATGTGTATGATATAGCAGTAGGTACCTCTTTCTAAAGTGGGGCATTTCATTGCCCACCAGGGGTTGGGACAACCATGGGTTCCTTAATGACAAAGAGGGGTCATCTAGGACCCATAGGAACTAGGGTAATGGCCATAAATAAGGGGTAGAGCTCATGTGTGGTTTTTGCCCACGTGCTAAGTTTGTATGCACTTTGTGGTACATTTCCTATTGAGAGTGGCCAAATTATGCTTTTTCTTTTCTTTTTTAGCTACATCAACCTTTGGGGCATCATTCCAGGCCCGACCCAAGGTGTGGATAAGGGGAGGGGGAGGCTAGCCTTATGTGGACCCAGTGGACCCAGATGGGAAAAATGATGAATGGGGCTACAATGAGTGGAAGGGAGTGATTTATATGGTGTCGGGAAGCAGGACCACGCAACCAAAATCAAGATTTTCCATGTAGTGCCAACTCTAAAGCTAATGGTTAGTAAAGGTGATCCCACGAGACTAGGATACAAGGGTAACCACCAAATCGAGTGGAGGAGACAAGAGTACAAACCTAGCCCACTCTTTCAGCCGAATCCCCCCACAAATCCATGCACAAAAGTTTTCATGATAAGTAAGGAAAAATACTCAACTATACCAATGAAAATTCATACCTTTGGGGTCGGGAGGCCCACTTTCAAACATATGATCATAACATATGGGCGAGGGACCACATGGTCGGCTCAGGCGGTGAAGATAATGGCACATCGAGCTATCTCATGGCTGAAGGGGTTGTTGGTTGCCGGTTGAGGACCATATAGGAGAAAAAAATTCTCCTATGCATACTACCCACAAGTGGTGGGTAACATCTAGCTCCAACTGGGACATGAGCTCTATGAAATGTGTGCAAAGCTACTCGATCTGGAGGTCGTGAGAACAACAGTTATCTCTTGGTCCATAGACCTATTACCTGTACATATCAAAGATGAAGCACACAGAGTAGCATGTGTTTTGCGGTGTCATATGATCATCCATGCTTAGTATTCGGCCTTAAAATCAGTAGGAAAATAAAATGCAGTTTAAATGCAGCTAGTCTACCATGAAAATATCATATGATGTTAGCTCTAATGAGAAAATCAGCATGCAATGCATCCTACCCTAACATCCATGTTATATTACCGAAATACTAAGTATAATCATAGACCCAATGCAACCAACATATCAATGTATCATCCAGTCAATATGAAAACAACTTCCCTTTTGCTTAATCATGCAACAAATCCATAGACAAGCTCAGGAATGACAATATGGAAGGTCACAAGGGCGGGAGGCGGGAAAATGAAGCAACCAATCATGGAGTACCATGGGGGAAGAGAGCAAAGGGATGTAATCTATTACATAGGATCCTTTCTTCCAACCAAAAGATAGAGATATCAACAATCAAGCTCATAAACTTTTGATGGACGGAAACCTCAAGCATATCATCCCCATCATGGTCCTTATCATTAATATTATGCTTCATGGCCACCAGAAGGTCATGGTTGGGAGGAAAGGGAGACTGCTGACATGGGACAGCATAAGAGGCAGGTTGCTCATGATGATCATATTCATAATCCTGAAGGTATGAGGGGGAAGGAAGGGTACAGCTAATGGATATCTCCTCCTCAGCATCATGCCTAGGAGAGGGAAAGGGATCATCAATCGCTGTGACAATGTCAGAATGGCCAAGGTTAGGGATCATGGATAATGCGGCTATGCTAGAGGGATCCTGGAGAAGGCATGGAAAAGCAAGGCCTTTGTTAGTGTCATCATTGATGTCATAAACAGGGCCCACTAAATTTAACAAGCCTTCTTCATGAATGGGAAAACAATGACCTCCTTTTCAATGGTGTAAGTGTGAAAATTCCAAACTAGAATCCTATTGCAACAACTGATATTATTTCTCCTAATTGTTAATTAATTAACAATTTATCTGCTACGATAAATATTGAAATAAATACCATGCAACCTTCAAAAATAAAATTTTGCGGAAAAAAATAAAACGTTGGAAGCTGAGAAATGCTAACACACACATAAATATTAAAAAATTATTATTTTTGGACAAAAGTCCCCAGAAAAACCCAACTTGGGAAAACCGGTGCAACAGCTGAGGGTTTTATTATTATGCAGCAGTGAGAAATTCTGAGTACAATTGGATGCCAAAATCTGGCAATCCTACAGAGAAAAACATTGGCAAAAATCTAGTGAGGAATTTTCCTCACCCCACAGGCAATCTCCCGGTCCGGCTTGCCTTCAGAAATTCGATCCTCTGACCCGCTGTGTCAACCTCTGCGCTACTCTGCGTAGCTTGCTGGATGTCTAGCCTCAGATTGGTCTCTGATGAAGTCGTTCTGCCTTCTGTTGACTGGAAAGATGCTTCTCCAACACTCCGGGACTCCTTCCCAGCCTCTGGAACTGAAAACATCTCTCCCTCTCAGCAAATTGATCTTGCCTCTAGACACTGTTGCGTTGCCCCTGCATCAGCCTCTCTGTGGTTCTCCTACCTCTCTGCAAATGCACTCACAGGATCTGGAATGCCTCCTCCAGCCTCATTGTCTCTGCCCCTCTCTCACTGCGTCGATCTCTAGCTCTATCTCTGGCAACTAACTACTGCTACTCAGGAAATCAATCTGCTCAGAAATTGAAATATGAAGTGACATCTCCATCACCAACTGCCAAGATTAAAACATAATCGATGGCTAGGATCATCTTTGGATCAATATGTGTGAGTTTCTAGATGATTCTTGCCTTTGACTTAATTAATATTGATTAATTAACCATATTCCCTAAGTGTAGACTTAAGAAATATTTTAAAAATTGGTTATTAATCTAATTAAGTCATTTCTAGGCGAAATTTTCATAAACGATTTCTGGGTTTTAGAGACCTCATGTATTCTAGCTTCTCTACAAAATTTCGTGGCTAGAACACATTCGATGCTACAAAAAATAGCACTCCCTCTTAGCGAGGAATGTGTTTTAGAGCTATTGCACCCCCTGTAGTAACACCCTGTCTCTGCATCATCTCATGTCACACTGCTGATGTATGGTCGTACTGCCCACCAATCACTGCACAACTCTAATATATGTTGCATTTGTTCTACTACTGACCCTGCTGAACGACTGCCAACATTTCATCTACAATGCAACTCCCTCTTATCTGTTGTTGTTGCAACTAGAACATTTGCAACTGAACATCCAAAATACTGAATCAATTGTGATCAGTATAATGCATTTGTCACCCGAGTCTTTGATTCTTGCTAGTATCTGCACTGTCACTAAGGAATCCGTGTTGTTGTTGACTCTGCACTGTGCCAACTGCACTGCTGCCAACTCTGCACTGTGCTCCCCAGCATCTGACTACTACTAGTCTCTACAATTGTCACTATGTCATCTAACTGCATCAATTTGTTGAAGTTTTTAATTCTACCAGTTAGAAACCTTCCATGCACTTTACTGATTTATTCCCACCTACTTGTTTCGTTACTTAAGTTATTTACCATGTAAATACTGAAAATAAACACTAGTGCATGCTTAACATATTACAAATCATCAACTGAAGGAAACAAAAACAGGCACGCAAAATGACACCGTTATTTTTGGACCAATGTTCCCGGAAAAACCCAATGCGGGAAAACCGGTGCAGCTATCTGAGGGTTTTCTTATTAAGCAATTTCAAAGTACAATCTGGGTGCCAAATCCGGCTTACCCAACAGAGATTGCCCTTGGCAGTAATACCTCTCAATCTTAGACAAATGTCCTAGCTGAAACCCCAGATAAACCCTCTGGCAGCTCCTCAGCTCCAATCTGACACAAAAACCCCAACGTCTGCCTTTCTATACTACGTCAGCCTCTCTTTGCCCAGCGCTGGCCCTGCGTCACCTTGAATGGGCTTGCGTCAGCCTTCTGGCCCTCTGCGTCAACATCGTTGGCGTCTCTGAAGCACTGCGCAGCTCCTGGCTGCCTCTGCGTGGCCCTGCATGAGCCTTGGCTGGTTCTGCGTCACTCTCTCTAGCTCCTGCGCTGATCTCCCAACACTATCTCTGCCTCTCTGTCTCTCTGTACTCACTGCCCCTCGGTTGCAAACCCCGCTCTAAAGAATAGAATGACTAATCATCTGCTGTGTTCTCCAAGTGACCCTCAAGGCTCCTCTTATACTTTTCTCATTGACAAACGGCCAAGATTAAGTCCCTAATCAACGGCTAAGATTAGGTCTAGCTTGATCCATGTCTTTTGGACTATTGTAATACAGTTTTATATTAATTCACATTAATATTTTAATTTCCCTAAGTTTAGACTTAGGGACTCCATTAAAAATATTAATTATTTTAATATCTCCCAAACTGTTTAGAATCTGCCCAAACCGTTTCTGGGTATTGGATATCTCATGTGCCTTAGCCTCTCCACCAATTTTTGTGGCTAGAGCACATCCGATGCTACCCCAAATCAACACTCCCTCTTAGCGATGACAGTGCTCTAGTAATACTCCTCATTGAGCATCACTCTGATCATCTGACATCAGTCCCTATGTTGATGCTAGGCCTGCTACCCAACATCCTCTGCATTGTTGCATCATGTACTGCTACTCATGGCCCTGCCACTGCCACTGCTGCCTCTGTATTGCAACTCCCTCTACATCCGTGTTGTTGCCCATGGGCCTGCCACTGCCACTACTGCATCTGCACTACAACCCTTCTCATCATGTTGCATTATGCTGCCCATAGCACTACCACTGCTCACTGTTGCACTGCAACCCAGTTACTAAGAAGTAAGTAACTGATCTGCCAACTCTGACATCTCCGTCAGGTTAGAAACACTCATGATGTTGGAGCTCCCTCTGTCACTAACAAGTGCTCCCTCTCTGACCTCTGCGTTGCTGCAACAACTATGTGCATCTCGCACCATTGCACACCTCTATGTGCCATCCTACACTAGTGCAACACTCCCCTGCTTCTCGCACTGCTACCTCACGTTGTCCTAGGAATCCTGCACTGTAGCTCCCTTTGTCGCTCCATCCACATCCATCTCTACTGACATCGCCAGTACTGTTATCACCCCAATAAACTCTCCTAGGTTGTATCTCAGAGATGCTCGTGAACATTACAAAGTCAACAAAATGTTGGAAATGGATGAATAGAAGCAATTATGTATATTCAAGCCAGGTAACCACTTCTACTATGCTTAACTCCAGACATAGGTGAACACCCCCAGACTACAAGGCTTTAGACCACCAATTACTCATTGTTTGAGGATTAGATGAACATGGAGAAAACTGACGACCACCAGCAGATACACAAGACCATGTGATGGCCAGCTGCAACCAGTAAAAGAGGCCTGCAAATCTATTTCCTAATGCACAGACAGGATGACATACTAGACACATTCAATGATACATACTAGATTTCAACACAGAGGTGGGATGACAGCCCCTCTAATGCTAAATATCAAGAGCACATGAACAAATGCATAACAGGCACAGCCTAGAACAGAGTAGAAATGGAAAGTGAGCAATTAACAGCAAAAGAAGCTTGTATTAGCTGAAAATGAAGACCAGACGCTGCAAGTATCACAGTAGTTACAGTCTCCAGAAGTTGAACCTTACATCAAAACTACAACCATCAACCGTCATCTCATCTTGTTTCTGGGTATATATAGAGTTTGTTTACAAAGATATTCTGTTGCTTAATGCATGGAGGGGTCATAATGGACCACCAACCACTTTAACTCTCTGATGGAGTCTCTGTTACAATCTGCTTGCTTTGATGAACAAAATTGATCTTCTCGGATGCTTTGCTGTCCTTCTCGAGCAGGTGGAGTGTTGACTGAAAGAAGCTCCATAACTGATAAATGCATTTAACTACTCAAGGCTTGTCCTTCTCGTTCTTCGGCCACTCTGTTTCTTGAATGCGGTTGTTGGAGAGGAAATGCACCAAGTACCTGGTAGATGATCACTGTCATCCTTCAGGTGCACAGCATGACCAGAGTGTGTTGACTTCATGGAGGATGTACGAGTGGGCGGAGGACGAACATCAACCGTTGGATCGCAGTGATCAATGGCAGGGATCGTTTTGCAAAAGGTATGGGGAGATATGGGATCAGGATGGACGAGGGTCGTTGGATTAAACATGGGAAGATCCAATGGTGATTGGGGGCAGAAGCTGCGCGGGGACTTAACGGCCGGGAGTAATGGACAGAAACGGGAGGCGGACAGTCGTGAGCCGTCCGATCTCGGGCGGACAAATCCGACAGTGATCAGGCGAAAGACATGCACGAGGAGTTAACGAACGGGGACAGGCGAGTAGGCGATAAGCGGTATTGCCCGCACCGCCTTCGGTAGATGGGCGTTAAACGTACAACGGGCGCACGATCACAATCATCGCGCGACACGTGGTGGATGGGACCGGCGAAAAACCGCTTTCCCCGCGAGTTAATGTGCATGCAGCTTACAGGCGCGGGAGGAGCGGATAACGTCGGATCACCCAGCAGGAACGAACGGACAATGAGAGATAAAAACGTGTTAACAAGCGGGGAAAACGGCGGAGACCGTCAGGTCGCTGAAGGAATAGATCGAACGGTGCGGGTTATTCGGTGAGAAACAATTGGAGAAGGCACGCGATCATGTTATCGCAGTTATAAGGGTTTGATACTTAGCGCCTAGGGGTTGAAAGATCATGGATTTTCACAGAGTTATAGAGCAAAAATGGAGGTAGCAGGGTGAAAATGCGAACGGAGTGAAGGAGTAGGAGAAGAATAGCTGATGCACATCCCTTTTGAGCGTAAACACACAGCGAAGCTGGTATTTGGTCCTCCAAATGCTGAAGTATGTAGCAGAGTTAACACTGGCTCCTTCTGGGGATGAGATCCTCCCTGTGAGGTCTCAAGAACTGCAGACCAATGCCTTCATACAAAATAAGCTTAAAAACGTTGCCTAGTATTCCATTGGGCATGGAGTCTAATTAAGTCTACGCTAAAGCCTGTAAAAGAAAATGCTTATAATCATTAAGGCTCGAAAACATAAATCTTCAAAAACTGGTCATCTACTGGACCATCAAAACTGTTTCTTCTTCTCTCGGCCCGTTCATCATAGATCTGCAAAATTGGATTTATTTAATCATCTACCTCAAACAGTTTGGGGCATTTGACCTTATCTGGTAGATATGGATCAAATTTCATCCTCTTTCTGGATACTCTCATCCTCAGATGTTCTTCATGGGAGCCTTTGTACACCTACTGGATAACAATGAATGATGTGTACTTCTCTGTGTCATCTGTGGCCTGCACAATTAATATAAATGGTGAACCAATGCATTCTTGTGTGGAGGGCACAAAGACATCATCTACTCCTGCATCTTTCTTAGAACAGTCCACATCCAAGGCGGAGTCCCAAGATTGTGCACCCTCTTCCTCTGTCAACTAACAAACTGCCCTTTCAGGATGTGTGGAGACCACCTGGGCAGGCTTCGGAATATCAAGACTGAGATGATCAGTGTCAGCCTTGGGCATTGAATTATGGCTTGCTCCAGTGCCTAATGGGCAATTGTGAGGGATTGTCACTTGAGCAGACAGAGGGAAAAAAGATGATGGGGAGCTTTCCTCTCCCTTTTTTGTCACTGTGCTGGGGATAACAACAGGCCAGTCAATTTGCGAATCTGCATAGTCGTGGAAAGATGGGCTAACTTCGGGCTCAGACTCTTTGAGGATGGTGGGACCTACTGCTGACTGCTTCTGCTCATAAGCTTGTTGTTCTGCAGGTACAACAAACTCACGAGCAGTGCCTTTGGATAATGCTTCGTCATATGCAGCTCTTGTTAAGAAAGGGGCACTGCCCTTATCTTCCAAACCATGGACCTCATCCTTCTCTTCAAAACGCTCTTCCTCCATGACTATACTCTGAAAAAGGGTCTTCACCCTTTTGTCTTCGTTTGCGTCTTTGTTTCTCTGCAAAATCTGCAACTACTCCTATGCTCCTCTATATGGATTTCAAATTGGAAGAGAAAAGTCACTAGGAGCTCCTGCTTCCTCAGAATGCTGCTCAGCCATTAATTTGGAAACTTCAGAGGTTAATGAATCTATCATCCTGGCCAAATTATCGATCTTAAGATCTGAGGATGATGAGGAGTCACCCCTCTATCTTCTTCTTTCAGCATCACCTTCGAGTCTTTCTGCAGCGATGATGTTTGATTCTACTTCAAAGGCTACATCTTGCATATCAGGCAAAGAAGCACATCTTCTTTCTCTTAACAATAGGCAGAACTGAGAATCGAAGGCATGGGCATAAGTAAGCATAGCAAAAGTAGGGGTAGGTTTAACTTCAGCTAGCATTCTGCTGTACATATGGTTGAATCTGATGTTGAAATCAGACAACAACTCACCATCTTCCCTCTGCAAGTTCGCAAACTCAGTATGATAACAGAGCAGATCTTTCTTATCCCCCCAATGCTTTAGGAACACATCATCTAAGGCCTCAATGTCTGCTATAGACCTAGGGGCTAATTCTCTGAACCATTTTCTAGCTTCTCCCTCTAGTCTTTGGACAAAAACCCTCATCCACACATCCTCTTCATTAATATCCAGGTTATCAGCATAGCTATAAAAAGATTCAAGGTGCTCTTCAACTGTTACTCCTTCTGTACCAGTAAACTTAGGCATATATTCCCGATAATCTCCCGCGGGCATGGCATTCAAAGGGACAGGCAAGACCAAGGGTCCATACCTAGCAGCAACGATTCTTTCTATCTTTGAGAGAACTTGCTAGCCTGCCATGACTGAGGTGGGTGGACAGCTACTGGTAGACTGAGTAGTATGAAGCAATGTAATGGATGACAGAAATAGAGGAATATGATGGACTGTATGGGATGCTTTCTTTGGACTGAGATTCATAGGGAAACTAAATGGACAAGGAGCTTTATGAATCTCTGCAGGTATTTTTTCACTAGCAATACTAGGCCTTATATCTTCAAGTTGTGTATTCTCAACTACAAACTCCTCATGCAGAGATAAGATTTATTGGGCTTACCTGATCCTGATGCTCCTTTCTGCGATGTTTTCTTTTGTTTAACGATCTTCTCAGGGTCAGGCACTGGTTCAGCTGGTGATTTCTGAGGATTTCTTCGAGTGTGTCTCACGAACTGAGCCAGGACTATGATGTGGAGTCACCATAGGCTGGTCTTCCTCCAGTGGAGTCGCCAGATAGATGATTACAACCAAAAATGTGCCCAGACCTTGTCTATCATCAAAATCTGGAACTGTGTCGTCTCCTAGGGAAGCTGAGCTTCAATTTCCTTTCCCCGGCAATGGCGCCAATCAATGTTATCACCCTAAGAAACTCTCCTACGTTGTATCTCAGAGATGCTCGGGAACATTACAAACTCAACAAAATGTTGGAAATGGATGAATGGAAGGAATGATGTATATTCAAGCCAGATAACCACTTCTACTATGCTTAACTCCAAACATGGGTGAACACCCCCAGACTACAAGGTTTTAGACCACCAATTACTTACAGTTTGAGGATTAGATGAACATGGAGAATATTGACCACACCAGCAGATACACAAGACCATGTGATGGTCGGCTGCAACTAGTAAAAGAGGTCTGCAAATCTATTTCCTAATGCACAGACAGGATGACAGCTCTCTGGCACTAAGTAAACAGAAACCTGCATAACACATTCAATGATACATACTAGATTTCAACGCAGAGGTGGGATGACAACCCCTCTAATGCTAAATATCAAGAGCACATGAACAAATGCATAACAGGGACAGCCTAGAACAGAGTAGAAATGGAAAGTGAGCAATTAACAGCAAAAGAAGCTTGTATTAGCTGAAAATGAAGACCAGACATTGCAAGTATCACAATAGTTACAGTCTCTAGAAGTCGAACCTTACATCAAAACTACAACTATCAACCCTCATCCCATCTTGTTTCTGAGTATATATAGAGTGTTTACAAAGAGATTCTGCTACTTAATGCATGGAGGGGTCATAATGGACCACCAACCGCTTTAACTATCTGATGGAGTCTCTGTTACAATCTGCTTGCTTTGATGAACAAAATTGATCTTCTTGGATGCTCTGTTGTCCTGTCCAACCGCTTTAACTCTTTGATGGAGTCTTTGTTACAATCTGCTTGCTTTGATGAACAAAATTGATCTTCTTGGATGCTTTGTTGTCCTTCTCGAGCAGGTGGAATGTTGACTGAAAGAAGCTCCATAACTGATAAATGCATTTAACTGCTCAAGGCTTGTCCTTCTCGTTCTTCGGCCACTCTGTTTCTTGAATGCGGTTGTTGGAGAGGAAATGCACCAGGTACCTGGTAGATGATCACTATTGTCCTTCAGGTGCACAACATGACCAGAGTGCGTTGACTTCATGGAGGATGTACGAGTGGGCGGAGGACGAACATCAACCCTTGGATCGCAGTGATCGATGGCGGGGATCGTTTTGTAGAAGGTATGGGGAGATATGGGATCGGGATGGACGAGGGTCGTTGGATTAAACACGGAAAGATCCAATAGTGATCGGGGGCGGAAGCTGCGCGGGGACTTAACGGCTGGGAGTAATGGATAGAAACGGGAGGCGGACAGTCGTGAGCCATCGGATCTCGGGCGGACAGATCCGACGATGATTGGGCGAAAGACATGCACGGGGGGTTAACATGCGGGGACAGGTGAGTAGGCGATAAGCAGTATTGCCTGCACCGCCTTCGGTGGATTGGCAGTAAACGTACAACGGGCGCGCGATCACAATCATCGCGCAACATGTGACGGATGGGACCGGCAGAAAACATCTTTCCCCGCGAGTTAATGTGCGTGCAGCTTACGGGCGCCAGAGGAGAGGATAACGTCGGATCACCCGACAGGAACGAACGAACGATGAGAGATAAAAACGTGTTAACAAGTGGGGAAAACGGCGGAGACCGTCAGATCGCTGAAGGAATAGATCGGATGGTGCGGGTTATTCGGTGAGAAACGGTTGGAGAAGGCACGCGGTCATGTTATCGCGGTTATAAGGGTTTGATACTTAGCGCCTAGGGGCTGAAAGATCATGGATTTTCACAGAGTTATAGAGCAAAAATGGAGGTAGCAGGGTTTATGAAAATGCGAACGGAGTGAAGGAGTAGGAGAAGAACAGCTGATGCACATCCCTTTTGAGCGTAAACACACGGCGAAGCTGGTATTTGGTCCTCCAAATGCTGAAGTATGTAGCAGAGCTAACAAGTACTACTACTCTTCGGAGTTCCCGAAGCAAGGTCTAATCCAAGAGGTTGGGTACCTCGAGGATCCTACCCCTCATCGCCTATAGTCCGCTTGACTACAACTCGATGTCTCCCCACTTCTTCTCAAGTTGCACATGAGTACTCATGGCACAATCGTCATCCCTCAAGGCGAAGGCCTTGATACGATGTTTATCTAAAATGGATAGGATCCTGACCTTCCAGACCACAAAGTTGGATGCTCTGTCCAGCCTATCCTGGTCCCTCATCCCATTCACGGCCATCTGTTTACTCTTCTCTGTCGACTCCTCCGAGTCTCTCTACTTCCCACCTGGAAGTTCTCGATTCGACTCCTATTGAGTCTCTCTACTTCCCGTCTAGAAGTTCTCTTCTGGACTCCCTCTGAGTCCCGATTTCCCTCCTGGAAATCCTTCTGCCAACGGTCAAGTTGCCCTCTCCGATCGTCTATGCAACTGCACCACTAATCTGGATTCCTTGGCTAGAAATATGCCTCGGCAGCAACTCCCTCGCCTTGGTCTTACCCTGTTAGATATTGTTCTGACTACAGTACCCCACCAACTTCACTCTGCAACTTACCCACAGCCTCCTAAGCCCCAGCAAACTGAAGGTCAGAGCTTCTAGACTCTGCGCAATCCTGGCACCAGCAAAATTCGCACCTCTTGGCCACGGGCATCAATCCTTCCTGACTGAGAAAGATGACCGAGCACTGTGTAGGTCCAGTCTGCTCCCCTCTGCCACTATGTTGATCCTCTTCCCGACTGAAACTTGATGGCGCAGGCACTGCGTCACCCCTTGTTGCTTCTCTGCTGGGAAAGCTTTTGTCACTCAGGACAGCTGTTTTCTATTGTTGCTGCTCTGCTCAGCTGATGTCCTCAGTTCTCCTGTGATCTACAACCACGCTCTGATACCATGGGTAAGTTTCTAAGTCTACCAATTAGAAACCCTCCATGCACATTACTGATTTATTCCTACCTACTTGTTATGTTAATTAACAAGTTATTTACAATGTAAATACTGAAAATAAACACTAGTGCATGCTTAACATATTACAAATCATCAACTAAAGGAAACAAAAACAGGGACACAAAATGACACCATTATTTTTGGACCAATGTCCCCAGAAAAACCCAATGCGGGAAAACCAATGCAACTATTTGAGCGTTTTCTTATTAAGCAATTTCATAGTACAATCTGGGTGCCAAATCCAGATTACCCAACAGAGAATGCCCTTGGCAGTGGTACCTCTCAGTCTGAGACAAATGTCTCGGCTAAAACCCCGGATAAACCCTCCAGCAACTCCTTAGCTCCAATCTGACCCAGAAACCCCAGCATCTACCTTTCTGGACTGTGTCAGCCTCTCTCTACCCAGCGCTGGCCCTGCGTCACCCTGAATGGCCCTGTGTCAGCCTTCAGGCCTTCTGCGTCAGCAACACTGGCCACTCTGAAGCACTGCGCAACTCCTGGCTGCCTTTGCGTGGCCCTGCGTGAGCCCTGGCTGGTTCTACGTCACTCTCTCTGGCTCCTACGCTGATTTCCCGGCACTATCTCTGCCTCTCTGTCTCTCTATACTCACTGCCCTTTGGCTGCAACTTCAATCACTGATTCTATCTCTCTTAGCAAACCCCACTCTAGAGAATAGAATGACTGATCATCTGGAGTGTTCTCCAAGTGACCCTCAAGCCTCCTCTTATACTTTTCTCGTTGACAAATCAACGGACGAGATTAAGTCCCTAATCAACGACTAAAATTAGATCTGGCTTGATCCATGTCTTTTAGACCATTCTAACATAGTTTTATATTAATTCACATTAATATTTTAATTTCCCTAAGTTTAGACATAGGGAATCCATTAAAAATATTAATTATTTTTATATCTTCCAAACTGTTTAGAATTTGCCCAAACCCTTTCTGAGTATTGGAGATCTCATGTGCCTTAGCCTCTCCACCAATTTTCGTGGCTAGAGCACATCCGATGCTACCCCAAATCAACACAATTGTCATTGATCCATCCTCCTCCTAAATTTTGTGGGTCCCCGTAGCAAGGTGTTCATCCATGAGGTGGACTCCTCACGGATCCTGCCCATTTGTAGCGCTCTGGGCTACAACATCAAGTTGCCCCACCTCACTCCTGAAGGTATATCAACAAACATAGTAAAGTCTTCCTCCAGCCTGGAGGAGAACCTATCGATCTCTGTTGAAGCTGCATGCTAGTCCTGCTTCTCCTCTTTGTCCTTCTTCCTGAGAGGACACTAGGTACTATAGTGACCAAGCTCACCACACCTAAAGCACTTGACCTTTGACAAGTCCTTCTTCTTCTTTCTCTGCTCCCCCTGTCCCTGATTGGGACCCTTTGATGCGAGGCCCACATTCTCCTCTTCCTTCACCTACTTCAATCCGCTATTGTTGCCACTGATGGAGCTCTTTAATAGAGCTCGTCTCAACTCCTCTTGCTGCAAATCAGCCCACATCCTATCCCACCTTGGCAAGGTATCTCTGCCTAAGATACTTTGGACGAATACCTGCCACTCCTCTGAGACACTGTTGAGTGTTAATCGCACTAGCTCCATGGGTTGAGGCGCTGCCCCAACAACTGACAACTAGTCTCGAACCTCCTAAATCCTGGTGAGGAACGGGTCTATGCCTTCCCTTTTCTGCATCCTAATGCATCTCAACTTCTCCTCTAAGTACATCTTTCGTTGCTTGGAAGTACCTTGGTAAAGCATGGAGAGAGGCTCCTACATCTCTTTGGTCATTCCCTTGGCATCTATATGTGAGACAATGATCTTGGACTCCATCTAGGATCAACCACTTCACTTGCGCCATCTCCATTTTGTACTCTTTCAGTTGATTTGCATCCATGGGAACTGCTACCACTGCATCAATATAAGCTTTCAAGCCATATTCATCTAGAAAGAAGGACATCCTTGCCTTCCAGATGACGTAGTTGGAAGCTCCATCCAACCTATCTTGATCACGAAGCCTAGTAGCAGCCATCTCAACGATCTGTCGAAAACTTCCTCTTTCCTTATGCTTAGTTGTTGTTCTACTATTCGCACTCCCTTCTGGAGTGAGAAGACCTGCTCACAACGACTGTTGATTTGTAAGGAAAAATCAAACTTCTTGAGACTAGAAGTTCCCTGAGGAAAAGGTTCCCTCTGTGTGTGCTCTGCTCTCTTCCACCCAACGTTGGCTCTGTTCTGGCGTACTGTTCCAAAATTTCTGCATCTAGGTAGAGTTCTGCTCAACGAAAAATCTAAGCTACTCCCATTGCCTCTGGAATCACTCGATTTGGTAGCATCGAATTTTTCTGCCCTCACTCATAAAAAATCAAAACTCCACAATTGACTTGGCCTCTTGGCAGAACGACTGCGTTGCCCTTAAGAATTTCGGCCCGCAGCCCACGATGAGCAGCGAAATTCCTTCTCTTTTTGTGTTAAAATTGGCAACCAGGGCAAAACTTCATGTGGGTCATCTTATTCATGGCTAATAATATTTTTATTAGATTCCTCTCGTCGAGAAGTGTAGGATTGATATAAAGATCATCCAATTCCGATAAGTATTCATGGAGATATGAATTTATTTTGATTATGGAATTATTATCAAGCCGACCTACAACTCATGTAGGCTCAGAAGCCCAACAGTCACATCTATTCACCCACCAACGTTGTGTATAAATATAAGAGGATTTTTCCTCATTTGGACTCACTCATCTCATCACATCTCTCTCTCTCTACTACGCAGATATGAGTCTCTTCTCTACTGCGCTGAAATGGGTCTCTCTCTCTCTCACATGTGAAGCCGGATGTTGTTGAATATGAAGCTGCAACTGCAGAAGTAAAGATTGACTTGCGTGGCCTAGAAAATCTCCTCTTTGGAACTGCGTTGTAGGTTCATCTGAACCTCCTTTGAAAGCCGCAACTTTTGGTGGTGGAATGAAGTCAATCCGACGAACAGTTTGCAAGATATCGACTGCCCTAGTTTGAAGCCGGAAACTACTGAAACTGAAGCTGCAACTGCAGAAGTAAAGATTGACTTGCGTGGCCTAGAAGATCTCCTCATCTGAACTGCGATGTAGGTTCATCTGAACCTCCTCTGGAAGCCGAAACTTTTGGTGGTGGAATGAAGTCAATCCGACTGTCGGTTTGTGAGATATGGTCTGCCCTAGTTTGATAATGAAGCCGCTAACGCTGATGCTACTGATCTAGGGTTTGCTACTGCTGATATGAATCAGATTTATTGTACTATTTCTCTCTGCTGAATTATTGAATATAAAAGAAGATTTGATCAAAGGATTTCCCCATACATTGTGGGGTTTGTCCCTGGCTAGCCGCCACATCTTGTGTCTCTTGTCTTGGCTTGTTTTCTGTCGATCGTTTAATGTTCTATCTGCACTTTACTTTATGTACATGTGATTGCTAATCGGTGGAATATAATAAGAAAAAGAAGTAAACTGTTATAAGCATAGAACATACCATAACTTAACATGGTATCGGAGTTGAGGTGAAGACAAAGCCCGAGCAAGAGCAAGAGCAATCATTGAAGAGAAGATTGGCAAGGCTATCCTAAAAGAACTATGGGGTCCTCAACACTCTTTCCTGCCGAAGACAAGCTCCCTGAGAAAGCTGACTATCACGGATGGAAGATGTCTATCGATCTAACCCTTGAAGATCAAGGAGTGTTGGACCATGTAAGAGGCAATATTGTTGAGCCTTCATCAAATGCATCTGCTGCTGCCTGGAACAAATGGAAAAATGGAGAAGTCAAAACAAAGAAGATCATCCGGGACTCTATCGACAAGCGCTTGGTGGCCTACATCTCTGATCTAGACACCTCCAAGGAAATCTACGACAAACTGGTGAGTTTATTTAAAGTTAATGATGCAAATCAAGTTTTGTTTCTTAGAAATAAGTTGAGGGAAATCAAGAAGGGTAAAGATGAAAGTATGCAAGCATACTTCTTAAGAATCACCGAGATCAAGAACGATCTCCTATCTATTGGGGAAACCATTATTGACAGAGAAATGGCACTCACAACTCTCGGAGGATTACCATCTGAATGGTATGTGTTCAGGACTACTCTTCTGAACAATAATGTAATTCCTAGTTTCGAGGAATTAATGGCTAGATGCATTCAAGAACAAACAAGGGTAGAAGAGCAGGAAATGCCCTTGCCTAAAAGTCCTCCTGCTGCTTTTTCTTCTCATGCTAAGAAAAAAAATAACTCTGGGTCTAAATCGAAAAGAAAGGCTGGATTTAAGGGTGGAAGAAAAGGACGATGTTTCATTTGCAATAAAGCAGGTCACTATGCAAGGGAATGCCCTGATAGAAAGGACTCTCACCGTGACGATGATCAAAATCCCTCTCATGGTAATCGAAGGAATGGAAAATTCAACAACAAAGGAAAAAGGAATGCGGGAAATCAAGGAAGAGGGCAACCATTCAAGAAGGCTAGAAATTCCAGGTATGAATCTAACACTGTTGACGATAAGAAGGCTGAATATTATCTACCAGCTGCTCTATCTACCTCCGCTCCTTCGGACTCAATGGAAATTTGGCTCATTGATAGTGGTGCCTCAAGACACTTCACTGGTTACAAAGAAGTACTCTATAATCTGGTAGAGAAATAAACTAACCTGGAAATTGTCCTTGGAGATGACATGAAATACCCAGTGAAAGGTGTAGGCAATGTTTCTCTTAAACTGAATCAAGGTAATACGATTCACTTACAAGATGTATTATATGTACCTGATCTCAAAAAGAACCTGGTATCCATCTCGGCAATGGAAGACAAAGGCTATAAGGTAACCTTCAGCGATGGTAAGGTACGCATATGGAAAAATAATGTTAAAGATGCTTTCACTCTTGGGTTTCGAGTTGATTCTTTATATCAAGTCGGTGGAAGTCCGCTAGGTGTCATGTCTTGTGACACAACGCTTCAGTCCGAACTTTGGCATCGGAGGTTTGCCAACCTTCATTACAAAGCTCTACCCGATGTAAGACAGATGGTAACAGGGATGCCTGATTCCAAGTAGAGAAAGAAGGTGTATGTCCGGGATGTGCCGAAGGAAAGCTCAAAAGGGGACCATTCCCTTCAAGTCAAAGCAAGACCTCCGATATATTACAACTAGTTCACTCAGACATATCAGGTATGATGCCTGTGAACTCCTTGGGAGGATACTCATATTATCTCACTTTTACAGATGACCATTCTCGAAAGACCTGGATATACTTCTTGAAAAAGAAGGATGAAGTGTTCCCTTGGTTCCGACACTTCAAAGCCCTAATCGAGAATCAAACCGAAAAGAAGATCAAGATCTTAAGAACTGACAATGGGACTGAATATGAATCTAATGAGTTCCATGATTTTTGTAAAGAGGCTGGCATCAAGAGGGAGACTACTACACCATATACTCCTGAACAAAATGGTGTGGCAGAAAGGAAGAACCGCACAATTATGGAAGTTGTCCGGGCCATGCTACATGATCAAAGTCTTCCTAAGTTTCTATGGGTTGAAGCTGCAAACATTGCCGTATATGTACAAAATCGATGCCCTCATCAAGCATTGGGTTCCAAGACTCCTGAAGAAAAATTCACCGGTAAGAAACCTGATGTTTCTCATTTTAAAATTTTTGGAAGCCCTGTATACTTTCATGTGCCGAAAGAGAAAAGAAATAAATTGGGAGCATCTGGAAAGAAGGGAATTTTCGTGGGCTATGGTGAAAATACTAAAGGCTATAGAATCTATGTAGCCGGTCAAAGGGAAGTCATAATTAGTCATGATGTCACCTTTGACGAAGATATGGCTCTCAGCAAGGTGATCAATCTTCCGACTTTGAGGAGCTCTCAAGAAGCCGACACCAGGGAACCGAAAGAAAAGGATGATGAATCAATGCCTGATGTAGAAGAACCCATGGATCCGATTGATCCTCCTCCATATGAGCCTTCCTCTTCTAGGAAGAGGCCTTCATGGCTTAAGGGGTTACTTGATGATGCTGAAGGACATGTTGCACCCCGAGGAACCTTTTGTGAAAGTAAGAAACCTAATAGGTATCAAGGATACCTGACCATCATGAGCACGATCATACAAAATGAGCCTTCGTCATTCTTTGATGCCGTCAAGCATCAAGTATGGAAGGATGCTATGACCGAAGAATATGAGTCTATCATAAAGAATGATGTTTGGGAAGTAGTTCCCAGACCCCAGGTCAAGACTGTTGTTACTTCCAAATGGCTTTACAAGATAAAGCATGCAGCAGATGGAAGCACGGAAAAGTATAAGGCTCGTTTTGTTGCTCGAGGTTTCTCCCAAAAGGAAGGTATAGACTATGATGAGATATTTGCACCTGTTGCCAGATATACGACCATCTGCTCGATCATAGCCCTTGCCGCTTCACAAGGATGTAACCTACATCAGATGGATGTCAAGACTGCGTTCTTGCATGGCTCGATCAAAGAAGAGGTCTACGTGGAGCAAACCGAAGGATTTGAAATTTATGATCGAAAATCTCATGTATGCAGGTTGAAGAAAGCTCTCTATGGGCTGAAGCAAGCTCCCCGAGCATGGTATGAGAGGATCGATAGCTACTTGATGAAGCTGGGATTCACTAGGAGTGAAGCTGATCCTAATCTTTACTTTAAGGTTGAAGATGACAAGCCTCTCATACTGGCGTTGTATGTGGATGACCTCTTTCTAACAGGTGCAGACCCTCTCATTCACAAATGTAAGAGGGAGTTGGCCTCTGAATTTGAAATGAAAGACCTAGGACTGATGCACTACTTCCTAGGACTTGAAGTGTGGCAAAAGCCAAGAGAAATTTTCCTATCTCAAGGAAAATATGTGGTGAAGATATTGGAAAGATTCACTGCAAGCCTGTAACTACTCCGATGGAGCTTGACTTCAAGAAGTTAAGCGGTAGTGCTACTGGACCTGTTTTACGAAATGCTACCGAGTATCGGCAACTCGTCGGAGCATTAATGTTCTTAGTGAACTCCCATCCAGATATATGCCTTGCAGTCAACCCGTTGAGCCAGCATATGGTTGAACCCCACCACATACACTGGATTGGTGCCAAGAATCTGCTGAGATATCTTCGTGGCACTATCACTTATGGGTTAAGATACATTGCTAGAGATGTGAGACTATTTGGATACACTGATGTTGATTGGGCAGGCAGTGTGGTGGACCGTAAGAGCACTTCCGGGTACTGTTTCACCTTGGGATCTTCTTCGATATCCTGGATGAGCAGGAAGCAAAAGTCGGTAGCTTTGAGCACCGCCGAAGCAGGATATATTGTTGCTAGCATAACCTCGTGTGAGGCAGTCTGGTTGCGAAAGCTCTTCAGTGAGCTGTTTGGATTTACATTGGATACCACTGTGATTCTCTGTAACAACCAGAGGTGGGATTCGATTATTGAGGAATCCCGTATTCGTCAATTGCTCTAGCAGATAGACATCATCTGGGATATGGTAAGTTGATGAGCAAGGAAGCTCCATCACATTAAGATGATGTACAGGTTGATACACCTTGTCAAAGCCCCGAGGAAAGATCTAATCTGTGATTTTCCAAAACGACTTGGAGTCGGCAAGAAACCTTTGTACAAGGGTCCTGCATGTTGCATACATTGAGCTCTGGGAGCTCTAAGGGCTTGCGGTTCCTACTGGAGCAACATATGACCACAGGGTGACTCACCCTCCCCTGGTGGTGCACACTAGAACAAGATGATTCGCTATCTTGTGGGACAAGATGATTCGCTCTCTTGTGGAACAGGATGATTCGCTCTCCTGTGTAGAAGGATGATTAGTTCTCCTGTGAGGCCTGGATTGATGTGTTCTCCATGGCAGCCTGGATTGATGTGTTCTCCACGGCGATTGTAGCAGGATTGATGTGTTCTCCTGTGAGGCCTGGATTGATGTGTTCTCCATGGCAATTGTAGCAGGATTGATGTGTTCTCCTGTGAGGCCTGGATTGATGTGTTCTCCATGGCAATTGTAGCAGGATTGATGTGTTCTCCTGTGAGGACAGGATTGATTAGTTCTCCTGTCGAGGCATCCTACCCATGCAGTCTGGGACTCATGGGAAGTACCTCTCATCTGATCAATGAGCAGGGAAATGAAGTTAGGGACCATAGTAGTACCGATGGACGCATCGTTGTAACTACCGTACTCCCTACGCTAGGATGACCTCCATTGATCTGGGATCAATGATACTGGTCTAGGACCAGTGGTAGGAGTTGTACCATACTATGACGCTGACTTCGGGTCGGTTGAGACTGATCTGGGATCAGTGGTACATACTCTGAGATTGACTTTGAGTCAGTGGAGGATGATATTGGTCTGGGACCATTGAAGTTGTACTCACTATGACGCTGACTTTGGGTTGGTTGAGACTGGTCTAGGACCAGTGGTACATACTCTGACACTGACTTTGAGTCAATATGATACATCCTCGATCATTTCTTCTTCTTCATAATTCGGACAAAAGCAGAGCAGAACAGAACAATGCAAGAGCAAAACAGTACAGATCAGTGCAGGCAGATCAAGACAAAGCAGAACAAGCAAAATAGAGCAGAGCAGGGCAAGGGTCAGGCTGTACAGGGCAGTGCATTTGATGGATGAATAGTAACGACCGATAGACAAATTGCAGATGAAGTTCTCCATGGTTGAGAGGGAGTGTTAAAATTGGCAACCAGGGCAAAACTTCATGTGGGTCATCTTATTCATGGCTAATAATATTTTTATTAGATTCCTCTCGTCGAGAGGTGTAGGATTGATATAAAGATCATCCAATTCCGATAAGTATTCATGGAGATATGAATTTATTTTGATTATGGAATTATTATCAAGCCGACCTACAACTCATGTAGGCTCAGAAGCCCAACAGTCGCATCTATTCACCCACCAACGTTGTGTATAAATATAAGAGGACTTTTCCTCATTTGGACTCACTCATCTCATCACATCTCTCTCTCTCTCTACTGCGCAGATATGAGTCTCTTCTCTACTGCGCTGAAATGGGTCTCTCTCTCTCACACATGTGAAGTCGGAAGCTGTTGAATATGAAGCTGCAACTGCAGAAGTAAAGATTGACTTGCGTGGCCTAGAAGATCTCCTCTTTGGAACTGCGTTGTAGGTTCATCTGAACCTCCTTTGAAAGCCGCAACTTTTGGTGGTGGAATGAAGTCAATCCGACGAACGGTTTGCAAGATATCGACTGCCCTAGTTTGAAGCCGGAAACTGCTGAAACTGAAGCTGCAACTGCAGAAGTAAAGATTGACTTGCGTGACCTAGAAGATCTCCTCATCTGAACTGCGTTGTAGGTTCATCTGAACCTCCTCTGAAAGCCGAAACTTTTGGTGGTGGAATGAAGTCAATCCGACTGTCGGTTTGTGAGATATGGTCTGCCCTAGTTTGATAATGAAGTCGCTAATGCTGATGCTACTGATCTAGGGTTTGCTACTGCTGATATGAATCAGATTTATTGTACTATTTCTCTCTGCTGAATTATTGAAGATAAAAGAAGATTTGATCAAAGGGTTTCCCCACACATTGTGGGGTTTGTCCCTGGCTAGCCGCCACATCTTGTGTCTCTTGTCTTGGCTTGTTTTCTGTCGATCGTTTAATGTTCTATCTGCACTTTACTTTATGTACATGTGATTGCTAATCGGTGGAATATAATAAGAAAAAGAAGTAAACTGTTATAAGCATAGAACATACCATAACTTAACATTTTGCCTCTAAACTCTTTGGTTGATCAACTACGCTCTGATAGTAAGTGAAAATTCCAAACTAGAATCCTATTGCAACAATTGATATTATTTCTCCTAATTGTTAATTAATTAACAGTTTATCTACTACGACAAATATCGAAATAAATACACTGCAACCTTCACAAAGAAAATTCTGCAGAAAAGAAAAGAAAAAAAAACCACTGGAAGTTGAGAAATGCTAGCACACACAAAAATAACACAATTATTTTTGGACAAAAATCCCCGAAAAAAACCCAACTTGGGAAAACCAATGCAACATCTGAGGATTTTATTATAATGCAGCAGTGAGAAATTCTAAGTACAACTGGATGCTGAAATTTGGCCATCCTATAGAGAAAATACTAGCAAAAATCTAGTGAGGAATTTTCCTCACCCCATAGCCAATCTCCCAGCTCGACTTGCTTTCAGAAGTTTGGCCCTCTGACCCTCTGTGTCAGCCTACTGGACGTCTAGCCTCAGATTGGTCTATGATGAAGTCGATATGCCTTCTGCTGGCTGGAAAGATGCTTCTCCGGCACTCTGGGACTCCTTCCGGCCTCTGGAACTAAAAATGTCTCTCCCTCTCAGCAAATCGATCTTGCCTCTAAAGACTGTTGCATTGCCCCTGCGTTAGCCTCTCTGTGGCTCTTTTGCCTCTTTACAAATGCACTCATTGGATCTGGAATTACTCGTCCCTAGCTCTCTCTCCGGCAACTGACTATTGCTACTCAGGAAATCGATCTGTTCAGAAATTGAACTCTAAAGTGATATCTCCATCACCACATTGACCTCCTCTTATAATCTTTTGTTGGAGTACCAACAGCCAAAATTAAAACATAATCGATGGCTAGGATCATCTTTGGATCGATCTGTGTGAGTTTCTAGATGATTCTCACTTTGACTTAATTAGTACTTATTAATTAACCATAATCCCTAAGTATAGATTTCAGAAATATTTAACAACTAGTTAACAATCTAATTAAGTCATTTCTAGGTGGAATTTCTAGAAACGATTTCTGGGTTTTGGAGATCTCGTGTATTCTAACCTCTCCACAAAAATTTATGGTTAAAACACATATGATGCTACAAAAACTAACAATGAATATTCATATCATTATGAGTGATATCCTGGAGAAAAGTAGAGTCAATTTCAACCTCATTTTCCATGTCGATATCATAAATAAGATCACTATCAAAATGATGGATGCCCACATCCCATTTTCCATCATTAATGCATAAGAAATCAGAAATGACATCTTCACAAGGAGCTACAATATTCATATCCTTAAGCACCTTTTCTTGAATGAAAGTCCCCACTTCATCGTGTTCATCCTCATGGGCTTTAATAGGGCTTTCACTCATGCGATGCACCTTCTCATTCCTTAAATTTACATCCTGAAGGTCCTCATCACGATCTTCTTTAAGGTCACCCTGATCACCGAATTGATTACATTTTATGGGGCTTTGTGATTGATTATAATATTTTTCATTGATAAGATCAGTGAAAATATCAAAAGCACAAGTTTGGCTGGCAAGTTCAAAGAGATGACTAGGATCCTTCTCATAAGCACACATTATTATGTAGAGTCGTTTTTGTATTGCTCCATGAAACCTGAGCATGAATTCCTTATCCTTGTTCTCCAACAAATATTCACAAAACTCAACATATTAGTCCACAATTTCTTGTAGTTTTTGCGGTTCTTGATCATTGAGTTTTGCAAATGGAGAGCCACAAGTACTCTCTTCTTGACAACAGGCCATTTTTCATGATTTTGCATATTAGGAATAAAATGGAGTCGCCAGGGTGAATTAAAAATCCCTTGATAGATGGTTGCTTCACCTTACAAGCATTAACTTTGAAGTCAATGAAGAACTAGGGCTTTGTTCTTCCCATGGAGTCGCCAAATGATATATCAATAATGTCATAAGGGAAACAAGACACATGTCTCATGTCCCCGGCAATGGCGCCAAAATGTTACTGCTCAAACTAGTAGGGGTCCTAGGAGGGAGTCCTATAGAACAACTACTAGGTCAAGAGGATACAATGGAGAGATAGCCCATTGTCACTTCAACGAAAGCTCCCTGCTCACTTTCACCGATGGGAGGAGACCCGAAAAGAATCCCTTAGAAGGATGGATCAATGAATGTATAGAGAGTGATTCCCAAGGCCTATTCACAAGAGAGGCTTAAATAATTGGCTTGCTTGCTTTGAAAGCAAGGTGTTTGGCTCTCTAAGAAGGGCTATGGTGATACCTAGACCTAGGGTTGGTGAATAGTTTTTAACAAGATTTATCTTAAACCTATGAATCCTCAAGGAAAAATGGCTTCTGTGCGACCCTTGCGGAATGTGAATTACGAAGTTGTGGGACCACAAAGAACCCAAGTGGACCCAAACTAGGTCAATGGTGTGGGGTTGATCATCAATATATGGGCTTGACCACGTTTGGGCGGAGAATAGGATCAAAGGAATAATTTTCTTTTGGAGTTTAAATGCAATAATCCAAATGAAGACACTAACCAAATGGAACCTAAGGAGAAGAATGATCCTTGAGCTAGGGCTTGCGATATCTCAAGATTCCACCGTCGGATTGAGCTGAAATATGGAGGACCCCTTGAGAAGACCCCAACACAGTTGTGGACCAATTTTCAAGGGTTTTGGATGGCTATAAATGATTTCGTGTGATAACCTAGGAGACCTTCTAGGGTTAGGCATAGAATTGGGAAAAGTGAAGAAAGGGGAGGGAAATTTGACCAAAGGATACGAGGATCAATGCCTTATTGCTTCGTCTTAATGGAGTCAAGATACACATAGATCGAGAATGTCGTGAGCTAAGGAGCCCTAATTACTCTTTGCTAGCCTCTCCAAGGGCAGCAACTAGGTCAATTAGAGATTTATACTTCAAATTTGCCAAAGAGATGAAGTTTCGAGCCTCAAAACCTATTAGGTGCCTCTAGGAACATTCCACCACTCTCTTCAAGTACAACGCATGCATTACATCACTTATTCAAGGTTCCCAGAAGAATTTCGCATTTACTTTAACCCATACAAGAATAATGATAACCATAACATGTAGTAAACCAATAAAATAACAAGAATAGCATCAAAATTCGACTTACATGAGAGAGAGAATATCCATTCATCAATTTCACATTAGAAAGAAGCTCCAAAGACAATAGCGAAAATCCAAACATCATAGCGCATCAAGAGAACTCCAAAAAGTTTACCCAGCATAAAGTGTGAAAATCTCTCAAGAGATACTAATCCAATCCAAGTGATGATGAGAGAAATGAATCACCTCTCATCAATTTATATGATCTCTAAAGAGTTCGATTTGCCTAATTAAGCCTAATTAAGCCCCAAATAATAAAATAATGTGCAATAATAACATCCGTTGGTGACAAGACCACCAAGATAGCTCAATAACATAAAAATAAACCTCTCAAGAGGGCACAATGATCAATATAATGGGTTTTAGGGCCATTGAGAAGGCCTAATGAAGCTCAAAGTGTGCCATGGTGAGAGAATGGACTCCAAGCATAGTGGACAAGGGGTTGGCCCCTTGTTTTCCAAGCAAGTCACTATTGTGTTCCCAAGTGGGTGTGGGGACACAAGGACATCCTCATAGGTCTCCAAGTGGATCGATAATGCTTGTAAACCATCTATGATGATGACATAAGCCCTCCTTTTGTCTCCTGCAATGAGGCACATCCTCATCTGGACCCTAGAATCTCTGCCAAGTGTGTGGTGCAGGTGTGGAGCCCACTGGGCATGGTGAACCAGATGCATCATCCTCATCCAAAAGGTGGAACATAAGCAATCACTGAGTGTATTTGGGGATCCATGACATACTCTTTGCTATGGTGGAAGCCCATGGCTTTCAACGCTCACCCTACAAGTGCCAATGTGGCCCTCTAGAGGGCTAGGACCCCGTATAGGGAGACCAAGCCCCAAATGAAGACCCACCTGCAATCCTGCATCAAATCCATTGTGTCCCCTTGCCCCCAATACAACAAGTCATTAGAATACTCAAGTAATAAAGCTTACAATTCATGGGATCAATGGGGCACTTCATGGTAGCATGCCCTTCCATAGTGGGCTTTGGCATGTATAAGTGTCTCCAAGCTCAATAGGGGGTTAACCTCGACAAGGTCATTTTTGGACAATTGTGTTGATTTGGAATAGCATCGGATGTGCTCTAGCCATGAAAAATGGTGGAGAGGCTGAAGCACATGAGATCTCCAAGACCCAGAATGGTTTGGGGAAATTCCACCTGATTAGAGAGATATTAATATAATTAATATTTTTAATGGAATTCCTAAGTCTAAACTTGGGAAAATTAAAATATTGATGGGTATTAATATAAAACTGGGTGAGAATGTTCTAAATAACATGGATCAAGCCAAATCTAATCTTAGCCGTTGATTAGAGACTTAATCTCAGCCATTGAAGACTCAACAGGAAAAGTACAAGAGGAGGCTTGAGAGTCAGTTGGAGACACACCTAGATTGATCAGTCAGTTCGATTTTCTGGAGCGAGGTTTGCTCAAAAAATTCGAACAAGTGATCTGAGTTGCAGCGAGGGGCAGTGAGTGCATAGCAGAGAGGCAGAGATAGTGTCGAAGAACCAGCGCAGAGGCTGAGGAGGCTACGCAGAGCCAATAGGAGCCACGAAGAGGGCCAAAGTGACTGCGCAGAGGCTGAGAAGGCTACGCAAAGCCAACAGGAGCCACGCAAAGGGCCAGAGTGACTGCGCAGAGGCTAGCAAGGCCTGCGTGGGTGACACAGAAGGCCAGAGAGCCAACGCAGAGCAATAGAAGGCTGACACAGAGGCCAGGAGGGCTGATGCAGAGCCTTAGAGAAGTGTTGGAGAGATTTTCGTGGAGCAGACTTGCTGAATATCTGCTTCCGAAGAGAGGTATTGCTACCAGATAGATATCTTTGTTGGGTGAGCCAGTTTGGCACCCTAGTTGTACTCAAGAAAGCTACTTAATAATAAAACCCTCAGAACTGTTGCACCGGTTTTCCCAAGTTGGGTTTTTCTGGGGACAATTGTCCAAAAATAACAATGTCCCTTGTGTGTTTGTCTATTATTTCAGTTAATGATCTATAGATGGTTGAGACTGTATTTGTATTTATTTTCAATATTTGTATGGTTAAATAACTTGTTAAGAAATAAACAAGTAGGTGAAATAAACACGATAATGCAGGAAGAATTTCTGATGTGTTAGACTTAGAAATTCGAACATAGTATCAGAGGGTTGCAGATCACAGGAGAGCTGAAGGCATCAGCTAAATCAGAAAATTTGCAGCAGAAACAACTGTCCACAGAAGTTGTTCTTAAGCAGAAAGCAGCAGAGGAGGAGTGACGCAGAGGGCATGCGTCATCATTTCGAGCCAGAGAGAGGGCCAGCGCAGAGGCAAAGGAAGGCAAAAGAGGCTCACGAAGAGCCACATCATCCTACTCAGTCAGGTAGGCTTGACGCAGTTGGCCAAAGGAGCGATTCAGCCTTGTCGGAATTGCACAGAACTAAGAGGCTCAGTTTCTTCAGCTGCTGGGGTCTAGGGAGCTGTGGGCAGATTGTGGATTGGGAAGTTGGTGGGGTGTTCTTGCTGTCGAAACAAAATAGTACCTAACAGACAAAACCAAGGTAGAGGGACCCGTTGCCTTAAGGGATTTCTAGCCAAGAAATCTAGATCTGAGTTTTCGCAGTTGCAAAGAGGATCGTAGACTAGCAGTTCGACAGTTGGCAGGAGGATTCCCAGGAGGGAAATCGAGACTCAGAGGGAGTCTAGGAGAGAAATCAAGACTCAAAGGGAGTCTATGTGAGAAATCCCAGGAGGGAAGTCGAGACTCAGAAGGAGTCCAATAGAAGAGCGGAGATGGCAATGAACGGACTGAGGGATCAGGACAAGTTGGACCGGGCGTCCAACTTTGTCATCTGGAAGGCCGGGATCCTGTTTGTTTTGAATAGACATCACATCAAGGGCTTCGCTTTAAGAACTGTGGCTATCCCAATCGACCCAGCTGATAATGAAAGGTATGAGAATGCAATGGCGAGGGCAAAGTGCATAATTCTTTATGGAGTCAAGGATCATGTAGTTCAGCATATTACCGAGAAGAATATGTTAAAGGAGATGTGGGACAGTTTGACGACATTGTATCAGGGCACTTCCGTGAAGAGGAAGATGCTACTGGAGAATCAGTTGCGGTCATATCAGATGCAGAAGGGGGAGCAGATAGAACTATACCTCAGCAAGTTGTAGGAGATTTGAGACCAACTTACTTCCATAGGGGCCACGCCGAATCAGGAGTTCATGGTGAGGACCGTCGTTGAATGCAGTCTCCGAGAATTGGGAGACATTTGTCCAAAGCATTTTGGGCAGAGTTGATCTTCCAGGACGGGAAGAGATGTGGGCAGCTCTTCGCCAAGAAGAGATCATATGGTTGACCAAGGCGGGAAGTAGCAGCAAAGGAGGTCGAATCAAGAAAGAGGAGGAGGATTCGGCTATGGCATCTGCCGGACAACAGCGGAAGAGAAAGAAGAAAGACATCTCCAAAATAAAGTGCTTCCATTGTGGGGAACTGGTTCATTATGCCAGTGTTCCACGGGGACTCGCCCCCCCCTAGGGGTCTAGTTTCCTCGCTCCCTCGCACTCCGGGGACTTGGGGACGAGTAGGGGACGTTTCCCCACGCTCCCAAAATGGAGGAAACTCAGGGGGACGTGCCAGGGAAAGGTTTCCCTTCCCTGAGGGGGCATTTCCGAAAAGGGGGACATGGGGGGACGTGGGGGGGCGTGGGGGACGAGAGGGGGCGAGGGGGCGCGAGAGGGAACGTGGGGGGACGAGGGGGGACGTGGCACAACTTTAATGCATTAAAAGCCATTTTAATTAACTAAACGCTGAACTTAATCTTTAATTAAGAGTTAATTAACGTTTAGGGTTTTAGAAAATCATTGTTTCATGTTATAAAAATGGCACCCTGAACCATGAACAACACACTCACAGCCTTTGCAAGTTCGTTGAGCGCTCCACTCACAGCGTTGGATTTCACTGTTCGGATTTTAATAAACAGTGCCTGTGTCATTATTGATTGTATTAGGAATTGTATACAAAAAGTAAATTACCTAAAAAAAGTCAGTGAATTAATACAATTTGTTGAAAGTGCAAGCTAGGAAAACCAAGACCTTGAATCGGTTCAATATGGGCTCTCCCCATTCATGGTGATAGTAGGTTTAGGAAAAGAGCCTACTGTCACATGTTCTGAAAAGTGGATCTGACTATTTTGTTTCCAGGAACCAATTAACCACAAGTATGGGTGAAAAATCCGACTTGTAAAAACTTAAAAGACTACCTCCTTGACTACCATGCGTTGTGTTGATGAGACCTGACTGAAATATAATATTGTTGATATAATAAGACCTGATTAAAATACAGAATGTTAATATTCCACCAGCCACCCAACTACTTTCCTATATGATTTCTCAAAATTCTGCCCTGACATCTAATTTTGATCCCATGAGAACTTAAAGGGTTCAAAATATACATTCGCTCGAAGAAAGAAACCAGCAGGATCTGTAAAATGGAAACTAACTAAGCAGTCTAACAACATTAAAAGAAGAAAGTAACTTCCACTTACGTGTCTATCATTTTTTGCATGAGATTGCCAATGGAAAAAACTATGACACAAGGTTATGGTTGTCGCAATGGTTAACTAGGAACTGAATAAACAATAGACAGTCAGCTTATTACTATATTAGGCCTATGGTCTTTACCTGTGGAAAAAGCATCCAGGTTTCGTTTAGTCCAAGTTCCAAGAATGATTTCTTTTAGACTTTTTCTCTAGGTTAGCAGTATCTAAAACAGAATTGTGAAGGTATATCATACCTATGGGCTAGTCCTATGGAAGCATTGCCAAATTGGCTATTCATATATTAATATTATCAGTTGAAAATCTACGGCCTGCCTAACTAATATGTCAAGAACTTAGAAGTCCAGTTTCTCAAAATCATTATACATAATCCACTATAGTTCTGAGTTCTCTCTTTGTTTAAGTTTTCTTCTAAGAAGGACAGTTCTCTCTTTGTTTAAGTTTTCTTCTAAGAAGGACAGTTCTCTCTTTGTTTAAGTTTTCTTCTAAGAAGGATTGTGTAAATTTTCAAATTCATTGCTTTCTTGCTCCAGGAATTCATATCAATGATCATGCTTTGCAGCTTTTCAATTCAAACCAAATTGTCATAGTGGACTCAATTAATAAATTATATTTTATATTTATAAATTTTTAAGACCTTGACGCTCCCCCACGTTTCCTAAAAAATGGTAGGGAGCTTTTGCATAGGCCGCTCCCGCGCCCCCTCGCTCCCTCGCCCCCTCGTCCCGGAACCTTGGTGGAACATTGCATTATGCAACCCAATGTCCTAGGAAGAAGAATAAGAGAGAGGCTTCTTACTCTAAGACAGCTCCGACTAAGGCAGAGCCTAATGACAATTGTGCCATGAGTGCTCATGCACCTCTAGAGAAGAAGTGGGGTGACATCGAGCTATAGTCAGAAAGGCTACAGAAGATGAGGGGCAAGATCCTTGAGGTACCCAAACTCTTGGATCATATCCGGCTACAGGAGCCTCGAATGACAGTAGCAAGATGATGGATGTCGGTAGTGAAGAAATTTCAACCCCCACTCCAGTTATCAGTTTTCCTTATCACTCCATGCATTTAGTTTTAAATCCAAGCATGATAAAAATTCTAAAATCTGGAAATGACAGTATTTTCTGAAAACACAAATTTAGAGATTTTACAACTACTGAAATTGCAATAATAAAACACAGCAAAATTATCACAGCCACATACAGAGAATAACACAGTGATTTTTTGGTCAATGTGACCCTGGAAAAACCCCCTACAACTCTTAGGGAAAACCAGTTTGAGAGCTCTTCTTTATTTCTAAAAATGCTTTTACTAAAAAACTGAAATACACAGTAAAAATTCCAGCAACCACAATTTACAACTTATCACGATTTTCGTGCTAGAACTCCACCTCGAAAATCATGCCAATCAACAAACAGGCAAAACAAAACTTTTTCCAGCAATAAAACAACATTAAATGTACGGCATGCCTCGAAAAACGTGCCCAAAACTTGTTGTATAGACCATACAGATTTCAGTGGTACGGTTGCCTCGAAATTCGTGCCCTTGCTGCTATCCCTCTTCTTTGATTTTTGTGTTGTCCCTCTTTCTCGATATCTGTCTCTTTCTCTTACTGTACGATTTTGCCTTGGGATGCATGCCAATAAATGTTGTTGCACAGATTCGCTGAAATGTCTTCTTGCTGCTCTCCTTCATTTCCTCACAGCTCATAAATTTTCTCCTTGCTCTCTCTTCTCTTTCTCTCAAATGCTCATGATAAAATGAATGATCTTTTCCTCTTCTCTTCTCCTTTTACTCTCTAAATGACCTCCTGGGTTACCCTAAGATCTAATCGCTGAGACTCATCTAGATCTAGGGATGAAAATAAATGTGCATTTAATTCTCACTTTCTATTTTTTAACTCACCCACTTAGCATTTTATTTCCATATTCACTTTTTCACTTTCAAATTCTTCATTGACTTTAATAAAATCACCTTTAAATTAGAATGTAACTTTACCATTTATAAAGTCACTTTTAAATTAGAATGTAACTTTACCACTTATAAAGTCACTTTTAAATTAAATTGACTTTGCCACTTATAAAGTCACTTTAGGAGAAAAGTACAAATAAATTTGGACACTTTTCCCTAAGCCAAAGATCAAAGCCTTAGGGAACCACTTGTTTTCTAGTACCCAAATTTTAACACTCCCTCTTACCGAGAAAAGTGTTCCTCACCACTCCCATCTTGTCTCTGAAGTAGACATGCTTGCCCCTTGGTAAGGCTTCGGTGAAAATGTCTGCTACTTGCTCATTTGTGGAAATGTACTCAAGCTTGACGCTCCCTTTTGGACATAGTCTCTAATGAAGTGATACTTGATTTCAATATGCTTTGACCTGTCATGAAAAAATGGATTCTCCGTGAGTTTTATGCAACTCTGATTATCACAGTAAATTACTAAAGGTCTCAATGCCTGACCAAATAGACCAAACAACATCTTGTGAAGCCATATGGCCTCACAACTAGCCAAACTAGCAGCCATATACTCTACCTCAGCTGAGCTCAATGCAGCTAACTGTTGTTTCCGGCTGATCCACGACACAACTGCCGAACCCAACCCAAAACAGCACCCGGAAGTACTCTTCCTATCTAAAGCACAACCTACCCAATCTGAATCTGTGTACCCTGCCAGTCTCACTCCATCACCCTGTCTATAATCCAAACCAAAATCCACAGTCCCCTACAAGTAACAAAGAATGTGTTTTGCAGCCACCCAGTGCACTCTCCTGGACTCACGCATGAACTGACTCATAGTGTTAACTGTAAAACATATATTTGGTCGAGTGTTGACCAAATACATCAAACAACCAATCAGTTGTCTGTATAGAGTAGGATCCACCAACTCGGAATCAGAAGCGTGAAGCTTCTTCCAGTTAGTGATCATAGGTGTAGACATGGGTTTGCAGTCCTCCATGTGAAATCTGCTAAGAATATCCATAATGTACTTCCCTTGTCCCATGAAGAAATGCCCCTCCTCCTTCCACACCTCCAATCCCAGAAAATAATGCATCAAGCCGATATCCTTCATCTCAAACTCTGAAGCAAGATCTCTCTTGCAACCCTCAATGAGTCTCTCTACACCAGTGATGATCAAGTCATCAACATACAACACTAGAATGAGAGGCTCCTCACCAACCATAATGAAGTATAGGTTCTGATCAGCCTCACTCTTTGTGAAACCCAACTGCTGCAAGCATGTATCAATCTTAGAGTACCAAGCTCTAGGAGCTTGCTTCAAGCCATAGAGTGCCTCTTTCAATCTGCATACATGGGACTCCTTCCCATGCACCTCAAAGCCCTGCGGCTGCTCAATATAAACCTCCTCCTAAATGAAGCCATTGAGAAATGTGGTCTTCATATCCATCTGGTGGATCTTCCAACCCATCTCTGTTGCAATCGATATAATGGAGCGAATAGATGTATACCGAGCTACGAGAACGAAGGTCTCCTCATAGTCAACATCCTATAGCTGTGAGAACCCTCCCGCCACAAATCGAGCTTTGAACTTCTCGATGCTGCCATCTACAGCATGCTTTATCTTGTAGAGCCATCTAGAAGTAACAACTGATTTACCTTCAGGCCTCGGCACTACCTACTTTTATTTGGTCTGATGCAGACAAAAATCTGATCTCCTACTTCATAATTGCTATCTGTGTTATGCGCATTAGCATAACTCTTTTGTCTATCTTGTGAGTTTTTCAATCATTGCCTAATTTGTTTCACAGGTTCTTCCATCTCTTGAATTAATTCTAGTCCCACTATTACTCGATCTTCTAACCTGTCCCAACTTAACGGTGTTCTGCAAGGTTTGCTGTACAATGCTTCAAACGGAGGCATCTTGATTGAATTGTGGTAGTTTTTATTGTATGTAAATTCAACTAAGGGTAAGTACTCTTCCTAGTGTGTCTGCTGGTCCATAACATACATTCTCAACATATCTTCTAGTACTTGGTTCACCCTTTCAGTTTGTCCATTAGTGTCAAGATGATACGCTGTACTTAAATTTAGTTGAGTTCCTAAGGCTGACTGCATACAAGTCCAGAATCTTGAAGTAAATCGTGAATCTCTATCTAATATGATCTTCTTAAGTACTCCATGGAATCTGATATTTTCATTTATAAATACCCGAGCTACGTCAACAACTTCGTAAGATACAAAGATCATATGTGTTAATTTTGAAGAACTTAAAGCCATATTTTGTATATATTTACTTTATTTTAAATCAGATACATAAAACTATTTTGGGATGATCACAAGTAAAAATGAATTTTTATGTTACTGGAACATGATATATGTTATTTGCTTAATTCTACTGGCATATCAATACCAATATGAAATATGTTATTTAAATTAACATTGTTGAATTATGGATACCAATATGAAGTTTAATATTTGATTAACCTTGCTATGAAATCTAAATTATGAATTATGTTATGGATGAAAGAGCTATAATTTTATTTCATTTTTGCATATTGACGTGATCGATGAGATGGAAATAAAAAAATGACTACATTTAATATTAAAGCTAACTTACAGATATATGGACTGGTCACTGGATATGGCTAAGTATGTTATGTGAACGTAAAGATCAATATTATAGATAAAAACATATGTGAAATACACTGAAAATGTTATTTAAACACAATTTATTTTAAATATATTTATACATATGTTATAATATGTGGACAAGTGTTTACATTGCAAATAACATCGTTACCAAAACGACCACGTGATGACAAAATTTCAAGAACAATTGAGACTGAATGAGATTCCATGATAGGGTGTTGACCCTAGTCCCACTAGGAGGGGTGGAGGTATTACCCACCATTTATCCTCCAAAACCTGGAGTCATAGGAGGACTGTGCCAATCACGCTCTCCTAGACGTGTGATGATGACTGTTGGATGCCTATTAGGTGATCAGGTCGATATAATTGACACTAACACCCTTCAGATTTATAAATGGTTAGATCAGTATAATTGACGTCGTGGCATATTATAGTAGAGAAGGATAGGATGGGAGCAAAAGAGATTCGGAATGATAGAATGATTCTAGAATAGCTTGGAAATCGACTGGGGTAGGGCTTGATTATTAAAATTATAACCAATAAGTGTTCAAAATACAAATTTTACAGTGTCCTCACGATTATAAATCAACACTCAATCACAAAACACAATCCTTACATGATTATACTCAACCCTAAAGTAATTACCAATATACTATATAAACCCTAACTTCAGGACGAAGTTTTCGGAATGGGGGGTGTATGTAATGACCTGCCTACAATTATAAACAGAATGTGAATATTAGCATACATACGGGACATTCATATGATAGCTACCTATGCATGAACCGCATGTATTGCACTACTATACTTAATGGCTAATAATGAAAAAGTTTAAGTTTAGGTGGATGAATCAATTGTCGAAATAAATTCCTAAACTCACTAGAATATAATAAGTATACCAAGTGGGGCATTGATATCTGTACCACCCTGATAGAACTATATATATGACTAATCTTTTAAATCAATAATATATACATAAAATAAAGATAATGAAGATATAAATTAAAATTTAATTAATTTATAATTAGTTAAAGTAAATAGAAGAATTTAATTAAATGTTAAATAAAGTAATTTAATTAATATATGAATAAAACAACTTTAGAAACTAAAATTTAATAAAATACTAGTAAGATCTAAAAAGTAAATAAACTATTTCAAATGATTCTTTAAATTAAGAACCACCTCCATCCAAAAGAAAGAAGGGTCGAGAAGGTAGTAGGAGGATGACAGCAAAGAGAAATAGGAAGTGGTGGAGGAAGGAGGCGGGCAGCAAGAAGGTTGGAAGACGATGGAATAAAAGATATAAGGGAGTGAAGAAGGCCATGACAGGTAAGGGGAATTACAAAGGAGGAATTAAAGAGAAGGGAAATTACCAATGTTCCACCAAGTCTTCGGGTCGCGGGGTGAGGGAGCAGGGATACGCAAGAGTGGCCTATGCAAAAGCTCCGCACCAATTTTTAGGAAACGTGGGGGGACATCGAGGTCTTAAAAACTTATAAATATAAAAATATTAAATATATGATATACATTGAAATTTTAATATTTATAATGTAACTACCTTTATCATTATATAATATATAACACTTACATCATGAAAGACAAATGATAAATCGATGAATCATATAAACTTAAGTCTGAAACAAATTTAATACGAAAAGCCTGATATCATATAATCGTACATCATACATGTAAGTTTGTAACTGTATAGTGTAACTATTAACAATGTACAATGAAAATAAATGTTTAAAGTTTTAAAGTTTAAACCATATTGAAGTTCCAACTATGAATATTGAATATTGAAATAAAAGTCAAGTCTAATACGTCAAGAGTCAAATTTTTATAAAGTCAAGACTCAAATCTAATATATCATATATCAAGATTCAAAATAAACTTAAGTCTGAAGCAGAAAAGCATATGTGAAAGGGCGAGAGGATGACCAAATAGAGCGATATCATGAAAAGATGAAACAATGTGACATGGACATTGAAAATAAAGTTTAAATCCCTTTCGGTTCATAACAATTAGAATTTTTTTGTTTCATTAAAAAAAATGCGATTTTTGTCTAGGGAAACAATCCCTCGCAACCCCTTTCGCCTAGGAAACAACCCCATTTGGAGGATTCGACCCCAAAAATTGAAGAAACACCCCCTTACAGGTTTCCATGCGTACCCTGCTTTTTGGAGCGTGGGGAAACGACCCCCAATCATCCCCAAGTCCCCGGAGCGCGAGGGATCTAGGAAACTCGACCCCTAGGTAGGGGGACGCGACCTTATGGAACACTGGAAATTACAGAAAAAGGAAATTCCATGTCACTGATAGAATGAAGTCTGAGCTCAGTTGTTCTTGAAATTTCAGGCACAAGAGCCAAGGTACCTCGAATTTGAAGTACTTTAGAGCTAGGTACTGAAGTTGTGCTCAGTTTGGCAAGGAGGTTTTGGTTGTTTTAGTAACGGGAGCGGGAGCGAGAACCACAACAGAGCAGAGAGATCTTCAACCACAGAACCCCAGGTCGATACTCAATAACAAAATTGGTGAATTCTATACATATATTGCAGAGTAGTATATTCTAAAAATTGTATTAATTCCTTGTTAGATTCCAAAATTAGGGTTTCACCAGCGATTTTTAGATCTTTAAAATCATTTAAAATTGTCAATTGTGAACTTTGAGTCCGACACTAGATGATGACCGAAAATCTGTGCCAAACAAGATGCTGAGCAGCCTTTTTATAGTTGTTTCCCCGTCAAACTAAGCCAACTTGTTGGAGGGTAAGTCGATGTGTCATTTGGAGGAGATCTTTTGTTCTATTTTGTAGCCGACTTGAAGGAGAGGTCGTCTGCTTGTCTTGGAGGGCTTTCATACTTAATTTAATGACTCATACAAAATGTAGCATGCCCAAGAAGGGTCCTTCATACATGACATTGACTCAATTTGACTTTTATGGCTAGATGACAAAACCTAAAGGCTCACAATGGGAGCCATTACAAAAAATAAAATAAAAATTCTCATGAAACCCATGAGACAAGCATTACAATAATAATTTTATTTCTCTTTTCATCAATTACATAAAATCACAATTACACGTGTCATTATGAACACTGAACCTAGTTACATTTTTCAACACTCCCTCTTAACTAGGGAGGTATTCATAATGGTACTTGGTCATTCTCAATCTGAAGAATTTCTCATAACAAGAGTCAGATTGGTAACCCATCTGTTTAGCATCATATCAACCAGCATTGTCACATAGCAAGGCCTTGACTAACAACTCTATCTCTCCACGAGATCTAAGCTCAATATTGGCAAGACCAATGATGTTTAGACACCCTCATCATTGTCTCTCTTGGAAAATACCCCACCCGGGTTCTCAGGGTGTGTTCCACCAAGTTTATTCTTATCTTGGATTCCCAGTCCTCAAAGAATATCGGTCCTCTACAACTACTCTTATCTTGGATTCCCTAACACATCCTCAAAGAGCATCGAATGCCAGATGTTTACCAAATTCTCCATTTTGTCTTTCCAAGTGAAGACAAGGTTGATGTGTCTATCTCTCCCTCTTAATTAGGGAGGACATATCTATTCCAATAAAGGAATGTACCTAAGCTCCCTCTTGGCTTAGGAATTTTGCTTCCAAGTTTCTACCAAGTAAGAAACTTGTTTCTAGGCTCCTTCTTAAGTAGGGACCTACAGCAGCTCCCCAGGGGGAGATGATGGGGCAACCAGCTGCTTGAAGAACTCCTCCTCATGATGTCATGAACTTTTTTTCGTTATCTAGGAGTCTTCATGTTTGGGACTTCTTCATAGGGCACAGACCATCCATCACTTTCATTCATGAGTTAGTGATGTCATCATCGGAAAGTGATCCATATGTTCATATATGGCCTTCCTTCATGCTATACTGCCTTCTTCATGACATGTTTCCATAAGGATCTTTCATCCTACTACATGGGCATCGATGGTGGAATATATCCATAGATCTTCCCTCGGCAACCCTGCATAAGCCCATCCAGATATTTGTTCAAAAATAAGAAATGAACATATAAATCAAAATTACCTTTGTGATGGTCTTTCATCATGACATCTTCTAGTTTGCATCAGAATCCTACATACATATCGACACATCCCAAACATATATATATATATTGTAAAGGTCTCTTCCTTTTTTCAGATTCCATTAGAATCTTCATATCTTTCATGGAAATATCCTAGTCAAATATTCTTGGCCTATGGATGTTGATTGCGTTGCATATCCCACGATCTCTTCCTTCCTTTACTGACACATTTTATTCTCAGGAACTTCCAATTAGAGTTCCTCAATTATAGTCAACCACCTCTTATTAAATATGAGGACATATTATGTTGATTTCGTCTAGTGAATGTGTGACCCAAGCATTTTTGCATTCCTTCGAAGCAGGATATCCTTCCTTTGATTATGCTCTCAAGATAGAGCATTGATCCATGTTACCTACAACCATATGACATGACTCTTCAATATAGACTGTAAGCATACATACCTCATTTTCCATTGAATCATCCAGACTTCTTGCACCAGCTTCCTTGATTGAAAGAGCTTCAATCCCTTGATTTGCTTCTCCTTCTATGTCATCATACCATCATCCCATGAATTCCACAAGTTTGGAATTCTTGATGAAACACTTGCTTCCTCTATTGATCGGTGAACTTGATGAAGATTCCATCAAAGAATCTTGAGGATCTAGAGTATCCCCAGCCAGCAAATGTTTCCTTTTGACAGATGTATGATGAACCTTGTGCTAGATGACCTTGCCACTTATGTTTCCAATGAGATTCCCAAGAGTTATATCCTTGACTTCCATAGATTCTAACCATCTTTCATGTTTATCTATGATGATGTCCTAAGATCTTGCTTTCAATGCTTCTATGATGCATTGATGCATCCCAGCATGCTCTTACTTTACAACAAGAAAACTTAGAAACAGAAACTAGAAAAGAACTAGGTGAGGAAGACTATCTCAATAGTGGAGATCTATTACTTCCTCCTTCTTGGACTTCTTCTTTTCAGCTTCCTCCACTTCCTCAGTGATGTGGGCTTCTTCTCTTCCTCTTTTGTTATTGTCCTTCTTGAGCTTAGGACAATCTCTTCTATAGTGCCCATATTCTTGACACCCATAGCATTGTATTTTACCCATGTTCTTCTTCTTTTTCTGAGGACCAAACTTTCCAAATTTTCCCTTTATTTTTGTCATTGTAGCATATGCTTGATTTTGCTCACTTGCTCCCACATGAAATTTGGACTTTAGTCTAGATTCTTCAGTCTTGCAAAGTGATAGTAGATCCTCGAATGGAGTAGCTTCTTTCTTCCCATAAATACTTGAAGTAAAGTTACCCCACTCTTTTGGTAGTGCATTTAATACAACTATAGTCATTTCTCTATCAGACATGACTTCTCCCAGAACTTGTAGTTGATCCTGGATCTCAGATATACTCATAAAGTATGAGGCTATTCCATCTTCCCTTGACATCTTCAGCATGTAGAGTTCTTGCCTTAATGAGATGACTTCTCTAGCAGTGCTCACGGAATACAAACCTACCAGTTTGTCATAGATTTCCTTTGAAGTTTCAAGTTTTGATACATATGGGATGAGGGGATCCTTGATGGATTCTATGAGAATCCTTTGAGCCCTAACTTCTCATTTCATATACTTTGCAAGCTCGAGAATCTTCCTTTCTTGGTTTAGCGATAGATCCTTTGACATGTTCCATAACCTCATTTTCAATGAGATTTAGATCTATCCTTTTCTTCCATGCAAGATAGTTTGAAGCCCCAACCAATTTGTTGCTTTCCTTGCAAAAAGACATTTTGACACATTCAGACATGGACATAAATATACTTACTTGATAGGATGCTCCTTCTCCTTGTTGCTTCATTGATATTGATGATGATATAGAGAATAGAAAACTTCCCATTGATGAAGGTAGTTCTCTTCAAGAGTGATCCTTGATCCCACGGAGAGTGAGATCTCTTTGGATCCTTTGATGAAGATCGACGATGACTTCTTGGTAATGTCTTCAATGGTAAGAACCTTGATTCAAAGATCTCTTCAACTTGGCCTTCTTTTCTTGATGATGATCCCAAGACTTCTTTGTAGACTCCTTCTTCGATCTAGGGTTATAATGCTTCTTTTGTAGATCTTGTCTTAAAGATTATCTTTACTTTGATGCCTTACTCGAGATTTGATCCTTGAGTGTCCCTTGATAAGATGCCCTTCCTTGACTTTGTCACCTTAGCTCTAATACCATGTTGAGAAATCTAAGGCATCAATGTTAGGTGATTTCTCTTAGTTAGATAACTTCTTGTGAATGCTTTTTACTTCTTGATTGGGATCTTCTTTTACTTATATTATTATAATGTTAATCTTCATCAAACAGCTACCAAGCATAAACTATAAAGAGACAAGCGACATAGAATATAGGCTTTCAACCAAGGCCAAAACCTCTCACTCTTGAGAGAGAAACCCAACCAAATTCTTCTTCTTATAGAGATTCCAATTGACGAATACGAAGACCAAGACCCTTGCCTTGTTTGGCACTCCAAGACCAAGACACAAGTTCCCTTGATGAGATCCTTAGACAACGACAGTCAACCTTCTGCTCCTTCCCTTTTCTCGGCTCCTCTTCCACTTCGACCTCCTTCTGCTTCAAACCTTCGGCCTCCTTGAATTAGGTCTACAATCCTAATTCAGAAACCCTAGCTCATGCACAAGGCCTTATCTCATGCCTTAACTTTCTTCGCTTTGGATAGGGTCTTCTTCTAGCTTGTCTCGACCGCTCTTCTTGACTTGACCTTCTTCCAACTCGGCTACCCAAGAGGACTGCTATTTTTCTCGATTTATTCCGCTACAACTAAACTCTTGTTGCCTCACACGTGTAAAGGATATAAACCCAAAAACAGACCAGAAAAGAGCTCAAATTATACTCTTCTCTCCTTCGCTTGATAATAAGCTTTCTCGTTGTACTTCACGCCTTTTACTTCAGACTAGATGATGACCGAAAATATGTGACAAAAAAGATGTCGAGCAACCCTATTTATAGTTGTTTCCCCATCAAAATAAGCCAACTTGTTGGAGGGTGAGCCGACATGTCATTTGGAGGAGATCTTTTATTCTAGTTTGTAGCTGACTTGAAGGATAGGTCTTGTGCTTGTCTTGGAAGGCTTTCATACTTAATTTAATGACTCATACAAAATGTAACATGCCCAAGAAGGGTCCTTCATACATGACAGTGACTCAATTTGAATTTTATGACTAGATGACAAAACCTAAAGGCTCAAAATGGGAGCCATTACTAAAATTAAAATTTCTTGCTCATGAAACCCATGAAACAAGCATTACAATAATAATTTTATTTTTCTTTTTATCAATTACATAAAATCACAATTACACATGTCATTATGAAGACCGAACCTAGTTACACTTTTCAACAAGCGACTAACAACTACCAAACAAAAGAAAGGATAATGGATAAAGGTCCAAGGATAGATGGCAAGTGTTAAGTATGGAAAGATGTGGTCATGCTGCTTTATCAAAGCCCTTTTGGACTTATGACTGTCATTAGACCAAAAGACACAAGCATTAGTCTCTGTTACAATTGCTAGAGTTAAGATCCACAAGAGTCAATTAGTCCATGTCACAAAACACAAGGGGAGCATTGAACCCAATGTCCAACAATCTCCCCCCCAGCATGAGTCGGGTGAGGTTCGAACTTGAGACCTATCACTCTAATACCACTTGTTGGGCTCATGATTGTCGTTAGGCCAAAACCCATAAGCATTAGTCTCTGCCACAATCACCAAAGTTAGGATCCACGAGAGGCGGTTAGTTCATGTCGTGAATCACACAGGGAGCGCTACACCCAATGTCTAGCAGGCCTCCCATTCGTGTCCCTCTTAGATAAGTGGAAAAAAAAAAGCCCCAAGGTGCTTGCATTTTACTAGAAGAAGGATATGACTACCAAGGTGAAATAAGGGAACAAGTATAACTTCCAAGCATCATGATACGTTATCTAATTTCAATCCACAATCCTTACTTAGATGCGTAAAAAATTAAATGTAAGCATTTCATATGAAACAATGGCTAATGTACCTCATGGTTGCTCACCTACCTTCATCATAAGAGCATGGTAATCATGTGGATGAGCTGACCAATGAGTCGGTTGGAGGCAGCTAAGAAGCTGTTATTTGAAGATCGTGTGAGGTTGTTGGCTAGAAATCTACATCATGGGAGAAAGTTTTTCTCCAATGGTTACCCCTGTATATACATGGGTAATACTAACCACTCCCGATGAGCACAATTCAGAGTCACTTACATGCATTGCAAAAGCAAACTCGATGTGTAGTCGATGCACCAACTATGAACAATTTTATGATATATTTCTAGAAGCATTTAATCACTGATATTACTAGACATTTACACTGCAAATCAGTTTCTAAAAATGTTCATGTAAACCTATTGAAGTTCTAAAGTGAGAAGTGTTCTAGAATACTTATTGATCCCTGGACTTCCTCCGGTTGTGTTATATTTAAGTTTGTTAAATTCAAGTATGAAATAGATCTTTCAAACATTAGATATTTGCTTGAGAGTTTCGGGAATGTGATACCTGTGGTGTTCCAAGATTTATTTGGGAGTGGTTTGGTCGGAAGAATACCATTCTCTTGTATTCTTCCCTACAACAAAGAAACACTAGCCTTTGTTCAAACTATTATAATTTAAAAGAGACATTCAATAGGGGACCAAGTTTTTGCATAATATGTATTTTTACAACTAGATGAAACTTGGAAAGGTTTCCGATGTGGCAGTGTTAAAGCTTTCACTAAAAAGCACACTGGATAAAGTCTCCGAAAGGGATACACAGTAGCATTATTATTGAGATAAGGATGATCACTACTATCACTGGATGCATTTGTTTTGATGAAACTGCATATACGATTTTGTTGTCCCATGTTTCTGGTGAAGATGTCTTCCCTTTTTTCCTTTTCAAATGGAAGTCATTGCTTGTTTTTAGCTTGTCAACATAGAAAGGTCAAACTAATAAAAAACCTTAAAATTGAAATACAACAAAGCTCTTCAAATGTGATCTCTGCTTGGGTCCAGAGGAGCTGATTCCACTTGGTTTTCCCCAAAAGCACAGTCAACTCTCAAACTGAATAGGACCCAGAGGATTCTGGTACGACCGGTATGTAGTAAATTTTTGGCATAATATCTATTCTATCAGGGCCTGCCCCTACTTGCCAACCTCTCTTGCCTTTGGACATTTTACCATTTTCAGTTCTTATAAGTCACACTCTGTCTATGTTCACATTCTATTTTATCTCTGGCGTTCGGACTCCACATGAAATATTTAGCCAATCCTGTGTACTGCCACCCTATGGCCTAGGGTTTTATTTATTAGATTCATAAGTCATTGATTTTCCCTCGATGGAAATTGTTACAAGAAAGTCAGTAATTTTATTTGTTTGACCAAAAAGTAAATATAATTCGTTTTCAACCCGATCTCTCTTCCACAGTTTATAAATTCGATCTTCTCAGCATGTTTTAGTAGTTTGTTGACTAATCAAATTACCTACTTTCACTGTTGCAAAAAAAAAGAGACAAAAATGGAAGTAGAAAAGCAAGCATAACATATATGAATACCTGATCATTTCCGAGAAATGAACTTCTCGGATACGGATTCCAAAGAATGCCAGTCGGTCTGCCCACATCAACATACGGTCTGTACAATCTTTGCAGAGTGCATTGCAGAAGCTGCGAATTTAGCTCTTTAACTCCAATTCTTCGTTGTCTCTCAGAAGACATGCCAGGAACAAGTCTTTCACAGCCATCAAACTCACTAAGCATGTCGATATGCTCCCGTTTCTGCCTGTAGTTTAAAGCCGCGCGTGCATTATCATTATTCCTAGATTCTTGTACACTACTAGAACACCAGAGCAAATTAAATCTCCGCCAAGCCCCTGCCGCTTCTAAAGCCGTGATATTCTTCACCCTGTACTTCTTTCCACGGTTAAATGCGACTCCGATCCTCATTGTACCATAAATTTAATCACCTGCGGAGTCCTTTAGCCAAGCTTACAACCAAAACTCTTGCAGAATATTCATAGAAACGAAGTGAACACTGAAATTTATCAAGATCGTTAAAATGGAGAACAAGATTCTCCAGGAAAGTGAACGAATACCTATCAGACAACACAGCAATGTGCACAGAAAATGTTTGGGCTTTCAGAAATATTGAATTTGCTTATAGTTGAGCTGAACTTTGAATTCACTTCTCAGAGTGCCTTTCAAACATCGAACGAATCCTGTGAAATGCGATTGCGGTTGCGATTACTATTGCCAGCACTGAAAAACTTGATATCAATGCGACAATGGAATATTTCCATGCATTTCACCGCCCTTTTTTGGGTCTATTGAACCATGTCGAAGATTTAAGTATTATTATATTATATGTAATTTAAAGGTTTTAAGGTAACAGTGACTGATTTAATCATTCGTTGAGGTAGAAGGGGAATCAGCAACCATGAGTTTTTAATTCTTAAGGCGAGGTCCCCACGTGAATGAGGTTCATTGTACCTGGTCTGCGGTTTTGGTTAATTCCTCCGGCAAGAAAAGAAAGAAGCTGGCATGCTTGTTATTTTTTTTGGTTTTAAGGTTTTGAAAATAACTTTTAAAGGGAAGAGTGGCATTTCCCCTTTATAGTTTGTTACAAGTAAAAACACCCGTGTTATCGTTATCCTCCTAAATATTATATAAATTAAAATTAATTTAGTTAGGTAAATAAAAGGATACATAAATATTAATAAAGATTAATTTACAATAAATATCAAAACACTTATTTTATTATATATTTTACATTATTTAAATTTTTAAATAATTATAATTTTATTTCAAATTATTATTATTATTTAATTGTGTTAGAGTTATGGTAAAAATGTTGTAATGTAAATATATTGATTAGGTCAAAATTAAATAATTAATAAATGTAATTATGAATAAAACATTTTGACTTTGTTAAATTACATAAAACTAAAAATAAAATACAAAAAATTAATAGTTATATTTATAATTAATAATTAAATTACCTTGGATCCATCTTAATTTTGAATCTACCAAGGACTGAGAGGGATCAAACATTTTTCAGTGCAAACCTCTTTTAGAGTGAAAAGACATTTTATCCCTCGCTCTTTGTATATCTCAAGTTAAGATGGATCTAGGCTAGTCATATGTAACTAATATTTTCTCTCACCCCTGTCATCCCCATATATGAAAGTGGAAGTGGCATAGCTAATATGCAAAACTATTTTACCCAATATTTTCCCTCGTCCTAGCCCTCTTCATTGGATGGATTTTGCATATTAACTCACTGCACCCCCATCCCCACCCTCATATATGAGGAGGACGAAATACTATATAAAATAAGGTGGAGTGGGGGGAATATAATATTAATATTATATTTTACCCAATATTTCGCCCCACCCCTATGGAAAATTGAATGTGGATGAAGGGGAATATAATAATATATTATATTTTGCACCCCATAATACTATGCTAATTATAGGGTGGGTTTTACATATTAACTCCTCCAATCCCTGCCCTCACCCTCACATATGAGGGGGGATATTGGATAAAACATGATGGGGGTGGGGGAGAACATAATATTAATATTAATTTTCACTCTATATTCCCCCCTGTTAGCACTCCTCGGTATCCTAAGGCTGAGAAAGGAGATCGGTGAAGGTAACCTCAAACCAATATTTAGATCTGGTAGCTAACCCTACCAAATCAGAGAGGGCTCTCTCAAGGATCTCACAGCCAACGAAGTGACTGGAAAGGGAATCAAATGTTAGGCAGTAAGGACGAGATGGAGTTACTAGACATTTTCTTAGGTACATTGTAAAGATTGAGAAAAGTTTAAACAAAAGAAGCGGGACTTTGGATCTGTGAATCCAAAGCAAGGAAAAGGCACCTCCAAACCACAGAACAAGGAACCAAGCCAAGGCGGGGCTACCCAGGATAACCCGTTGAAGCCGCAAGCAAAGAACAACACCACAAAGACGAAGAAGGACAAGGGAAAATGGTGTGAGTTCCATAAGATTTCCAGTCACAATACAAGTGAGTGTCGGGCCAAGCAGTCACTGGTGGCCGAGCTTAAGGCTTCCGAATTAGACGCAGGTTCCGACTCTGAATTAGAACCTGATAAGGGGATTGACAAAGGGAAGCAAATGATTGATGTGGAGCCCAATGCCACCGTGGCCACCACAAAGATCTAGGAAATTGAACTGAAGATACATAGGAGGGGGAACGCCTCTTCCACTCACAGATGTGGGTGAAGGGTTCTCCGTTGTAGTTCATTGTCGATAGCGGGAGCCAAAAGAACCTCATTTTCAGCAGAAGGCGTGAAGCAGCTGGGCCTAAATACTACAACACATCCATAGTCGTACACCATCAAGTGGCTTCACCAAGGCCAAGATCTTCGCATCAGCCAGCAGTGTCGCCTTCCCTACAGCATCAAGCCCTTCAAGGATGAGGTATTGTGTGACGTTGCTCCTCTTGAAGTTTCTGATGTATTGTTAGGACAACCATACTTGTGGAAGCGACATGCTGTATATGAGTCTAGACCTCGCTCTGTGATTATTACTTTGGCTAATAAGTTGTACAGGATACCGGAGGTAGCCCTGCCTACCGCCATCTCTTTGATCACTGCAAAGCAATGTAGTAAGATCATTTCCGAGACCAGGAAATTCGTTTTCCTTATGATTCGCCCCCAAGGCAAGAAGAAGGTTGTGGCCACGGCTTCCAGGCAGGGCTCCTCTACACAGCAGCAACAGATGGACAAGGTCGTGGAGGAGTACAAGGACATTTTCGCCTCACCCACAGGGGTACCTCTGCACTGTCAGGTCAAGCACTCCATCGATCTGACCTTGGGCACGTCGCTGCCCAATGGACCAATCTATCGATGCTTTGTTATGGATAACAATGAGATCAAGAGGAAAATTCAAGAACTACTACAGAAAGGGCACATCAAGCCAAGCTCATCACCCTGTGGGAACCTGATTGTATTGGTACAGAAGAAGGATGGGACCTGGAGGCTCTGTATTGACTATCAGGTGCTGAACAATATCACTATCTAAAATAGGTACCCAATCTCATGGATTGATGACCTTCTAGACCAGATCAAGGGGGCCAAATATTTCAGCAAGATTGACTTGAAGCCAGGTTATCACCAGGTGCATATCGAACCCTCCGATGTGTGGAAGATTGCCTTCAAATCCAAGGAGGGCCTTTTCGAATTGGTTTTCCATACCGTTCATATTGATGAACACCCCTGCAACCTTCATGAGACTGATGGACAACATCTTGTGGCCCTTCACCAAGCATTCATGGTGGTGTATTTAGATGACATCTTGATCTTCAGCTAGATTTACGAAGAGCACATCCACCATATTCGATAGGTCCTTCAAACCCTTCGACAACACAAGTTGTGTTCTAACGTGGAGAAATGCACCTTTGGCCTTACCCAAGTTCAATATCTGGGGTACATCATTGATGAGAAAGGTGTACATGTGAACCCATCCAAGATCCAAGTCATTTGGGATTGGCCAGCCCCAACAGCTCTAACAGAGCTCCGCAGCTTTTTGGGTCTTGCCAATTTCTACCGTAGGTTCGTGTTGGGGTTCTCTCATATCACTTGGCCTCTAAGTCAAGTCACCAAGGGTAGAATGAAAGCAAAGTTCTTTTGGTCGAAAACCCAATAATGAGAGTTCTCTGAGTTGACGAATCGCCACTGTTTTGCACCAGTGCTCACATTACCAAACCTGCAGCAACCATTTGAGATTGAGACAGACTATGCTATTGGTGCAGTTCTTACTCGACATGGGCATCTAGTGGCTTACCATAGTCTGAAAGTACCCCACTCATGACAAAGAAATGTATTCCATTATGCAGGCCTATCATCAATGGAAGCATTACATTCTGGAGAAGGAAACAGTCATCCACACAGACCACCGGCCTTTACAGTTTATATAGGAAGTTGCAGAACGATCGCCATCAGAAATGGTCCACCTATCTGCAACAGTTCCATTTAAACATTAAGTATAAGAAGGGCAGCACCAATAATGTTGTTGATTGCCTCAACTAGCCACCAGTCATGGCGCTAATCACTATGCTTGACTCCTATGGGCATGAGACATCGGGGTGGCCACATCTTTACAATAGCGATCCACAATTTGGCAACATATACCAAACACTCCTGGAAGGGAAGAAAGTTCCAAATTGTCACCTTCAAGATGCATTGTTATGCCACTTAGGACACATATGTGTTCCTTCAAGTGAGCATGCCAAGATGATTTGGGAGGCGCACTACAGTCGGGTCGCTAGGCATTTCGGAGTAGAGAAAACAGTGGCGATATTGCAGAAGTATTTTTATTGGCCGAAACTTCATCAGGATGTTGGGAAATATATCAGATCCTGTACCGCCTGCACCATTGCCAAACCAACCATCAAGAAGCAAGACACATATACTCCTCTACCTACTCCTATTTGGCCTTGGGAATCTCTCCACGGATTATATGTCAAGCCTTCCTTCTACTAAGCACGACAACGATTATGTTTTCATGATCGTCGACAGAGGCCATTGCTAAGCTCTTCTTTGAGCGAGTGTGGGTACACTTCGGGATCCCACAATCCATTATCTCAGATCAGGACAACAAATTCCTGAGTTGATTTTTGTCAAGTCTCTAGTCGATGTTGGATAAATTAAGTCCACATCTTTCCAACCCCAAACTAATGGCCAAACAGAGGTTGTCAACAGGATGATCGTACACATTATGCGCATGTACAACTCAAAGCATCCATGCACATGGGATGAAAGTCTCTCCTATGTCCAACACAGCTACAACAGAGCTCTCCACAGCTCAACAGGCCACAACCCTTTTTGGGTAGGTCTGGGATTTCAACCATTATGCCCCATTAAGGTGGCCATACCATTTGTAGCCACTCAGGTAGATTCGGCTCATGTACAGTCCAAATTTGAAAGGGATAACAACTTAATTGAGCGCATTCAAGACATCCACCAATAAGTCCATGATATATTGGACATATCCAATGCTAAGTACAAGCAGCGCCATGATCGGCATCGAGTACCACACAAGTTCCAGGTGGGCGACAAAGTTTGGCTTCATTTGCAGAAAGAGCGCCTTGATAGACTCCACCGCAAGCTTCACCCGCTCTGATATGGGCCATACACCATCACCAAGGCCGTCGATGACAATGCCTTCAAGATTAGCATCCCACCATTCCTTGGTCTACACCCAGTGTTTAATGTAGATCGCCTTCAGCCATACTTCCCACCATTGTTGATCACATCTGACATTGCAGAACAACTCACACCAATAGAGCTCAACCCAGACTGCATGGAATAGACCACAACTATTCAAATCATGGACACAAATCAAGAACACTCGGAAACAGAGGATACAACTATATCAGGTTGTCAAAGCAGGCCAACTCCGTCACCAGGGAAAGTGGTTCACCAGGGACCAAGTTCAACAGAAATTTCCTCACCTCATGGAGGCTCTGCACGCAATGGGGACCATTGCTTCCTAAGGGGGTAGGAATTATCCAAGTGGATATTGGTGGCCACACGCCTATTCCACCTAGACTCCCGAGTCAGTTTCATATGTTTCCTTAATTGTAGCATATTTTACTATTTTTGGCAGTTTTTTTCGGGTCGTGAACTTCCGAAGACATTTTGAGGCCCTAAACGACCTTTTTTTGGCTAAATTCCTTTGGTGTTTGATAGGGAAATTGCATCGTTAGCTGTTGTCCTCAGAGAGATATTTCCAATGAGGTATCATATGCATCAAACAGAGATAATATGACCAAGTTACAACCCCGAGAAGTTGGCTGCCCAACTAACCCCAACGGGGCCCATAAACTCTTGGTGTTACATCTCCTCGGGTTAGGGTTTTGGTTGTTTAGGGTTTTCCCTTATTGTTCAAAAATAAAAAGGCCCTTGAGCCTCGTTGTAAATCAATTCAGAGGCATGTAGCCGCCACATCTCTTCTCAGAGATAAGATACTATCGTCTGAGCTATCTTATTTCCATTATGTTTGTAAGCATAGTTCAATAATTTTCTATTAATGAAAATGAAGTGTTTTTCTGATGCATCTCTGTGTTTATGATTATATTTGTAAGTTTTTACGTTCTTGTTTAAGTTTGGATCAGGAGGAAAACAACAAAAGGCCTTTGATGCATTGAAGGAAAAGATTAGTTCAACCCCAATACTTACACTTCTAGACTTGAGATAGTCATTTGAGATCCAGACTGATGCTAGTGACTACGCCATGGATGCAATCCTCATGCAACATGGTAAGCCTATATGTTTTCATTCGGAAACTTTCAATGGTGCAGTTATCAATTATCCTACATATGACAAGTAATTGTGTGCATTGGTGCAAAGTGTGAAAAAGTGGAAACACTACTTGATGGGTAAGGAAACAATGATTCACACTGGTCATCATCCATTGTAATACTTGCAATCTCAATCTAAGTTGCAACAATCAAGGCACTTCCAATGGATGGATTTTCTTCAACAATTTCACTTGGTAATAAGGTATAAGAAAGGTATTTACAATAAAGTTGTTGATATGCTTTCTAGGCATATTATTAGTGCAACTACTTTATTCAAGCATAATTTTGTTTTGCATGAAAGTTATATTGAGCAGTCTGCATTAGACAATGACTTTCATGATGTTTATGCAAGCTTGAGTCAAGATAACCAAGTAGAGGAATTGGATTATCATTTGCATGATAACTTGTTGTACCATCTTTGTAAGCTTTGTATTCCACAGGGAGAAAGAGTCAACATCATAATAGAGGCACATACTTTTCTTATTGCTGGTCATTTTGGAATAAGTAAGATGGTGGCACATCTACAGAGGTATTGTTCTTAGCCTTGTGTATGCTTGAAAGTGTGTCATGTTTTATTAAAGGATGTTCATTATGTGTAGTTAGTAATCCTAGCAATAGGAAGTTAGGATTGTACACACCACTTCCGGTACCTTCGCGACCATGGGAGAGTGTTTCTATGGATTTTGAAGGAGGTCTTCCATTGGCAAAAAGAGGTCATGATTATTTGTATGTAGTTGTGGATAGGTTCAACAAAATATGTATTTTGATGCCATGTAAAAAAAATTAAAGTTGAACAAATTGCTAAGTTATTCTTTCAGAATGTATGGGTGCATTTGGGATTTCCCACATCTATCATTAGTGATCGAGATTCTCGATTTTTTGGGAATTTTTGGTCAAGCTTGTGGGGATTCATGGACACCAAATTGAAAAAGAGTATAGAATTTCATCCGCAAATAGATGTTCAAACCGAGGTGGTGAACAAGACAGTGATACATCTTCTTCGTGGGTATTTCAACAAGCATCCTAAGTTGTGGGATGAACATTTACACTACATTCGACTCAAACATCTCCATTTGAAGCATGATTGGGATACTTGCCTAAGTCTCCTTTGGATTTCATTTTTGGAAAGTATGTTTCTATTGATGGTCATAGTGACATAGACAAAGCAACAAGGTTCATTGAACAAATTTAATTGGTACACCAAAGAGTTCAAGAATAGCTGGAAAAGAGCCAAGGCAAGTACAAAGCAAGGCACGACGAGCATCATGTAGATCACAAGTTCCAAGTCGGTGATGAATTTTGGCTTCACATTAGCAAAGAGAGGCTCCAAGGAGAAGGTAAAAAGCTTAAACCAATTAGATATGGTCCATTCAGAATTCTAGAAAATATTGGTGACAATGCCTTCAGGTTGGATTTACCTTCATATACGCAAATTTATATTGTTGTTAATGTGGAAAACTTAAGGTTATATGAGCCTCCTTTGATTGAATATCAAGGAGAGAATGTTGAAATTCCATTCATTGAAGATTTCTCTCTTGAATACCTTGATGAACTACAACAAGATATCATTCTTGACAAAAGAACAAGGTCTTCAAAATGAGGGAATGTGGATTACCTTCAAGTGGGGCTCAAAGGAACAAATCCTTTCAAGGCCAAATGGGTCAAGATTGAAAAGGTGAGGGAACTGTACCCTCACCTGTTGAACAACTGAAAGTGATCTTTTAGGGTCCAAAAGTTTCCAGTGGGGAGGAATGATCAGGTGCTCAAAAATTTGCTCAAAATTCAAAGTTGTCGGATCGGTGTGGAACCTAAACGACCGCGTAGTTATTTTCATCCTGAATCTAGAGCAACTCGTTTAACATGAAACAGACTCTGTATGCTCTTAGAGACATGTTCTATTCATTTTCCTAAACAGGTGAATTTAAAAAAAAACAACAACAACAAGAAGGAGCAAACAACCTAGTCAGCAGTCTGTACTACTAATGTGGCACTGACTGGGCATGCCTACGTGGCAAGGGTGACTATGAAAGTGATTGTTGACCTCCTGCGAATGGTATGGTGCCAAGTGGCACAATGTTATTGGTGCAGTTTGGACGAGGTTCATTGGTTAGCTGGTGGCCAACCATAGGTTACCACGTGGCCCAGCTAAGGGCCACCAAAGTTTTGTTTAAGGTCTGGGCATCTATAGCGGGGGTTGAACCTATGACCTCCAAGCAACAAGTCCAAGCCTCCTACCAACACGCCACACATATGGTTCTTAATAACTACGAGTGTCGACATTTATTTAAAGTTGACATCGTGTGCAATTCGGGATAAGGGCCAGCCACGGGGGCCAGACCTTGGGCGCGCCACCCAACATGAACACCAGCGGAGAGGAGTGGGGCCCTGGTTGGTGAGGGCGGGCGGTTGGCCTTAGCCCCAGGCATGTGGCCCAAAATTTTTGAATTTAAGGCCTTATAGGGCATTTAATCTGTTCGACAATTTCGCTCGGAATTAGGCAAAATCAACGCTCGGTTAGCGGAATTATGGGAAAATTTGTAGGATGGTGCCAAATTTTGGGGAAATTGAGGTGTGATTAGCAGAAAGACTTGGGGAAGCCATAACTGCTTCAGTTTTTTACCAAATTAGGAGCAGAAAGAGGCTAGATAGGCATTTTTGGCATTCTGGAGCCATCAGAGCAGGTTTCAGAGCTATCTGAGAATTGTAAACTGATGTATTCACACTTTTGAGCATAATAGAGAGGTATAAGCCATTGGAAGCTGGACCAAGGAGACGTAGCCCAGGCGGGGTGAACTCCTTCATCATGTGTTGTTGTGATATTGTTTTGGTGATGTTCATGTCTATTATATGTTTTTGTTCAGTCATTTGTTTATGTTAATTTGTACATGCAATTTACATAAAAACACTCAAAAATTCATGTTAAAACTTGCAATTAACCTCATTAATCCTTAAGAACTTTTACATATTCTGAAGATGAATTTAGCACAACAAAACTAATTTTCCCATTCAAATCAAGCATGAAAAACGAGAAAATGGAAAAATATAATGCTTGAATTTGAGATCTCAGGGAGGAAAGCGTGGATCTGGAAAGATCCATGATCTTGTGTTTTTCTTTAAAATTTGTAATCTACGATGTATTATGCACGACCAATCTGGTGTGTAATTAGTTAGCCATGAGGAGATAAATATGTAATTGATCAAATATGTGGAGTATGAAATACAAAGCATGGAATTGTAAATTGAATTCTAAATTGATTCCTATGACGAGTTTCGTCTCATGAATTCTTGTAATAGTTGTTTATAACATTGTGTTTCAATGATGCAACAACGCCCAATTCATGTTTGTAATGTATGTGTTTGGACTATTGGAATTATTTCTTCTAGCAATTACGTTTTGTTTTAGTTATAGGAAATATGGTTTCCTGTAACACGTACGTTGAAGAACTAGAGAGATGGATAATTCTTAGTACATAACCCACATGTTGGAGGATCGGTAATATCAGAAACTCAATTCCAAAGACCCTCAGAAATCATTTTCATCATGAATATTCTAGAAATATGCCTTTTTCAACTCTAGCATCAAAATTTCCAAGATTCTCATTAGTCATCTTGACGTAGCACTTACTTCCAAAGACTTTAAAGTGGTTGATTGAGGCTTGTTTTCCATACCACAACTCATAATGATTTTTTTCACTATTTGGCCTGAAGTGTGCTTTATTTAAATATGAAATGTTTTACGAACAAATTTAGCTCAAAAGATTTTTGGAATATTTCTTTCATCTAACATTGCTCTATCCATTTGCTACATTGTTTTGTTTTTCCTTTCTGCTACATTATTTGTGGGGTGTTTGCAATTGAGAATTGTCTGCTTATTCCATGATGTTCACAAAATTCATCAAAATCATTTGAAGTAAAATATCCTCCACTATCATGCCTTAGGTATTTTATTTTACAATCAGTTTGGTTTTCAATGAGGGCTTTGAAAACTTCGAACTTATCAAATGCATCAGATTTCTCTTTCAAAAATGCAACCAAGTCATCCTAGAATAATCATCAATAATCAACATAAAATTTCAATGTCCACTTGAGGTCTTAGTTCTTGAAGGCCAACAAAAGTTTGTATGAATAAGTTGTAGAGGCCTGGTTAATGACTTTTCCTTAGCCTTGAAGGGTACTCAAATTTGTTTACCAATTTGACATGATTTACAAATTATATTGCTTGGCTTTGAAATATTTGGAAAGTCCCTTACAACTTGCTTTTTGGTAAGTTTCACCATATGATCAAAGTTGAAGCATCACAACCTTTTGTGTCATAGCCAACTCTCATCAAGCTTCCTCAAAAAACACTTCTCATTTTCCTCGTTGAGTATGTACACATTAATTGGAGTTCTCACAACCTTTGCTACTACCTTCCCTGTGTTTTCCATCTTTATCTCATAACCTTTGGAGTGAAAAGTAACACCATAACCCTCGTCACATATCTGACTTAGACTCAAAAAATTGTGTTTGAGTCCATCCACAAAAAGAATATTCCAAGCCTTGTGTTTTCCATTGTCCAAGTTGATTGTGCCTTTGTCCATGATTTTGTTTGGAGTATCAGTACCAAAGGTAACATTGCTTATATTATCTTTGTTTAGTGACAAGAATCTACTCTTATCACTAGTCATATGTTTGGAGCATCCATTGTCCACATACTAATGGATTCCTTGGTTTTCATCATGCAAGACAATGCCACATTCTTCTTTCCTTTTAGCCTTTTTATTTTTCCATGTTTTGGTTCATATATTTTCTTGATCTGAGGGGTTGGTCTGAATTTTCTTGCTATGCATTCAATTGCTTTATGTCCAAATTTGTTACACTTATAACATTCAACGTGATCTAGTAAAGGAGAAAAAGGATTGTTGCTTCTTCGGTTATTCCTATGAGAACTTATGTATATGTTGTCCCTATTCTTTAAGGATTGATAAGATTCATTTCTAAATTGGTTATCTCTTAGATACACTCTATAATGGATAGCCTTGTGACAAAAATCTCTACATGAATAAAAATAACCATAAAATAAATGTTGGTACTTGAAAGTAGATAACATTTGAGATATATATATATATATATATATATATATATATATATATACATAAAATAAATGTTGGTACTTGAAAGTAGATAGCATTTGAGATATATATATATATATATATATATATATATATATATAGATATTATCCCGATAAAGCCTCTGCCAATTTTTGATGTCCTTTTATGCTTTATTGAATTGTTGTACTGTTCCCTCCTTTGTTGTTGTTGAGTTTTACCACTATTGTTGAAATTCCTTATTCCCATTTGCTCTCTTTTGTTGTCGTTGTGGTTGATTATCTTCATTTCCATGGATGTTATGTCCTTTGAGTGCTTCATAGTTGTTGGGTTCTTTCTCTTCAACTTTATTGGTGCTTGTCTCTCCTCCATAAATGAGACCAATTTTAATGAGGGGAGATCTTTGAACACTAGGGATTTCATCCAATTTCATGAATCCTTTAACAAATCTTAGATTTTGGTTAAGTTGAGCTTGGTTCTTTTATGATTCTTTTCAAATAGAGAAAATTTATTCCTCTTGCATCTCAAATTACTTCCCCTTCTCTTTTAGATGCTCTAAAAGAGTGTCTTCAATCTCCTTGGCTTCCTCTAGCTCCACCTTCAAAAGAAGAATTGGAGTCTTTAGGTTCATCCTTTTTTTTCCTCTTTCATCAACAACGCTTTCTACTTCTTGTTCTTTTTCCCAAGACTATGTATTTCTTCTAAGGAACTTACTAATTCTCCTTCAAATCTACTACAACTTTTCCTTAATTTAAGTTATAATCATCTTTCCCGTCATCTTGGATTTCTATAACCATGAGCATGAAATCATTCTTTCTTTCTTCATAAGAAAGTTGCTCATCCTTGTTCTTTGAGGAGTTATTGTCATTTTAGGTATAGAAGCTCTTCTTCTTTGAGTTTTTTTCCTTCTTGAATCTCTTATACTTATCCATTTATTTATTTCTTATGTGGGATTTAAATGCATAGTGACTAATATCAACCTATTTTCTAATACGTTATCAGCCTATTTTTCTCCCTAAGGTTAGTGCCTCTGAGACATCATGTTGATTGACCTTTTACCTGGGCTTCAGGTCTCCTTTTTCCAATCTTGACACTAGTTGCATGGATAATGACCTTGTGAGAGCAACTGGAGCCTTCCAGTCACTCGCATCATGAACTTATGGGAGCGACTACAATCTTTTCCTCTTTGTTTTGTGAATGTGACGAGGGAATCTTTCTAGATTCTCATGGTTCCTAAGAGGTCTGTTCAGGCTAGCCAGGACTTATCATTGAGAAGCTTCCATAAATTCTTGTCATCTTGAGGGTCCACATTCATCCTCTTAGGAACTCTCTTCATCCTATTTATACTAGATCACTTGAGAGGGTTAGGTTGGTTTGAGCTAGAGCTAGAGTCTTCAGTATACAGAGTTTATGCTTCAACATTAGCTTCTTGTTGAGAGAGACAGAGTTTATGAGGGTCACGTTGTTGGAGTCCATATTTTACCTATTGTAGTGGGGAGACTCTGCCAAATTTTGGAGAGGTGACTTGAGTGAATCTATATTTTTACTTTGATCTTGGATTAATATAAATTCATATTCCTTCCCTGTATCTACATGTTTACAGCTATAATTTTTACTATTTCTATGATGATTTGAGCTAATGATCTTCCGAGGCAGATCACTTGTCGTCCTTGAATGTTTGTGATTGTGTGCATGTATTGAGATCGAGTGTGGACGAAGTATATCGTTCGAGTAGAATGCTAGGATTCTACAATGAACTCAAAACCCTTCACTGGTTTGTGAGGAGGCCAGGTGCATTCTTTTTCCTTAAACATATAGAACTATTTGTATGTTGCATGTGTGAGCATTGGGTTAGGATCAATCTATCTATCCATTAGTCGTCTTCCTTTTGTTGTTTGGAGATCCTTTCAGATAAAGGATTACAGAGCAATAAGTCCTTGCACAATTCATTGCAATAGAACTAGTGCTTTCAATGACAACATTCATGTTCTTGTCTGCTTCATCTTAGGTTTTTGATGATTTATTTCCTAGTCCAATTTTCTGAGTTTCCCTGAATTTTACGACTCTTTGCGATTGTTTCAGGGCTTAATAGCCTAAATATTCAGTATTTTTCTCTATTTGTGCACGATTTTTTGGAATTTTCAGGTTTTTTGCCATGTCACAAGCATAGCACTGCATCTAAGTGACTATAACTTTCTGGTCGTTGCCTTGTTGTTTCATCTGTGCGACTAGTCACTCTATGCACAACAGAGTGACATGTGACTGCCCTTTTAGCCCTGAAAAAAAATCAAATTTACCCTCTGATTTTTTTTCTTTGCTTTGGATCTAAGTTAGCTTTATGTTTACCTATTGGCTTTTTCCCAGATTTGTCTTCTGGTGTCTGATTTCATTGACTATGTTTTTCTTTGTTTGAGACAATTTTTTGGCTTGTTTTAAGCTTTGATTCTCTTATCTTTTTTATTTATTGGAGATTTGTCAGGTCCATAATTTTATGTTGTTGATTAGCTATTGTTTCTATCTGATTTGATCCATCTTTGATAAGTTTTTTTGAGGTCTTCCATAGCTAGTGTCTTTCAAGGTGATTTTGAATATATTTTGGGTGCTTTGGTTGAGGGTTTGCTTTTGCCTCTAGATCTCATTTTTAGACCCGTTTTGCTACTTTCACTGACTACTTAAACCCTTTTCATATCTTTCTTTCAGATCCTTTTGGCCTTTTTGTAGTTTTGGCACTTGTTTTTAAGTGATCTCTTTCTTCTCTTATTTATTTTTGTCACAATTGGTGGTGTTGTGATTGGTTGTGCAATTGTCATCTAGAAAAGTTCATGTGAGTGTGTTTCCATTGTTTTTTATCACTCTCATTTGATCTTGTTTAGGCCTTCCTACCTCTAGGGTCTGGTTTTGACCTTTGTAGAACATTGGCCTTTGTTGAGCTATTGTGTTATAGCCCTAGCTTGTTGTGCCTTCCTTTTGCATTTTTTTTATCGCTCAAGTGGGTTTTTTGTTTTCCTAGCTTTAACGCTTTTGAAGTGCTTGGAATTCTAGCTTGTAGACTTTTCTTGGCCTCTTTTTGGTTATTTTTCCTCTTTGGTTTAATTCTTGGGTCAATTTTTTTTTTTATAAATCTAGGATATTTGCATTTAATAATTTAGTGAGAGGTGCATTATAATAGGCATTGGTGTGTTGTGAAAAAATCTTACCCTCTGATAGTTATAATTCATCGAAGAGAAAAGAAGAATTTGCATATAGCTGCATCAAGGCTACTAACAAGAGTCATTCACACCATCTAAGTTTCACGCCGCATATAAACTTTATAAAAAACAACCACTTAAAATTAACGTGATAATAAAAGTAACTAGACTTGTCTTTTTCTTTTACTGGTGTTACACCAACACTAGCTTATGCTAGGGTCTTGGAGATAGGTGTGTGAGTAAACTTATCCAAGACTACAAAACGAACTTAGCATCTGGCACTAGGGACATAAATCCACTCGCAGTAGTGCCTTTTGGGAAGCCCTTCTAACAAGAGGGTTAAGCACGAGGTCGCACTTGTGCTGGGCAAGATGACATGAACCATTTTGCTTAGTTTCGAGTGGGGCGATGTAGCGGAATTGGCACGCATACAAAGAGCATTATTATCATTTTTTTGTAGCAATTGGGGGCCACTTGGCAAGAAAATATAAAGGGGGTTTCGATCTTAGCTCTTTGGGCTAAGTGTCCTACCCTTGCAGGTAGATTTGGATTGCAGCCGTCCCCTCAGGGTGTGTTATTTTTAGCGGTAACCATAGTGGCCTATCATTTAGGGCTCATACACAGGTGCAGGGTTGGGGCCGTCTTCTCTATACCTGAGGAAAATATTAGTCATGCTCTCTCAATCCTCTCGAAGGGTGCTCCAAAACCAGTGAGGGAACTTTAACTGAGTTCGCAACTAAAAGGGTTGGGAAGTAGGTCGCTAGTATAACTATTCCACTGCTAGCTTCTTTGTATTTTGGTTTGTGTATGGCCATATTTTAGGATGTTTCTAGTGTGTTATTTGGTCTGAGTTACTAGTTTTGGCCTTAGGGTGTTTTCACTAACATAATTTTGTTAATTTATCATTTTTTCACATTGGCTAAATTTATTCGTCATCAGTCACATCGTCTTCACAGTTTGCCTCCTAAACGAGGTGTACTTATCACTCCTGCACAAAGAGTGCTTGTCGATTCTTGATACTTAGATTAACACATAATTTTGGAATCCATGCCTAGTCCTTCTAGTAGTTATCTGATTTCTATTGAAACTTTGGCAAACAATTTTGCTTCTCCCTCCAATCCGCCTTTGATTGAACCCTAACAGTTCCACACCTTCTTATACCTTTGTACCATTGTTAGTTTTCTATCCTATGGCGGAGTCTGAGACATATTTTCCTTCTCCATTAGTAGTGTAAATTGCCATGTCATCATTGTCACCTCTTAGTGGGGCTATATCTACTCCTCTGTCTACACCTCTCACATCTTCTTGGGGTATCCCACCAGTTTCATCTATAGCTCCCACAAATTTCCTGAATGTTTCCATGCATACTCTGTCTTCTACACTGACCATGGTTATTCCTCCTAGTCAGCAAGTAGGTTCAAGAGTCTTTTCACCTAAATTTTCTCAACCAACGATTCGTGTTCCTCAATTAGGCATGGTTACTTTTGGAAATGTTGGGGGGGGCGGGGTCATCAGTTGTTCCTAGTTAGCCTAGGGGCAATGTTGCTTCTATCATGTCACAAGTTTGGTATAGTTTGATGTTTGGAGGGATTCCACCTACCAGTACTTTTTCTCTAAGGGCTAGTTTGTCTGGAGGCAACTATGTTGTTAGTGTCATCATCCATACATGTTATTCTCCTTATGTCAATCCTAATGCACAGGCTGGTCCATCTTATCCTCCTAGCTACAATCTTGTGAGAAGTCATGATCTTGGGGGTCCTTTTATATTTAAGGGCACGTACCATGGGGGGAAATCCTTTCACCAATCATTTTGGCCTATAGTAGTCATATGTCAGCATGAACCCATACCTTCACCAGCAACCCATGCATCATAATCCCTATATGGGGGGACCGCAAGGTTGGTCAGTGGCGACTCCTACCTATGATCTATTTATCCAACTTCATAATTCGTTTTTATCTTCTCTTGATTTACGAGATTTAGCTAAGTTGACTAACGACCCTATTCGACATGATCCCTGATGGCCACCTAATGAGCCTCATCATTGGGTAACTATATGGACCTTAATACACCTCCTAGCTTATTTAAATCAACTCTTCTCATAATTCCTTACATATTTTGATTATATTTTGCTTAATGAGATGAGTAAAAGTGAGATATTATGCCTAGTGGACTAATGTGCATTGATTGCAGGTTTACATAACAAATCATGGAAATTTTGGCTAATTAAGGGAAGAAACTCGAATGAGACAAGGAGGAGAGATTGTAGGAGATAGATCCTCCTCATTTATTCCTTACTCATTCGAATATTCATCCATCAAATCACACTAGCTCGGAGTTGCAAGCAGCCAAGCCATGAAGATCAAAAGCCAGTCGAGCCAGTGACAATTAAAGAGCCAGTTCATCTTGAGTTTGGGAGCCGAGCATCCCTAGATTTAAGGAAGTTGTTGGAGACTTCAATTGTATAAATAAGGAGGCATACAACCTCATTAGGATTCATTTTTTTTTTTTTTAAAGCACTAAGCATTTTTCGAGTTCAAGACTTGTGGAAGACATTGTTATGTAATTTTCTAGTTTGATAATGTGAATGAGCATTTCCTTAATCCAGCATTGAGTTAACTCAGAGAGCTGAAGCTCTTGGGTTATGGCCACCCCTTAGCAGCAAAGGCTCCTCTTTTTGTATTTGTATGCTTAGTTGTGTTAGTTCCAGTCTTCACAGCCTGTCACCAGGGATCAAAATGGGCGTTTACTATGTCTGGTTTTCTTAGATATTTTGCACATGATCTTTAGTGCAAAACATGTCATAAGCGTTTCCATCAAAAGCAGCTCGGAAAATCTTTCCAACGGTATATCACACTCCCAAAACTAGCTCCCGAATCAGAAGATATGACCGAATGAATAAATGACTCAAAGATCTCTGAGTGCAGCAATTCATGTATTGAATGATCCAGAGGAAACTAGGAGATGTCAGTGGTTGGATTGTGATAGAGAAGGAGAGAACATAGCATTTGAGGCCTATTACCGTGCTACTAATCCTCATTTCAACATATGGTGAGCTCGTTTCTCTACTTAGATTGAAAGATATATCCTGTGCAAAGGGCACTGTACATTGTTGACATGCTGGTGAAAGGTTTACAACTGCTGGTCTCATGGTTCTTAAGAGGAATTGCTTGGAGATTTATAAGTATGAATATTGGGGAGGTTTCAATTGATGAGGAGGTAGATGTCATTATCTTTCCAATGTTCCAAGATCAAGTCCACTCACAAAAGGTTGTAGCTACTCAGGAGGAAAAATATCTGACAAAAGCTATGAAAGGCAAACTTGCAGTAGAGTTAATGTTATAGGAATAGCAAGTCCACAAGTGGTTTTGTTGTAGAAGTCATAAGGAGAAAAAGAGAAAGATAAATGATACTAACAGTGGTGGTAAACAATATTGTGGCATTGGTTCAAGAATCTCAATCTTTCTAGTCTAGAAGGGGTTAAGGGTTGAAAACCAAATGGCATTAAACATTAGGAATCCCTGAAGTGCAGCCATTGGCTTGGAGCTTAATGATGAGAATGTCAATCCAGGAAACTACAATGCTATAGAGAACACTTTTGTAAGAAATTATTTCATCATATGAAAAATCAACATTGCAGAATTGGAGTCCTTGCAAAATGCAATCAACCAGATTGCGGTTACAGAATGGGAATTGTTTTAAAATGCAGCCAAATAGACCATTACACCAGAGGGGAAATCCTAACAAGATAGAATCAAAGAAGAGAAAGAGAAAGTAGGAGGTAGCTACAGGACAGACATATGTGCAAAAGTTCAATCTGGACATAATAAATTCATAGCAGGAAGATTAGGTAGGAAGGTTCCTTTTACCCCCTCGATATGCCCCAATGCATTCAGAAATTGGAAATATGGATAGGGAAGTGCAAATTTCTGGTCCAAGTGACGATTTTGATCCTTTTCCCGACATTGAAACATATAGAGGAATCACAGATACATATGTTGGTATGCCTGATGAGTGGCAAAGTAATCTTCTTTCTGTTGAAGGGAAAGATGAATTTCAACGTAAATATATGACTATGAAAAAGAGAAATCAAGAGAAAAACCTACAAAAAAAACAGGGTTATGTATTGAAACTGAAGCGCAACATATTTCAGGAAGAAGGGAGACTTCAAAGCCAAAGGGAGAATGTCATAAATCTGTTTATGGTTTTTTGATTTTTATATACTTTAGCTGATGTGATCGGTTTGTGCCCATTCACACTGGATGAGTTTCTTAATGCTTTCCATGACCATGATTCAAAGCTACTTGGGCATATTCATATTGCTTTTCTGAAACTTCTTCTAGAAGATGTTGAAAGTGAACTTCAGAGCTCTGTCAGTGCTGGCAAACGGATTTAATGTGATCCTTCTCTAAATGATGGTAGTTTTCTGAGATTAACTCAAGTTGTAAAATGTTGAAGCTTTGATGCTACAGTTTGGAAAGAATTCTTGAATCCCCTTACATGGCCGAAGATTTTGAGGCAGGTTGCAGTGGATGCTGGATTTTGTCTAAAGCGAAAGAAGGAAATGCAAATGCTTAGTAAAACTGTTGATAAGGAGTGCAGTCAAACAGGATACCATGGTTTGGTTCTTGGGACATTGAAGGCTGCACTATTCCACATCCTATCGCAGGAATGGGGCTAATGGTTTGAAAATTCCTGAGGTAGCAAAGCACGTCCAGAATTATGATTTGAATGACCTCCCATCAAGTAATGCACTAGAAGCATTAATATACTCCAGTCTTGCAAGTGACATCACTCTATTTGAGAGGATTTCATCTTCAACATTTCATTTGAGAGCAAATTTCATTCACTCAAGAAGATTGTGGCATATGAAGTTGAAATTAGCAAACTCCACGATTTCAAACGCTCAGCTTCAAACTCCATGCGCCTTGCATCAAAAATCACAAATTTTATTTAAAAAAATTAATTAAGAGTCGAAGGCCCAGCTCAGCGCCCCTGCATCCACAACACACACAAGTCAAAAAATCAAACCAAGACAATTTAAGTGTGGCACTGCGTGTTTCCTCTTGGCACTGCGTGTTTCTTCTTAGCGCTGTGCGTAGAACCCGTCTGTCGAAATGGGATTCACGCTTTGTCAATGAGCAGGAGAATGAAGGAGAGGAGGATTTGTCCGATTCGGAATTGGGAAAACTTGTCGGTGCATCAAAGAGTTGTCATCTGGAGGAAATGGATCCACCTTCTACTCTATTGTGTGATCTGCGTCCATATCAGAAGCAAGCTCTGCACTTGATGAGCCCCAAAAATGGATAATTATTTGGGCTCATTCAACTTCCTAATTCGACTTAATCCACCATTCTCATTAGTTTATTGCATGTTTTTAATTATATTTATGCTAATAGAGTGAATTGGGTTAGTCATTATGCCAACAAGTCTAATGGGTGCTTTGTGTAGCCTTTTTGGTCAATTTGGAGACAAAATTGAAGGTTTTAATGAGCACTTGGCAGCCAAATTCGTGGGAGAACAAGGGAGAGGATTTGTAGGAAGGTGTCCCCTTCATTTATGGGCCCTTACCTCGAATTCTCCACCATCAGCTCAGAGTTCAAGGGCCACCAAATCAATTAGCACAAGGGCAGCCAAGCAAGTCAAGTAGGACTGCTGTTAACTACAAGTTTTGGGCAGCCGAGTCCCTAAAGTTTAGGAGGACTGTTGGGGTCCTCAATTTGTACAAATAAGAAGGCTTAGGGCCTCATTTTGGTTAGCTAGTAGTTAGCTAGTGGTTAGTCAATTTGTAGCTAGTGGTTAGTCATTTTGTAGCCAGTAGTTAGTCATTTTATATTCATTTTGTAGTCATTTTGTAGTTCGATTTTTAGGCAGTAGATTAGCTTTGCTTTCAGCACATTTTCAAGTTCTCCTTGTGGACAGTTTTTGGAATGTAACATTTCTTTTGATCAATAAAGATGAATCCAGCTTTGCACCAGCTCTAAATCTCTCTTAGGAGGCTGTAGCTCTTGGGGTTGGGCCCATCTCAAGTGCCCAGTACCTCCTTTGTTTACTTTCATGTGTCTTTGCTGCATTCTTAGAATAAAATCTGTTATTTAGATTTAAATATTGTGTTGTTGTTTAGGTTGCTTTTGATGATTAAAAAGGTTTTTCATGTTTAGATTTACTTGATCGGTTAATCACAGGGAAGATCTTCAGAAAAAGGCTACCAAGCACCTTGGATCTCACCTCCCCCTCAGTGGAATCATGAGCTGGGACCAATGTGACTTTGCTGCCAACAAAAACACTGTCTTTTTGCTTCACCATGCAATTAGTAGTGTTGGATTCTTAGTTGTCGAACTTGATATCAGTTTTGATTGCACGCTTCAGTTTATGATTGCTTAGTTGCATAGTTATTTCACGTATTTCATTTCGAATAAACTTCTGTTCATTTCCTTTTTCTAGTAGGTCAAATTAGAGTGAAGTAACTAGGTCATAGGTTTTATAAGTGTTTGTTTGTTCAGTTTGAAAAACAACTTGTAGAGTACCTGTTATCCTTCCTTACCTACCCATACTCCATCCAACCTACCTGCTTCACCCTTCACTTAGAACCCTTACCTTACATTTGCCTCATTCGCTTACTTTGCCATGATTCTCATCTTCTTGTGCATCATCGTTTCATCCCTCCTTGAACAAATCTCACCATCTACACCACTCCTCAACTCCATCCTCCAAGTCTTGAACTCCCCTACACCCCTATTTCACCTCCATACTCATTCCTCCACCTTTTTCCCTCCATCCATGCTTCAAAACCCCATTTCTGAACATCCTGTAGAAAATTACAAAACATCCTGTAGAAATCCCAGAACATCCTGTAGAACTCCTGCAGACTTCCTGTAGAAGCTAACGAAAGTGATTTCTTGAGATCCGATCAATGTGAAACTCTCAGGAAGGGTGCTAGGGACCCCTTAGGACCTCTCCTAATCTTCCCAACCTTATGCAAGCATTTCCTCTCGCCAATCCACCTCTGCACAGTCAAAAGCCAGTTAAAAAGCACATGCATGATAATTCTAATAACTTATTCAAAAATACAAAAAGATGTTTTCTTCAGATAGAGGTAGTCTAGACACATGTATTTTACCTTCATAGAAGTAATGGCATCTCTGTCAGTAGTTTGCATGCTCTCCTTTGCGTCAGTAGGACTAGCTGGTAGAATTAGGGTTTGCTAGGGTTTGCGTTTCTTTTTGGCTTTCAGTTTCTTTCCGCAAGTAGATTAGCTTCCTTTGAGTTAGCTTTCATCCATCAGTTAAAAAGCTTCTTCTAAGAGCTCATAGAGGTTGGCTTAAGCCCCTAGCGGACTTGTGCCAGCTGACCAAGTGATAGCTGCGGCAAGAGCTAGTACTTGTGCATACAGCACCGTCGCTTCCAAGTTTGTTACGAACTACCGGGTTGATAAAATTAAAGAAGGGAGTTCCAGGAGTTGTAGCATTATTGCTACAATACTGGGGCCCACCAGCACTGGATGAGTAAATTGGAAAAGGGGGTAGAAATGGAAAAGGTAGCAAAAACTCTTGATCCGTGTTGGAATGCCTATCGAAATGCTGACAAGAGCGCAACCATGATATAAGCAGTGATACAGAGAAGCTAAGTGCGCTGCGCATAGGGCCATCCTATTAAAAAGTTCTGAAGGTTCCTGGAATTGAGCAGAAGGTCCTTGATGCAACGAGTAGTGAGCCTTCGGGCCCTCATGGATCAAAGATGGCAGATATTGCAGATGCCACTAGAAATTTTAATGAATATCAGAAACACTATGGAAAAATCGACCTTTAATGGATGGTTCGGGATGGAGGCTTAATGTTGTTGTTGCCTCAGCTGGTGATTATAGTTAAAATGAAGTCTTGGTAAGCTCATCGATAGGACAGTGAGGCAGAAAAGGTGATCAGGGAAGATGCCATGGATACATTTTCAAAATCTATAGTGTATAGATTTTGCGTATGGAGGTTTTGGAGGAGCTTATTGTATGATTAAAGAAGTGCCAGCTAGGAGTTGATTCCCAGTATCTCCAGCATTCGATGAGAATCATGTTCAAAATCCAACATTTCTAGATTTCCAAAGCATCTAGTGAAAAAGTGGAAATAGCTTGTCAAATGGCTACAAAATCAATAGGAAGATCTTCAGATTCATTTTCTGGGGGAACAAGAACAACAGGTTGATCAACTAACTCCAAAATTCGTGCAGGCAGGTGCAAGGTGGTAGTCAAAGGGCAGATTTTGTGGAATTCCACCCTTAAAGGAAGCGGATCTTGACCAAAATTCATTGATTTTGGTTTTCAAAACAACTCTATTTGCCATAGTTCACGAGGGTTTTATTCAATATTGTTTTATGATAGGATTTTTTTATTTCCTATGTTGAGGAATTTAGTATATATAGGATTATTTCTAAAAGATAGAGGTTTAATTTTGCAGCAAAGAGAGGTTGCTTGGGATTGTGTAAAGTTTTTCTTGAATATTATTTTAATAAAGCAGTTTCTGCCCTTTAGGCCTGGGATCCATCAGGGTGTTTAATGTCCAGTATGTTTTTCCTATAATTCACTTACATATTTTGTTTTTTCTACCTTGTCACAATATTATCTAGGAGATGTGTTAGGAATTCATCTACACACGATGCTCCTTTCATGATGATTTTGTTATTAAATGTAGTGGTTCTCTTTGCAGAATCCATCCTATGTTAGATGCTTTGTTGAGCAACCCTGTGTTTCTCTTTCGTCTAACGCTGCTACTGTAGATCCATCCCCTGTTTGATGCCTGCAGGGCAGCGGGCTTTCTCCCCTATTCTTCTCACATTTGCAATATTTTATCTGGCTAAACATTGCACTTACTTTGCCCCAAGTTTTCCGGCAGAAACTGGCATTGACCCCATAGCCCAGTGGTCCTTTCTCTTGTTGTTTTCGACCCACAAACTTTTAAATCAAATTCCCGTACTCCATAGCTAGCCTAAGATTCATTTATTACAGACACCTTTCGTTGGCAAAGAGAGCCCTCTCTGGTCTGGTAGGGCTAGATGCCAGATCAAAATCTTGGTCTGTGGTTACCTCGGAATTGCCTCTTCTCAGCCTTGAATTTCATTATGATTGCTAACAAGTTGATTTCATAGATTAATGATTGAATTGTCTTTAGCATTATTTCATTACAAGTAGTTGTGGATTTGATTAGTTTTCTTCCATTTGTGCATTGTTGTAGCAGTAGCTTAGGAAGGTAAAGGAATATCCAAAAGCTGTTAGTGGGTGGATCTAGCCTCACTCCTCCCTTCAGGGACCATGGTTTGAGGAAAGAACTCCTATGCAGCCCCAAAAAGACAAAATTATGATTTCTCATGGAATTTAGGGTTTTCTATTACTTAGGCCAACATTTTACTAGTTTTCAAGAATAGGATTTAATTGCCATTTCTGATGTCTTTAGCCTTGCATTAGATCTCATAAAGGTTTCACATCATTCTGCAAGATTTCCCATGCATAGGCAACTAGATAATAAAATTATGTTTTTCCTTAGTTAATTGAAAAGCTTTCTTATTTAACATGATTCATGGATAAAATGTCAGTGATTGATGTAGTGCAGGAGTTTTAGCAGTACAAAGAGATTTCATGACCAGCAACCCCATCCTAACCTCATCCATCCATGGTTATCACTTTCTTTCACTAAATCCCTCACCAAATTCATCATTCCATAAGAATACTTCTTCAAGCTTGTTGAGCAAATCCAACCATCTCACAACTCTGTTTTGAGCTCTGAAGGAGTCCTAGGCACTCCCTTGCCTCATTTCACCCACCATTCACCTTCCCTAAGCCTTACATCACCTTCCAAATCCCTCCTCTTGCTCTCGGTTGTATCCTGTAGGAATACAGGGGATCATGTAGGAGCATTAGGACATCCTGTAGGACGCATTAGGACATCCTGTAGGTTGACCTGTAGTGGCCTGTTTTGAGGCCGAATTGTGGAAAAAGCCCCTAGGAAGATAGGAGAAGACCCCTACTTGCCTCCCAAGCCATCTGACCATTCACCATCATCCCTAATCCACCTCCCACACCACCAAGAGAAGTTAGCATTCACATTTTCACACAAAAAAAGACAAAAGGAAAAATAGTTATTTTGTTCATTTACATGCACATCAGTAGAATGTTTGGATGTTTCAAATTGCATGCCTAGGACAATAGGATTTCACATATGTTAACTTAGCATTCTTTTGAAGCAAATCCTCTTAGAATTTATTTAGATGAATGGTGTGTTTAGCATTTGATTTCAGTCTTTTCCTTACTACAATAGACAAGATTTCCTTTAGTGCAAATTTCCCTTTTTTTCTCATTGGTAATCAAGCTTCTTCTAAATCAATAGAAGTCTGGTTTGAAAAACCATAAGTGGTATATCGCCAACTTAGCAGTGACAAAGAGCGGACCCATCACATCTACTTGTGTATACAACACTGTCACCTCCAAGTTTGTACGAACCCCAGGTTGATAAAGTAAAGTTGGTAGCCCCAGGAGTTGCAACATTCTTGTTGAAATACTGGTGCTCATCACTTTTTGGCGTCGTTGCTGGGGAGGTGTCTGAGTAAGATGTGAATTATGCTTTCTTTCTTCCATTTCTTATCTCTGACATTTTGTTATTAGCTTCATTTTTGCAAAAGTAATTGTAAGTTAGTTTGCTTTCTTTTCCATTTTGCAAGTGAGATTTCATTCAAGCAGTTAGTTTTCATTCAGTTTGTGATTTCAATTCTGCAAATAGTCTCAGTGCTTGAAAATAAAACACAAAACAAAACAAGAACACTTCTTTCATGCCTCGTAGGAATAGGGATAACTTAGGAAATTTTCTACCAAATACCCCCACCACTTCAAACAACCAACCTTCTTTCTCCTTCGGTGGCTGTGAATTGGAGGACTCCTTAGGTGAACAACCAGAGATATTTGAAGAGCCTACAGGGGAAGAAGAAGAAGGAGAACCCATTCCAATTGACCTAATCGTTGAAAATAGAAATGATAGAGGAGATAGAGAAAGAATTTAGGGTGCCTTTCCCATCAGCACCCTCTTGTAGTAGAGATATTCACAAGGCACAATTGGATGGGTTTCTTTGAAAAAATGAGGGGATATGATGATGAAGTGGCCAGAGACTTTGCTCTCTCCCTCATACCACTAACTAGGACCCATGCCACTGCTGTGGTGAAAGGCCTCTCTGTAGCACTCACCCTTGAAGTCATAGGCAGAATCACCACACATCCTTTATGGTTTCCTTGGAGAAAGGAAGATAAGGGTAACAACGAAATTGCAAAGAAGAAATTCTTTTTGGAAGGAGAGGAGGCAATGGAAGACAAAAATGGGCTTAGAAGAGCAAGCCTGCCATATCCTTGGAATGAAATTAGCTACCACCTCATTAAGTATATATCATGTGAATGTAGGTACAATGTGGTATATGGGTACCATTTTAGGCTTCTCCAAGAGCTGAGGTTTGGAGCAGACACACCTCCTCAAAATAGCCAAAGCATAGCCTACTTTCTTCTTCAATCAATGATAGATATGAGCATTAAGGTGTAGGAAGGAAAACATCAACATCTAGCCCATCATGGGTTAATTAAACTTATCCTAGAAGATGCCCTCCAAAACCTAAGATACCCTATTACATGGACAACTTTCAGAGACATGCAAACAAAGGGAGACATAAAAGCCCTTGAATATGACAAAAGTCCCACTGCCAGTGAAAGGGATGAAGAAGAAATAGAGAGGGATGAAGAAGACACAAAGAGTGATGAAGAGGAAATAGAGGAGGAAGAAGAGCAAGAAAAGGAGGAGGAAGGTGATGAAGAGACAAAAGAAGATGTAAAGGAAGAAATTGATGAAAAGACTGAGGAACTGGAGGGATAAAAGGAAGATAAAGACAAGGATGAGAAGGAAAATGGAAATAGGAAACAAAAGACAAGGAAGAACAGAGGTCTACAATGCAAGGCAAAGAAGAGGTGGAATCACCAATGGTATCTCCAGAATCCACTAAGAAAGAGGTAGCAGCTGCCCTCACTGCCCTCAGTACCCCTATCAAGCAAAAATGGAAGAGACAGACAAACTCCAATGTACTTTAGGACAAGAAAAAGTACAAGGATCAGGGAAGGAAAACCTCAAACACCCACTAAAGTTCCTATTGTCATTGAAGACTCCCCAGAGCAGCAAGAAAAAGTAGCTCCTCTTGTCAAGAATCAAGGAGGAGAATCATCAGGACAAGCCTCTCCCAGATCTTGCATCACTTATGTTAGGAGGCCTGTCACCAGGTCTGCCTCTTCCAAAGGAAAAGGTCCCCTACAAGAGACACTGAAGGACCTACAGGAAGCAGAGGCCATCCTACAGGAAACTCTGCTAAACCTACAGGGAACTCAGAAAATGGACCAAGAACGGATCGTGAGGCAAGAGACAAAGAAGGATGATCCAAAACTGAGGGAAACTAGTCCTCAACCCAACCTTGACTCTTACTACGGGTTCATTGAAGGGGGTAGGTTTATTCCACATAAATTTTCCATCCCCTTATTCTTTGAGCTAGAGAAAGAAAGGGCAAGAACACATAGTTGGATGCAAGTTACGAAATCTAAAGGGGTGGAGGATATAGGTCACATGTTGGAGAAAGTAAAGGAGATGGGCAGAGAACTGAGTAGCCTAAGGGATAGAGAGGCAATGATGAAAGTTGAGTTGGAAGTAGAGAATGCATGGCTAAGGGGACAATTATAAGAGAGAGAAAGTCACTTGGCATCCATGGCCAATCTATCCTTAGAGGCAATCCAGTGCAGGATGCCGACAAAGTCCTATGCATTATATCTTAAGGAACAATGGCTACAGTTCCAAATCAAGACTTTAGTACAGAGAGGCACTATGCCGTTCCAATATTATAGACAATTCATTGATCTCTATGATCAAAGTAGCTTGGAGGATAGAGCTAAAATGTCTGAGTTTTACCTACATAATTTGGCCTTGACAGATCTGAATGTGTGGGACCCTAATTCAAAACTAGGGGACTTGCAATTGATGGCCTTGGCATCATGCATGAATCATGAGGATGCAAGAGCTGCAGAGATGAAGAAAGTAATGACAAGAGAGGAGACAAAACCCCTCACGATAAGAGCTAAGCAATCAAATATAATGGCTGTCATTAGCACCCACAACCTGATTGCAAATGACCCTAAACTTGCACCTAGGTACCTTGCTACCCAAGAGAAAGCAATCACACACTTTGAGGACATGTTCAGGTTGCTGGGGATGACAACATGCAAACTTGCTAAAGGGGATGGAACACTTTGCCCTGCATCTTGAAAATCAGAGAGTACAATTCTCCTCAGAGATTGAGAGAGGCACTAAACAAAACACCCATGTACAAACAAGCTCTCCAAAGACTCAAAGTCAATTAGATTGGTTTGAGACTCAGTCCACCACTTCTCTTAGGAATGTTGGAAGGAAGGAAGGAAGGAAGAGGAAGAAAGAAAGCAGTGGGAGGAGATAGAGAGGAAGACATGAATCTATGCACAGGAAGAGGAAACTACAACAGAAGCATGGGATGTCAGGGAGTCCATTAGAACAATGAAAGACATGGATATAGATTGAGTTGCTCAGATGATGAGCAACACTTTCAGTAGGGGGGTGATGATGAGCCTCATCATTGGGTAACTATATGGACCTTAATACACCTCCTAGCTTATTTAAATAAACTCTTCTCATAATTCCTTACATATTTTGATTATATTTTGCTTAGTGAGATGATTAAAAGTGAGATATTATGCCTAGTGGACTAATGTGCATTGATTGTAGGTTTTTGAGAGCAAATCATGAAAATTTTGGCTAATTAAGGGTAGAAACTTGAATGAGACAAGGAGGAGATATTATAGGAGATAGATTGTCCTCATTTACTCCTCACTCATTCGAATATTCCTCCATCAAATCACACTAGGTCGGAGTTGCAAGTAACTGAGCCATGAAAATCAAAAGGCATCCAAGCCAGTGACAGTTAAAGAGCCAGTTCATCTTGAGTTTGGGAGCTGAGACTCCCTAGATTTAAGGAAGTCATTGGAGACTTCAATAGTATAAATAAGGAGGCCTAGAGCCTCATTAGGATTCAATTTTTTAATGTAAAAGAACTAAGCATTTTTCGAGTTCAAGACTTGTGGAAGACATTGTTATGTAAATTTCTGATTTGATAATGAGAATGAGTGATCCAGGTGGCTCCAGAGAGACACACAGGACAAAGAGGGCTTATGAACGCTCGAAAATCAAAGTGTTTATAATGACCTCGACCTAGGGCCAAACCGTAGATCTCATCATCCTGATCGCGTAGGTGCAAACGGTTCGTCAATCCGGGTCCAGATGCGAAAGTTAGAAGTCAAAGTTCTAGGTTGACTTGAAGGAAACAAAGGAAAATGAAAGTCTAAGGATGTTCTTGGAAATAGTCCCATTGTGTAGATCTTTTCATTCTGAATCTACTGCAAGTTGAATGGGCTAAAATGGACTTCGGCTGATGAAGTTATCGTGAAAAGAGTTTGCCTTTGTTCCTTTCAAAAAGGAGGCATTTCTTCTAAAAAGGGGTCTAAAAGCCTTATAAGGCAAATCACAATCAGAGGAGTCCAAAGGGTGAACCTAAGGCCTGGCGGAAGGAACCCCCGATCAACGATCTCCGACTAATCGCAATCGGGGGCACGCTATATGCGATGTCGGTGACTTAAGGCGATCGGCATCGGCGGATGCCAAGGTATAAGGAAAGACCCAGGGCTGTAGCGATTGCGATATGCCGATATTTCGACGGGTCCGATAGTGATATGTCGATATCGACAATCGGTGATCCCCGATATAAAGGGCCATTGACAGCGCGATATGCCGACAACGTTAAAGGGCCGGACTCGATAAGTTTATATGGCCGATTCTATAATATTTGAAGTCTGGATTTTGTGCCCGATAGTGTATTTCCATATATTTGGGTTTTTGGCCAAAACGCCACGCGGTTGCGAATTGCGATAAGCATGGACCTGATAGGAGAATGAGGTAGATATCATATTATTTGATTTCCGGCTTAGAGGCTTTGTGGTCGGATTTTTAGTGTTTTCCGTTTATTAGTGTTGAATGGAAAAAGGGCTATTTTCGGGGTTTTGTAAGGTGGGCTGCCCAATGCGGACCAGAACCCCCTATTATTATGCATTGTTTTTTAAAATATATCACATGTAACTAAAACGAGAGGGGTGGGGTTTAACCACCCGACCCCTCCTCAACCATATGTCACTTTTACCAATGCACCATAACAGTGACATTGGAATTTTCACCCATTTATTAATATAAACTCAAAATTTTACCACGCAGAAGGGGAGAGAGACTGTAGGGCACGGATTTTGAGGCAGAAGGTGGGCACGGATTTCGAGATGAGTAATTAACTTTTTAATGTAGGAACCATGAATTTTGCAAGAGGGCAAAATTTTCACTTTGTCAGAATTTGACAAATTTTATATGGATTCTACACCTTTCGTCACCACGAATGCGATGGCACTGTCCATTTCTCCATCAAAGTTCTTCATTTTTTGGCCATTTTTAGAATGCACGTGGAACCATAATTGCTACAAAAATAGGGAGCGGAACCATGAGCCTTGAAATTTTCCCAAGGAGGTAAAATTTTGCCATGTCCGAATATGGTCAAGTTTAAACTTGTTTTTTCATGGTTTTCTGCAGGGATCACAATGGAGAGATCATATTTTCCATTTGAGTTGTAGATTTCCAGTCCACCCATGGAGTAGAATCTTTGAGGAATCTCGGGGGAATCTAAGAGATTCCTTGAGCCCCAGATTCTCAACTTTTCAGAATTTGGATTTTTGACAGTCGATTTTGCACTACTTGACGCCACCAATTTGATGGTGTATTCATATTTCTCATTCTCTCATCTATTCTTTAGCCACTTATCTAAGCGCTAGTGCAAATGTCCACATTCATGTGCGAGCAGTCATTTTCATGCGATCGATGGTTCGAACAACTTTAGTAGTGTGACATCCGCTTCTTTAGATGGCCCTTGGTTGTCAGGTATATGATGTGTTCATGTACTTCTTCTTTACGCATTATGCTGCATAGATCCTTGATTGATGTTGATGGAGGATCTTGTTTATTATATGTTGTCATGATTCCTTGCTTGATGTGAGGCAGAATCTTCTATGTGATGTACTTGCTGTCATAACTCTTCAAGTTATGCTTTGAGATCCCTTGTTGTATGTTGATGGGATACTCTTGTTGTCGTCATGCATGTTTTGCATTGAGATCCCTTTTGTGCCATGTTGGCGGGATGCTCACCATGCATGTTTTTGTGTCATACTGATAGGAGTCTTTTGACTGAGAGTTCCGTAGTGGAACATCTCTTAGAGCCACTCCTGCGTGAGGGAATTTTCCCTTGTATGATCGCGACATCATCTCTTGTGTACATCATCATTATTGGCAGCACTCAATGCAGCGGCCTACACCATCTTGACACCAGAGCCCGGAGACGTAGTCCCTCTTGGACAAACTCCGTTATCAACACTTATGTTTTCATGTGTTGATGATTGTCTTGTTCCTCTTCTTTATAGCATGCAGATGTCTTCATTAATGTTCTTTTAAAATGAAATTTAACACATCATGAAAGTAAAATGTCTTGGAAGGGTCCTTGGTCACACCCGAACTTGGATCAAGTGGTATTAGAGTGGTCTTTGCATTGATGTGAGTTGTAGCGTGAACAATGGAACGTGCAGCGACAGATGATGAAAAAGCGATGTACGAGACCATGCTCAACATTTAAAAAAGAGTGGAAATCATGTATGAAACTCTACAGAAAGAGATAGAGGAAAAGGAACGATTACAACTTCAGTTGAAAGCCACGGAAGAGGCCCTGGAAGAATTGAAGCAAAACAAACATAATCTTCAAACAAAGAATGATGAATTGAAGATGCATCTACATGAAGAGAAAGAGGAAAAACAGAGTTTGCTACGACAGCTGCAAGCAAAGGACGAGGCCTTGGAAAAGCTGCAATATGAGCCATGCGAGGTAAAAAGTAGTTCTCCATCTTCATGTATGTTTTCTGATGATGATTTTGCTATTTTTGAAAATCACACCATAGGGATTGGCTCCAAACTACTGAAGAGAATGGGGTATGAAGGAAAAGGCTTGGGCATTAATGGCCAATGCATTATCAATCCCATCAAAGTAAAGGAATTACCGTGTCGAACAGGACTTGGGTATGTCAGAAAGGAAGTTGGGGAATGTGCCATGACAGTTAGCGAACCACCAACAACGGATGATGAGAAACCCTCATCAGTTCCTTCCAAAGCAAAAGAGAAGGTAAAAGATGTTGATTTCCTTTCGGTTTCATCTTCTCATAGTATGATGTCTGTTGGAGATTTACTGATCCCAATTACAGGGACAAACATAAGGCTCCTTACAAAGACGAGGCACAAGGAGGAAGAAGAACTTAGTGTTAATAACCAAGGCATAACTCAACCTTTGGAGGTTGCGCACGAACATCGATTTGCAGGCTCGAGATACACTAAAGGAGAGTGCTCGAAGGTGTCAGAGTTGTCCGAGACATCGTTGAAATCTTCGAGGAAAGAGAATGATGGGAACACGTCCCCATCATCCCATGGTAGTGCCTATTGCAGGGAGAGAACTGAGGCAAGATCTCATTGCCATACTGACATCAGAGACAGTAAGGGAAGGTATAACCACTTTCGATCTTTGAATGTTCATTTTGATTGTAATCATGTTGTTAGAGATGAATGTAGAACATGACATCGAAAAACATGCACCTTTTGTGGATTCCATAACCATACATTTTCTAAGTGTTGGAAAAGAATGGCAACACTCAAAAGGATGAGGCGTGAAAGACCCTCTCAACAGCATGTAAAGAAATAGGTTAAGTAGATCTGGAGGAATAAAACCTACTGCAGTCATTGCGACAGAAATGGCCATCAAAGAGCCACTTGTTGGAGGCTCCATCCAAAGCAGCACCTTAAAGACAAAGCATCGGTGCGTGAATGAGGTGAAGCAGTTGTTCGACAAGCAAAATCGCCACAAGGAGGCGACCCATTCACCTTGATAAGTAAAAAATGGTTTCTAGACATGTTGTCGTTTCGTGGTTGTACTTTTGTAAATCATTTGTTGCATTTTAAAATGTAAAAGTGATGATGTGTTTCCATCACTTGGTCAGCAACAATGATGTCTGGTCATGTTTTACACTCTTGAAGTGATGTTATGTTTCCATCACTTGTCGAAACAATAGTGTTTGGCCTTATGATTGTAAATCATGTGTTGCATTGATGATGTGTTTTCCATCGCTTGTTGAACCAACCATGATAGGCTGGCCTTGTTGTCATCACTGGGGTGTTGCATCCATCTTGTTGTAAGCTTGACCACTGAGTATGTGTTATAAACTCGTGGCAAGAATGGGACGTTTGGGTCATTAGTTTGGTCATGTCATTCAAGCATGTAATTTGCGAAACAATGTACTACAGGTTGCAGAGGTCGCAAGTGTCAGCTCGTTGCTTAAGGCTCCGAAGAACAAAGGTGAAGGAGATGGAAGCGAGACCTTTTCAGGACACTTGTGATGCAAGCAGGGTACAGAGAAAGTTGCAGATTATTTTTCATGCTTTTGGAGGACCAAAAGCTCCTTAGTGGGGAGGATTGATCCAGGTGGCTCCAGAGAGACACACAGGACAAATAGGGCTTATGAACGCTCGAAAATCAAAGTGTTTAGAATGACCTCGACCCAGGACCAGAGCATAGATCTCGTCATCCTGATCGTGGAGGTTCAAATGGTTCATCAATCCGAGTTTGGATGTGAAAGTTAGAAAGAGTCAAAGTTTTGGGTTGACTTGCAGGAAACAGAGGGAAAGGAAAGTCCAAGAATGTTCCTGGAAATAGTCTTGTTGCATAGATATTTTCATTCTGAATCTACTACAAATTGAATGGGTTAAAATGGGCTTCGGATGATGAAGTTATCGCGAAAAGAGTTTGCCTTTGTTCCTTTGAAAAAGGAGGCATTTCTTCTAAAAAGGGGTCTAAAAGCCTTATAAGGCAAATCACAATCAGAGGAATCCAAAGGGTGGACCTAAGACCAGGTGGAAGGAACCCCCGATCAATGATCTCCGACTAATCGCAATCAGGAGCAAGCTATGTGCGATATCGCGACTTAAGGCGATCGGCATCGGCGGATGCCAAGGTATAAGGAAAGACCCAGGGCCGTAGTGATTGCAATATGCCGATATTGTGATGGGGCCGATAGCAATTCGCCGAGATCAATGATCGGCGATCGACGATCGGTGATCCCCGATATAAAGGGCCATTGACAGCTCGATATGCCGACAACGATAAAGGGCTGGACCCGATAAGTTTATAGGGCCGAATCTACAATATTTGAAGTCCGGATTTTGCGCTCGATAATGTATTTCCATATATTTGGGTTTTTGGCCAAAACGCCATGCGGTTGCGAGTTGCGATAAGCATGGACCCGACAGGAGAATGAGGTAGATCTCATATGATTTGAGTTTCGGCTTAAAGGCTTTGTGGTCGAATTTTTAGTGTTTTCCGTGTATTAGTGTTGAAGGAAAAAGGGCTATTTTCGGGGTTTTGGAAGGCGAGCCACCCAATGCGGACCCGACCCCTTATTATTATGCATTGGTTTTTAAAATATATCACATGTAACTAAAACGAGGGGGGCAGGGTTTAACGACCCGACCCCTCCTCAACCATATGCCATTTTTACCAATGCACCATAATAGTCACATTGGAATTTTCACCCATTTATTAATATAAACTCAGATTTTTACCAAGCAGAAGGGAAGAGAGACTGCAAGGCATGGATTTTGAGGCAAAAGGCGAGCACAAATTTCGAGACGAGTAATTAATTTTTTAATGCAGGAACCATGAATTTTGCAGGAGGGCAAAATTTTCACTTTGTCAGAATTTGACAAATTTTATATGGATTCTACACCTCTCATCGCCACGAACACGATGGCGCTGTCCATTTCTCCATCAGAGTTTTTCATTTTCGGCCATTTTAAGAATGCACGTGGAACCATGATCGTTGCAAAAACAAGGAGTGGAACCATGAGCCTTGAAATTTCCCAAGGAGTTAAAATTTTGCCATGTCAGAATATAGTCAAGTTTATACTTGTTTTTCATGGTTTTCTGCAGGGATCACAATGGCGAGATCAGATTCGCTATTTGAGTTGTGGTTCCAGTCCACCCATGGAGCAGAATCTTTGAGGAATCCCAGGGGAATCTAAAATATTCCTTGAGTCACAGATTCTCAACTTTTCAAAATTTGGATTTTGGATGGTCGATTTTGCACTACTCGACGCCACCAATTTGATGGTGTATTCAGATTTCTCATTCTCTCATTCTATTCTTCAGCCACTTTTCTAAGTGCTATTGCAGGTGTCCACATTTATGTGCGAGCAGTCATTTTCATGCGATTGATGCCTTGAGATCAATGGTCCGAATAGCTTCAACAGTGTGATATCCACTTCTTTAGATGGCCCTTGGTTGTGAGGTATATGATGTGTTCATGTACTTATTCTTTATGCATTATGCTGCATAGATCCTTGATTGATGTTGATGCATGATCTTGTTTATTACATGTTGTCACAATTCCTTGCTTGTTGTGAGGCGAAATCTTCTATGTTATGTACTTGCTATCATAAATCTTCATGTTATGCTTTGAGATCCCTTGTTGTATGTTGATGGGATACTCTTGTTGTCTTGCATGTTTTGCATTGAGATCCCTTTTGTACCATGTTGGCGGGATGCTCATCATGCATGTTTTTGTGTCATACTGATAGGAGTCTTTTGACTGAGAGTTCTGTAGTGGAACATCTCTTAGAGCCACTCCTGCGTGAGGGAATTTTTCCTTATATGATCGCAACATCATCTCTTGTGTACGTCATCATTATTGACAACACTTAATGCAGCGGCCTACACCATCTTGACACCGGGGCCTAGAGACATAGTCCCTCCTGGACGAACTCCGTTATCAACGCTTATGTTTTCATGTGTTGATGATTGTCTTGTTCCTCTTCTTTACAGCATGCAGATGTGTTCATTAGTGTTCTTTTAAAATGCAATTTAACACATCACGAAAGTAAAAGGTATTGGAAGGGTCCTTCATCACACCCAGACGTGGATCAAGTGGTATCAGTGCGGTCTTTGCATTGATGTGAGTTGCAGCGTGAACAATGGAACGTGCAACGAAAAAGGATGAAAAAGCGATGTACGAGACAATGCTCAACATTTCCAAAAGAGTGGAAATCATGTATGAAACTCTACAGAAAGAGACGGAGGAAAAGGAGCAATTACAACTTCAGTTGAAATCCACAGAAGAGGCCCTGGAAGAACTAAAGCAAAACAAGCATAATCTTCAAACAGAGAATGATGAATTGAAGATGCATCTACATGAAGAGAAAGAGGAAAAACAGAGTTTGCTACGATAGCTTCAAGCAAAGGACGAGGCATTGGAAAAGATGCAGCATGACCCATGCGAGGTAAAAATTAGTTCTCCATCTTCATGTATGTTTCCTGATGATGATTTCGCTATTTTTGAAAATCACACCATAGGGATTGGCTCGAAACTACTGAAGCGAATGGGGTATGAAGGAAAAGGATTGGGTGTTAATGGCCAAGGCATTATAAATCCCATCAAAGTAGAGGAATTACCGTGTTGAACAGGACTTGGGTATGTCAGAAAGGAAGTTGGGGAATGTGCCACGATAGTTAGTGAACCACGAACAACAGATGATGAGAAACCCTCATCAGTTCCTTCCAAAGCAAAAGAGAAGGTAAAATATGTTAATTTCCTTTCGGTTTCATCTTCTGATAGTATGATGTCTGTTGGAGATTTGGAGATCCCAATTACAGGGACAAACATGAGGCTCCTTACAAAGATGAGGCACAAGGAGGAAGAAGAACTTGGTGTTAATAACCAAGGAATAACTCAACCTTTGGAGGTTGTGCACGAATATCAATTTGCAGGCTTGAGATACACTAAAGGAGAGTGATCGAAGGTGTCAGAGTTGTCTGAGACATCGGTGAAATCGTGGAGGAAAGAGAATGATGGGAACACATCCCCATCATCCCACGGTAGTGCCCATTGCAGGGAGAGAGCTGAGGCAAGCTCTCATCGCCATACTGACATCAGAGACAACAAGGGAAGGTATAACCACTTTCGATCTTTGAATGTTCATTTCGATTGTAATCATGTTGTTAGAGATGAAAGTAGAACATGGCATCGAAAAACATGCACCTTTTGTGGATTCCATAAGCATACATTTTCTAAGTGTTGTAAAAGAATGGTAGCACTCAAAAGGATGAGGCGTGAAACACCATCTCAATAGCATGTAAAGAAACAGGTTAAGCAGATATGGAGGAAGAAAAGCTACTGCAGTCATTGAGATAGAAATGGCCATCAAAGAGCCACTTGTTGGAGGCTCCATCCAGAGCAGCGCCTTAAAGAAAAAGCATCTTTGCGTGAACGAGGTGAAGGAGTTGTTCGATAAGAAAAATTGACACAAGGAGGCAACCCATTCACCTTGATGAGTGAAAAATGGTTTCTAGTCATGTTGTCATTTCATGGTCGTACTTTTGTAAATAATTTGTTGCATTTTGAAATGTAAAAGTGATGATGTGTTTCCATCACTTGGTCAGCGACAATGATGTCTGGTCATGTTTTGAGTCGTGTTTTACACTCTGAAAGTGATGTTATGTTTCCATGACTTGTCGAAACAATAGTGTTTGGCCTTATGATTGTAAATCATGTGTTGTAGTGATGATGTGTTTTCCATCACTTGTTGAAGCACCCATGATAGGTTGGCCTTGTTGTCATAGTTGGGGTTTTGCATCCATCTTGTTGTAAGCTTGACCATCGAGTATGTGTTATAAACTCATGGCAAGTATGGGACGTTTGGGTCATTAGTTTGGTCATGTCATTCAAGCATGTAATTTGCGAAACAATGTACTACAGGTTGCAGAGGTAGCAGGTGTCGGCTCGTCGCTTAAGGCTCTGAAGAACAAAGGTGAAGGAGATGGAAGCGAGACCTTTTCAAGACGCTTGTGATGCAGGTAGGGTACAGAGAAAGTTGCAGATTATTTTTCATGCTTTTGGAGGACCAAAATCTCCTTATTGGGGAGGATTGATCCAAGTGGCTCCAGAGAGACACACAGGACAAAGAGGGCTTATGAACGCTTGAAAATCAAAGTGTTTAGAATGACCTCGACCCAGGACCAGAGTATAGATCTCATCATCCTGATTGTGGAGGTTCAAATGGTTCGTCATTCCGAGTCCGGATGTCAAAGTTAGAAGTGTTAGCGCTTGAAATTTCACCTCAGGCTAAGAAAGGTAAACCTCAAGGCTACATCAAACCATTTAGCCTCGTAGCTAGCCCTACGGGGCAGGAGAAGGCTCTCTCCGGTCAATCTCGGCAGATCTTCAATGGGATGAGATGACCAACAAGGTAACACTGATATTAGGCTAGTAAACTGATTAAAAAGGTTGATTTGGGGTTTTTTGGGTTTTTGGTGGCAAATTGAGGAATTGCAATTTTGGGTGCGGGGATTTGACACAGTTTCTGCAGGGGGTTCTTTGGGGCGAGGTAGGAGACCGTATTGATGCCTTTGATTGAGGTGAGTGGATGGAAAAGACCGGTGAGGAGCTAAGGAGAGAAAATAATACTTTGAATTCTCCTTAAACAGTAGAAAACATAGAAATTAAACAAATTTAAAAGCAGAGCATGGCAAGCATGAATTCTTACTTTAACACTTCATTTGTTTAATATGCAGAAGGAAAGAAAGGAGATGAATCACATAACACACTTACAAGAACATTAAGAAGCACTCCATCAATACATGAAACCACAAGAATCCCAAAAAGGACTGCAAAACCCTGGTCTTCCTTAGCCAAAAATTGCAGAGATACAGTGAATAATACAATGATAGCTTCTCCCTCAAGAGTCCAACCATGAAAATGAGCAAGAAAGTACATAATATAGATGATCTAACCTCTTTCCCTGCCTCCATGGGTCGAGCTCACTATCCTAGGAGCTGTTTCAGCCACTTCTAAACTAAGCACTACAAACTAGGCAGTCAAAACAACTTGCCTCTATAAGCTAGGAAACCAATCCATTCATTAAATATTTACCCTTTACATGAATGAATCTTCTAGAAGTGTTAAACAAGAGTAAAAGTGTCTTAGAGTTACAATAATTACATCAAAGATAATCATCTTCCACCCCAAAAAGTCAAACTGGGTCAAAACTGCGTTTTCTAGGCTGTACAATGCAATCTGGCAAAAACTGCCTGACGGGTCACGCGCGGGGTGAGACCCGTTAATGGGAAAAACCTGCAAATTGCCTGAAAATGTCAAAATTCACCCAAAATTCTCAAAAAATTTTGGGTTTTGTGCTGTGGCTGGGCTAATTAGTGCCTTGATCTTTGAGGGAAGCCTCAGCCAAGATACGGAGTGGATTGGTCCTCTTTTTCCGTTTAAGGGCCTCGGACAACCGCCTTTGAAACATTTTCATCTTGGCCTTGCACACATGCATTCTTGCCCAGTAATGGTTTTTCATGTTCCTCAACAATTTCTTCTCTTGGTTGGCCTTAGCCAACAGCCTCTCCAAGTGTGCGTTCTCCTGGATGAGCATGGACTCTCGGTCAGCGGGCAATGGATCACCGGGTCTTCTTCGGTTCAAGACTCGGTCACTACGAATCCTCCATAACTCATCAAGTGCCTGCTCATCTTCCAACTGTTTGTTGCGCTGCTCAAGGTAGGTGATGGTCCATTGTGCCCCCTCTAATCTCCTCTGCAAGGCATCATTTTCAGCTCTGAGATGCTGAATGATCTCCTTTGCCTCTTGGCTAGGAGAACTGGCCTCAAGGTCAACAAACTCAATATCGGGAACTCCTGATGGACCCTCATCAATCATGGGCTGTTTGCCCCTCTCTGGTACCTGTGCTGGTGAAGAAAGCGAGGCCCCTTCCACCTGATGTGGAGATAACACTCGCTGAGCCGATGATGAAGGCGAGACCCCTTCCACCTGCTGTGGAGATAGTACTCGCCGAGCTGCTGCAAACAAGGCCCTCTGGCCTCTCTGATAAGTGAGCTGAGGTGAGGAACTAACATGTCGAGTGACCAGAATATCAGGCTGCTGAGATGGTCCTCCCTCCTCCTGAATGACCTCAGGATGTGGCTGGGGTGGTGCTGTGAAAAACTCATGGGAAATGAACTCCTCCCATGAGATGCCTTGCTGAGCCAACTAATGCAATACTACGAGCTGAATCAAACCATAATGACATAGGCTCCTGTACTGCTGGGCCGGGCTCTTCCTCTGCATGACGGAGACCATCCTCTCAATGTTCTGATAAAAGAAGACCGGGATGTTCATCATCCGCACTCGAGTGAAGTGCATCAAGAGGCGAATGTGATATGAGTATACCTGGGAAAATCTGCCCTCACAGGTGAAATAAAGCATAATGAGTCTCAACATGGGGGCATACTGACTCCGGAGGAACCTGAAAGGAAAAACACCGGCCAAATGTCTCATGAATGGTGGTCGGACAAAAGGCTCAAAGTGAACTGTATCCAATACCTTACGCTTATTCCAAATTTCCCCGACATTTGGAATCCCTGTAGCCTGTGCAATGATCTCAGGTGTCAAAATGAAATCCACCCCAGCAAGGTTAACATGTCCCTCATGCAAGTGCAAGACAAAGAGGCGGGCCAACTCTCGGTGATGTTGAATCCGAGAGATCCTCTCACAAAACTCATAACAGGACATGTACTGAAAGCAAGAAACTGCCAAAGGACAAGCTTGTAGACCTGCCAAAGAAGTACGCTCCTCTCTCCTGTGATGGCCACCTTTTCCACCTCTATGTGGCCTCCTCTGTACCTCAACCTCTGACACTGATGCTTGGTCATCACTCTGCTCATATGTTTCGGTTTCTGACATGTTTGAGGAGCAGAGTGGACAAAATGTACTGCTGTTTCTGCTTGTAAAAGTGCTGAACTCTATGCTGTTTCAAGGGGACAATGACATGAGGGAAATGTTAGGGGAGGGACCTCTTGCACAAGGAATTGGGAATATATGAATAACAGGGAATTTAGGGAATACATTGCAAACAAATATTTGCATATATACAGGCATACATGTACATAACAAGGATATAGGGAATCATTTACAAAATCACTGCATATAGGAATACATGTATAAACAGTGAACATATGGGAATATGAATACATGCATTAACAGGGAAAGATAGGGAAACATATTTACAAAACTCTTTACATATTCACCAACAAATTCTTGTGTTTACACATGCATATGGTGCAGCAAGATTAGGGTTTGAGTTTTTTGATGCTTTGGGAGAGGGGTAGGGTTTGCATTTTTAGTGATTAGGGAGAAGGGAGGGTTTGCATTTTATTTATAAAATAGTATGGGAAAATAGATATGAATGCAAATATGAGTAAAAAGGGAAGGAGGGAAACAATTTACCAAGGGAAATACCTTGAAACAACACAAACCCTAGCACATTTAAACATTAACAATGCAGCCATATAGTGTCTTTTCACTTGCATGATTTGAGGTTAAAACACAAGCATGAGGGCTTACATTCATAACCAACCACCAAAATGATGTGTAGAGAGCCTACCTTGAACAAATTCGATGACTTGGAGGAAGATTGAGCAAATTTGAAAGGAGATTGCAGAGAACAGGTTGACGGGTCGCGCGCGCTTGACGGGTCGCGCCCGTTCAAAAACTGAACTGCTGGATGGCCTCTGACGGGTCGCGCGCACCTGACGGGTCGCGCGCCTGGCCTGACGGGTCGCGCGCCTGTCTTGAGCTCGAACCTTGACCAATTTTCGCCCAATGCTCTTGATGTTTGCTCACTCTCTCTCAACCATGCTTTGGATGCACAATGAGACTAATAGGAGGGAAATTGAACTTTTATAAACTCCATTTGAAAAAATTTAATGCTCAAACCCACTTTCTAAAGTTTATCTTTGACACTTTATAAAACTGACTTTTTGGCTTCCTTTTGCCCTGAAATCGACTCTTTTAGTGCTTTTTCTTGATTCTTTTTTGCAGGTAGATCATCTGAGGGATCTCGGCAAGGGGACCAGGGTTTTCATGATGTCCGCTGCAGTCTTTTGAAATTTCATCACTTTTTACAAAAATTTTGAAAAAAAATTACCATGGCTTTAAAAACAGAGTTTTTAAATCCAAGGTGAAAATTCACTGTACAAGATAAAAATATCGAAGAAACATGTTTACAATTCCTCCCTCTGGCTTGCTGAGCACTCATGGACTTTCAGAGACATGACCTTGCAGAGATAAATGACCAAAACCCTAGACCTAGGACTTTGACCTCAAGACAAAACAAGACAAGCTTGAAAGAGCTTAATGACTGATATGACCTGATCCAGCAAAGCCAAGAGGGGTATAAATAGACCAGCTCCTCCATCAGGATTATGGCATGCCTAACGAGATGCAAAACTTGACACTGATGAGACACCTACCTATGCAAATGCAAAGAGCTTTGATCGCTGATGGAGGGCTTCAAGATCGACACTAACAAGAAGCAGTCAAAGTTTTGGGTTGACTTGCAGGAAACAGAGGAAAATGAAAGTCCAATAATGTTCCTGGAAATAGTCTTGTTGCGTAGATCTTTTCATTCTAAATCTACTACAACTTGAATGGATAAAAATGGACTTCGGATGATGAAGCTATCGCGAAAAGAGTTTTGTCTTTGTTCCTTTGAAAAAGGAGGCATTTCTTCTAAAAAGGGGTCTAAAAGCCTGATAAGGAAATCGCAATCGGAGGAGTCCAAAGGGCAGACCTAAGGCTAGGCGGAAGGAACCCCTGATTAGCGATCTCCAACTAATCACAATCGGGGGCAGGCTATGTGCGATATTGACGACTTAAGGCGATCGGCATCACCAGATGCCAAGGTATAGGGAAAGACCCACGGCTGTAGCGATTGCGATATGCTGATATTGCGACAGGTCCGATAACGATACACCGTTGTCAGCGATCGGTGATCCTTGATATAAAGGGCCATTGACAACGCGATATGCCGACAACAATAAAGGGCAGGACTCGATAAGTTTATAGGGCCGATTCTATAATATTTGAATTTCGGATTTTGCACTCGATAGTGTATTTCCATATATTTGGGTTTTTGGCCAAAATGCCATGCAGTTGCGAGTTGCGATAAGCACGGGCCCGACAAGAGAATGAGGCAGATCTCATATGATTTGAGTTCCGGCTTAAAGGATTTGTGGTCAAATTTCTAGTGTTTTCCGTGTATTAGTGTTGAACGGAAAAAAGGGTTATTTTTGGGGTTTTGGAAGGCTGGCCGCCCAATGCGGACCCGACCCCCCTATTATTATGCATTGGTTTTTAAAATATATCACATATAACTAAAACGAGAGGGGCAGGGTTTAACCACATGACCCCTCCTTAACCATATTCCACTTTTACCAATGCACCATAACAATGACATTGGAATTTTCACCCATTTATTTATATAAACTCAAATTTTTACCAGGCAGAAGGGGAGAGAGAATACAGGGCACAAATTTCGAGGCAAAAGGTGGGCATAGATTTCGAGACGACTAATTAATTTTTTAATGCAGGAATCATGAATTTTACAGGAGGGCAAAATTTTCCCTTTGTCAGGAATTTGACAAATTTTATATGGATTCTACACCTCTCGTCGCCACGAATGCGATGGCACTGTCCGTTTCTCCATCAGAGTTCTACATTTTTCGGCCATTTTTAGAATGCGTGTGGAACCATGATTGCTGCAAAAACAAGGAGTGGAACCATGAGCCTTGAAATTTTACCAAGGAGGTAAAATTTTGCCATGTCAGAATACAGTCAAGTTTATACTTGTTTTTCATGGTTTCTGCAGGGATCGAAATGGAGAGATCAGATTTGCCATCTGAGTTGTAGATTTCCAGTCCACCCATGGAGCAGAATCTTGGAGGAATCCTGGGGAATCTAAAATATTCCTTGAGCCCTAGATTCTCAACTTTTTAGAATTTGGATTTTGGACAGTCGATTTTGAACTACTCGATGCCACCAATCTGATGGTGTATTCAGATTTCTCATTCTCTCATTCTATTCTTCAGCCACTTTTCTAAGTGCAAGTGTAGATGTCCACATTCATGTGCGAGCAGTCATTTTCATGCGATTGATGCCTTGAGATCGATGGTCCGAATAGATTCAGCAGTGTGACATCCACTTCTTCAGATGGCCCTTGGTTGTGAGGTATATGATGTGTTCATGTACTTCTTCTTTATGCATTATTCTGCATAGCTCCTTGATTGATGTTGATGCAGGATCTTGTTTATTACATGTTGTCATGATTCCTTGCTTGATGTGAGGCGAAATCTTCTATTTGATGTACTTGCTGTCATAATTCTTCATGTTATGCTTTAAGATCCATTATTGTATGTTGATGGGATACTCTTGTTGTCGTCATGCATGTTTTGCATTGAGATCCCTTTTGTGCCATGTTGGCGAGATGCTCATCATGCATGTTTTTGTGTCATATTGATAGGATTCTTTTAACTGAGAGTTTCGTAGTGGAACATCTCTTAGAGCAACTCCTGTGTGAGGGAATTTTTCCTTGTATCATTGCGATATCATCTCTTGTGTACATCATCATTATTGACAACACTCAATGTAGCGACCTACACCATCTTGACACTAGGGCCCAAAGACGTAGTCCCTCCTGGACGAACTCTGTTATCAACAATTATGTTTTCATGTGTTGATGATTGTCTTGTTCCTCTTCATTACAACATGCAGATGTATTCATTAATGTTCTTTTAAAATGCAATTTAACACATCACGAAAGTAAAAGGTCTTGGAAGGGTCCTTCGTCACACTTAGACCTGGATCAATGAGAATTTCCTTGATCCAGCATTGAGTTGACTCATAGGGCTGAAGCTCTTGGGTTAGGGCCCAACCCTAGCAACAAAGGCTCCTCTTCTTACATTTGTATGCTTAATTGATTTCATAGATTAATGATTGAATTGTCTTTAACAATATTTCCTTACAAGTAGTTGTGGATTTGATTAGTTTGCTTCCATTTGTGCATTGATGTAGCAGTATATTAGGAAGGTAAAGGAATATCCAAAAGCTGTTATTGGGTGGATCTGGCCTCACTCCTCCCTTTGGGGACCATGGTTTGAGGAAAGAACTCCTATGCAGCCCCAAAAAGGCAGAATTCTGATTTCTCATGGAGTTTAGGGTTTTATGTTACTTAGGCCAACATTTTAATGGTTTTCAAGAATATGATTTACTTTACATTTCTAATGTCTTCAGCCTTGCTTTAGATCTCATAAATGTTTCACATCATTGTACACGATTTCCCATGCATAGGCAACTAGATAATAAAATTTTGTTTTTCCTTAGTTAATTGAAAAGATTTCTTTTTTAACATGATTCATGGATAAAATGTCAGTGATTGATGTGGTGCAGGAGTTTCAGTAGTACAGAGAGATTTCATTACCAACAACCCCATCCTAATCTTATCCATCCATTGTTATCACTTTCTTTCACTAAATCCATCACCAAATTCATCATTCCATAAGAATTCTTCTTCAAGCTTGTTGAGAAAATCCAATCATCTCACAACTTTGTTTTTAGCTCTGAAGGAGTCCGCGGCACTCCCTTGCCCCATTTCACCCACCATTCACCTTCCCTAATCCTTACATCACCTTCTAAATCCCTCCTCTTTCTCTCGGCTGTATCCTGTAGGAATATAGGGGATCCTGTAGGAGCATTAGGACATCCTGTAGGTTGACCTGTAGTGGCCTGTTTTGAGGCCGAATTGTGGAAAAAGGCCCTAGGAAGATAGGAGAAGACCCCTACTTGCCTCCCAAGCCATCTAACCATTCACCATCATCCCTAATCCACCTACCACACCACCAAGAGAAGTTAGCATTCACATTTTCACACAAAAAAGACAAAAAGGAAAAATAGTTATTTTGTTCATTTACATGCACAATAGTAGAATGTTTGGATGTTTCAAATTGCATGCCTAGGATAGTAGGATTGCACATATGTTAACTTAGCATTCTTTTGAAGCAAAGCCTCTTAGTAGTTAGTTAGATGAATGGTGTGTTTAGCATTTGATTTCAGTCTTTTCCTTACTACAGTAGACAAGATTTCCTTTAGTGCAAATTTCCTTCTTCTTTTTTTCATTGGTAATCAAGCTTCTTTTGAATCAATAGAAGTCTGGTTTGAAAAACCATAAGTGGTCTATCGCCAACTTAGCAGTGACAAAGAGCGGACCCATCACATCTACTTGTGTATACAACACTGTCACCTCCAAGTTTGTATGAACCCCGAGTTGATATATACCCAAATTTGAAGGAAATCCTGGCTAGAATACGTCTACTCATATCACTATTTATCACTCGTGGTGTTCATCCAACTCTCTCATGCATGATTCGATTAAGCTTTGCTTGTTCCAACATATTTTAATTGGGGATGCCGCTAAATGGTACATTAAATTGGATATAACATCCTACGGTGATATTTCCTCTTTATCTCAAACATTATTGACATCCCATTAGCGGGGAGGTGGTTTTGTGCGATATCACATCGCTTTTTGATGGCCAACAATATTTTTTGTGAGCACGTGATATAACTCGGTGCCGCCATGTAGCAAAATAGTGCCCCAAAACTATGAATCTCGCGTGCTCTCGGGCTATTAACTATCGGACGATGTATCCGTGTGATATGGCTGTGCGCTGTTGGATCTGGGAGTGGGAGATCAGAGGGATATCGCGCAATGAAGTTGCACGGACAGAGTCGGGAAAGTGGTTGGCGGGGCCCGGGGTTTAATTACAATGAGTTGTAATTAATTAATGAAATAATGTGGGGATTTTTAATATAAGCAAATGATTAATAAAGGTGGGACCATGGGTTATATGGCGGGGTTTTTAACTATACACCAAGGTTTGGTGAGTTACAAGGGTGTCGGGGAATATTAACGTGGGGGAGGTAAATTATATAATGTGGGGGTATAGTAAATAATTTAGGATAAAAGGGGTTTTGTGGGTTTTTTAAAGGGAAAAGGGGAAATTAATAAGGGGGGAATGTAGTGTTTGTAATGGGAATGGGTTTCACACTTAGGGAAAGGGGTTTTGGGAAGGGGGGGTGATTTTTGAAGGGTAATGTCTAGGGAAATGTGTGAAACCAAGGGAATAAAAGGTCAAAATGAAGGGAAAAGGTTTTTACAAGTAATGAAGGGATAATGAGGGGAAATTAGCAAATAAATATGTGGGGGTCTGGCGAAATGAGGGGAAATTAGTAAACCAGCTTTGGTGAATATCCTTTCTCTTTCACAATTCCTCCTGCACATGAAACATAGGATTAATAATAATGAATGTGCTTTTTGTCTTAGAAACCTTGTGCATTTGCAAAACTTCTTCTACCTACCCTTTATTTACCCTAACATTTTCTCTTCATTCATTGGGTGCATTTGAGCTTGCTGACCCTTTATTTCTTTTTCTTTTGATAAGCAAACTATCTAATTCTAAACTTATAACTTCCAATGGCTCAGATTAAACTAATGAACTCATTATTATTCTCTATCTAACTATTTATCTGCCAAGATTAAATAGTTTGGCTAGATATTTATCCTTTATCTATCAACATGAAATTTAAAGCATGAATGAGTCAAGATTAAACTATTTTACCATCATGGATTGTGGCATTTTTGACACGCTGCACACAATCTTATTTTGCACAGTAAAGTAAAAAGTAGTGGCATTTGAATTTTCACACTTTCATGATCTATTTTTATCTCTTTTTGGGGTTCATTTTTTTCACTTTCCTGATCTTTTTTCTTTCTTTTTGTCCTTTGATTATTCTTTTAGGACATACCCTCTTTACATTTTTTAATTTTAATATGGGAAAACATTTTGCAAAAATCAAAAGTATGTATAATATTACAAGAATAACCATAGCCAATTCAAAATTAAGAATCCTATTATTATAGGACCCTAACACACTGCACATTCTCTATACCCCACTGCCACTAGCTCCTTAGCACAGGTCGTGCACACAGAACCTGGAAGAATTTCCTCCCTGACCCTATCTACAGCCTCAACCAAAATATCTAACCCTGGGGCCCTTGCCTCTACCTTATCCTCTGCTAACTACTTCCTTAAATTTTCATTTTCTCTTTCTAAACTTCCAATTTTAAGTAGCAAGGATTGGGTCTCGTTCTTACCTGGTGAGGAAGGTTCCTTTGGCCGAGCCTGCTCTTCATCTTCCTACCTCCCTACCTCCTTGTGCTTCTCAAACATGGATGGGGACTCTGGGTGCCCACTAACCCTTACTCTCTGTTTTTGTATATTATCACCAATTGGCTTGTTAACTGGTCCCTTTCCAACCCTTACTTTCGAGGGATGGGGCTGCTCCTTAGTTTTCGCCGAAGCTTCCTTAGACGTCCCAACTCACTTCCTCCGAGTAGTCCTAACCTTCTTTCTCATGAAGTCATCCCAGCTCCTACCTTGGTGACTTAAGGAGTCTAGCACAATTAACTTTATGAGGCCGTGGTTTGTGATGCAAGTCTCTGGATGCACAAATGTCTTCACGACTATGGCCATATGCCTGATATTCTCCAGTAAAAGGTACGGGAGGTTTATCATCTGTCGATGTCGGAGGTGATTTAACAACGGGAAATGGTAATTGAATACAATTGTTTCCCTTCCCTCACAACTGATATACTTGATGAGGTAAAGGGCGACATCGGCCCATAGCTGGGGAAGCGACAACCCGTCAATTCCTCCTCCTTTCTTCACCATTCGATCCTCCCCTTGGAGAAAATCCTCCTTCAAAGAGGGGTCATTAATTTTTCTGTTAAACCACCTTTTTCCCTCTGTTGGTAATGTCATCACACGGGAAATTACCTCCTCTGTAACTTCCAGCTACAATCCCTTGACCTCCGTTTGATTCCTCTTTAAATTCTTAGCGAATTCCATTTTTGATCCTTCCAGCCTTTGGAAAAACTCAAACCAACCCGTGTCTTTAAAATTTTGGCATGCTTCGAGGCACTTTTCTAATGCCTCTATTGATCCTGGTTCATGTCAAATTGTCGGCCCACCCATTGCTACACTGTTTCAACATTGTTCTCCTCTCTTATCCTCCTTGAGAAATTTTGAAGTGATTGGCACAATGCTCAGCTATTCTAGCTCTGCAAACTATTCTCCTCCACTTTTGTCTGAGAGTTTTTAATGAGGATGCAATGCTTCAGCAAAGGGTAAATGGTAGGGTGACACAGTGAGGTTAAAGGTAGGGATTTCAAATCAGGATTCGTACCGTGCAATAACATTCCTTATTAATGCCAAGTTAGGGAAGGTCTAGTCTGAGGTACAATTCCCTTTTTGGCATGATCGATCATTAAATGATCATGATTATAAGATCATAATACTTTGGTTTCAATTTAAATGCTCACAAGTCATGCAAAGGTCATGTCATAATGTAATTCGTCCTCCCCCTTGGCTTAAATGTGACGGTCGTACTTCGCCGTCAAAAGGATATCACATTAGATTGCCATAATTACTAAATAAAAGAGGATAGTGATATTACCATTTCATGACATACTTGGTGTGACGTGGAGAGAATACATTGGTGATGAGGTGCACGAAATTAATTCTGGTGGTCAAGGCAATTGCTCTGAGTCATGGTGATGCATGCTGTGTATCACAATAGATAATTTACTTGGATTATTTGTAGAAGTCGTCGGTTGTTACAGGTGTAACATCCAAGACGACTGTTATGTATTATTGGTTTCCTCAAAAGATAAAAACAAAGAACTAAAACAATCATGTAACATCATTATTGTAAGATATGCTTGAAATAACAAATTTTGTTTCAAAGTGTGTAATAGCTACCACAAAGTGGTTTTAAACTGTTATAGAAATTGTTTGTCTGCGCCCCAAAGAGGTTTTCAAAGCCAGATTATTTTCATTATTATTATTTATTTTTTAGCAGGTGTAACAACCGCCACAGAGTGGTTTTTAGCTGTTACACTTAATGAAAAATTAGAATTTTGGCAGCACAGGGGGGTTTTCCCCTACTCCTGTACTCTGAAGGTCCGAATTCGTGACAATGTTAACAAATGAATCCCTTGAATCAGGTTTATTATATAACCAAAGATGGTGCCCATTTGCAAGCAATGGTGTCCTCGCACTGTCAATGGTAACCAAATTCACAGTCCCATTGTTAAAGACTGCATCTATGTCATAGGGACCTAGCCATCTGGTGCAGAGCTTACCCTTGAAGCCCTTGAATCTTGAATCATATAAGAAAGTCTAATATCCTTTTTGAAACTTCTTCTTCTTGATGAACCTGTCATGCCACTTAGCTCTCTGCTGCTGGATAATATCTGTTTGCTGGATAACAACCAGCCATTTCTCCTCTAATTCATTGAGCTGGTTCAACCTTTGCTTTTGTGCTGTAGCCAGATCCAAATTCACCTGTAATGCTGTTCTCAATGTCTTGATTTCGAACTCAATAGAGACTATGGGATTTTTACCATACGCAAGTTCGTATGGTGAAAATCCCATAGTATTCCTCCATGTAGTTCTATATGCCCACAAGACTTCTGGAAGTTTATCAACCCAATTACTTTGGTGACTAGCCACAGTCTTGGTAAGAATCCTCTTGATGACCTTGTTGGTTTTTTCCACTTGGACTTTTGCTTATTGGTGATAAGATGTTGTGATTTTCTAATGGATTTTATATCTTTCAACCAACTTTTGGATCATATGGGATGTAAATTGGGGCCCTCCCTTTGTCACTATCTCCCTGGGTATCCCAAAACAGACAAATATGTCTTCAAACATGAAGTCTGAAACAAACTGCTCTGTGGCTCTGGTTAGTGCTTTTGCCTCAACCCATTTTGTGACATAGTCCGTGCGGACCAAGATGTAGGATTTCTATTTAGATGAAGGATTATTTGGTCTCACAAATTCCAAGGCCCATTGTGTTAAAAGGTTATAAGACTATTTGAGGTTGTAACGACATCTCATCTGATTGCGGCAGTTGGCCCATCCTTTGGCAACTATCACATCCTTTCATGAACTTCTTGGCATCCTCAAATATTGTTGGCCAATAATATCTCAACGAAAGGGCTTTGTATCATATCTGCTTGTCTGCGAAGTTCCCTCCATAAGGTTCCTCATGACAAGCCTTAAGGATGTCAAAGATCTCATCCTCCCTAACAGAACGTCTGTTCTGAAAATCTGGTCCAGTGTGTTAGATATTCCCATATATCCAGGTATAGGTAGCACTCTGTTGTATGATCTTTCTCTTTTCCTTTGAGGACAAGGATTGTGGAAACTTCCTTGCAACAAGATAATTAGCTATATTTGCATACCATGGTGAGTAAGTAGAAATAACAAAGAGATACTCATAAGGGAAAGAATCCTCAGTAGGAATGCAATTGTCATAAATAATTAACCTAGAAAGAAAATCAACTACTACATTATATTTTCTAGGTTTATCTACAATTGTGATATCAAATTCCTGTAACAACAATAACCAACGTGTAATTATACCATTGGTAATTGACTTATTCATTAAAAAATAAATAACGGAGTGGTCAATGTGTACAAATACTTGATAACCGGTAATATAATGTCGAAAGTTATTGATGGCACGCACTACTGCTAAGAATTCCTTCTCAGTCACTGTGTAATTGATCTTAGCCGGAGTCAAATTATTGCTTATGTAATAAATAGCGTAAGGTTTCCTATCCTCGAGCTGGCCCAAAACAACACCTACAACAATATTAGATGCATCTGTAGCTATGTGAAACGGAAGTTCCCAATTAGGTCCACGTAAAAATAGAGCTACTGATACACAACATTTCAGCTTGAAAAAGTCCTGCTCACACTTTCCTGTCCACAAAAATTTTACATCTTTCATAAGTAAGGAGAACAATAGCGATGCAATTTTTGAAAAAATCTCTATAAACCTTCTATAATACCCTGCATGCCCCAAGAAACTACGTACCTCTTTTTGCGTCTTGGGAGTTGGAATTTTTAGAATTACCTCTATTTTAGTAGGGTCTACCTTGATCCCGTCAGCAAAAATGTAGTGTCCCAGCACGATCCCTTCAGTCATCATCATGTGACATTTTTCAGTGCTCAAAGAAACATTAGTCTATACACAACGTTCCAACACTTTTTCTAAATTAGCTAATGTTGTTTCAAAAGCATCACCATAAGGTGTAAAATCGTCCATGAAGATTTCAAGGCAGTCATTCAACAAATCAGAAAAAATTCCCAGTATTTCCCTTTGAAAAGTTGCTGGCGCATTGCAGAGTCCAAAAGGGAGTACTCTATATGTGAAATTTCCCCAAGGGCAAGTAAAGGTTGTTTTATCCTAATCCTCTGGGGCAATCTGTATCTAGTTGTAGCCAATAAACCCATCTAAAAATGAAAAAAACATTTTCCCAGAAAGGGTGTCAAGGACCTAATCTATAAATGGTAAAGGAAAATGGTCCTTTTGAATGGCCTTATTGAATTCTCTATAATCCACATAGACTCTCCACTTTCCATTATTCTTAGGGACAATGACAAGTGGAGACACCCACTCACTATCATATATCGGATAAATAAAGTTAACATTCAGGAGTTTTTGTGATTATTTTTTCATTACCTCCTTCAACGCAGGGTTCATGCGGCGCTGCTGTTGTCTAATTGGTTTGCAACCATCTTTCAAATAAATGCGGTGAGTGCACAGGTTTGGATGAATCCCTTTCATATTCATGCAGTCCCATGCAAATGCCTTTTTGTATTTCTGTAACAACTGTAACAACAATTTTTTTTTATTAGCAGTTAGGTTGAGATTAATGTCAGATACTTTTATGGTTCTATTTCGACTGGACTACTGTCAGTATGCAGAGTGCTTCTCATTTGTTTGAATTTTATATCATCTACCTCCTCTTCCTCCTTTGAATTTTCAATAGAGGCAATAAAAAGCAAGTTACTAATAAATCCATTATGTAGAAATTTTGAATAATATGACACATATTCACAGAGATTATCCTGATTATACACTTATAAGCGGAACATGCATAATACATAACCTCCTCTACATTGATCATCAATTTACAGAAGGAGAAACATTCACAGGCGTACATAGAAGCATCAATCACACATATCAACACAGTATTTTCCCGGGGAAAGCATCTCGCTAAAAACCCCAACTATATGTATATTGTAGTGATTGAATCATGTAACAATACATAGTACAATACTCCTCACAAGTACTCAGTACTATCTCCACATGCTACGCACAATACAGCTCAGATGTGATCTCCAAATCTCCCCCGCTGCTTGCCTGCCTCCACAGCTCAATACCTGCTCAAGAATGAATGAGAATGGTTTACCAAACTCGTATTTAACCTCCAAAGAATCACTCACACTGTGAAAGATGTGAGCAGAGGCTATAATACTTGGTATTGGCCAATTCATTGGCATACTAAATCCCTTTGATTGTGCAAATCATCATGCACAACTATAGTTACAACTGATAGCAATCTGATCCTCTAACACCTGTCCCTCCTGAACTGAACATGCACTGACATGCAACTGAGTTAACTGATGTATTATATAGTTTCATTATGAGTTAATAATTAGTTTAACAACTCATCATTAGTCTATTTGCAGTTAGACTAATTACAACTAGTTTAACCAAGTCAAACTGAACACAACTCCATCAACTCCACCAAACTCAACTGATTGAGTTCTAACTGAAGTCATGCATGCAACAACTCAACTGACCCACAAAGAAAGCGTACTTCCTTCTGACAGCTGCATGTGCCACATCTGTAGCTCAAACTGAAGTGCTCCAAGAGAATAAGATCAAGTTTATAGTCCAAATATTATTATGAGACAATAATATTTGACTTTTCTATTTTTGACAGCCAGTCTAAAAATAGACTTTGATCACTCCTGCTGTGATCACTCCTACTGTGATCATCCCTGCTGTGGTCACTGCTGCTGTGATCACTCCTGCTGGGATCCAAAAATAGAACTTGCGCCATAATTTTCCTGCGGGCCCACTTAGTGAAGGCGACTCTTTTCACTAAGCTCCATCATCTTGTTGCATTCTCAACAAGCATTTCTTGTTGCACACTTTTGTTAGGTTGAGATTAATGTTCAGATACTTTTCTGGTTCTATTTCGACTGGACTACTGTCAGTATGCAGAGTGCTTCTCATTTGTTTGAATTTTATATCATCTACCTCCTCTTCCTCCTTTGAATTTTCAATAGAGGCGATAAAAAGCAAGTTACTAATAAATCCATTAATGATATCATCTTCTGTCTCATCCTTGAAATACTGGGCTTTTCCCAGAGTGAGGAGCGGTAGGGAAATATCTGATTCGGGTTCAAATTCATCCCACCAGGGATTGTTCAAATCCATATTTGGTTTTGGGGGGTAAAGGTTAAGGTTCTTTATAGCTTGGCCATCTGAAATCATCATAGATCTAGATCTGCATCCTATAAATGCATCTACAGTGGCCAACCAGGGTCTCCCTAGAATCAAAGGATGTCCCCCCAGGTTGGATTTGGTTTGTAAGATAAGAAAGTCAGTCGGATACCTCTAGGAATCTATTGTGATTATTATGTCTTCTAATACCCCCTTGGGTTTAACACAGGACCTATCTACTAATTCAAGTACAGTAGGCGTATGTCTAAGTCCATGTAGCCCTAGGGTGGTAAATAGGTCCTTTGTCATCACATTAATGGCTGCCCCAAGATCAATCAATGTATTAGTTATGGGCTGGCCATCAATATAGATAGTAACCGTAGGGTTTCCTGGATCATTATACTTTGTTAAAAGAGGCTGAGCAGTCATTAATTCAGACAATTTCCCCATCACATGTATGGTAGCAGGGTCCTTAGGCTTCCTTCTAGGTTTCTTAATGCATAGGTCTCGTAATGTTGTGGCATAAATAGGTAATCCTTTAAAATCTTGCAGCAGAGGAATTCATACATGTAGGTTTTGCAACTCCCTAAGGAAATCAAATTCGAGTTGTGAGGTCATTCCAATCTTAGTTAATCTCTGAGGATACGGAGGATCCTGAGTCATAACAATCGAATTGATTGCTATAGGTGTATCAACCTTACTCAAGTTGGTTGTTACAAGAGTAACAATTCTTCTCGGGTTGGTTGTTTTAGGCGTAACAATTTGCTCTGTATCCGTTGTTACAGGTGTAACAACCACCTCAAAATCTACTATACCTCCGGATGCAGGAGCATCTAAGCCCCTTCTTAATCAAAGAAGAATCAAAGTGGAGCGAGGAGGACGTGGACAGCAAAGCTGAGCGACGGGAGGAAAATCTGCTTAAAACATATTTAAAGTGGATTAAAGCGGATATATCTCAAGAAGACTTACTATTATTAACAACGTGCATCAATTATGGAGCGTTCTGTTGGAGGAAAATAAGGATCGGATCCCTCCGATCTAACATTTCTATTATAAATGCAATGTAACAACAGTAGAGATATATCTATAGGAATCGATAGGCGTTCAAGAAGAGAGAGCCAGAGTGATAGAGCAAGATGTAATCGAATTTGAGCTTGCTTCTAAGGTTGAAACGCCTTAGTATGTCACTGTTTTGTGATATATATAAACCTGGGTTTAGTGTTTGTTGCGTACATTCATGTGTGTTTTATAATTACGTTAATTTTGTGTTGCAAGTTTGCTGATCGACCATCGATCAATCAGTTCAGGATCGATGGTGATCTAATTTAATGTTAATTGTGATGAATGAATCTTGTCATCGGCAGATAAAATGGAAGATGATGAGTGGCAGGGGAGACTGGCCATGATGAATCTGGTCAACATGCTGAGCGTTCCCATGGCTCTCAATGCAGTAGCTGAACGAAACGTGGCAGACATCATATGGCAGAATGGTGCCAACACCCCGCTTTCTGCATCACAGATTTTATCACAGTTGCAAACTCAATCTCTAGATTCTTGTTCTTCTGCTCATAATCTGCAGAGAATAATGCGAATGATGGCGAGTTACAACGTATTGAAAGAGTCCGTTACAGAGGTTTCCAATGGAGTCCGTGAGAGACTGTACAGCCTGACTGATGTGGACAAGACTCTGGTGAAAGACGAGACGGAATTGTCTTATGGGTCCTATGTGTTACAGCACCGTCAGAAAGCGTTGATGAGGGCATGGCCTCTGCTCCATTCAGCAGTGCTGGATCCATCAGAGGAGCCATTCAGAATAGCAATATGATCGAATCCATGAGATGCGGCGTTAAGAAGACGCCGACAGGATTTAAATGACGGAACCAGAGAGACTCCTATATATTCAATAGAAACTGATGCGATCAGTTATAAATCAGCTTTGATGTGGATCGGCTCTGGAGAGTTCGATCGGAGCGGAGCCATGAACGCTGGATTTTTTTTATGAATCGGAGCAGTGGAGAATTACGTCGGCTTTGATGGAGTTGGGTGGATCGGCGGATCTGCCAACGTATACAGAGGTGCCCATATATTTTGAAATCCATGTATTGTTATGTATTACCATGTGGCTGTAAGATCTTAATACTTAGCACACATGTATGGATGGCTCGAATTTAGGGAAGATCCACGTCGATAAGTTAAAGGGTTTTAAGTTTAAAACGCTTCCGTTTAGGCTTGTGGGCCATAACCCACAGGCCCAGGTTCGCGATTTTTAATGAAAATGGATTTTGGGCTTACCCCAAGATCTCATTTTCATCAAGTGGTATCAGAGCAGGGAAAGGATTTCCTGCGAGAATGAAGAAGAATGCAAGCGGAAGGGGAAAGAGGTACAGTTGTGTTAAAGCTGGAGAGTTCATGGTCTTACTGTCGTGCAGATGGCGGCAGCGGAAGGTGAGAAGATTTGCAGCAACCTAGAGCAAGGTGTGCTCAATTGGTTCCAGAGAAGAGAACCAGAAGGATGCCAAAAGACCGAGTGCAGAGGGCTTGGTGAGGTATCGTGTAACAGAGGAGACTGTTACTGTAGAGGTTGGTTGCAGCTCACAGAAGATCATGAAAGCAGTTCCACTGAAGAGATACAGTGGGTAGAATTGTTGAGGACCAGGAGAAGTATATGACCAGGGGGTCATCAATATTTTTTTTCTTTCCTCGAGAGTCTGATGCAGGAGCATCTAAGCCCCTTCTTAATCAAAGAAGAATCCAAGTGGAGCGAGGAGGACGTGGACAGCAAAGCTGAGCGACGGGAGGAAAATCTGCTTAAAACATATTTAAAGTGGATTAAAGCAGATATGTCTCAAGAAGACTTACTATTATTAACAGCCGTGCATCAATTATGGAGCGTTCTGTTGGAGGAAAATAAGGATCGGATCCCTCCGATCTAACATTTCTATTATAAATGCAATGTAACAGCGGTAGAGATATATCTATAGGAATCGATAGGCGTTCAAGAAGAGAGAGCCCGAGTGATAGAGCAAGATGTAATCGAATTTGAGCTTGTTTCTAAGGCTGAAACGCCTTAGTATGTAACTGTTTTGTGAATGTATAAACCTGGGTTTAGTGTTTGTTGCGTACATTCATGTGTGTTTTATAATTACGTTAATTTTGTGTTGCAAGTTTGCTGATCGACCATCGATCAATCATTTCAGGATCGATGGCGATCTAATTTAATGTTAATTGCGATGAATGAATCTTGTCATCGGCAGATAAAATGGAAGATGATGAGTGGCAGGGGAGACTGGCCATGATGAAGCTGGTCAACATGCTGAGCGTTCCCATGGCTCTCAACGCAGTAGCTGAACGAAACGTGGTAGACATCATATGGCAGAATGGTGCCAACACCTCGCTTTTTGCATCACAGATTTTATCACAGTTGCAAACTCAATCTACAGATTCTTGTTCTTCTGCTCATAATCTGCAGAGAATAATGCGAATGATGGCGAGTTACAACGTATTGAAAGAGTCCGTTACAGAGGTTTCCAATGGAGTCCGTGAGAGACTGTACAGCCTGACTGATGTGGACAAGACTCTAGTGAAAGACGAGACGGAATTTTCTTATGGGTCCTATGTGTTACAGCACCGTCAGAAAGCGTTGATGAGGGCATGGCCTCTGCTCCATTCAGCAGTGCTGGATCCATCAGAGGAGCCATTCAGAATAGAAGTATGATCGAATCCATGAGATGCGGCGTTAAGAAGACACCGGCAAGATTTAAATGACGGAACCGGAGAGACTCCTATATATTCAATAGACACTGATGCGATCAGTTATAAATCAGCTTTGATGTGGATCGGCTCTGGAGAGTTCGATCGGAGCGGAGCCATGAACGCTGGATTTTTTTATGAATCAGAGCAGTGGAGAATTACGTCGGCTTTGATGGAGTTGGGTGGATCGGCGGATCTGCCAACGTATACAGAGGCGCCCATATATTTTTAAATCCATATATTGTTATGTATTACCATGTGGCCGTAAGATCTTAATACTTAGCACGCATGTATGGATGGCTCGAATTTAGGGAAGATCCACGTCGATAAGTTAAAGGGTTTTAAGTTTAAAACACTTCCGTTTAGGCTTGTGGGCCATAACCCACAGACCCAGGTTCGCGATATTTAATGAAAATGGAATTCGGGTTTACCCCAGGATCTCATTTTCAACACCTCCTCTAGAATATTAACATTCCTCCTCGGTGTTGATAGGGGAGTGGTTTTGTTTAATCACCTTACCCGACCGTAGTTGAATTTCGTTAAGTCCAATGGGAGTGATAAGGTAAGTCTAGAAGGTAGTCAAAGCCTCTATGCTTTAGGTAGCATTATTATTCAGGTTAGGGTTAGTTTGCACAGGTAATTGGGGGCGCACAAGTGGTGTAGAAATAAGAGTTTGGAAAGGGGGCAATTGTCACTACCGTTGCATTGGTAATCCAAATGAGACTGTACTTTTTGCATTCCCCCTCTAGTTTTGATTCCAAGGATATGGTTGAGATGGAAGATATTGAATAGATGGAGAGGGGGACCACTAGTTCCAGGGTGAAGGAAACTATGTTGGAGAAGGAGTAGAGTATTGCCATGGATATTGCTGAGCGTTATATGAATTATTCCATGAATTAAAAGAAGAAAAACCTTGGGACATACCTAGAGGTCATGGCTACCATGGTCTCATGGGCACTACGAAATAAGAGGACTGAAATTCTTCAATAAATTTTCTGAGTACTGCTTTTACACTGGGAAGCTCCAAACATTGACCTGTAGAATGTTCCAGCTCACAAATATTACACACGCTGATGCTGCTCATTTCACACTCCCTCAAGGGATGTTTCTTCCAGCAATTAAGACAGAACACAACCAGAGGTGTCTCAACTTCTCCTTGTGTCTTCTTGATTTGCGCTGTCATTATCTAGGTAGATAGAGTACTGAGGATGTCAGTTTTGAAATTTTCGAATAAATTCCCAATCTCTACTCTGGTTACTCCTCCACTTGTGGAATTTTGTATTCAGGCAGAGGCATCTCGGATTGTGCTTCTTCTCTTCGATGAACCTCTAGAGCATCTTAGACAAAGCTTTATGATTTCGACGAATGGTTCATGAGATATGTCCTGTTTCCTAATAGATTCAGGGTATCAAGGCAGTCATCCCTCATTCCTCTTATGAATATGGTCTTCAAGGTCTCGTGATCTAAATCACTGTGTTTAGACCTCTGCAAATTATAATGAAACTGCTCCACATAGTCCTCTAGGCTCTCATCCTCCTTTTGTTTCATCCTGAATACTTCCTCTCTTAAGTCCCTGGTTCTGCAATAGTCTTGATACTTTGATAAAAATGTCTCCTTCATGTCGCTCCATGTTCAAATAGAAGTAGAGCCTAACCCCATGAACCATCTCAGGGCTGCCCCTTTTAGAGTAGCAGGAAATAATTTTAATTTATGAGCATTTGAAACATAGTCATAACTCCTGCACAAGACATCAAATTCAAATAAGAAGGTGTCAGGGTCTTCTACAATCATTCCTTGAAAAGATGGTAAAGATGATAAAGGAATATTTTTCATGGGAGCCTCGCCTATGATATCCCCAATTTGGAACTCAAAGGTGGTGACAGTAGCATATGTTTTAGTGTTGTTTTTATTTTTGTCCCCCATTGTTAACCCTTTTGATCCTTGCTGTAACAGACGTTCTTCAAACTATTCTTGTGATTGTCTTGCAGGTGAAATTGGTAGCTTGGGCGTCTTCAGGGATAACTGTTTCATTGCGCTGCCCGAATCTGGATATTGATAAACCAATAAGTGCTCTCATGTTTTAGTTTTTTTATGCCCCCCTTTAGTTTCCCCTTGTCCCTCAGTCCTAAGGTTATGGTTACTAGCTTCCCCCTGCTACTCCTGAATTGGATGCTTAATCTTGGGAGTGTTTTCACTAGCTTTAGAATGGTATGGTCCCAAGACAGAGGAATCAAAGGTTTCTGTCCTTTTTATGGGAGTAACATCTTTTTTTGGCCCTGTTTTCCTTGCATCCTTTTGAGAACTTGACTATTCTTTTTCTACCCTTGAGATCAGTTCATGGATAAATGTTTTCCTTCCCAAATATACACTCTTCCTTTCCTTTTTACAACCCATTTTTCCTGTGACTAATTAGAGTGGGGGGGTATTTTTTGTATTTCTATAATTCCTACAGTTGCACACATGGACCCTATGTGTATTAATTCACACCCTAAGTGTCTTAGTCTTCGAGAGTGGTGAGCTTGCCTAGGTATGTTAGAGCAATGCTTAGGTTCTTACCTCTCGACTTACCACCCAACAACTGAAGAGTTGAAGACATGCTTTAAGAAAACAACAGAATGCCACACCCTAAGTTCCCTAGTGATCACAATGGTGAGCCTGCCCAGGTATATCAGAGCGATGCACAAGTTCTTACCTCTCATCTTACCACTCAATGATTATGGACTAGGAACACTCTATCATCAAACAAACAACTTGGCTGATTGTATCACCAACTACCATCCCCGACATCGGTGCCAAAATGTAGTGTTGTTTTAATCAATCCTATTTGACCACGACTGCAACCATTTAATTGTCAACCCAGGGTAGGTCTGTTATTTCAATGGAGTTTGTACTATATGTGCTGATACACTACAACCAAGAGTGAAAATAGAAAAAAGTAAAGAATGCCACTGAATCAATTATAGAAACTAAATCATTCATGCAGAAATTAAAACAGTCTACGGAAATGAAATCACACTTCACAATTACCAGAGCAAAGGCGTGCCACACACTGTACTGATAACTATACTAGCTAGTCAACTACCTACTGCTAATCAAATCGGTGTAACAACATAACATAATTATGGAACTGAAGCAGATATATTCTACAAATTATACAATGACAACATAAAACCATACAAACAATAAGATCTATAACAACACAGAGAGTGTAACAACAATCTGTTCCATCCTGCTCTTAGACCAATCAGGGCGGCTGTTCATTCCATAACCTTGTTATTGCAAGAAACACCTTAAAAAGAGGAGAGGATCCAAAAGACTTCTCTAATGCTTACCCCAGTTATCCATAAAAAGCAATATTGCATCATTATATTTAACAAAAATGGCAAAGTAACACGATGGAAAAATAGGTTGTTCTTAATAAGGAAAAGGCGATTAACCTGTAAAGTTTTGTTGGCCTGGAGGGAAAAAGGATCAAAACTAGGGAAAGAAAGTATAAGAAATAGGTATAAAAACTACACCCAACACTACACACCACCATGCACCCGCAGAATGTTTCCCATGCACATTTATTTCTTTCTTTTTTGTGTGTTCTTTCAAACTTTGAACATTTTGGTTTGTATTGCCTTATATTTTTTTTCTTATTGTTATGTTTGTGTATCTTTCTTGACATGTATTTCCTTGTGTACATAGGCCAACCAATGCGCGATGGATGCATTGGAGGTATCATTTCATGTGAGTCTGGCCTATCCACTGTAAGTTTAGGAGTAAGAGTAGTTGTTTTCTTTTCTTGTTGTTTCTTTGAATTTATTTCTTTCACTTTGCACTTTGATTCTTTCCTTTTGTTTGTTTTCTTTCCATTCATAGGATATCTTCCGCATGAGACCGTGTTTGGATTCTCATACAAACTTGGCAAAATCCAAGAGGAAGTTGTACAACTATCAATGCTTGGTTATCTATCTATTCCCTCCATTTATGTGAATCTTGAGTTTATTTTAGTCGATGATACTCTGATGGAAAATACGTTCCTTTTAGAGAAAGTCATAGTGAAATCACGATGCTTGCACTTTAACTAGTACCGCCTAATCTGATCGGTCTTCTATTTTTCGGTTAATCCTTGTAAACTAAGTCGAGTAGAGTAAGGAGGGGAGGAAAACCTTAATAATTATGTCAAAGGTGTATATAAATATCCTTCTCTCAAGGGATAACCTCTTCTTCTCTCAATAATTTGGGATCCCTCTTCCGCCCCCATGAAATAGATAAGTGTCTATGCACAGTTCTTTGAACAAATAAATATGAAAAAATGAAATGTAAAATAAAGGGTGAAAGAAGAGAAAGGATTCATGGATAGATAGGTGAAGCAAGAAACTCCGTCCGGGTATTGTATAGGGTCGTTTGCAGTGGAGCAATGTTTGTGTTCCTGAAGTGACTCCATCGAGGTATTATCTAGGCCTGCTGGCAATGGAGCAACACCAGAGATGAAAACTGAGACTCTGAAAATCTCTTTTACTTATGCATTTATATAATCCTCATCCCCAATAGGAACAACTCAATTTGAATTGGCTTGGTATGTGTTTTTTCTATGAAGAGAATGGCAGGGACTATATCTTTAACTCAAGCTAAGTGAAGAAGTTATGATAATCGATGAACTGAACAATACATCTGGAAGAGTTAGATCTGCGTTGCATGAGACAAGATCCATAAAAAGAGTTGGAGTTCTACTAGTGTGTCACCAGTGTTGTAGCGGCTACAACCATACTTCAAAATTTTGCCTATTCTTCTATTTTGGAGACTTCCTTCCTATCCATTGGAGCTCATCTTTCACTGATTCAGGTATTCATCCTTCGATTGAGACTTATATTTTTCATTTGTGCTTGTTCTTGCTTGTTTTCACACCTAGACGATCTTTCTAACCCACAAGTTTATCTTGCGACTTGGTTTCACAACAGTTCTGGGCTTGCCTCCAGAAAATGTGCAATCCCTGAGGGCAAGCAACCTTGATGATGGGAATTGCACAATTTTGGTTGGAAGTCAACCTTGAGCTCATAAACTGTGTGGTCATGGAAGAAAGCCCAAAACTAAGCCCAAAAACTATGTAATCCCTCACTTAGCTTAGAAATTGTGCAATCACTCGTTGAGCTTAGAAACTACGCAGTGCATTGAGATGGAAAGTTTCCTAGTTCCCCAGAATTGCGTAAACTTTCTCAGAAGCATGCATGGAAAATTTTACTGGAAAATCAAGAAAAATAAAGGGAAAAAATCATCCTACGAAGTATGGATCTATTATCAGTTTCTCGAAGGTGGCACATTGTTATTTTTAGAAGTTTCTGCCAAGTGCCGATTTTCCTTGATTTTAGTCACGTGCATCATAAACTCTCATTTTCTCAAATATAGTTAATAGATGCCTATAGAGCTCATTTTCACATACAATATTGGAGCTCTAACATTCTCGAGGAGATCAAGGAACCTTCAGTGCGGTCATCGTGGCTTTTCCAGGTGAGTTTCACTTTTGTCGTCTTTTGCCACCTTTTGTTGTTTCGCTTATGTGAGTGTTGTTTTCTTATTTCTCTTCGTAGTTGTTGATGTTTCAACTTATTTTAACTTGTACAAGTGTTGTTATAAGATTTTTTTTTTTTTCCTTTCACAAGTGTCGCATTGGTTTTCCTGTTTTTGCACTGATGGTCGTCGTGCGACAACTCTCCTCACATATTTGATTTTCCTTTTGTTTGATTATTTTCTGCACTTGATCTACATTAATTCACTCATACTTAGTCAGTTTTTCACTCAAGCTCACATCAACATTCACTTTTTCTCGTTTTTCATACTTCTACCAGGCATATATGTACTTTCATTGTTCATATTTTTCCTTGCTTAGCTGGGCACTGCGCAATCCTAAGGCTCAAGCCGCAATCTTGGCCTTTGGAATTGCACAGTGCGCAGTACAGGATGGCTCCAACTACGCACTGCACAGTTCTACAGGGCATCCTGTCACCTTGGCCACTGAGACTATGCAATGCGTAGTCTTTCCCAGTCTCTGCCCAGGTCGAGACTGCACAATGGCCTCAAGGTTCATCCTTGGCTATTGGGACTACACAGTGTGTAGTTCCCACAATCATCTAGTTGCCCTTGTTGATAAAAATTGCACAAACCTTCTCTCTAGTTACTCGTTTTTCTGCTAATCATGCTTTGAGGGTCTATTTGATGAAGTTGATGTTTGCTTGCCATGAGTGTCATTTTTTTCCCACAGGTACCACACTTGTGAAGCACTTCTCTCCAGCAGTCAATGTTACCACAACACCAAAGATAGTTGCTTCAAAAGAGACTATTGAAAATAATACTTAGGAAGTAGTTGAGTAAACATCAGTAGACTTTCCAGTGTATGCAGACACTCGGTTTTTTATAGAAAATTTGTCAAAACTAACATGGCAACAAGTTAATGAAGATCTTTTAGAAAATACTTGAGGCAGATCTAGAGGACAACTTTGGAAGCAACACCAGCAGAAAGCAACAGTCTCGTATAAGATAAGGGAAAGAGAAAGGTTGTTGATAGTCCAAGGGGAGAAAAAAGCTACAAGATGAAAGTGCATCCATACCTTATGAAAGAATCTTTAGTAGCAAAAGTGGAGAGGAAGAAGAGGATATAGAGAGTAGAGCGGAGGAAGAGAGAAAAGCAAAGCTTGCAGGAAGTAGAACTGAGATTGAAGCAAGCAGAACAAGAACTAAAGGAAGAATGGGAGCTGAGGAGGAAATAACAAGAAGAAGAAAGGAAAGGTTCCATAGTAGAAGAAACAATGCCGATACAGGTTGAAGAGTAAGAATCGAACTAGCCAATAGCAGATGAGGGCAGTGAACGGATGTAGGATCGAGAGCTTGCTCAACTGATTGAAGACTTAATTGAAGCTGTAGATATGGAGTTGGAATTGGAGCCATAGAATGAGGATGTTGACCTGATGTCGAGTGCACCATAGGCTACCTTTCAGTCTCCATCACCTCCAAAATTAGATTTAGCTCCAAGAAAAGAAGGGGATGTTTTTCCCCTTGATGACGATTTGGTAATGGAATTGTAAAATCTATCTTATGATGAACTACGTAAGGGAATTGAACAAGCACGGAGAAAGAATTTTCCGGATGATCATGTATCACATGTATTCACTAGAGAGAGGGTGATAGTGGTGAACACCAAGAAGAACCCAAATTCCATTGTTGAAGCCAACTTGGCCTTTACGGGTGCAACAAGATTAAACACTTAATATTTAACAACCAAGAATAAACAATTGGCACAGAATTTACAGGCTTCCCAACAAGAGATAGAATAGCTCTACACAACAGCATAGAACATAGTCTCTGCATAGGTCTACATGGAGGAAATGGGAGTAGTGATACTTGCTGAAGTATCAAAACTTGGAGAAACTATGGGGAATATCTATGAGGGGTTCGTGACTGTACATAAAGTAGTTGTATGTTTGCATGGCCTACAATAGCAGAGAAAAGAGTTTGTTAAAACTGTCAAGGACACAAAAGTTTCCATTACTTATGTACAATAGCGGGCAATGCGATACAAAGGGGTAGTGCTTGACTTAGTGAAGAAAATGAAGCCACAAGTAGAGCTGGAGAAAGCGAGATTTCGGATGTTGATTCAAAACAATAAGAAATTCGCCTGATTTATCGGTAACATTCAAGCCTCATATGTCTGGTTGTTTAGTAGTTTGGATGTCTTGGTGAAAACAAACAAGATCCCATTAGTCGGTTCACTCACTAATGCCAACCCTAGGAAGCATGTCTAGCAGGAGATCGAAGAGTACTTGGAGAAACTAAGACAAATTTCCACCAAGGAAGATTTGGAGTTGAATAGACAAAGCATACAGAACTACATCAGTGGTATTGTCCAAATTAGAACAATGTATCTTATGCTTCATAACGAACTTGAAACTGGTTCCAAGACGTTGTACCCGAATGTTATGGAGGCTAGAGTATGCTAGACATTGTATTCTCTAGTAGCAGAAAACTCATATAGTAGTAGCAACAATGTATATCTAGAAGCATCATCTCTATGAAGTGGACATGGTAGCAGGAATTCATGATGACATGATAGAACAGTATGACCTGTTAGCCTCCTGCTGCAGCAGGTTAATCATCTTTCATGATCGACAGTTTTACATGCCAAATATGTCGTGCTATGCATGCTGCAATGCTCCATATTTGCTACAGATGGCCAAAAAGTATCCACAAGAGTAGGCTGGTCTAAGGACCACTGCTGTGTTCCAATTTTGATAAAGCAATCCATTTTTGGGTTGAGGCAGTTTTTCAGTTGGAGGTACTCAGGCTGGAGTTCACTAACATTTTTTTTATCACCCTTATTATGTAACTCCCTATTAGTTTTTCCCTCCCCCTATTAAAATCATGTATATAAATCCCCCTATGTAAATACCCCTCCCTGGCATTATAGCCATACTTTCTACTAAGTCTGGGAAATCTCAGTCCATCTAGGACTGTTTTTAGCCCATCCGAGTCATTGAGGAACTAGTTTGACATCTGGTCAGCTAGCAACCTCTCCCTTAACCCTAAAAACCCCCAAAAAACCCACATTCCGCCCCTAACCCAAAGTTCCTGCGCATAAACATTAACCCGCGCCTTTATTTAACCCCGCAAACCCGTTTTCCTAAGTCTATAACCCACCGCACATATTAAATTCAGAATATTCCTGTGAATATTCCCGCCCGTTAACCCCATATCCCGTCGCGTCCGCCGCCAGCCGTCCGATCCATAGCCCCGCAGATCTACGACTGGCGGGCATCCTTATCTCCAACGCGCCCGGCCTTTAACGTCCGGGAGTTCGGCGGTTTTGCCACCGTACTCCCGCCACGCGTCAGGCGCCGGGTTGTGGCGGAGCCCCTCCCTCCGAAACCGCCATCCCCCATAAGCGGTGCGCCACATACCGCTTACCGCCCGGTGACGTCACCAGCCCACATCACCCCCTGCACTGTCAACAGCCCACGTCAACCCCCTGCACAGTCACCCGCCTGCGTGGCCTCCTGCCACGTCACTGCCATGTGTCCCGCCACCGTACCTGCCACGTCATCGTCCGTACGAGATGACGTCATCCCGCCACGTCGCCATGCTGACGTCACCCGCCGTACAATGCTGACATCACCTGCCGTACAATGCGGACGTCATTAGCCCTTTTTTTGACGCAGAGGCGCGAAAGTCGCACTTCGGAGCCCCAGAATCGAATTCTGAGGCAGTTTTTGATGAGCGATTTGCGCCGCTCATCGCAGGATTTTTTGGGCCGAAATGGAGAATCTTCAGGGAATCTTTAAGGAATCTTCGCTCCATGCAGCCCCAGGAAGCCCGAAAAGGCGCAAAAATGATCCGTTTTCTTCACAGAGCATACCAAAATGGTCAGAAGACAATTCCAGATGATACAGAGGCCGTACAGTGGCCATTTACTGGTGATTAGACACACAACACAGCAGAATCAGCAGCCCAGATTTTGCCAGAGAGTATCAGTGGAAGAAAGGACGCCAGAAAGAATCAGTCATGATTTTTTAGGGGCTCGAGGCACCTGAACATTGATGAAGCCCCCAGAAAATCAAATCGATAAGCATCAGCCCATCCTTGCTTTCAAATCACCGTCAAGACATTTAAGGCACCAGGACAGCAAGAAAGCATAAACCCATACCCATTTATTGCAGAAAGCACTGCAACAAGCCACCGAGGACAACATCATTCATTCAGTTTTGACACATCGGCCCTGAGCACGGCCCGAGACATTCTTTGCATTTATTTCTAGATAGGATTAGGTCAAGTAGTCATTTTTATGACCTAATTAGGTCAAGATGTAATAAAGGAACTCTGCAGAGAGTTTTTCCCTATATATACCACCCTCTGTATAGTTTTAAGGGTTGGTCAATTGATAATTTTCGCTAGAGACTCGCTGTGTATACCTGAATTTTTCTGTAATCAAAGATTGCTTAAAGCTTGGAGAGCGAACTGTCTGTTGTTGATGAATGTGTTGAAGAGTTGAAGATGGAATTCCTGCGCTGCGGCCTGAAGCAATAAGTGCCTCTTATCTTTGTTTATGTGTTTGCCATTATCTAAATAACAGGAAAAAAGAATAGCCTAGAATTAGTTTAAATACTCTCTATGCTCAATTCCTGCTGTTTCTTGATGTTTTCTTCTGAATGAATTGGTTATGAACATTGAATTCCTTCTGGCTCATGTTTACCCCAGTTCACCTGTGCTGGCCAATTATCTAGGGATTCTTAACTGCTCCTAGGTAGCGCCTTGTTGTTTCCTCTGCTAATCTGTTGGAGAGATTCTTAATTGCCTCTCTGTCTTTAGCATTCTTGCCATCCCTGAAACCTGAAAGTTGCTTCTGCTTCAGTTATCTTGCTCCATTTTCTCCTCACTGTTATTAAGGAAAGACAGCAGCAGTTCCCCCTCCTCGACTCCACGCCCAATGGTTTGAAACATTCAGACTATACTCAGCCTCTCTACCTGAAAGTGTCAGTTTTCCCACCAAAACTCAATCAAAACCCTTGTGCATCATAACTAGCCTAAAATCACCCCCTTCAACAAAGCTAAATCATAAAGAGAGAGCCCTCTCTGACTGCAGGCAGGCTAGGGCCTGCAGTCCAAAGTTGGTTTGTGGTTACCTCGACCGTATCCCTTTAGGAATCAAAAGGGACAACCTGAGTGATAACATGACCAACCATACTCCATTGAATACAAGCATCTCCATGGCTAAATGTAAATTGATGTGTATAGTTGTCGATTATTCCTTACCTCATGCAAGAGGTTACTCCACATGGACCAATGAATATGGCTCAATGATATGCAACAAAGCATAGGGCTTCATGATCCTATTACATGGCTTTAAAATAATTATACAATGAAAACACAAGCCCATACATGGTTGAACCAACTCTCATGAATTACTATGCAACATATTCCAATCATGGCTCAAGACTCTATGACTCAGATGAAATGATTTTACAATAAGAATCTATGACCTCATGAGTATAATAAAAGGCTCCATCAATGAGATGTATCGCTATTAAATGACATAAATAAGTACATGACATAAATGATCAACAATATGTGCCTTATATGACAACAAGATAATAAAAATATGTATCATATGAATATATGTGACAATCTCTCCAAAACACTAGCCATAAATCATGATCAACAATAATAAACAACAATAGGTAATAATACATAGTGGCTCAACAATAGTATTCATTAGCAGCATCATGAACCAACAACATATATTAGCATCATGAATCATAAATATACCATTCAACTCAATATATCAACCCTCTGTAGTTTTACATGAAAACAACAATAACCATCATATGAAGCACAATCCTCTACAAGATAAGAAAACAATGATAGTAGCAATGACGAAATAATAGCAATAACATCACGTCAACAACCATATTGTTATACATGATTTATGATTGCAGACAAAAGTATCTCCCCTAGATCGGTGGCTAACCTAGAACAACAGAGAGACAAGGAACACAATGTTTTTCCTGAAAGTAAATAGATGATGGATTGAGGTCTACCTAGAATCCTTCACACACTTCACTCCTTATTTAGCTTGGAAGCTCCAATTCCACCTCTGAATGCCAAAAATAGAACCTACACATTCAGATAACACAAGCCAAGAAACTATGAAATCTATGCAGTATCATCTAAGTACTTCATTCAATAGATAAACATGGTATTGAAATAAGTGAAATAACAACATCACATATAGGAAAACAATGAATTCTTTCATTAATATAAATGAAAGGAGATTACAACCATAAGTAGCAGTTGATCTTGTAGAAGAGCTCCTCCAAGTTGTTTACTTGTCCTTTCCTTGTCACAATATGCACCTCCAATCACAGTAAATGCATGAGATGATGACTACTCACTATAGCAGCATAATGACAGAATCACACTCTAAAAGCCAACCCCCAACCAGATAGAAGGCTGGGGATATATAGAGAAGTAAGGTAAGTTGGGAGTTCTTATCCAATTACCAATCTAGGGTAAGAGATCCACCTTTGATGGAGGGATAGGATCAAAGGATAAGTGGTGAAAACTCCAATGTAAGGAAGGATAGGATATGAAAGTATTATCCAAGGTAAGTAGTTGAAACAACTCTTGGAAACTCTTAGAAGAGGAAGCTTCCAAAATGCTGATCATTCTCCTAGATTTCTAGAACCAACGTAGGTGCTGTTAGTGTCAGTCTTTCCAGCCTTCCTCCAGTGATCAAATATGCTCTTACAAAGTGATTTTGAAGTGTCAAGGCCAAATTTTGTCATTTCAAAGGGTTTTCAAGCAAAATTTGGTCACTAGGCATTAGGTCTAGGGTTTGCTTTCACTCCTTCTAAAGTTGTCCAAATGCCAATCTATGTCACTATTCAGCTGAGTCTATCATCATTCATTGGGTTGTCATTATCATGTCACTGTCTAATGAGTCATTTTACATCTTGTTCATGCTTCAGTTGCGCCTAGGTAAGGTCATTTTCCTCTCCTAGGGTTTTGAAGCCAATTTCTCTTGGACGGTTAAATCATCGGCAAAACTTGTTTCCTGATGTTCATACACCTCCCCCTATCCTTAAAGTACCTTATCAAACACTTCCCATCCCTTAGATCCGCCAAATTCCTCATTTTTGCACAAACCCTAGTTTCTAGCTACAACCTGGCAATTTTCTAGGTTTGGCCTGTGTTTTGCCCTTTTGGACCCCTTCCCCTCACTCAATCTCTGAGATTCCACTTTCCCCTACTTCCTAACATCCCTCCCCACTCCCAAAAATTTCCCCAAGAATTTAGAAGCCTCTTATCCCCTTCATTTCGCTCCATTTCGACAAAATTCCTTGTTTCACACATCGGGACAAGTCGCACTCAAATGATGTTCCAGAGCAATCAAAGATTAATTTTGGAAAACTGAGAGAGGTTTTTGTCCATAACATGCCAAAGAAGAAAAAACTCCTTCACTTTTTGCACAGGTGTCATGGTTTTAGAGAAATGTCAAAATTGCAATCGCCAGATTCAAGGCGGTTGGCCAAGGCACAAAAAAGGAGAAAAAGGCCCGATCCCCTCCACATCTTGGCCGAAGCTTCCTTGAAGGAGCAAGGCACTAAATAGCTCAGCCACAGCACAAATCCCAAGAAATTTTGAGCATTTTGGGTAAATTTTGGTTTTTTCAGGCAATTTACAGGTTTTGTCCATTAACGGGTCTCACCCCCCGCGCGACCCTTCATCCTGGCAACTCCATTTTGAAAAAACTCAGCATTTCCAGATTTTTCATGAGAATTTACATATTCTCATCAATGGACTTGAGATTTTATGAAGTTTTGGGCCTCCAGAAAGTCAAAAAACAAGCAAAAAATGACTTTCTGCCACATTTTTGAGACACAGAAAGCAGTCTTGGGAGATTGCAATTTTGGAGGGGCAAATGACCACCAAATTTAGAAATTCCAGTTGGGTTGGAAAGTAGACTCATAGACCTTTCCAACAAGCCTACTCTTGCTCAATTTGGACACCTGGAAGTGCCCCAAAAGTGGTCCCAAAGGCGCGCGACCCGTCAGGCAAATTTCTCCAGATTTCAGTGTACAGCTCAGAAAAACGCAGTTTGACCCTGTTTGACTTTTTGGGGTGGATTATTATGCTATTTGATGTATTAATGTACTTTTATGACACTTTTACACTTATGTACCTCTTTTAGAAGATTCATTCATGAAAAAGGTGAAAATTAAATGAATGAATTGGTTTCCTAGCTTATAGAGGCAAGTTGTTTTGACTGCCTAGTTTTCAGTGCTTAGTTTAGAAGTGGTTGAAACAACTCCTAGGATAGTGAGCTCGACCCATGGAGGCAGGGAAAGAGGTTAGATTATCTATATTATGTACTTTCTTGCTCATTTTCATGGTTGGACTCTTGAGGGATAAGCTATCATTGTATTATTCACTGTATCTCTGCAATTTTTGGCTAAGGAAGACCAGGGTTTTGCAGTCCTTTTTGGGATTCTTGTGGTTACATGTATTGATGGTGTGTTTCTCTATGTACTTGTAAGTGTGTTATGTGAATCATTTCCTTTCTTTTCCTTCTTCACATTAAACAAATGAAGTGTTAAAGTAGAATTCATGACTGTCATGCTCTGCTTTTAAGTTTGTTTAATTTCAATGTTTTCTACTGTTTAAGGAGAATTCAAAATTAATGTTTGCTCTCCTTAGCTCCTCACCTGTCTTTCTCATCCATTCACCTCTATCAAAGGCATCAATACTGTCTCCTACCTCGCCCCAAAGAACCCCCTGCAGAAACTGTGTCCAATCCCCGCACCCAAAATTGCCATTTCCCCAATTTTCCACCAAAAACCCTAAAAATCCCAAATCAACCCTTTTGATCAGTTTACTAGCCTAAAATCAGTGTTACCCTATTGGTTATCTCGCCCATTGAAGATTTTGACCGAGATAGACCGGAGAGAGCCCTCTCCTGCCCCGTAGGGCTAGCTACGAGGCTAAGTGGTTTGATGTTGCCTTGAGGTTTACCTTTCTCAGCCTGAGGTGAAATTTCAAGTGCTAACATACTGGCGACCATACTGGGGAGAACAAACTTGTTTGTGGATTGATGTGTTTGTTTCATAAGTCTTAGACGGAGCCTGAAGTTATGCCAGGTAGCCTTCGAAACGCTTTTGCTTTGCATAAGCGGAAGTAGATAAACGCTGCTTCAGTCAATCTCCGTGAGCTTGTGAATACAACACTTCGATTGCATTTTACCCCAGTACACGTATCAAGCTCAGATCTGATTGTTGATGGTGAACAACGATCAGACACTGACAAGGCTGAAATCATTCACTGGCGACTCCTTCACTGAAAACTCCAAAGATCAATGCTTCATGGTGACTTCACTGCAGAGAGATCAGTATCTTTGAAGCTTTTCAAGATGGATCGGATTGCAAGAAGATATGCTCCCTTGAGCCGAGATCACATTCCAGGTTTTCCGAATATAATTCCAAAGGTAGATTGGTCAAGGAATTTGCCTACATTTAATGATGATGGTAAGAAGGATGCTGCTTTACATCTGGTTAGATTTCATATGCATATTCGCAAGTTGAAGGTGGATTTTCCTGAAGATTGCTTGATGAAGATATTCTTGGCCACTCTGGAAGGTAAAGCCCAATCATGGTATGAAAGTTTGCCGCCTGCTTGTATTTACTGTTTAAAGGATTTTCATACTATGTTCATTGAGCGATATAAGGACTCTTATCCATCATTAAATTTAGTTCAAGACTGTTGCAAGCATGCTTATAGTTTTATCGAAAGCCTTGAGAAATATTATGAAGATGATAATTTTATGGACGTTGAGATTATGGAGGCTCTGTATGAGAATCCATTTCAGCAGCACACAGAAATCTTAGAGGATACTTGTCAAGATCAGCAGGCTTAAGATTTCCATATGGTTGATAATGAGGAAAGAGCAAATGTTGTTGCAGATCTATCCATAGAAGAAGATAGCATGGAGGTAACGTAGGAAAGTAATGTTCCAATCTTAGAAAGTGATGATGATAAATTAGATCGGGAGATAAATTGTGATGAGGCAAAACATGTTGTTCCTGATCTCATAAAAGAGAGTTGTATTGTCGCGGCAGCCTCAAATGAAGAAAATGGAGTAGCAGAGCTAAATGCTCTCATCTCACCAGCACTAGATCTTCATTAGGAGGTAGTTCATCGCCTCTGTGAAAAACAAGACAAGATCTTCGTTCAAGTAAGTGAAAAGGTTTCTCTGGATGAATCTATGATAGCCGATAGAAATGTTAATGTTGGGTTTCACGAAACATCTGAAATTTCTTTTCTCATGATTGATGAATGTAATGAGAATCTGGCTATCATATCATATGAGGATGACTTACCATGTATTCAAACTACAAAAGATCAGATCATTCAGGATTCCATTTCAGATTCTTCCTCATATGTCTCATGTTTTGAAATGTTATTTCAAGAGGAGATCTGCTCATCTACTTGTTCAGAATTTTTTGAGGACCAGGAACATACTCTTTCCGAAGCACATGATGAAAGCATATCAGAATTTGAAACAAAGGATACCTTGTTCTTTCAGCAGGAGGTGGCAATGTCAAGTCTTTATGTTTTCCAGGATCCAATGGCAGATTTGTTACAGTCAGCAGTGAAAGTGATTATTGTTGTGTTCAGTGATGAAGGAGATCATGGTCAGCTATGTTTTTGGATGCCCAGTTACCAGTATCTATTGTTGATCATGAGATCTGATTGGGAGAATCAGTCAAGAAGGCATCTGCTTGATTGGTTGCATTGGAATTTTGATATAGTTTGATGTATATTGTCTTGTAAGAAACACAGGTGGTTGTCATCATGATTTCACATCTTGATGGACTGCTGCCCTTCCATAAGCTTTGTAAGTTCTTGTTTTAGTTAAGTCAGTCATGAGTCATTTGTGTTTGGTCTATTGAGTGAGTTTTTTCAAGTTATTTCAGTTTGCCATCGAGTCGGTTTGAGTCAAGCTTCAGTTAAGTTTCAGTCAGTTTTCAGTCAAGTTTTCATTCAATAAATGTGTCAAAGTTTTGTGTCAAAGGTGTAAATAATGACTCCATTGCCCAATGGTTGAAAGCACTGGTCTGCTCTCCCAGAGGTCTGCGGTTCTTGGCACCTCCAAGGAGCTACCATCCCCATTGGAGCCAATGTTAGTGTCAGTCTTTCCAGCCTTCCTCCAGTGATCAAATATGCTCTTACAAAGTGATTTTGAAGTGTCAAGGTCAAATTTTGTCATTTCAAAGAGTTTTCAAGCAAAATTTGGTCACTAGGCATTAGGTCTAGGGTTTGCTTTCACTCCTTCTAAAGTTGTCCAAATGCCAATCTATGTCACTATTCAGCTGAGTCTATCATCATTCATTGGGTTTTCATTATCATGTCACTGTCTAATGAGTCATTTTACATTTTGTTCATGCTTCAGTTGCGCCTAGGTAAGGTCATTTTCCTCTCCTAGGGTTTTGAAGCCAATTTCTCTTGGACGGTCAAATCATCGGCAAAACTTGTTTCCTGATGTTCATACACCTTCCCATATCCTTAAAGTACCTTATCAAACACTTCCCATCCCTTAGATCCGCCAAATTCCTCATTTTTGCACAAACCCTAGTTTCTAGCTACAACCTGGCAATTTTCTAGGTTTGGCCTGTGTTTTGCCCTTTTGGACCCCTTCCCCTCACTCAATCTCTGAGATTCCACTTTACCCTGCTTCCTAACATCCCTCCCCACTCCCAAAAATTTCCCTAAGAATTTAGAAGCCTCTTATCCCCTTAATTTCGCTCCATTTCGACAAAATTCCTTGTTTCACACATCGGGACAAGTCGCACTCAAATGATGTTACAGAGCAATCAAAGACGAATTTTGGAAAACTGAGAGAGGTTTTTGTCCATAACATGCCAAAGAAGAAAAACCTCCTTCACTTTTTGCACAGGTGTCATGGTTTTAGAGAAATGTCAAAATTGCAATCGCCAGATTCAAGGCGGTTGGCCAAGGCACAAAAAAGGAGAAAAAGGCCCGATCCCCTCCACATCTTGGCCGAAGCTTCCTTGAAGGAGCAAGGCACTAAATAGCTCAGCCATAGCACAAATCCCAAGAAATTTTGAGCATTTTGGGTAAATTTTGGTTTTTTCAGGCAATTTACAGGTTTTGTCCATTAACGGGTTTCACCCCCCGCGCGACCCTTCATCCTGGCAACTCCATTTTGCAAAAACTCAGCATTTCCAGATTTTTCATGAGAAGTTACATATGATCATCAATGGACTTGAGATTTTATGAAGTTTTGGGCCTCCAGAAAGTCAAAAAACAAGCAAAAAATGACTTTCTGCCACATTTTTGAGACACAGAAAGCAGTCTTGGGAGATTGCAATTTTGGAGGCGCAAATGACCACCAAATTTAGAAATTCTAGTTGGGTTGGAAAGTAGACTCATAGACCTTTCCAAGAAGCCTACTCTTTCTCAATTTGGACACCTGGAAGTGCCCCAAAAGTGGTCCCAAAGGAGCGCGACCCGTCAGGCAAATTTCTCCAGATTTCAGCGTACAGCTCAGAAAAACGCAGTTTGACCCTGTTTGACTTTTTGGGGTGGATTATTATGCTATTTGATGTAATTAATGTACTTTTATGACACTTTTACACTTATGTACCTCTTTTAGAAGATTCATTCATGAAAAAGGTGAAAATTAAATGAATGAATTGGTTTCCTAGCTTATAGAGGCAAGTTGTTTTGACTGCCTAGTTTTCAGTGCTTAGTTTAGAAGTGGTTGAAACAACTCCTAGGATAGTGAGCTCGACCCATGGAGGCAGGGAAAGAGGTTAGATTATCTATATTATGTACTTTCTTGCTCATTTTCATGGTTGGACTCTTGAGGGATAAGCTATCATTGTATTATTCACTGTATCTCTGCAATTTTTGGCTAAGGAAGACCAGGGTTTTGCAGTCCTTTTTGGGATTCTTGTGGTTACATGTATTGATGGTGTGTTTCTCTATGTACTTGTAAGTGTGTTATGTGAATCATTTCCTTTCTTTTCCTTCTTCACATTAAACAAATGAAGTGTTAAAGTAGAATTCATGACTGTCATGCTCTGCTTTTAAGTTTGTTTAATTTCAATGTTTTCTACTGTTTAAGGAGAATTCAAAATTAATGTTTGCTCTCCTTAGCTCCTCACCTGTCTTTCTCATCCATTCACCTCTATCAAAGGCATCAATACTGTCTCCTACCTCGCCCCAAAGAACCCCCTGCAGAAACTGTGTCCAATCCCCGCACCCAAAATTGCCATTTCCCCAATTTTCCACCAAAAACCCTAAAAATCACAAATCAACCCTTTTGATCAATTTACTAGCCTAAAATCAGTGTTACCCTATTGGTTATCTCACCCATTGAAGATTTTGACCGAGATAGACCGGAGAGAGCCCTCTCCTGCCCCGTAGGGCTAGCTACGAGGCTAAGTGGTTTGATGTTGCCTTGAGGTTTACCTTTCTCAGCCTGAGGTGAAATTTCAAGCGCTAACAGGTGCAAAGGGGAGAAACCTACTAGGGACCAACGCAAGCCATAGTGTATCAACCTACAGGTGAACACACCGTAGTAGGCTTATAGGGAGCGTTGGTACTCAAACTAGCTCAAATGAAGCAGTTTAGGGTTGAAACTCTGGGAAATGAAAGGTACATGCTTAGGGATTTGTGAAATATGATGACAAGGGGGAATAGGATGTTGATTGATCCCATTAGAAGGCTCACTGATCAGATGTGACAAAATGACCTATAACAGAATGCTCCCTGAAGCTCAAAGTTGGAAATAATGACTGATGACTGAAGTGCATTACCTTGTGACAAGTAGGGATCAAGGACAACCAATGAGCTTCATCTATTACAATACATTTACAACATGAAATCTTTGTTTGCTGAGGGAGGCATAACCATACTCAACTCATAAGCTAACATAACATGTACAATTATCAAAATACGTATCCACAGATGCAACTAGTGGACCCATGAATGGATGACTATCAATATAATCATGGCCATCATGCATTGTGATCTTTGTATAATCCTGAAATCACAACCGAGATGGTGAAAACTAGATCTGGGGTCTACTATCTCATTCACATGACCAACCAATGTATGAGTCTAACCATGTGAATCAATGAGCTAGAGTCGAACATGGTAGACACCATATGGTTACCAACCAATAATGTAAGCCATTAAAAGACGCGAGAGAAACCATTGATGATGTTAATGGCTCTCAAGGTACTATAGTACAATCTGTATGGTGTGAATGAATGAGTTTATGTCGAACACCACACATAATATTTCGATCGAAGGCTAATGATGTAAACCTATCGCCGAGAGTGTTAAGAATTTACTGGAGAAAGATAAATTATTATGGAGATTTAATGATATTTACTAAGAGCAACAAATCCATAAACAAACATATAAACTCATAAACACACAAGTTTATCCGGGAAAACCCCAAATCCAGGGAAAAAACCAACCTAATGAGATTGCATTAGCCTTCGCCAAAACCTTGGCCAATCCGGCCAAGTGAGACTTCACCGCTCACCTCCAGACCTATCTTACAATGAAGTATTCCCAGCCTTTTATAGGCTCCATTACATGCAATACCACACACAGAAAACCATGGGTGCACAACACCATGTGCCCCAAAACCATCAATCTTTAACCTGGTCAACTTTGACTCCATCTCAAGTCAAGTTTACCTAACAATTCTGTTACAGGGAAAAGTGTCTACTCAGAACTGCTTATCCCACTAAGGTGTGATAGCTTCCTTAGAAACAAACAAAGTAAAGCTACTTTCGTTTTTCCTTTATGAAGTATAAATGAGAGAAGAACAAAGAAGACCAACCTCTGTCTTGCGCTAATCTCCTAGTTCGATTCCTCTCTCTCTTGATAGTCTTTCGCTACTTGTTCCCTTGCACGCCCAGCTTCACAGAGTACCTGTAAGATCATAGTAGCATAGCACTATACAAGAAAATGGATCTATAATCATAAACAATCTAGGATCAGATGTAAATTGACCATACAAATGCATAAAACATAAATTACACGAGACTATGGAGGAAAACTTGAATAGCTTTTATTGATAAACAAGAAAGAGCCAAGGGGAGTTAAAACCAGTTGTTCTGACCCATCATCATCCTCTCAGCAAGGAAGCCCCTCCTCACCTCATACAAAGCTTAGATCACCCAACAATCTGATGTTTGTCTCAAGAAACCAACAACAATTCCTTATAATATGCAAAATTCCAGCCTCTGGATCTCTGGGATGAGGGATCCATATATAGATATCTGTAAGGGAGATGAGTCAGCTTGTGATTTGATTAGTGTCTTCCCTCTGATAGTTCTTGCTTCCACTTGGAGATTGATGATCTCTTACTCATCCTTGGTCGAATTCAGAGAGGCAAGTGTCACAGGAGAAGTTTCTGGAAGTTTCCATGCCTCTCCACCTCACGGAATGACACTGCCATTTGTCACTTCTCACCCATCGCACCCCATAGAAGGGCATTTTGAAATGCAACGCACCCACACAGTGTATTTAGGTGAGATGCAACGCACTTTGCCTATGGAGCAGCTGAAATGATCCTGTTTTGACCAATTCTGAGCAATTTTTCATGGAGAACTTCTGGGAGAAGCTGTAATCAGTTGACCTTGCTCCTTTAGGAGTTAGAACAACACTTTTAGGGACTTAGGAGCCCTTGGTTTATGGACATTTCATGCTTGGGGTTGTAGTGCCCAAAAATGTCTATAACAGTTGCCCCCTAAAGCATGAGGTCGTTAATCTTTTGATGTCGGGTGAAATGCTTTATTATGAGGATCCGAAGTTCTTTCAAGCTGGGAGGAGACCTGTAATAAGATACAATACAATACATTATCTTCATAATATTTTCATGATCTAGCTGAGGCGGGCATTCCCATGCTCAGCTTTATAAATTCATTTTCATGTACATAGGACAGACAATCGTCTGAGTGTAGACTGATGATTCTGGTAGAGCCATCATCCCTTTGATTGGATGATTATCTGTGTAGCAATGATGTACATTTGATGTCTTTATTTCCCTGAATATATATCGCAGCCTAGATGGATGAAACTAGATCCGAGGTCTTCAATCTCATTCTATCTTCACTTGAAGTACAAGTTTATCCATGTGAGAGATGTTCTGGAGTCGAACATGGAAAGACATCGCCTGATTACCAGCCAATGATGTAAGCTGTTAACAGGCGCAAGAGGAATCACCGATAATGATAATGACCCTCAAGGTACTGCAGTACAATTCACGTGGTGTGAATAAAGGACTTGGCGTCGAACACCACGCAAAATCTTTCGGTTGAAGGTCATTGATGTAAACCTGTCGCCGGAAGTGAGAAACTTGCCATTGAGGCATGCAAGCTTCAAAGTACTGAATGGGGTGTTCCTAGATCGACTTCTTGGATAATGAGCTGATGTCGACAAGAAGCGATCCGTCACAGGAGGGCCTTAGTGAATCCCACATCAATGACATGGAACGGAGAAAATGATTTTAATGGAGGTGAAAACAATCTGGTGATATAAGGTTCAGGGTGGCGGTCATGAAAGAATGGAGTGTAAATGTATTGTAGCGGGTAAGACACAGGTGAATTCTCTGAATGACCTCTCTTGAACATATCGGCGACAATGACGTGATGGATTGGTAACATTAACCCCAAATGTGGATGGTGTGATGGGACCATGGTGATGTGATCGGTGAATGAAACAACCCAACCCGACTTGGATGCGGAGTGAAAGTGTCATGTTCAAGAGAGACTTGCTACCAACAAAGTTTCTTCAAGTTTTCTTCCCAAATTTTCCCCAGTCATTGCTGACCAATACCTTTTTATTTTTGTCAAGCTTGAGGAGGATAACATATGCTTGTTCTATAATTTGCCCTTCGGGCAAACCCATCGCTATGTTTTAATGAGCCTAGCGATAGTAAAACTCGTTCTCGTCTATAGACAAGTTTGTCACTATTAAATTTTAACGAGTTTAACGACAAAGATAACTCGGTCCTTTTCAATTTTACAGAGTTTGAAAAGGAACGTAAAGGAAACTCCAAAATTCATTTTTCGTCATCTAATCCCTTAAGTCCGAAAAAGTATAAAACAATACAGAAGGGATGAATTTTCGATACTTTTAACGAGCCGAACAAAACAAGCGCTCAATCTTTTTGTGTAATAATCCCTTAGGTCCAAAAAGATTAAAATTTATAGGAGGGATAGCACTTCCGGTCCCTTTAACGAGCTGGAGAGGCCAATGGCTCGGAAATCTTTTCATATTTTACGAGTCAGTTGACAAGAGCTTAAAGGAGACTCGTCTTTTGAGGAACGAGTAATAAAATTGGGTAGCAGCTGATTCCAGGTAACGTTTGGAATTTTCCAATCACGGCAGTGTTACAAGGATGGCTAGTGAGATCACTCTTCGCAGCTATTCCTCAAAAGGGGTAAACAATTAAATGGAGGTGAATGATCGGCCAATACAGAGTGGAGGTGATGATGAGAACATGACCAAGGCTTTTAAAGGCTGAAATACTACATTCACGATGGTTATTTACCGGGAAATAGTTCATTTTTTAATGAGCTTAAACGCGGGGGGAAACATTTGCTCATGGCTTATGTTTATTTTTTAACAAGCTTGAACTATGCGCTAAAACTGCTTGATTAATCCAGTTGTATAATAAGAATGTCCCATTTAAAAACGACAATTTTTAGAGTTTTGCCCCACATCCTTTCTTTATGCAAGTTAGGAAACGACCAATCCTACGAGTTTAAAGGGTTAGAGGACCTACAAATTTTAAAAAATAAATAGTCGCTCTTCGCTTGCATGCCAAAAGGTTTGCATGCCCCCAGGTATAAAATAAAGTTTCAAGGCCACCTTTTGTTCAAACTGACAAAACATTTGTTTTATCAGGAAAGGTAATCCTCTTTCAGGTTACCAAAGATTGTTCTATTCACGGCGCAAACAAAACATTTCTTCGGCGATGTCTACCGAAATAGACAAAGGTGAGTGGAGGAGGCTACTCCAATCACGTAACTTTGACAAGAGAATCTTGTTCCAGAATAACTCCCTCTTCCAATCACGGACGGGAGTACAGACCAGTCATATATCTCTCGCGGAAACCTACCCTATACCCGAAGTTTTCCTGCCGAAGCAGACCAGGGTGCATGCCCCCTGGGTTTCAGTCATGTCTCCCGAATCACTCGCGCTCATCAGGTGGACGGACTGGAGATTGATGGGACATTCCTTGTGTGAAAAGACCATTCAGGGATGGTATATGACTATTTTCTCTGTGTGATCCGGGAAATGAAAGCTGGTCTACGAGCTTGACCACTCTTCCTTCGTGCGGAAAACACATCACTCTAAAGAGTGATGAGACAATGGCTCCCATGCAATAAATATAGTCTCGTCCAAGGAGTATATTACAGTCCAGGGGTCCTTGAACTACCATTATGTTAATTTGAACGGTTTTCCCTCTCAATGTTATGGGCACATTTGGAAGGATCCCTAATGGTCGACTGGTTCCTTTGTCAAAGCCTGTTAGATTTCTCATTTCAGGCAAAAGCGATGGCGAACCAAGCGCTTTCCAAGCAGTCGAGGAAAGGATACTCACAAAAGCCCCTTCATCTATGATGGTACCAGCCATAACCATTCTATATACTTGAGAAATAATTCAGAATGGTACACTAGCCGGTAAACGGGGTCTGCCTAGTTGATTCTAGTCGAAGGAGACAACTAGGTTGCTTGGAGGTGGGACCGAATAGACGGCCGGGTACGAATCTGACGAACTTCCCTCCTGCGGTAAAGGAATGGGTAAATTGCCCCCATGTTCATCGGAGTCTGTGCTTACGAAAAGAATTTGGACGGTGTCATCCTTATTCTCTTCTGTGATTGTATCATCTGAAGACGGAACCTCTGAAGGCAAGACCGGGTCAACTGCCGCCTCGACCTTTTGACTTTCGTCTGGTATGGGTTCAGATGGTTTGTCTTCAATGATAGATGCTTTAGCCGACCATCTGGGCGGGTCAGCCAGTTTTTCAACTAGTGATGGACTCGACAAGAGTTTTTTATATCCAGGAGGAAGCCGTAACGGTGAAACCGGACGATCATCCAAAACTCTTTTAGCCTTGTCTAAGAAGGGACAACGGTGGACGGCATGGTCGCCTTCGCACAGTTTACAAGGAAATCTGTATTTTCCTTTTTGTCCTAGGCCTTCACTTTCACTAGTTGACGGTGTGTTTTCAACATGATCATCAGAGGTTGACGACACCGGGTTGTGCAAACGAGGAGACCAGTCCCTTAAGATCTGAGCGATGCAAGGACAATCTCTATGATAGTGGTCTCCTTTGCAAATGACACACGGCGATTTAGGCCTGGTCGGTGCAGTGCGTGGATTTTCGCTAGACGACGCTTGGTTGCCCCCTTTCGCTTTTGGCTCCTTCTTCTTCTTCTCTTTCTTCTTCTTTTCCTTCTTCTTCTCAGGTACTTGATTTTTGGCTTTACCAGCCCCATCAAGCAAAGAGGAAGGAGGAGAGGAAGATTTGGAGGAAGTAGAAGGTTGGTGGGTAACTCTGGACTCGTCTAGTTTCTGATTCGATTGTTCAGGAATTGCGGTGTTCTGAACGACAGAGGTTGAGAAGAGCCATACGGGCAAGCCGATTGTCAATCCTGGAAGCGACAATGTGGCCATATGGGGTGCACCAACATCTCCCCAAGAGGAGAAGGGACTAGGATTTCCTCCAAGGGGAACTCCTTGATTCGTGGACTCCATTTTCTCAACCTAAGATCAACGTAGGAAAGGGTGATGATTATTCCGTTTAAAATAAATTTTAGACGCTTTGACACAACTTGTTTTTTCAATTTTTAAGAGTCAAGAAAAAACAAAAGATGACTCTAGTCGCCTTCGATTTTTAATGAGCCTGAAGTGACAAGTGCTCATATGGACCTTTTCCGTTAAGGAGTCTGAAAAGGAACGAAAGGGACTGCTCTGGAAATCTAGGTAGAGGGATTACCAAACCAATCACAAAACTGCATAATACTTTTTACGGTACGGCAGTCAATCTTCCCGAATGCTGTGTTCAGTGCATTGCGATCGATAGGGCGGCAGACACGGCTTCCTATGGATAAAGGATTAAGCCTATTGTGGTCTCCCAAAATATACTCGACGGTACGTGGGAGCACAAGTCTGTACTGGCACTTATCATCTCAAAGTGGAGGAATCACCCAACCATCAGTGAGAACAACAGTTACCAGGCTTTACGACGCCAGAATACGTCTCTAGCCTAGACTTCTAAATGTTGTGCGTTAGGTTCCAAAGCGTTGTTAGATTCATTGAATTTATTTTATAGTTGATCTTGTTTATGAAGTTTGCCTTTCAGGTTCACCGCGAGATGTAGTATAATTCCTAAAATGCAATCTAAGATGATAAACAGCCTTTTATCTTCTTTGTGCAATGAAAATCCTAGCTACTAAGGAAAGAGAGACAATATTCTTTCACAAAGAGCAAAGAGCACACTCTAAATGCACTTTCCTAAATCAAACCAATAAGACAGTCTAAATGAAAATGCACATGCATGTATTTGTTTTCGAATTTCTTAGTATGTAAATGATAAAAATAAAGTTGATGCACAAATCTGAATTACTTTTCAAGCGACAGTTATCAACAAGTTTCTTTTCGAAATAAAAAATGGAGGCAATCACAACACCTTACGATTTGGAAATGAATACTTGTTTTCGACACTAGAAAAATTACAAATTCAGACCAAAAACAATAGTAACAGGATAATCGACTATCTACAGCAATCAAACTCTTTCCTATGCCTGAAAACGACACTTGCGACGCTTTCAAATCAAAGGACGACAATACGATTACGTTACTTTTGCAAAGGAGAACTGAAAATGACTCAACAAACACACAAAAACATTTACAGTTCTTTTGTACAAAGGAGGCAGAATAACAGCAAAGAAAAGGAGTTTCAAATAGAGATACACTGATCACAGGCAACAAAATTCATGAATAGAACTGGAAAGAATGAACTACATAAACCAAAACTGAACAATGCCTAGTTTGATCAGCGCACCTGTAACATAGGGAATTTGAAATGCAGCGCACCTACTACACTCGGGAAGTGCGCTGAATTTCAGATTCTCAGAACAGTACCTGCGCTGGGCCAGAGACAAGACTTTGCTTGGGTTCCGGGTCACAGTTTGCAGTTCAGTTCATGGGTTTTGGCCGAGAAAATGGTAATCAGTAATGCAACAATCAGGGGTAGATCTAAGGAGGATCTAAGAGCTATCACAAAGAGCAATCAGAGAGTTCGTAAATCAGTTGTTTAATTTATAAACAAATCCTGGAGATTGACTGAAGCGGCATTTATCTACTTTGCATTTGCATAGCAAATGCAGTTTGAAAGCTACCTGGCTCGACTTCAGGCTCCGTCTGTAAGTTTATAAAATAGACAACAAGGAAGATAAACAAACAAACTAATTCGTCCCCAGTGGAGTCGCCATTTTGTTACAGGGAAAAGTGTCTACTCAGAAATGCTTATCCCACTAAGGTGTGATAGCTGCCTCAGAAACAAACAAAGTAAAGCTACTTTCATTTTTCCTTTATGAAGTATAGATGAGAGGAGAACAAAGAAGACCAACCTCTGTCTTGTGCTAATCTCCTAGTTCGATTCCTCTCTCTCTTGATAGTCTTTCGCTACTTGTTCCCTTGCACGCCCAGCTTCATAGAGTACCTGTAAGATCACAGTAGCATAACACTATACAAGAAAATGGATCTATAATCATAAACAATCTAGGATCAGATGTAAATTGACCATACAAATGCATAAAACATAAATTACACGAGAGTATGGAGGAAAACTTGAATAGCTTTTATTGATAAACAAGAAAGAGCCAAGGGGAGCTACAACCAGTTGTTCTGACCCAGCATCATCCTCTCAGCAAGGAAGCCCCTCTTTACCTCATACAAAGCTTAGATCACCCAACAATCTGATGTTTGTCTCAAGAAACCAACAACAATTCCTTACAATATGCAAAATTCCAGCCTCTGTATCTCTGGGATGAGGGATCCATATATAGATATCTGTAAGGGATATGAGTCAGCTTGTGATTTGATTAGTGTCTTCCCTCTGATAGTTCTTGCTTCCACTTGGAGATTGATGATCTCTTACTCATCCTTGGTCGAATTCAAAGAGGCAAGTGTCACAGGAGAAGTTTCTGGAAGTTTCCATGCCTCTCCACCTCACGGAATGACACTTCCATTTGTCACTTCTCGCCCATCGCACCCCATAAAAGGGCATTTTGAAATGCAACGCACCCACACAGTGTATTTAGGTGAGATGCAACGCACTTTGCCTATGGAGCAGCTGAAATGATCCTGTTTTGACCAATTCTGAGCAGTTTTTCATGGAGAACTTCTGGGAGAAGCTGTAATCAGTTGAACTTGCTCCTTTAGGAGTTATAACAACACTTTTAGGGACTTAGGAGCCCTTGGTTTATGGACATTTCATGCTTGGGGTTGTAGTGCCCAAAAATTTCTATAACAAATTCCCTCCTTAAACTTGACTTCGGGTTCCTTGACTAACTCCAACCAAACCTGCTAAGTGAGACAACCCTGCTCACTCTAGCGCTTACCCCCTCAAAGTTTAATACCTAGAGTATTAGTTAACCTGATAGCCCCCTATCACCTAGGTCTAACCCAGACTTTACCAATGATTACTGAGGGGTACAAATGTGATACCAGGTCGTACAGAAGTATGCCCATTTACATGTAATAAAAATTGACTCCATAATATTTTGTTTTCCCTTGTTGCTGTCTTTGTACATATGACATCAATGTCCATATAAAAAGAACCCATCTACCGGATTACATGGGTCACTAGCTGCTGTAACCACCAGTTATCTAGACATTATTTTCAGGTACATGGTTCATCAATTAATTAATCCACGTGCACATGTCCTCTCTCTCACGTGCACATATCCTCTCTCGCTTTTGCAGTATAACACATGAGCACGGTCTCTTGCATCAATCACAATAAATTACGTGCATTACATCTATAACCGATTCATCTTGAGTGGGCCCACCACTGTAACACGAGACTTCAGTTTCATATCAGAGCATATTTGCATAGCGACCAAACCTACCAAACCTTCGATTGAATCCTAACCAGAGTACAATGTGCAAAGATTCTAAGTTTTAAGTTTTCTTTGACACCACCGCTGTGTAGAGCTTACTTTGTTAATTCAAGTGTGGCCCTCGTGACCTTTGTTCAAACTATGTGTGCATTTAGAAATATTTTTCCTCTCTTGTTTCTTCGATGTAGCCCCGAGCTCACCTTCATTTCACGCCCATCTCCTTGGCCATGTCGAGGGTTGCCCTTATCACCTCCTGTTGCTTCCACATCAAGTCTTCAACGTGCTAAGTCAAGATAGGATCTAAAATGTTCGTCGTTTTTCCCAACTATAACAGCTCCAACTCGTTGGAAAGATTCATGGCCAAAACAACTCATAGAGCTGAGTCTCCAAATGAGGAAAGTCTCCATCTCTTTGTTTTGACTGCCACTATGAAGATTAACATCCTTCATGCTATTCAAACACTTTTCCTCCTCCTCTGGCAACGATTTCTAATCCTTTAATATAGAGGGTGTGCAATAAACATTTTTGCTTCTAGATTTATTGTCCCAAAGGTAACCATACCTAGAAAAATGCTTCCTTCCCACGACAACCGATCTCGACTTTTGCAACCTCTGGAAATCTCGACGCCATTAGCAGAAGACCCTATGGCAATAGGAACCTATTTCGGTTCCTTTAAAGAATCACTATGATTGCTTTTCCTCTTCTTAAAACAAAGGACCAGATCTACATTCTGTGATATATCTATCTATCAAATTCCTCATAAAAAGCTGCTACTTGGGTGTTTTCTGAGTCTTTCATTCTAGGTCATCAACACCTTCTCCAATATTTGTTCTTAGCCTTCCCGCTCTTCGAGAATACACTCATCGGCCATGAAAACCACATTTCTGGAATTCACCGTGAGAATTCCAGCATTGCCATCGATGCCACCAAATTATTTCCTTGATTCATGCTTGGCTCTACGTGGGCGGGGTGGAAGGGTGATTGGGACGAGAAGAATATGAGGGCTCTTTGACAAAAGGAGTTGCCCCACTGATCTAATCCATAGATCCACATTAGATTTGACTAGATCTAGCTTCTTTTCATACACAAATATGTTGACAATGAAACTCTACATAGAAGATTCGTTCTCTTCTCATGCATATTTCTCTATCCACCAGCTCTTCGACCAATGCAACGTTGTTACTATGATCCTTTTACCACCTAAAAGGATTTAGTAAATCCCTTCTTGATTCTATATGGAGATCAAATGATCATAGATCTACATCGATATAGCAGATCTTGAGAGCTTTATTCATTAGACCATAAATTTTTGGCTACAATGTCCCTCTTAAGCCAATTCTTGGCTCTGATACCACTTGTTAGGAATTTACCGGAGAAAGATAAATTGTTACAGAGATTTAATGATATTTACCAAGAGGAACAAATAAAAAAAAACATATAAACATATAAATACACAATTTTATCTGGAAAAATCCCGAATTCGGGGAAAAACCTAACCCAATGAGATCTCATTAGCCTTGGCCAAAACCCTGGCCAATCTGGCCAAGTGAGCCTTCACTGCTCACCTCCAGGCCTATCTTATAATGAAGTATTCCTAGCCTTTTATAGGCTCCATTACATGTAATACCACAAGAAGAAAACCATGGGTGCACAATACCATGTGCCCCAAAACCATCACTCTTTAACCTGGTCAACTTTGACTCCATCCCAAGTCAAGTTTACCTAACAGAGAGTGAGGAAACTTTCCATTGATGTCTACAAGTGATCCAGGTGGATTTTCAGACACGGTGGCATGGGAAAAGCTCAAAATTCAAAGTGGCAGAAAGGCAATTATCTTGACATCAGATTGAAGTGCTTGTGGCCCTGATTCCAATGGTGCGAACGCCACTCCAATCCGAGTCCGAATGAAGGAGATAGAAGCAGTCAAAGTTGTGGGTTGACTTGCAAGAAACAAAGGAAAATGAAAGTCAAAGGATGCTCCTGGAAATAGTACCATCATATAGATCTTTTCATTCTGAATCTACTACAATTTGAATGGGCTAAAATGGACTTTGGATGATGAAGTTATCACAAAAAGAAGTTGCTTTTGTTCCTTTGAAAAGGAGGCAAATTCCTCCAAAAATGGGCTTAAGGCCTTATAAAGGAAAATTGCATTGCAAAAGGTTCAAAGGGTGGACTTAAGGCCAGGGGAAGGAAACCCCAATTAGTGATCTCCAATATATCGGATCGAAGGAAGGGCTGCATGCGATATCGGGACCTCGAGCGGGCCGATGAAGAGATTGCGACTTGGCCGATAAAGCGATATGCGATTGAATATAGACCGTCGGATCGATAGGCAGATCAAAGGTCGAGATGCAATGATCGGCGTCGGCGCAGTCAAAGGGAAGAACCCCCAGGCCGTAGCGATATGCAATATGCAATTAAACCTTAGCCGTTAAATCGGGACAAGAGATCAACGGTCCAAATTTGATCGGCGATCGGCGATCGACAATTCCCGATGCCAGGGCCAATGCGATTGCGATAGCGATATGTCGATAAGGGATGGGCCCGATGGGAATTATAAGCCCGATTGCATAAAATTTGAAATTTGGGTTATTTGTATTTTCATTGTATTTCTTTGTATTTCCCATATATTGAGGTTTTGAACTCCCGCCAAAGCGATAGCGATATGCGATGAAAAGGCGGACCCGATAGGGTTTATAGACCCGATAGGGTTTATAGACCCGATTTCATAAGTTTTGAAATATGGGAATTCAGGATTTTTGTGTATTCTCGTGTATTGAGGTTTTTAGACCTCCCGCCTATGCGATTGTGATATGCCGATGAAAGGCGGACCTGATAAGGTTTATAGGGGCGATTTCATGAAAATTGAAGTCCGTTTTTTTTGGATTTTTTGTGTTATCCTGTGTATTTTTGTAATGAACGGGAAAAGGCTATTTTCTAGGTGTTGTTGTAAAGAAAGGTCGGACGGTTGGACTAATTGTGCCCGCCAATTCTTTCATTCAAACAACTTTTATTATAAACAAACAGATTACTGATTTAAGCGTCCTTAGTGTTATAAAACACAATGCACGTAGAAAAGTGCAGGGGAAGAGGACAATGCACGCGGTTCGAGGCAGGAGCTTGTAGGAGGGGCAAAAGTTCATTTTGTCAAAACTTGACAAATTTTATATGGTTTTAGCCCTTCTCGACGTCAAAAACACGATGGCACTATCCATTTCTCCATCTGAGTTCTGCATTTTCAGCCCTTTTTCAGAATGGAGGTATAATACTCTTTTTTTGTAAGTGATGGTTGTATTCTTCCCTTTTCATGTCATTTAATGAATGAAGGCCTCCCCATTGATTGAGCAATGCCCGGAGACATAGTCCAAGTTGGATAAACTCCGTTATCAAGCTTCTCGTCTTCTTCTCATGCTTTATGCGTTTCTTCTTCTTCTCTCATGTGCACATTAGATTTCTATGGTTAAGCTACAATTTCAACATGTGATTCTTTAATCCATATATAAGAAAAATATTCCTGGATCAAGTGGTATCAGAGCAGGTCTTTTTAGATGTGAATTGCATGTTTGTATGCTAACAAGAAACAAGCTTCGAAGAGGTGAAGGGAAACTAGAGCCTTTCGATCCCGAAGTGGGGCATGCACATCGAAGGAGAAACATGGTAGATGAAGAGGCTCGTTATGAAGAGGAAGTAAAATTCCACAAGACTTTATACACAATGGCAGATCATGTTGAGAAGCTATTCTCAAGACTTGAAAAACTTGAAAGTGCAGAGAAAAAAACTCCAGAAGGGTGAGGTTCAGTGCACAGAGATGATGGAGGAGATCCACCTCCTTCTCCTTCCACGAGTGAAAGTTCTTCTTCCTCCCATCACCATCATCATAGAAATTCAAGGGATGCACACAAGAAACCTTTCTTTAAATTAGATGTCAAATTTGATCTTCCCATTTATAACAGTGAAAGTAATGAAGAGAAGCTTAATAACTGGATTAGGCAGATCGAGATCTACTGCAGGATTCAACAAATCGTAGAGGACGAGGAAAAGATCCAATTGGCCTCCCTTCGGCTGAGCGGCATCGCTCTCATCTAGTGGGAGAGAAAATTGCAAATCAGTAAGAATGTGGTTAACCTTTTTTCCTCATGGCATGATTTTATTTCTGCGTTAAAGGAACAATTTTATCCCTTGGGTTATAAGAAAAAAGCATTAATGAATTGGCAGCATTTAAGGCAAGGCAAAGGTCAGGATGTTCAAACTTTTACAGAGGAGTTTAGAAATCAAGCACTTAATTTGGGTATTGCACATGATTAACTTGAAGTAGTAACTAAGTCTATTGGATCGTTACATAGTTACATTAGACATTCCTTATTATTGTTTGAACCTACTACCATTGACTCGGCCAGTGTAAAGGCCATTCATCTGGAAAATAGGGGAACACATGGACAAGATGACCACTCAAAGAGAACCACGGCAGCCAAGAGAAGGGGAGCAAAGCCCTCTTGCACACATTGTGAGAAAGAGGGGCATGACGAAGAGAATTGCTGGAAGCTGCACCCTGAGTTGAGACCTGAGAGGAATGACAGAAAGGGGAAGCAGAAGGTCGTCGCCACCGTGCAACAAAGCCAAGATTCTGAGTTAGAGGAAGATGAGAAGGTCACAACTACAGGATTTGCATGGGGTAGGCCCATTGACTTGGGGTCCGACTCCGGCGATGAGCCGAAGTTTGCAGCCCTTGGGATTGCGGCAAGAGGACCCATAGATTTGGGGTCTGATTCCAGAAATGAATCAAGGATTTCAATCGACATAACGAAAAGGGCACTCCCTGCAGTAGGACTCCAAGAACTTGAGGAGATCAACCACCACATCCAAGCAGAGAATGCTGAGCTAAGGAGGCTTCTACAGGAGGCAAGGGAAGAAAACCAAAGATTACTACGCCAGTTGCAAGCCAAGGACGAGGCCTTGGAAAAGCTGCAACATAGCCATCTGGAGGTAAAAAGCGATTCTTCGATTTCATATGATTTTCACGATGACGAATTTGCTGCTTTCGAAAAACATACTATAGGGATTGGATCCAAACTAATGAAGGAAATGGGATATCAAGGAAAGGGCCTTGGCATCAAAGGCCAAGGCATCATAAACCCCATAAAAATCAAGGAATTGCTGCGCTATGCAGGACTCGGATACACCAGAAAGGAGCTGGGGGAAAGCTCGAATATAGCTAGAAACCAACCAATGATAGACGATGAAATCCCTTCCTCACAGTCCAGTGATAGTGAAGGCTCCATGAACACTTATCAAAGGAACACCAGAGGAAAGCACGCCAAGGCAACCCCGAAGTCTGGAGGAGAAAGAATCATTGTAGTCATTGCAACTAAGAGGGACACCAACAAACCTCGTGTCCGATACTCCACGCTCTGGAAACATCACTAGAGGAGCCGAAAGGTGAACATGTTCAATAGATAAATCCACCCCATTCACAATGGTCTGCTTTGTTAAGCTGGTTTTTTTAGGGGTAGTAGCTTGTTATGGCCACCATTGTAAATCATAAGTTGCAAGTAAATGTAAAAAAAATGGTGTCTTTCCCATCACTTCAAAAATGCAACGATGATATTTTGGCCTTCCTTTATTAGTATTTGACGCATTAATTACTTTTTATGTAACCCTTACCCAATGAGTGTGTGCTATGAACTCTTGGCAAGGAGGGGTTGTTGAGTCATGTGTGGTGTGCATGATTGAAAGAATGTACCGGTTCCGCATGAAAGTGATTGAAAGTGTGGATTGAGACAATGTGCTAATGCTTTTGGGGTCCAAAAGCTCTTTAGTGGGGAGGATTGATCCAGGTGGATCTTTAGACACGGTGGCATGGGAAAAGCTCAAAATTCAAAGTGGCAAAAAGGCAATTATCTTGAGTTCAGATCGAAGTGCTTGTCGCCCTGATTCCAACGGTGTGAACGACACTCCAATCTGAGTCCGAATGAAGGAGATAGAAGCAGTCAAAGTTCTGGGTTGACTTGTAGGAAACAAAGGAAAATTAAAGTCCAAGGATGCTCCTAGAAATAGTCCCATTGCATAGATCTTTTCATTCTGAATCTACTGCAATTTGAATGGGCTAAAATGGACTTCAGATGATGAAGTTATCACAAAAAGAAGTTGCCTTTGTTCCTTTGAAAAGGAGGCAATTTTTTCAAAAAATGGGCTTAAGGCCTTATAAAGGAAAATCGAATCGCAAAAGGTTCAAAGGGCAGACTTAAGGCAAGGGGAAGGAAACCCCAATCAGTGATCTCTGATATATCGGGTCAGAGGAAGGGCTGCATGCGATATCGGGACCTCGGGCGGGCCGATGAAGTGATTGCGCTTGGCCGATAAAGTGATATGCGATTGAATATCGACCATCGGATCGGCGAGTAGATCAACGGTCGAGATGCAATGATCGACGTCGACGATCGGCATCGGTGCAGTTAAAGGGAAGAACCCTAGGTTCGAAGCGATATGTGATATGCGATTAAACCTCATCCGTCAGATCAAGACAAGAGATCAACGATCCAGATTTTTCTAGGGCCAATGCGATTGTGATAGCGATATGCCGATAAGGCTGGACACGATGGGAATTATAAGCCCGATTGCATAAAATTTGAAATATGGGTTATTCAGATTTTCAATGTATTTCTTTGCATTTCACATATATTGAGGTTTTGACATCCCGCCAAAGCGATAGTGATATGCGATGAAAATTCCGACCTGATAGGGTTTATAGACCCGATTTCATAAGTTTTGAAATCGGGGAATTCGAGATTTCTGTGTATTCCATTGTATTGAGGTTTTAAGACCTCCCGCCTATGCAATTGTGATATGCCGATGAAAGGCGGACCTGATAGGGTTTTGTTGTGCTCTACAACAACCCCCCATTTCATACAAATTTTATTTTCATAACTATAATATGAAATGGGTCCCTTTTAGAATTAAATTGGTATCAACTTAGTATTTTTCAAAAGGTCCGAAAATAAATAAAACATTATAAACCTTTTGATAAATCACATAAGCAGTCTTATAATAAAAAATGAATAATCCCTTATTATTGCGATAAAGCAATCACAAGATCGCATATCGAAATAAAAAAGAATACATAACAAAAGGCCCATTAAGTTTTCCCCGATGCGACAATTCACGAATGGCTATCGGATATCGGCAATGGCAAGCTATCATAACAAAAACCCCTTTTCGCTCCGATGCGATGCGATATCGCTATCGGCGATTGGAGATGTACTATGCATGCATTTCAAAGCCCTCATTTAAACTCCCGATGCGACTTGGCGATATCGTTATCGGCAATCGGGGATTCCGAAAGGAACCAATATAGCAACTTAAGCTTGCCCCCGATCGCCGATTGCGATAAAGCTAAAAGCGCAGGTTTCAAAAAAGATTGGTAAAGCCGGGATATTTTATGGTTATTTAGTATTAATGGCCTTTCTTTTCCCGATAACGATTCACTTGCACTCAACCGCCAAAACATCGAAGCCACGCTTAAGTGAATCATTTGGCCAATAAACGACATAATGAGCATTTAAAGGATTGACAGGTTTAAACGGCCATTTAATGAAACAGTAAGTCTAAAATCTCTTTGGAGATCGCATTCGTGGCCACCTTAATTTAAATCCTCCATTATTCATTGATTGATGTATCTTGTTCTTCTTTGGTTTGTGCTATCAATTCTCCACATTATGTTCATTTTCACTCCTGTGCAGAGCTCTTTCGAAACAGTAAATTCAAGCAGAATGGGGAAGAAATCTAAGAAGACCGCAACAGCTTCCGCTACACCAGCTACAGGGCAACCCACTGCTGATCCAGGAACAAACAAATAAGGACTGATATCCGACACTACATGTCTAGGACTCGACAAGACTACTTGGCTAAGCACCTATAATTTGATTGAGGCCGAAGAGCCTGAGGTAACAACAGTGCAAGCCACAGAAGACACGACTCGGATATCTGATGCTACTCTAAAGGATTTAGCCGACTCTTTCCTTCATCGGATAGCAGCTCGGGAACAAATTCTCCCATATACAGATGTGGTGAAGTGGGCAATTGAAGAAATCCCAATCACAAATAGAACATTTTGCACCATGGATGGGAGAGTCTTCGGTTCATTTCAACCTGATGATTTGAGGCAAATGTACCATTTTCCTGTACCGGAAAAGAAGTACAACAAGGCATTCTTGGAGAAATTCAGAAATGAGAACGAAATTGAATCTGAACCCATTCGGGATTGGAGGCAAAACCCAGCAAAACACAAGCATGAGTCTTCGGGTAAGTACTCTGTCGATTCTTTGTGTTCTCCTTATTGTTATGCCGGGATAATGATGTGTAGATTGTGGGGGTTACATAATTCCGCAAATTTCACTATAGAGATGGTTCCTTTGATGGAGGCAGCATGTAATAGTGAAATAATGGATTGGGCAACTATATTGTCTGATAAGCTAGCGACCGCAGTCCTTGAATTTAGAAACAAATCCCGCATTACTGAAAGGGTCATTCCCCCATTCTACTATAGTGCCTATATCTTGGACACCCTGTGTTTTAATTCTGAATTTCCTGTGCTTGGATGGAGATGGACTCCACAAGACCCCATGCCCATTCATATATACCATCAGAAGTTATGGAAAGCGTACTATAAGCACCATTTATATCAAGTTTGCAATGGTTTTATGTTACCCATTCAGTATTCCATTTTTGATAAACTTGCTCCTGAGATTTCCTACCAAGCGGGGGTTGACTTGACATCCATAGGAAGATGGTTCGGAGAAGAAAAATTCACCTATGTAAGAGTTTTCGGCAGCCAAGCCAAGCCTCATGTCCTCCCTTTGTACATACCTGATAAACTGTTAGCCAAGGAGGTAGCCTATCAGATTACATCCGAAGGAGTTACACAGACTCTAAAGAGCAAAAAGAAGCAGGTTTGGCCTCCTTTTCCTCTAAGATGTGGTGTCTACGCTCTGCATGACTTTAAACATGCAGAGAAAGAGGCTGATAAGATCAAAGCACTAAATCTAGCCACTCTTCCTAATAGGCGATTTGATCCAAACAAAGTCGCCTACAATGCACTTGAACAGGCAAAATTAACTAAATTTGACCATAAAGAAGATATGTTTGATGACCTGTTCTCCTCAGCCGAGTCAATATTCCAAGTTAAATTGCTGGCCAGAATGAAATATCAGGATGACGGGTTAGTTGAATTTAACAGACTTAGAGAACAGAGGTTGCAAACTCTGCCTCTAGATCTGTTAGCAATGACCCCAATGACAGAATCAAGTGAGCCTGAGCAGCGACTCACTAAGGAACCTCCTGCTACATCAAAAGAGCAGGAGGAAGTGCATGCAAAAGAGCAGGAAGAAGTGTAGAGAAAAGAGCAAGAGGAAACCCAGAGAAAAGAGCAAGAGGAAACCCAGGGAAAAGAGCAGGAGCAGAGCATCACAGAGGTGAATGTAGATGCTCAGGTTGACCCGAAATTGCTCCAGGAATGGCAGCAATTCGACTCAATCATAAGCAATCTTGAGAGCTCAAAAGAAGCCGAGACATCAAAAGCGGCTGACACACAGGAGACAACATCTAAACAGGTTCCAAGTGGAACCAGTGACCTACCCAGTTCTACAGGAATAGAGATAATTCCTAAGGATCCCTCCGATCAGATTGTTTTGCAAGTAGAAGAAATACCTCCATTGGATGTGTTTTACAGTCCAAAGCACAAGGCTGTGGTAAAATGACAACGGAAAAGGAGAAGGACTGATCAACCTTCCCTATTCCCTAAACAAACAGTGACGGGCAACGTGGTTTGGAAGGAGGAGTTTGATTCTTCTGATGACCTAACAAAACTGTCCCAATATGCTGGAGCCTATTTGGTAGCCACCATAGACAAGGCATTAGAAGTTAGTAATCTATTAAAAGGAAAGGACCAGGAAATCACTTTGCTACAAGCACAACTATCGGAGGCACAACAGAAGGTAGAACAAGCAGAACAACAATTGTTTACACAGCAACAAATAAATAATCAATTGAATAAACAATTGCAGGCAGAGAAACAGAGAATTGATTCTAGTGTAGTTCAAAAGCAGAAAGAGCTGTCGGAAGCATTGGCAAAACTAAAAGCAATGAATGAACAGATGGTGAAGTCGAAAGATGAGCAAATTGCTCAATTATCAGCCCAAATAGAGAAAACCAAGAATCTTCCACAGCCATTTGAATTCAGAGCAGAGGCATTACAGATAAATAAGGCATTGGTGACACAAATAAGGCTGTTATGTCAAAAAATCGCCCAAGCAGAACCTTTATGTGACTTAACAGCATCAATAAGTGATAAATCGGCTGATGCTAGAACAGACTTGGAGCAGGCCGATGAGACCTTGACTAATTTTCTTGAGTGGTAAGACACTGATGAGGGACAGGCAGCTAATTTGCCAAAAATCCTAGAATCACATAAAGAGATATTATTTATGGAATGGCAGTCCCAGTTAATGAAAGCAGAGAGAGCTGTTTCCAGATGCAAATTAACCACAAGTAATTTGGTTGAATTGATTAATGATACTCTCTACTTATCTAACATGATCTCTCAATGTACCCCAGGTAAATTGCTATTGGCTAAAACATTGGAGCAGTCATGTTATCAAGAGCTGGAGAAAAATGGGAGATTAATCGTAGGTATTAACAGTTTGACATGGGACACCTATTGGTTGTTCGTAGTCAAACCATACAGCCAGAGAGCCGCCCTCAAGTGCCTTACAGATGCAATCGGGTGTATCATCCCCGATATACAAGATGCCACCTATGCTGCCCAACTCAATTCTCGTCTCAACCGACCACCAGAAGTGGAACCAATGCTTGCAATATGCCAGCTCAAGTCTAAAGGCAAACAGCCTAAGTGATGAATCATGCTGCCGACTGCCAGATCGCTGTGAGGAAAATATTCCGAATCAAGTTGTACCAATTAAGTAGGATTTTAGTTTCATAGTTAGTTAGTTTTAATCAAGTATTTATAGACCCTTTCATGTATTTAGAAAGGGTCGTAAGTTTTTGTATATGACTTAAACCTGAAGTTGCACTACTGTACTTCAGGCATATTCTTTTATGTGAATGTGCACTACTACCTTTGTTTAAAAGTGTTTCTGCGTCGGAAGAAGGAATCCAAATAGCGATTGATATTGGGAGTGATTTGCAGCTCATATGGTACTATTATCTATGTCTGAGTTCATTCCTTTTATGTGAATTGTTGTTTGATCGCTCTTGCTATTATCAGATATATGCATGTGTTTTAACAACATTCTTTACACTTTCCACTACTGGATGTTTACAACATGCTTTCCTTTTAATCATACATGTATCGGTAATATAAAAGGATAGGTGTAACAATGTGTTAATCACTTTGTTCAACTATTTGAACAAAGTAATCATTAAGTAAAGGAATGTCTATGTTTATTGCTTAGAGTCATCTATATGCCTATCGATGAACAAAGATCATCAAACGTTGCACTTCAAAGAATAGAAGCCTCCCGGGATAGAATAGTTATTTATATTTTCGCTGATAGATTAAGTCATCCATTCATTATCATTTATTAGAAATCAATCACTCATCCATCCCCTTTTATTCATTATTGGGAAACTGGTCCCATTATATCCAGTCGGAGCCACCATTCCAAACGGAAAAGGAGTTGTATTAAGGTCCGGACCGGGTGGTTATCCCCCAATGTTGATACAATGATTTTTGGGGCATCAACATTTTTGGTGCTAGAAGGAGGGCCTGAACTATGAATGGCAAGCAAATCCAAATCTACAGACCATTCTCAGAGTAAATCTCCCTCCACATCACCTCGTACTTCCCAATTGCATGCTGGTTCTCCAGTATTCAAGCAAGAAGAAGAGGAATCAACTACCACTGCTCTCACCCACAATACTCCAGAACGATTAAGTCCTAAGTCCCCTGAAGTTCAGTTACTCATCGAGAAACTTCAAGGCTTCTCGATAACACCATAGAAATCTGAAGTATCTCAAAGTAGTGAGACTTCACAATTCAATTTACGTCATCCCCTCACTAGACTTCAGAGCGGAAAGCTCGGTATTGAACCCACTGAGTTCCCTTTACCTAAAAGGAAAAGGGCCAAGAAGAACACTGAAGGATCTGACAGTGAAGCACTTTCATCCACATCCTCCATCTCATCTTCCCCTGTGCGAAGTCAAATATCCACCCCTTCATTACATATTGTTGTTCATCGGGGATTAAGAACTTCAACATCCCAACCTGCGCAATCCTCAATACCAACTCCTTCCCAAACATCTGGAATTTCAACAGTAGTATCATCCACTACTAGTGTTACAATGGCAGATCCATGGACCAGGCCTGGTGCGGTCAATATGCCTGCACCATTGCAGGCATTACCTGATGCTCCTGAAAAATGGCTACCCAAGTTTAACCCAGATGATGGAACACAAGCTGAAGAACATATTAATAACTTCATGTTATCAGTTAATCTCAAAGGAGTAACTGAGGAAGATGTTGTAGTTAGGCTTTTCCCTTATACTTTGCAAGGATCAACAGGATCCTGGTATTTTTCCTTGCCATCTGGTTCCATTACCAGTTGGACCACTTGCCAAGAACAGTTTCTCACTAAGTATGGTGATGATAGATCTTTAGCCACATTAATAAATGATCTCTCCAATCTTAGGATAGAGCATAGGGAACCGATTAAAGAATTCAATGCGCGATTTAATAAACTCTTGAATAAAATCCCAACGGCCTCCAAACCAAGTGAACAAATCAGAAGCGAATGGTATATAACTGCCCCACCTGCCAATATAGCTATTTTTGTAGACAGGGCTGCAAAACCAACTTTAGCTGAAAACGTGAAAGAAGCACTTGCTGTGGAGAAACGTATTAATGCTCTAGAGAAGAAAGCTGCTCTTGAAGATACAAAAGCCAAAAAAGTTTCTTTTAAAGATGGTTCAAAGAAAAAAACCCCTAAAGATCCCTATGATATGGAAGGACTCCAAAAGGTCCTTCAGACTTTATCAAATGAAATGGTTTAAATCAAAAAGCAAGTAGCAGAAACCTCAACTAAAAGGACCTTTAGAACTTTCAAGAAAACTGAATCAAAACCACAGAATGTTATATCTAATGCAGATTCAGACCCTGAAGAAGAAGAAGAGGAAACAATCTCACCAACTGATGAAGAAGAGGAAGTTGTTGAATGCCATGGAATGTGGGATTTCATACTGCCTAACTCCGATACAGAAAATGAAGAAGAAGCTTTTCCTGTCACCACTAGGAGTAAAGGTGCCCCTGAACCCGTCCAGGCAACTTCAAAGAAAAGAAGTGCAGGTGCCACAACAACAAAGGAAAAGGTATCCACTGGGAAGCCAGCTGCAACGGTTCCCCAAAACAAACCTTCAAACTTAAATATGCCTTCAACATCTAAAACATTAGTAGTATCCGATTCAATGGATTACAATATCGTTGATGATATGAAGAAAACTAAGGCAAACTTTACTATGTTGGAACTTAGTAAACTAAAATATTGTTAAGTTATGGTATGTTCTATGCTTATAACAGTTTACTTCTTTTTCTTATTATATTCCACCGATTAGCAATCACATGTACATAAAGTAAAGTGCAGATAGAACATTAAACGATCGACAGAAAACAAGCCAAGACAAGAGACACAAGATGTGGCGGCTAGCTAGGGACAAACCCCACAATGTGTGGGGAAACCCTTTGATCAAATCTTCTTTTATCTTCAATAATTCAGCAGAGAGAAATAGTACAATAAATCTGATTCATATCAGCAGTAGCAAACCCTAGATCAGTAGCATCAGCATTAGCGGCTTCATTATCAAACTAGGGCAGACCATATCTCACAAACCGACAGTCGGATTGACTTCATTCCACCACCAAAAGTTTCGGCTTCCAGAGGAGGTTCAGATGAACCTACAGTGCAGTTCAGATGAGGATATATTCTAGGCCACGCAAGTCAATCTTTACTTCTGCAGTTGCAGCTTCAGTTTCAGCAGTTTCCGGCTTAACACTAGGGCAGTCGATATCTTGCAAACCGTTCGTCGGATTGACTTCATTCCACCACCAAAAGTTGCGGCTTTCAAAGGAGGTTCAGATGAACCTACAGCAGAGTTCCAAAGAGGAGATCTTCTAGGCCATGCAAGTCAATCTTTACTTCTGCAGTTGCAGCTTCAGTTTCAGCAGTTTCCGGCTTCACATGTGTGAGAGAGAGAGACCCATTTCAGCGCAGTAGAGAAGAGACTCATATCTGCGCAGTAGAGAGAGAGAGATGTGATGAGATGAGTGAGTCTAAATGAGGAAAAGCCCTCTTATATTTATACACAACGTTGGTGGGTGAATAGATGCGACTGTTGGGCTTCTGAGCCTACATGAGTTGTAGGTCGGCTTGATAATAATTCCATAATCAAAATAAATTCATATCTCCATGAATAATTATCGGAATTGGATGATATTTATATCAATCCTACACCTCTCGACGAGAGGAATCAAATAAAAATATTATTAGCCATGAATAAGATGACCCACATGAAGTTTTGCCCTGGTTGCCAATTTTAACACTCCCTCTCAACCATGGAGAACTTCATCTGCAATCTGTCTATCGGTCATTACTATTCATCCATCAAATGCACTGCCTTGTACAGCCTGACCCTTGCCCTACTCTGCTCTATTTTGCCTGTTCTGCTTTGTCTTGTTCTGCCCTGCACTGATCTGTACTGTTTTGTTCTGTTCTGCTATGCTCTTGCATTGTTCTGTTCTACTATGCTTTTGTCCGAATTATGAAGAAGAAGAAATGATCGATGATGTATCATACTGACTCAAAGTCAGTCTCAGAGTATGTACCACTGGTCCCAGACCAGTCTCAACCAACCCAAAGTCAGTGTCATAGTGAGTACAACTCCAATGGTCCCAGACCAATATCATCCTCCACTGACTCAAAGTCAGTCTCAGAGTATGTACCACTGATCCCAGACCAGTCTCAGCCGACCTGAAGTCAGCGTCATAGTATGGTACAACTCCTACCACTGGTCCCAGACCAGTATCATTGATCCCAGATCAATGGAGGTCATCCTAGCATAGGGAGTACGGTAGTTACAACGATGCGTCCATCGGTACTACTATGGTCCCTAACTTCATTTCCCTGCTCATTGATCAGATGAGAGGTACTTCCCATGAGTCCCAGACTGCATGGGTAGGATGCCTCGACAGGAGAACTAATCAATCCTATCCTCACAGGAGAACACATCAATCCTACTACAATTGCCATGGAGAACACATCAATCCAGGCCTCACAGGAGAACACATCAATCCTGCTACAATTGCCATGGAGAACACATCAATCCAGGCTGCCATGGAGAACACATCAATCCAGGCCTCACAGGAGAACACATCAATCCTGCTACAATCGCCATGGAGAACACATCAATCCAGGCCTCACAAGAGAACTAATCATCCTGCTACACAGGAGAGCGAATCATCCTGTTCCACAAGAGAGCGAATCATCTTGTCCCACAAGAGAGCGAATCATCTTGTTCCAGTGTGCACCACCAGGGGAGGGTGAGTCACCCTGTGGTCGTATGTTGCTCCAGTAATAACCGCAAGCCCTCAGAGCTCCCAGAGCTCAATGTACGCAACATGCAGGACCCTTGTACAGGGGTTTCTTACCGACTCCAAGTCGTTTGGGAAAATCACAGATTAGATCTTTCCTCGGGGCTTTGACAAGGTGTATCAACCTGTACATCATCTTAATGCGATGGAGCCTCCTTTCTCATCAACTTACCATATCCAAGATGATGTCTATCTACTGGAGCAATCGACGAATGCGGGATTCCTCAATAATTGAATCCCACCTCTGGTTGTTATAGAGAATCACAGTGGTATCCAATGTAAATCCAAACAGCTCACTGAAGAGCTTTCACAACCAGACTGCTTCACATGAGGTTATGCTAGCAACAATATATCCTACTTCGGCGGTGCTCAAAGCCACCGACTTCTGCTTCCTGCTCATCCAGGATATCGAAGCAAATCCCAAGGTGAAATAGTATCTGGAAGTGCTCTTACGGTCCACCACACTGCCTGCCCAATCAACATCAGTATATCCAAGTAGTCTCACATTTCCGGCAGTGTATCTTAATCCATGAGAGATTGTGTCCTGAAGACATCTCAGAAGATTCCTGGCATCAATCCAGTGAGGCTCAACCAAATATGAGCTCACAATGCTAACTGCAAAACATATGTTCGGACGAAGGTTCACTAAGAACATCAATGCGAATGAGTTTTTGAAACTCAGAGGCATTTCCCAAGTCTGGTCCGACATCACTACCATATAACTTCTAAAAGTTAAGATCCTCGAGGTAGTCACAGGCTTGCAGTCCATCATACCAAATCTTTCCAATATCTTTACCACATATTTCCCTTGAGATAGGAAAATTTCCCTTGGCTTCTGCCATACTTCAAGTCCTAGGAAGTAGTGCATCAGTCCTAGGTCTTTCATTTCAAATTCAGAGGCCAGCTCCGTCTTACATTTGTGAATGAGAGGGTCTGCACCTGTTAGAAAGAGGTCATCCACATACAATACCAGTATGAGAGGCTTGTCATCTTCAACCTTAAAGTAAAGGTTAGGATCGACTTCACTCCTAGTGAATCCCAGCTTCATCAAGTAGCTATCAATCCTCTCATACAATGCTCGGGGTGCTTGCTTCAACCCATAGAGAGCCTTCTTCAACTTGCATACATGATATTTTCAATCATAAATCTCAAATCCTTCAGGTTGCTCCACGTAGACCTCTTCTTTGATCAAGTCATGCAAGAACGCAGTCTTGACATCCATCTGATGTAGGTTCCATCCTTGTGAAGCGGCAAGGGCTATGATCAAGCGGATGGTCGTATATCTGGCAACAGGTGCAAATATCTCATCATAGTCTATACCTTCCTTTTGGGAGAAACCTCGAGCAATAGAACGAGCCTTATACTTTTCCGTGCTTCCATCTGCTCCATGCTTTATCTTGTAAATCCATTTTGAAGTAACAATTGTCTTGTCCAGGGTCTGGGAACTACTTCCTAGACATCATTCTTTATGATAGACTCATATTCTTCAGTCATAGCATCCTTCCATACTTGATGCTTGACGGCATCTGAGAATGACGAAGGCTCATTTTTTATGATCGTGCTCATGATGGTCAGGTATCCTTGATACCTATTAAGTTTCTTACTTTCACGAAAGGTTCCTCGGGGTGCAGCATGTCCTTCAGCATCATCAAGTAACCCCTTAAGCCATGAAGGCCTCTTCCTAGAAGAGGAAGGTTCATATGGAGGGGGATCAATCGGATCCATGGGTTCTTCTACATCAGGCATTGATTCATCATCCTTTTCTTTCGGTTCCCGGGTGTCGGCTTCTTGAGAGCTCCTCAAAGTCGGAAGATTGATCACCTTGCTGAGAGCCATATCTTCGTCAAAGGTGACATCATGACTAATTATGAATTCCCTTTGACTGGCTACATAGATTCTATAGCCTTTAGTATTTTCACCATAGCCCACGAAAATTCCCTTCTTTCCAAATGCTCCCAATTTATTTCTTTTCTCTTTCGGCACATGAAAGTATATAGGGCTTCCAAAAAATTTTAAAATGAGAAACATCAGGTTTCTTACCGGTGAATTTTTCTTCAGGAGTCTTGGAACCCAATGCTTGATGAGGGCATCGATTTTGTACATATACGACAGTGTTTGCACCTTCAGCCCATAGAAACTTAGGAAGACTTTGATCATGTAGCATGGCCCGGACAGCTTCCATAATTGTGCGGTTCTTCCTTTCTGCCACACCATTTTGTTCAGGAGTATATGGTGTAGTAGTCTCCCTCTTGATGCCAGCCTCTGATATGTCTGAGTGAACTAGTTGTAATATATCGGAGATCTTGCTTTGACTTGAAGGGAATGGTCCCCTTTTGAGCTTTCCTTCGGCACATCCCGGACATACACCTTCTTTCTCTACTTGGAATTCGGGCATCCCTGTTACCATCTGTCTTACATCGGGTAGAGCTTTGTAATGAAGGTGGGCAAAACTCATATGCCAAAGTTCGGACTAAAGAGATGTGTCATAAGACATGACACCTAGTAGACTTCCATCGACCTGATATAATGAATCAACACTAAACCCAAGAGTAAAGGCATATTTAACATTACTTTTCCATATACGTACCTTGCCATCGCTGAAGGTTACCTTGTAGCCTTTGTCTTCCGTTGCTGAGATGGACACTAGGTTCTTTTTGAGGTCAGGTGCATTTAATACATCCTAGACTTTCTAGCCTTCTTGAATGGTTGTCCTCTTCCTTGATTCCCAGCTCTCCTCTTACCTTTGCTATTGAATTTGTCATTCCTTTGATTGCCATCAGAGGGATTTTGATCATCATCCCAGTGTGAGTATTTTCTATCAGGGCACTTCCTTGCATAGTGACCTGCTTCATCGCAGATGAAACACCATCCTTTTCTTCTAGCCTTAGGTCTAGCCTTTCCTTTTGATTTAGTCCCGGAATTGTTTCTTTTCTTTGCATGAGAAGAAAAGGCAGCAGGAGGACCTTTAGGCATGGGCATTTCTTGCTCTTCTTCCCTTGTTTCTTCTTGAATGCATCTAGCCATTAATTCCTCGAAACTAGGAATTACATTATTGTTCAGAAGAGTAGTCCTGAACACATACCATTTAGATGGTAATCCTTCGAGAGTTGTGAGTGCCATTTCTCTGTCAGTAATGGTTTCCCCAATAGATAGGAGATCGTTCTTGATCTCGGTGATTCTTAAGAAGTATGCTTGCATACTTTCATCTTTACCCTTCTTGATTTCCCTCAACTTATTTCTAAGAAACAAAACTTGATTTGCATCATTAACTTTAAATAAACTCACCAGTCTGTCGTAGATTTCCTTGGAGGTGTCTAGATCAGAGATGTAGGCCACCAAGCGCTTATCGATAGAGTCCCGGATGATCTTCTTTGTTTTGACTTCTCCATTTTTCTATTTGTTCCAGGCAGCAGCAGATGCATTTGATGAAGGCTCAACAATATTGCCTCTTACATGGTCCAGCACTCCTTGATCTTCAAGGGTTAGATCGATAGACATCTTCATCCGTGATAGTCAGCTTTCTCACGGAGCTTGTCTTCGGCAGGAAAGAGTGTTGAGGACCCCATAGTTCTTTTAGGATAGCCTTGCCAATCTTTTCTTCAATGATTGCTCTTGCTCTTGTTCGGGCTTTGTCTTCACCTCAGCTCCGATACCATGTTAAGTTATGGTATGTTCTATGCTTATAACAGTTTACTTCTTTTTCTTATTATATTCCACCGATTAGCAATCACATGTACATAAATTAAAGTGCAGATAGAACATTAAACGATCGACAGAAAACAAGCCAAGACAAGAGACACAAGATGTGGCGGCTAGCCAGGGACAAACCCCACAATGTGTGGGGAAACCCTTTGATAAAATCTTCTTTTATCTTCAATAATTTAGTAGAGAGAAATAGTACAATAAATCTGATTCATATCAGCAGTAGCAAACCCTAGATCAGTAGCATCAGCATTAGCGGCTTCATTATCAAACTAGGGCAGACCATATCTCACAAACCGACAGTCGGATTGACTTCATTCCACCACCAAAAGTTTCGGCTTCCAGAGGAGGTTCAGATGAACCTACAGTGCAGTTCAGATGAGGAGATCTTCTAGGCCACGCAAGTCAATCTTTACTTCTGCAGTTGCAGCTTTAGTTTCAGCAGTTTCCGGCTTCAAACTAGGGCAGTCGATATCTTGCAAACCGTTCGTCGGATTGACTTCATTCCACCACCAAAAGTTGCGGCTTTCAAAGGAGGTTCAGATGAACCTACAGTGCATTTCCAAAGAGGAGATCTTCTAGGCCACGCAAGTCAATCTTTACTTCTGCAGTTGCAGCTTCAGTTTCAGCAGTTTCCGGCTTCACATGTGTGAGAGAGAGAGACCGATTTCAACGCAGTAGAGAAGAGACTCATATCTGCGCAGTAGACAGAGAGAGATGTGATGAGACGAGTGAGTCTAAATGAGGAAAAGTCCTCTTATATTTATACACAACGTTGGTGGGTGAATAGATGCGACTGTTGGGCTTTTGAGCCTACATGAGTTGTAGGTCGGCTTGATAATAATTCCATAATCAAAATAAATTCATATCTCCATGAATACTTATCGGAATTGGATGACCTTTATATCAATCCTACACCTCTCGACGAGAGGAATCAAATAAAAATATTATTAGCCATGAATAAGATGACCCACATGAAGTTTTGCCCTGGTTGCCAATTTTAACAAATATCAACAGAAATCGCTTCTCAAAGAATTGAATGCTGTTCCTTCCTCACCTCTTCCCAGTGCTAAAGCTGCAAATGGTTCAGGACAACCACCTTCTAGCAGGATTGAAGCTACTGACACAGTTCTGATCGGAGACAGATCCAATTCCCATACTCCTCCTTTCCTATTAACCTATGAGATTTATAATCGTAATCTGCACAATTGTTTGATTGATTCAGGGGCATCCTCAAACATAATGCCAGCTTCGGTTTGTTCCTTACTGAACATTGAACCCCAGAAATCTGCAATTCACATTGTACAGTTAGATAGAACCAAGGTATAGGTTGTAGGAGAAATTAACTCTGTAACTATCAGGTTATCGACCGATCCGCGAGTAGTTCAAAGAATTGATATCCTAATCACCGATATACCTGAATTTTATGGTTTAATCTTAAGTAGGGATTGGTCCGAGAAGCTCCATGGGTATATTTCCACCGATTGGTCCCACATGTGGCTACCCTACAATGGAAAGCCAAATCAAATAAAAATCAATCGGGAAAAGCACATGACCCACACTGTCACAGAGTTCGAACAGGAAAATCAACCCATAGCATTTAATAACAATATCTTAGGGAATTATTCGTCGGAATCATTCTTTGGCAACTTCACAGCCCAACCATCTCCTTTCTCAGTAAACAATTTTACATCTCAGATCGAAAATTATTCACAAACAGATAGGTCAAGATGTTTTAATGATACTGAGAAAACTGTAAATAAAATTGTTGATAATTCTTTATTTTGGTCTTTATATTTTGATGGCTCTAAATCTTACGAAGGCTCGGGAGCAGGATGTATCTTGGTTAGCCCGCAAGGAGAAAAAACAATGCTGTCCTGTAGGTTAGAATTTGAATGCACAAACAACACAGCCGAGTATGAGGCCTTAGTCCAAGGACTGTACAAAGCGATTGGCCTTAAGGTGCAATATTTGAAAGTGTTCGGTGATTCTGAAATTATTGTCAAACAGGTGAGAAATACGATTCATTGTCTTTCAAATCACCTCAAGCATTATCAATCGCTGGTGCAAGAACTCACCTCGCACTTTTCAGCATTCAATATCTCTTCCATCCCTAGGTCTCAAAATTCGGCAGCCGACTTGCTAGCAAATGTTGCTTCCAAACTCCTACCTTCCGAAGATTATAGCCCAGATAGATTTTCAGTAGAATTGCTTTTTAGGCCGTCAATTCCTGACAATGTCACTAATTGGAGAGTATTCAATCATGATGAAGACATTTTACAATTTTTGACTTCCGAAAAGTCCTATGATGATCAGATTATAGAGGAAAGCGATCATGATCTTCAGATGAGAGAAAAGCATGAGGAAAACTCAATACCGAAGCCTGTGGTGAAGCTGGAGGATCTTTATGATATTAAAGACAGGTTTAAACCTGTGATCAATACAAAGCTCCACAGTTCCACCTTGAGGTTTGAGTTGATTAATCTTGGCACTGAACAAAATCCTCAAAACATTAATCTAGGATTAGGACTTTCTCTGGAAGAAAAAACGACATTCATTAGACTATTAAGAAAGAATAAACATGTCTTCGCTTGGAAGTATGATGATTTAAAGACATATGATACATCTATCATCCAACATACCATTCCAATGCTTGCAGAACAAAAACCAGTTCAACAAAAGCTCAGGAAAATACATCCGAACCTAGAGAGTCAAATTAAAACTGAACTTAATAAACTCTTAAAGGCCAAGATTATTTTTCCCGTTCGACACTCAAACTGGGTCTCCAATATGGTGCCTGTTAGGAAGAAAAATGGCGATATCAGGATTTGTATAGATTTCAGAAATCTGAATAAGGCAAGCCTAAAAGACAATTTCCCATTACCTACTATGGAGCAGATACTCCATTCAGTAGCAGGCTCTGAATTGATGTCCTTTTTAGATGGTTTTTCAGGATACAACCAAGTTTTGGTCCATCCTGATGACAGACTTAAAACTACATTCAGAACAAAATGGGGAACTTATGCCTATCAGAAAATGCCTTTCGGACTCATTAATGCAGGAGCCACGTTCCAAAGAGCGATGGACATAGCTTTCAAAGGATTGATCAATAAAACAGTATTTGTCTACTTAGATGATATTACTGTCTTTTCTAAAGAGAGAACCAATCATTTGCATGATTTAAACCAAATCTTTCAACGCTGCAGAAGGTACGATATTTCACTCAATCCTAAAAAATCCTTCTTTGCTCTTGATCAAGGAAAGCTTTTGGGCTTTATTGTGTCCAAAGATGGCATTTATATTGATCCGAGTAGGATTAAAGAGATCTCTGAAATCCCTTTTCCTCATAATAAAAAATCCATGCAGTCATTTTTAGGCCAAATCAATTTTGTCAAAAGATTTGTTCCAGACTTTTCTCACATCATTTTGCCACTACAAACTATGATTAAGAAAAATTCAGTGTTTAGATGGGGATCAGCAGAAAAGGAAGCGTTTGATTTAATCAAACAATCAATAATCAATGCCCCCGCTTTAAATACTCCTAATTTTTCTAATCATTTCACATTGTATACTATCACATCCGATTTGTCTTATGCAACAGTACTCACTCAGATTAATGATCACAACTTGGAAGCACCCATTTCATTTTATAGTTCAAACTTGCAGGGTGCTGAACTGAATTACTCCGAAGTAGAAAAACAAGCCTTTGTTGTATATAAAGCTGTCAAACATTACAGACCCTTCCTTTTAAAAGCCCATACAAAAGTCATAGTTCCTTTTTCTGCAGTAAGGCAACTATTAATCCAAAAAGAATTAGGCGAAAAAAGGGCAAACTGGGTTACAACACTTCAAGAATATGACTTGGAAATCAAGCCAACAAAGATTGTTAGAGGCCAAGGTTTTTGCAGGTTATTGGCAGGAGCATCCAACATTCAACAACCAGGTGATACAGAACATTTTGAAGAAATCAATCAGATAAGTATTACTAATTCTGAATCACAATATGCAGACTTGATCTTTTATTTGAAAAATGGATATGCACCTCCTAACCTGTCTTATAAAAGCAAGAGGGCCATTAGATTGAAAGCAAGAAATTTCACAATTGTTGATGATGTACTTTTTAGGCAAAATTATGATTCAATCTTATTAAGATGCCTAGAAAAACCTGAAGCACAAAAGGTTTTGCAGGAATTACATGATGGACCAGCAGGAGGACATTTTGGAGCTGACACAACAGCCCACAAAATCATTCATGCTGGATATTATTGGCCCACCCTGTTTAGAGATTCTCATGAATATGTAAGGAAATGCCGAAGTTGTCAAACTTCTAGTGGAAGACAAAGAAAGCCAACTTTCCCTTTTCAACCAGTCAACATTGAACAACCATTTGAGCAATGGGGATTGGACATCATCGGAGAAATCACTCCACATTCTTCCAAACAGCATAAGTATATCCTTACTGCCACGGATTATTTTACTAAGTGGGTTGAAGCAATTCCATTAAAGACAACAAATTCTGAGGCAATTATAGAATTCATAGATCAATTCATCATTACCAGGTTTGGTGTCCCAAATGCTCTTGTTTTTGATAATGCATCTTATTTCTCAGGCAATGCTATGTTTGATTTCGCTATTAAAAGAGGATTTAAATTGAAATATTCTGCTAATTACTATCCCCAAGGTAACGGTTTAGCAGAATCTACCAATAAAAATCTAATCAAGATTATTAAGCGAACTATCGAACAGAATCATAAAAACTGGCATAAATCTTTAATATTCGCACTATGGGCTGATAGGATAACACAAAAAGCTTCCATAGGTTCTTCTCCATTCAATCTTGTATACGGGAAAGAAGCAGTGCTACCAACAAATCTTGTTCTTCCTTCTCTAGCCCTAGTTCAGTTTATTGAAGAAAGCCCTTCTTCTTCTATTCAACTTAGACATGATCAAATCTTAAAATTAGAAGAGGAAAGAGAAAAAGCCAAAGTTACTCATGCAAAACATCAACAAATTATCAAGTCATCCTTTGATTCAACCTCATCCGGTTCAAAACAGTTTCAAGTCGGTGATTTAGTTCTGAAATGGGACAAAGCCCATGAAGATAAAGGAAAACACACCAAGTTCCAGAAAATGTGGCTTGTGCCATTTCAGATTTCCGAGAAGATAGGCCATTCGACCTTCATATTACAAGATTTATCAGGTTTGAGAGATTCTCTCCCTGTTAATGGCCTTATATTAAAGAAATTCTTCAATTGAGGAGGTGACCCCTTCTCCTTTTTAGTTTAGTAAAATCTGTAGTTTGTAGGACCATTTAGAAATAAAGTTGTAAGGTATCTTCCATTGACCTTTTGCTGTATTTAAAAGTTACTCAAAGAAATAGTGTTGATATTTGCTTTTAAAATAATAGAAGTCTTAGACAAAAGGGACAATTTCTAGGAAACTAAGTATAATTGCATTCTGAAACCACATTTCAATTTTTGTGAACTCTTCTCAAGATTTAGAAGTATTGTAAGTCATTTTATGTTTTCAAATTGGTCACAAAAAAAAAGGTTATCAATATCAAAACAGAAACTAATCCAATTTAAGCATCTTCAACTCTTACCCTGTCATCCATTCTCTCTTAAGGAGAAAATTGTCCATCCCATTCATCGAAGTTTGTAATTACTCAGAGTGTAATTCTAAAATATTTGACATAAAAGATAAGGGGTCTTATTACAAGCCTGCTTACCATGATCATTGGGAAATAGTTTAACCGACATTACCAACACTGCATACCAAAATAGGGTAATGAATTAAAATTATAAGACAAGGGGTCTCATCACGAGCCAGCTTGTTCGGTTAAATTACTACCAGTGAATGGCATTGTCACTCAGCTGGCCATCAAACCAGGACAATGACTTTTTATCTTACAAAATAACAGAAAAGTAAAAGAGATACAAAATATGAAAGCATGTTTTGAATTCATTCTGTTAATCATACTCTGAAGTGGATGGGATAATGGACAATAATGTGGTTAAAAGGTATCCCTGTCGAAACTATGAACGTTTGCTGGTAGCAGAGGCTCTACCTATGACAGACGAGTCAATTCTAAAAGCTGATTTGGAAAGGTTTTCTGTTTTATCATTATCAACCAATATAGGCCAATTTAAAACTTAGAATGTATCTAAGTTTAAACAAGAGAGGAAATTAGCAAAGATAGTTTTATTTTATTTGGAATGCATATATACCTAGTTATATTAGAATTTTCCTCTTTGATGAGATTCCTATTTAGAGAAAGTTTAAGTATTTCAGTACTTTTCAGAGATAACTGTTCCTTCCAGCGAATCGCCAATTGTTGTGCTCTACAACAACCCCCCATTTCATACAAATTTTATTTTCATAACTATAATATGAAATGGGTCCCTTTTAGAATTAAATTGGTATCAACTTAGTATTTTTCAAAAGGTCCGAAAATAAATAAAACATTATAAACCTTTTGATAAATCACATAAGCGGTCTTATAATAAAAAATGAATAATCCCTTATTATTGCGATAAAGCGATCGCAAGATCGCATATCGAAATAAAAAAGGATACATAACAAAAGGCCCATTAAGTTTTCTCCGATGCGACAATTCACGAATGGTTATCGGATATCGGCAATGGCAAGCTATCATAACAAAAACCCCTTTTCGCTATGATGCGATGCGATATCGCTATCGGCGATCGGAGATGTACCATGCATGCATTTCAAAGCCCTCATTTAAAACTCCCGATGCGACTTGGTGATATCGCTATCGGCAATCTGGGATTCCGAAAGGACCCAATATAACAACTTAAGCTTGCCCCCGATCGCCGATTGCGATAAAGCTAAAAGCGCAGATTTCAAAAAATATTGGTAAAGCCGGGATATTTAATGGTTATTTAGTATTAATGGCCTTTCTTTTCCCGATAGCGATTCACTTGCACTCAACCACCAAAACATCGAAGCCACGCTTAAGTGAATCATTTGGCCAATAAACGACATAATGAGCATTTAAAGGATTGACAGGTTTAAACGGCCATTTAATGAAACAGTAAGTCTAAAATCTCTTCGGAGATCGCATTCGTGGCCACCTTAATTTAAATCCTCCATTATTCATTGATTGATGTATCTCGTTCTTCTTTGGTTTGTGCTATCAATTCTCCACATTACGTTCATTTTCACTCCTGTGCAGAGCTCTTCCGAAACAGTAAATTCAAGCAGAATGGGGAAGAAATCTAAGAAGACCGCAACAACTTCCGCTTCACCAGCTACAGGGCAACCCACTGCTGATCCAGGAACAAACAGAAAAGGATTGATATCCAACACGACATGTCTAGGACTCGGCAAGACTACTTGGCTAAGCACCTATAATTTGATTGAGGCTGAAGAGCCTGAGGTAACAACAGTGCAAGCCACAACAGACACGACTCGGAAATCTGATGCTACTCTAAAGGATTTAGCTGACTCTTTCCTTCATCGGATAGCAGCCCGGGAACAAATTCTCCCATATACAGATGTGGTGAAGTGGGAAATTGAAGAAATCCCAATCACAAACAGAACATTTTGCACCATGGATGGGAGAGTCTTCGGTTCATTTCAACCTGATGATTTGAGGCAAATGTACCATTTGCCTGTACCGGAAAAGAAGTACAACAAGGCATTCTTGGAGAAATTCAGAAATGAGAACGAAATTGAATCTGAACCCATTCGAGATTGGAGGCAAAACCCAGCAAAACACAAGCATGAGTCTTCGGGTAAGTACTCTGTCAATTCTTTGTGTTCTCCTTATTGTTATGTCGGGATAATGATGTGTAGATTGTGGGGGTTACATAATTCCACAAATTTCACTATAGAGATGGTTCCTTTGATGGAGGCAGCATGTAATAGTGAAATAATGGATTGGGCAACTATATTGTCTGATAAGCTAGCGACCGCAGTCCTTGAATTTAGAAACAAATCCCGCATTACTGAAAGGGTCATTCCCCCATTCTACTATAGTGCCTATATCTTGGACACCCTGTGTTTTAATTCTGAATTTCCTCTGCTTGGATGGAGATGGACTCCAAAAGACCCCATGCCCATTCATATATACCATCAAAAGTTATGGAAAGCTCACTATAAGCACCATTTATATCAAGTTTGCAATGGTTTTATGTTACCCATTCAGTATTCCATTTTTGATAAACCTGCTCCTAAGATTTCCTACCAAGCAGGGGTTGACTTGACATCCGTAGGAAGATGGTTCGGAGAAGAAAAATTCACCTATGTAAGAGTTTTCGACAGCCAAGCCAAGCCCCATGTCCTCCCTTTGTACATACCTGATAAACTGTTAGCCAGGGAGGTAGCCTATCAGATTACATTCGAAGGAGTTACACAGACTCTAAAGAGCAAAAAGAAGCAGGTTTGGCCTCCTTTTCCTCTAAGATGCGGTGTCTACACTCTGCATGACTTTAAACATGTAGAGAAAGAGGCTGATAAGATCAAAGCACTAAATCTAGCCACTTTTCCTAATAGGCGATTTGATCCAAACAAAGTCGCCTACAATGCACTTGAACAAGCAAAATTAACTAAATTTGACCATAAAGAAGATATGTTTGATGACCTGTTCTCCTCAGCCGAGTCAATATTCCAAGTTAAATCGCTGGCCAGAATGAAATATCAGGATGACGGGTTAGTTGAATTTAATAGACTTAGAGAACAAAGGTTGCAAACTCTGCCTCTAGATCTGTTAGCAACGACCCCAATGATAGAATCAAGCGAGCCTGAGCAGCGACTCACTAAGGAACCTCCTGCTACATCAAAAGAGCAGGAGGAAGTGCATGCAAAAGAGCAGGAAGAAGTGTAGAGAAAAGAGCAAGAGGAAACCCAGAGAAAAGAGCAAGAGGAAACCCAGGGAAAAGAGCAGGAGCAGAGCAACACAGAGGTGAATGTAGATGCTCAGGTTGACCGAAATTGCTCCAGGAATGGCAGCAATTCGACTCAATCATAAGCAATCTTGAGAGCTCAAAAGAAGCCGAAACATCAAAAGCGGCTGACACACAGGAGACAACATCTAAACAGGTTCCAAGTGGAACCAGCGGCCTACCCAGTTCTACAGGAATAGAGATAATTCCTAAGGATCCCTCCGATCAGATTGTTTTGCAAGTAGAAGAAATACCTCCATTGGACGTCTTTTACAGTCCAAAGCACAAGGCTGTGGTAAAACGACAGCGGAAAAGGAGAAGGACTGATCAACCTTCCCTATTCCCTGAACAAACAGTGACGGGCAACGTGGTTTGGAAGGAGGAGTTTGATCCTTCTGATGACCTAACAAAATTGTCCCAATATGCTGGAGCCTATTCGGCAGCCACCATAGACAAGGCATCAGAAGTTAGTAATCTATTAAAAGGAAAGGACCAGGAAATCACTTTGCTACAAGCACAACTATCGGAGGCACAGTAGAAGGCAGAACAAGCAGAACAACAATTGTTTACACAGCAACAAATAAATAATCAATTGAATAAACAATTGCAGGCAGAGAAACAGAGAATTGATTCTAGTGCAGTTCAAAAGCAGAAAGAGATGTCGGAAGCATTGGCAAAACTAACAATGAATGAACAAATGGTGAAGTCGAAAGATGAGCAAATTGCTCAATTATCAGCCCAAATAGAGAAAACCAAGAATCTTCTACAGCCAGCTGAATTCAGAGTAGAGGCATTACAGATAAACAAGGCATTGGTGACACAAATAAGGCTGTTATGTCAACAAATCGCCCAAGCAGAACCTTTATGTGACTTAACAACATCAATAAGTGATAAATCGGCTGATGCTAGAACAGACTTGGAGCAGGCCGATGAGACCTTGACTAATTTTCTTGAGTGGCAAGACACCGATGAGGGACATGCAGCTAATTTGCCAAAAATCCTAGAATCACATAAAGAGATATTATTTATGGAATGGCAGTCCCAGTTAATGAAAGCAGAGAGAGTTGTTTCCAGATGCAAATTAACCACAAGTAATTTGGTTGAATTGATTAATGATACTCTCTACTTATCTAACATGATCTCTCAATGTACCCCAGGTAAATTGCTATCGACTAAAACATTGGAGCAGTCATGTTATCAAGAGCTGGAGAAAAATGGGAGATTAATCGCAGGTATTAACAGTTTGACATGGGACACCTATTGGTTGTTCCTAGTCAAACCATACAGCCAGAGAGCCACCCTCAAGTGCCTTACAGATGCAATCGGGTGTATCATCCCCGATATACAAGATGCCACCTATGCTGCCCAACTCAATTCTTATCTCAATCGACCACCAGAAGTGGAACCAATGCTTGCAATATGCCAGCTCAGGTCTAAAGGCAAACAGCCTAAGTGATGAATCATGCTACTGACTGCCAGATCGCCGTGAGGAAAATATTCCGAATCAAGTTGTACCAATTAAGTAGGATTTTAGTTTCATAGTTAGTTAGTTTTAATCAAGTATTTATAGACCCTTTCATGTATTTAGAAAGGGTCGTAAGTTTTTGTATATGACTTAAACCTGAAGTTGCACTACTGTACTTCAGGCATATTCTTTTGTAAAGACTGGGCCAATTATTCCAATTTTGATAACGAAGCTTTTATGTGAATGTGCACTACTACCTTTGTTTAAAAGTGTTTCTGCATCGGAAGAAGGAATCCAAATAGCGATTGATATTGGGAGTGATTTGCAACTCATATGGTACTATTATCTATGTCTGAGTTCATTCCTTTTATGTGAATTGTTGTTTGATCGCTCTTGCTATTGTCAGATATATGCATGTGTTTTAACAACATTCTTTACACTTTCCACTACTGGATGTTTACAGCATGCTTTCCTTTTAATCATACATGTATCGGTAATATAAAAGGATAGGTGTAACAATGTGTTAATCACTTTGTTCAACTATTTGAACAAAGTAATCATTAAGTAAAGGAATGTCTATGTTTATTGCTTAGAGTCATCTATATGCCTATCGATGAACAAAGATCATCAAACGTTGCAGTTCAAAGAATAGAAGCCTCCCGGGATAGAATAGTTATTTATATTTTCGCTGATAGATTAAGTCATCCATTCATTATCATTTATTAGAAATCAATCACTCATCCATCCCCTTTTATTCATTATTGGGAAACTGGTCCCATTATATCCAGTCGGAGCCACCATTCCAAATGGAAAATGAGCTGTATTAAGGTCCGGACTGAGTGGTTATCCCCCAATGTTGAGACAACGATTTTCGGGGCATCAACAGGTTTATAGGGGAGATTTCATGAAAATTGAAGTCCGGTTTTTTCAGATTCTCTGTGTTATCCCATGTATTGTTGTAATGAACGGGAAAAGGCTATTTTTGGGGTGTTGTTGTAAAGAAAGGTCGGATGGTCGGATTAATCGTGCCCGCCGATCCTTTCGTTCAAACAACTTCTATTATAAACAAACAGATTCCCGATTTAAGCATCCTTAGTGTTAAAAAACACAATGCATGTAAAAAAGTGCAGGGGGAAAGGACAATGCACACGGTTCTAGGCAGGAGCTTACAAGAGGGGCGAAAGTTAATTTTGTCAAAACTTGACAAAATTTATATGGTTTTAGCCCTTCTCTACGTCACGAACGCAATGGCGCTATCCATTTCTCCATCTGAGTTCTGTATTTTTCAGCCATTTTTCAGAATGGAGGTATAAGACTCTTTTTTTGTAACTGATGATTGTATTCTTCCTTTTCATGCCATTTAATGAATGAAGGCCTCCCCATTGATCGAGCAGGGTCCAGAGACGTAGTCCAAGTTGGACGAACTCCGCTATCAAGTTTCTCATCTTCTTCTCATGCTTTATGTGTTTCTTCTTCTTCTCTCATGTGCACATTAGATTTCTATGGTTAACCTGTAATTTCTACATGTGATTCTTTAATACATCTATAAGCAAAAATATTCCTGGATCAACAAGCACCAAGGTACCAAGGGGTGTTTCTAAGCCAATTTCATGGATGATGTGTTAATGTTGATAAGAAGCGACCCATCGCAAGAGAGCCTTAATGCATCCCCCATCAACGAAATGAAACGAATATCATGATTGAGACATAATGATCAGATTGATACTAACATGGAATTGGATTGGGAAAGGAAAACATGAAATGAAGGTTTTTGAGTATTGTAGGGAGATCAACTGAATGAATTCTCTTTAACACATCAACGACACTAAATGGAGTTGGAAGCATTGACCCAAAACAAAAATGGAGGCTCTGAAAATAGTATGATAACCAAAAGACAAGTAGATTACCCAACCCAACAACCACAAAGATGAAGTGGAAGAGTTCCATGTTCAAGAGCGACTTGCTACCATTAGAAAAATGGAATCCCTTGTTTTACCAGTTTCCACAACCATATTGGTCAATACCTCTTTATTTTTTAACAAGCTTGAGGAGGATAACATATGCTTGATCTATAAGCTCATCCTGCGGATGAATCCCTCTAAGTATATTTAACGAACCCTGAGAAGGAGTGGTTCGAACTTGTCATGTTTGAAAATTCCATCATTGTTTGATGTTTTAACGAATCCAATGAAGATAAAAATTGACATCTTTTTCATTTTTAGGGAGTTTGAAAAAGAGGAAAAAAAGAAAATTCCAGATGTCTCTTTTTGTAGACAGTCCCTTAGGTCTGAAAATGTAGAAAACAATACCCAAGAGAAACTCTTATCCATGTTCGACAAAGGTTTTCCTTTTTTGTAGTTAGTCTATCTCAGTCTGGAAAAGGGTTAAACTTATACTGAGTAGATGTCTTTTCATTTAATTTTATGAGTTCAGAAATACAAATGCTTGACAATATTTTCATATTTTGGGAGTTTGAAAAGAATTGAAAGAGAACTCCAAGGGGTTCCTTTTTTCTAAGTTTAAAGAGTCTGAAAAAGAGATAAAAGTGTACTCTGTGTTAAAAATAACCTATTCAAACATAATGAAAACCTACTAACAATTATCAACCTTCTCAAAATACCACAATAAGGATTAAGCATACATGTTTCATAGGAACAATGAGACATATCTAGGTCAAAACACTAAAAATGAATAAAATAATGAGAGAATCACCATAAATATTTGAATGATTTCTCATTTTTACCATTTCACATTTTACCTTCAATAGTGAGTATTTGGAGACCTTTTTCCCTTGATCTTCTGTAGATAAATGCGGCCAATCCGAGGAACCATTTCAAGTGCCTTTGCTTCCAAGTAGGAACTGAAACCTTTCTCTGTGTTTCTACGGTCCATTTTTGTGTTTTCATGCAAAATTTTTAAGGTTTCGAGGCCCTAAGGGTTCATAAAAAACGCCTTGGGACCAATGCACCCTCCCCGTGTCAAAAATTGCATTGCACCTAGGCAAAGGAATACTGCAGGAAGAGGTGCAACACTTTGGTAAACACTATTGGGGTGCGTTGGGTGCATTTTCCTAAGTTGTCTTTCAGTTTTGCCTCAAATTTTGTCAATTTTTTCATGAGAAAGAGCCTAATGGATTCCTTGTTGATGTTTCAGGTACCCATTAGTACAAAATTGCATTCATATGGTAAGAAAGATAATATGAGGAACACTATTTGAATGTGGAAAATGACCCCTCTACCGTCCAAACGCTCAAAATTGTGGGTTATTTAAATTCTTCTGAATTCCTGATATGAGGCAACAAACAAAGTTGTTGAAGTAACTTGTCCATTCATGGGATATTCAGGCACAAGCATTCAAGTTTGGGAAGAATATTCTCAAGATACAGGTAGAGGATATTTACTTTTTGATAGAATTGTCAAAACGAGGCGCCCCTGTCTCTCTTCTAGGTGGAAGAAGTGGCGGTGAGACAGTGAAAGACTATATCACTACCTATTGCAAACCTCGAACCCTTTCTACTAGGGATGGAAAGAGAAGCATAAAGGATGTAACACAATTACCTCTGAGAACGATCTTCTTCATTATTGCAAGATTGGTAGGCAACTCAACACTACACGTAGCAAGAAAATCATACATGCACTATGGGATAGAGTGTTTAGAGCTGACAATATTCAATCGTAATGAGGGTGTCTTAGTCAATTTGAAGGAACAACTTACTTAAGAAAAGGAGGTGAAGTTGAAGAACTTAATCTATGGTACGATCTTAGTCTCTTTTTCTCTAGAATAGGCGTCTTTACTGCAGCCTCAGCAGATTGTACTTGAGCCCATTGATCTGAGGACTCCATGGATGAGGAGGTGAATAGACCATATGAGCCGATAGACCCATCAACGATCAAATTTTCACCAGCCTTATTTGGATGGTTACGTAGGAAGTTCATCATTATCGATGACTTTCCTTTCACAAGGATGGATTTTTGTGATGATCCCGAGCTTGAGTTGCCTAAGGGTGAGCAATGGGATGCTTCAGTAAGATACTTTGACGATTCAGTTTTTGAAAATTTTACGGATTTTTTTGTTTTTTGTTTTTTAATGTTCTCAAGAATAAACTATTTGATGTTTTCATGCGAACATTGGACCTGCTCGACCAGTAGGTTCTACAAATCTTCATCAACTAGAGAGACAACCATAGGAGGATGCAGTGAGACCAGTACAGGTCGTTGCAGTAGGACAGGATGTGCTACGAGATCCTATTAGAGGTGGAGTGCCGCATGGAAGGACTAGCATATGGGATTGATGAGACCATGGTCAATGAGCTTCCATGGCGACTTCAACGACACACAATCAGAGTGCCTAGTCGTATTAGTCGATTATTTCCTAAGATAGCTCGTGGAGTGTCATTTTGTCATGAGCACCACTAATTTTTCCTACTTAGATGTTTTGCATGTAGTTTTTATATGGATGATGTAGCCATATGTGTCTCGGGGCACATATTTTGTAAAACCAAAATTACTATATATATATATATATATAGATATAGATATATATATGTATGTATATATTCAATGTTTCCTAGTTCCTATTATGCTTTCAATATGATGTGTTGTGAATTGAAATTTATTTAAACTCTTTCCAAATGTCGATCTAAAACAAAATTAGCTATGGCATCTGATAATGTGTTCATATTTCTAGAGATATGTTCATATCATATGAAATCAAAATGTCTTTATAGAAGACACACTCTGAAAACCATGCGAAGGATGGTGGGATTTCTCACTGAATATATATTCGTGAGTTGTAGTACTACAAGTTGTGAGTCAAGCCTGATGAATATATGGTGGATACCAAGTGAAATAGCATCAAAAAGTAGCTCAACCACTATGATATACTCAATGATGTTGTTAGTCGAGCGAGCAATGCAAATCCCTTGCATTCTCACTAGCTCGCCATTCGGAGCAAAGATATCCCATGTTGTGGAGGATAGGCTCTGAGTACTATGGCTAGCACCATCGGCATAACCAGTATGCAGATTGAGAGAGGTTGACATATGCAATCCAAAAGTAAACAAAATCAACAGAAACCATAGGAAACTTTGAAAAACACTCCTGTAGACAGTATGTACACAATGTACCATGCATGAGATCAAGCATAGAATTTTTTGAGGTACAACCCATTTCTAGGCTACGCTAGTGGAACTCCATCGAGATCTACTAACTCATAAGCCCCTTTTGCAAGGACTCACTTGAAAATGTATGGGCACAGTGACATAGGTTGAACTTTCCTCAACCTAGATTTTCGGCCTCTTGGTCATATAAGAGAACCAAATCTCCTTCCGAGAAGATTCTAGGCTTGAAAATTTTGTCACATTGCGCTTTGATGAATATTTTATGGGCTTCATTAGCTAATGCAACATCGCATCAGGTTTCATCCAAATGAGTTAGACATAAAAACTCTCTCTTCTGCAGAAGTAGCAGGAACAAGTTCGATAGCTAGTTTAAGTGATGGAATTTTGCATTCAATGGGGAGGATCACTTCCCAACCATACACCCTCTAGAAGGGTGTGAATCCAGTAGCAGTCCTAACTGAGGTTCGATATTCCCACAAGGAAGCAAAGCAAAGAAAGTTCCAGTCCTATTTTTGGACCCCTATCATACATTAAAGAATAGTCTTAATAACTTTGTTAATCGCCTCAACTTGTCCATTAGCCTGAGGATAATATGGAGTGGAATTTTCATGTGAAAGTCCCAATTTGGTAGTTAATTCAGTCATCATATGATTCAAAAAGTGCTTCCCATGATCCGTTACTATTGTTTGCAGAACATTTAACCTAGAAATCATGTGGTTGAAGAAAAAGTATGCAGACGTTTCACTAGTATTTTTGAATGTAGGCATCTCTTCAGCCCACCTAGTAAAGTAGTTAACAATGACAATAATGTAGCCATGCCCCCTGGCCCAGTGAGGGTTACATGTCATAAAATCGATGCCCATTTCGAAAAGGGACCAATGGTGACAACGGGATGCAACAGAGCAAGTGTAGCGTGTAATTTTTTATCATAGATTTGACACGCATGACATTTCTGGACTGCGAGGATACAATCGCGAAAAATGGTGGGCGAAAAGTAAGCAACGCATAAGATTTCGTTAGGGGAATTTTGAGGTCTAAAATGGGCCTCCTAAGAAAAATGTACAACCAAAATAAACTTTATAAGAACCAATAGGATTCAATATGATGATGTCAACCATGGGGATGATTCACCATTTTTGGAGTAAAAAAGTAAAAGATAAAAAAATAAAAAAATAATAAAACTATCTTTCAACTCTTATTTTCAATTTATCTCCCTAAGGTTTTACTCAAATTTCTAGCGGGAGTATTCATTAGATGCACAATTTAATTTCTCATACAAGGAGTACCCATGTTGCATACTTTCGATGGACCCTGCTACACGAAAAAATGAGAAATACATGAAAATATGTGATTGCAATCATGTTTTTCATGTATTTATCATTTTTCATATAGTAAGGTCCATTAAAAGTATGAAACATGGGTACTCCTTGGATGAGAAATCAAATTATGCATCCAACGAGTGTTTCTGCTCAAAATTTGAGTAAACCCATAGGGAGATAAGTTGAAAATATGAGTTCAAAAAATAGTTTTTTTTTTTCCTCTAAATTTTGATGATGTAATCTAATCTTATTTTATTATTTCCACTATTATTTTATAATTTCCTTAGGAGGCCCATTTTAGACCTCAAAATCCCTGTAGTGTTTGTGTGATAGCGTAATTAGGTAAATGTTCATCGCATGCCCCCGAGTGACATTCATTCAAGACTTTCTCAACCTCCTCTAGAGTGAGAAATCGTCGTAAAAACATATCGATACCATGACGGTAAAGGGTGTCGCTGATAATCACATATTTTCAGGATTGGTACCAAATACGTTGTTGCTCTGAGCAAGAGCTATTAGGACGGAAAGTTTGGGTGTGAAGATAGATGAGAAAATATCCATACCATGGGTTAGATGACGAGATCAAGAACATTGACTCGTCTAAGATGGAATATCCAAATGTAGATTCAACATCAAGGGAAGGGAGATTGCACATTAGCTTGGAAAAACTAAGGATTTCTTCGAACTGGATTTGATGAATTCCAGGTCGAACTCTTAGAGAATAACGTTCCACTTAGAGTATTTTTCCCCCAGTAATTGATGTGATAATATGTATGTCATGGGGTTGCAATTAGAAATGACTGTAGTTTTGTGAAGCAAGATGTAATGGTGAAATCTCTGGACGGTTTGAACAACTACCAAAGCTAACTTTTCCACATGAGTATACCGGATCTCAGTATCATTGAGGTTTTGACTCAGATAATAAATGGGATGTTTAGTCCCCATATCATCTTCTTGGACCAACACCATAGCTATAATAGAGATGGTGGTAGCAAGATACAAGAAATAATCACGCTGATAATCGGGGGATATAAAAGAGATGCCTGAACTAGTACATCTTTCAAGGCATCAAACACTTTTTGTGCAACGTCATCCTAATGGAAGCAAATCCATTTTTTCAATAAGCGAGTAAATCCTTTGGTCAGTTCAACGTAGTTAGGGACGAACCTCCTCAGGAAGTTGGCTTTCCCTTGGAGTGTTTGTAACTGAACAAGAGTGGAAGGCATAGGAAAGTTAGTGATTTCCTGGACTTTTAAAGGTTCAATATGAATTCCTTGTTTCGAAATGATGAAGCCAAGGAGTCGACTAGAACCGACAAAGAACACACATTTGTGCAGGTTGAGTCGAATGTTATAATGTCTACAATGAAGGAAAATGGCCTGTAAATACATTGGGTGATCAGCTTGACACCTGGAGTGAGCAGGCAGATCATCCAAATAGGGTTGCATGATGTGCTTGATATTGTGGAAAGCATAAGACATCACACATGGAAACATGGCCCGTGTGTTCTTTAAACTGAAAGGAAGTTTTTTTATAAGAAAAAGTACCCCAGGGATAAATAAATACAGTTTTAGGTTAGTAAGCTGGGAGAATGTTGATTTGATTATAGCCCGAGAATTCATCCATAAATGAATAAATCTCGCAGCTAGTGCAGTCAGCAACAATATGGTCAATAAAGAGGGTCAGGTAGTTGTTCTTTGGACAAGCTTGATTTACGTCCCAATAATCGACACATAATGGATCATGCCTTGTTTCTTCATGACAGGGAAAATGTTTGATACCTAATTAGTCAAAGGAACAGGGTATATGAAACCAACCCGAAGAATAGTTTTGATTTTAGCTTTTATCCCAGCAACCTTCTTGGGATGGACCAGACGAAGGCGTTGTTGGATGGGTTTGGCATTAGGATACGTCTTGATTTCATGCACTACAATATTTGGGTCGGTACTTGGAATTTCCTCGTATGTCTAGGCAAAGACATCTCTAAATTCATGAAAAGGGCTCGATAAATCTCAATTTTAGATGAAGTACAAGATGCTCTGATGTATAAATTTTCTACTATTCCTAGTTTAATCAAAATATCAAGAGGAATGGTTTCTTCAATATTCGAAAGGTTCTTTTCAGAATCGATCTCATGAATGGAAACAAAATTCGTAAAGGTTTCAAAAAAATTAGGTAGGTATACACCACTGAGATTATCTTCAATGGTATATGGGAAGGAGGAACGATGATGATGTTTGTCCCATGGTGTGTCGTCTAACATCATGATCTCCATGATGCTTTCGCTAGTAGAGAATGTACATGAGAAAGGATCAGAGGGTGCACCATAATCCATTGATCGATCTACCCAATTAATAGAAGAAAAAGTATGGGCCGCACAAGCTGAGTAGATGGATTCATAATCTTGCTCAACGGGATTAAGTGACATTCAATTGCCAAAACTTTTGATGTCAGTTTCATCAAGGACAATCCATCGATCAGTGAGGATCGTAGATGATGATATCATGTTGATATAAGCAACTGAATTGAAGGATCTTAAAAGGGGAGGGGGAGGGAGTTAAAAAGTTCCCATAAGTGATGAATCCTTCAATAAACCAACACCAACATGTTGATAGGAATATGGGGATTTCCCTAGAAGAGGGACACTTCTAGTAACATTGGAATTAGAGGCGAAAAAGGTGAGTTGATATATGGCCACGATCCCACCTTTATAAGGAAAGGCGATAACTTGGAAGTAAGTCAAAACGATGACAGCCATAGAATAAACCCATGTATGCCCTAGTAGAAGATTATAGTCAAAACGTCTATCAATAACTTCTACTTTGACGGAGACAGATTTGCCTCCTAATTCCACTTGGAGAGAATTCAAAATCCCACAAGGTTTGTATGTCCTTCCATCAAAGAATTTTAATGTGGTGGTTGATTGACTCAGTTGGGGTGAACCAATCGCCTTCCAGCAAGAAAAAGTCATGATGCATGTCGAGGCTCCCTCGTCCACAATAGAACGATGAATGTTCTTACCATGAACAATGATTTGAATCATAAAAGCTAACTGCGTTAGAAGTAGAGGGGTATATTTTTCGATCCGATGGATCCACACATTCGATAGATGACAATAAGACCTTCTTTTAGGTGGGCAGTTTTACAACACCTCAAGAGTCGACATAGATGAAGGGGACTGAGCCAAGTCTTCAACTACGTTGTAATTTTGAGCAGCTCTCAAACAAGGGTTGGAAGTAGACTTATGGATAACACCCTTCAGAGGCTTGATAACCAATTCTGTAGGAACTAGAGGTGGAACAAGATCAGATGAAGGTGTTTCTAAACTGGTAGGTTGATCTATATCCTGACCATTTGGTGGATTCAAATTACCATAGTCCTTATTCTTAGTGGCCACCAAGACATCGATTTCAGCTTTGAGGAGGAAAGCATCAAAACTGTGTTAGAGGAAGAAGCATCTCGGTCAACCATGTGAGTTTCCTGATTGGGAAACAGGTCAGCCAACACAGTAGGATAAGTGGGTGATTTAAGGAACTGATTCACTTCAGCGCAGCGTGGAAAATCATGTGTAAAGTGATCCTTGTTACAAATCAAGCATGGCTATTGAGGCTTTCGTTTCTCAATGGAAGACGAATTTGTTTTTTATCCTATGGTGAGGAATCTTTTTTTTTTTACCTTTACCTTTCTTCTTACTTCTAAGTTGTTGTTGAGAGTTTCCTTTATCAGATGAGACGACATTTATCTTGGAAGAAGAAGTCACAGGAGGATGAGATGGAGGGTTTTGTTCAGGAGTGGAAACAACAATACCATATTGTTTACTCGCCGACTGCAAACTGGCAGAACCTATAATCCCATCGACAACATGAGATTCTTTACAAGGTGGAGGAGGAACAATATTTGAAGCTCTTAGAGCGTTTGGTATCTTATCATAGAGCATCCCCAATTGGGTATAAACCAGATCTAAATACTGAGCACGAGCAATAAATTTCTCTTCGGTCACGACTCCACCTTTGGACACATATTATGTTATGGGAGCTAACAAAGACTTAATAAACCATTCCGCTAACAACTAGTTGGGAACATAAGTCTTGACCAAATGGCAACAACGTTTCCACTCATGAATGTGATTTGAAATGTGAGTAGAGTCCGATCGTTTGAAGTTAGTCAATAGTTCTGTTCCATTTTTGTACCTTATGGGCAACTGGAAATGTGTGAGGAAGGTAGTAGCTAAAGTGCTGAAGTCGTGAAACGACACTCTAGGTAATTCAATATACCATTTAGCTGCATTTCCTGTAAGTGTTCGTTGGAAAAGATAAATTCAAATGGAATCATCATTAAGTGAATTTGATGAACTCCACAGATGATACATCATAACATGCATTGACAAGTCTTCTCCAAGATTCCCAGTGAACTTTGGGATATCAAAAGGCAACTTAGTGGGAATAATTGGCCACCATGGCGAATGAGCAATGGGGTCATTAGTAAGCCGAGCTAAAGTCTGGAGGCGGATGACCTGGATATGAAGTGCTAGCCTGGGCAATAGGCACTTGCATTCCTGGATAAGGAGGGTTATGATAATAAGGAACCTGGTTACCATAATATAGAGGGTTCTGATAATCAGCATACAAGTAGGTTGGTTACCCAACCCCAGGATGGCGATAAAGTTGCTGGAATAGTTGGGTTTGGATTTGTTGGCCTTAAAAAGGCATTTGATGTGATCCATAGTATTGCTTGATCGGGGTTTGCATTTCCCCATGGTGATGAGGCTCATTAATAGGTAAATTATATGGGCCTTAATGCCACTCCCCAGCTTATTAAAATCAACTTTTCTCACATTTTTTACATATTGTATTATATTTTCTTAGCGAGAAGGGTAAAGGTGAGATGTTATGTCATGTAGACTAATATGTATTAAATGTAGGAATTGGAGCAGTTTTGGGCTAATTTAAGTGCAGGAACTTGAAGTAGACAATCAAGAGGGATTTTAGGATATTTGGTCTCCCTCCTTAACTCCTCAATCACTCTAAGATTCCTCCACCAGACCTCATCACCTTGGAGTTACAAGCAGCCAAGCCAACCGAGTTCATTGGTAGCTAAGCCAGTGATAGTTGAAGACAAGTCAATATTGATTTTGGGAGCCAAGCCTCCCTAATTTTTAGGAATTTGTTGGTAGCTTCAGTTATATAAATAAGAAGGCTTAGGACCTCATTAGGATATGATTTTTTATTGTAGCCAAGAGGCAATTTCGAGCTAAGGTATTGTGACTGTTATTCTCATGTTAATTTTGAAATTATGATGATAATGAAAAGGGTTTCTTTGATCCAGGACTGAGTTGTCTCAGAGGGCTGAACCTTTTGGGTTAGGGCCCAACCCTAGCAGCAGAGGTTCCTCTTTTTGTACATGTATTCTTAGATTGGAATCATAGATTAGCTGTTGAAGTTATCTTTGCTTTGTTTAATTTACAAGTATTTGAATGATTGGTTAGCTTTTCTTCCATCAGTTGGAGAAGTAGATCAATATTACAGTAGTGAAAGAAAATACTTCAGAAAATCTTGTGACAATGGCCTCTTCCTCATCTTCCTCATGGGATCATGGTTTGAGGGCCCCACTCTCATAGCCCCCAAAACAAATTTATCTTTTGGTCATTACATAGCTTAGGATTTCTTGTTGAGTATATCATTGTTTATGATTACTTAGAAGCACTTGTGATTGTCATTTTTGTTTCTTGAGTTTGGTGTAGATTAGAAAGCATTCCATTCTACATATTTAAGCCATTATCCACCAATAAATCAATTTCTCAAATTCAACTCATCTTTTCCATATTTACATAAAGTTGTGCATGGATGAAGAAAATAATATATGTTGTTGCAGGAGCTACTAATTTGCAGGGAGGAACTCATTCCACCAGCATCATCTAAGTCCTCTCCACCTCTCGCCCAATCCTACCAACCACTAACTCATATTTCTATTTTGTAGCCACCGTGGACAGCCATCTTGAGCAAATCCAACCATCCTGAAGAGTTGGATTGATCATTGGCTAGTGTGCACCTTCCCCATACCTTATTCTACCATCATGCATCTTCCTAGCACTTCCTTTCACCTTCCCTACCTTCTTACAACCTTCAGCTAAGTTTCCTATAGTAAACCAAGACATCCTATAGTACAGGAAATCCTGTAGTAACTACAAGAAACCCTGTAGCAACCTATTTTAGACTGTTTTGGGAAAAAATGATGATTAGAGCCTAGGGTAGACCTTCAATTTGACTTCCATACCCATAATTTTCATTTTGGACCAACTTTTCCATACCTTCCTCCCCTACAAAAGATCATATTATTAGCTTAGGATTTACATTTCTAAATTGTAAACCAAAAGACTCTTTTTAGCAATATTTAGCTATTGCATGCATACATCAGTCATAATAGTGTTAGGATAATTTCCATGCCTATTTAGTCCAGATAGCTAGATGATAGAATGCAAGATTAAATAAGGTCCCTTCTGCAAGTAATGTGTGTTAATTATTAGCTAGGTAATTTCATGTCATTTCATAACACTTTCTATTCAACACTTTCATTTCCTTAAAATAGGCAAGCATTTAATTTTTTCATTAAAAATAGCTTTACATTCACTGTCAGTAGTCAACCTCCGTCTAGTCAATAGAAGCCTGGTTTGAAAAACCCTGGTGGTCTATCGTCCCAGTTGAGAAGTGACAATAATAGACTGTTGCATCTGCTATGTATATAGCACTGTTATCTCCAAGTTTGCATGAACCCCAGGTTGATAAAGTAAATTTGGTCACCCTAGGAGTTGTGACATTCTTGCAGCAATACTGGGGCTCATCACTTTTTTGCATCGTTGTCGGGGAGTTGTCCAGGTAGATGTAATTTATGATCTCCTTTCTATTTGACATTCAGTAAATAGATGTAATTTTTTCTTTCCTTTTAATTTACATTTGATAGATAATTGTAATTTCTGATTTCTTTCCATTCCACAAGTAGTTCCACTCAACAAATAGTTGGAATTTCTTCTTTCTTTCCATCCTGCAACTTGTTCTAAAAAACCCCTAAAAGAAAAAAAAACAACTTTCTTTCATGCCTCGTAGGAGTAGAGACAACTTATAATTTTTTTTGCCAAATATCCCCACACCATCAAACATCCAACCTTCCCTCTTCTTCAGTGTCTATCAACTAGAGGAACCATTAGGCTAACAATGAGAGATCTTTGAAGAGCCTATTGGGGAAGAAGAAGAAGAAGAAACCATTCCACAAACCTACACCATAGCTGAAAATAGAAATGGGATTGAAAACAAAAATGGAGCTGAAAACATAACTAAGGGTGCTTTTCCCATTAGAGAAACTAATGGAGATGCTAGGATGAAAAACATAAGCTCCTCTGCCCTTTCTCATTTCCATGGCTTAACCTGAGAGGACCCTGATACCTTTTTGTTTGAGTTTTTTGTCATCTATAGAACTTATGATTATATCTCTAACGACCAAAATTTGAAATTGTTCTCATCCACCCTCAAGGATGTAGCTTTGCGCTAGTTCATGGGTTTACCCAGGGACAACATCACTACCTGGGCTCAAATGAAACAAGTACAAGGATTATTGTAGGTCCAAAGACACCAAAGAGGAAATATTTAGAATTACCTTGGGACATGATGAATCCTTGGAATATTATGATGAAAAGTTCCAACTCAGCTACAAAAGGGTCAGATACACCCTCGATATTGAATGACTCAAGTTAGTCCTTCTTATAGGGACCAGGGAAGATATCCTAGAAACCCTAAATATGCTGTCAGGAGGGGACATCTACTAGCTATCTTATGCTAATATCAAGACAATTTTCAAAAATCATTCGAGGGCAGCCAAAAATAAGGGTAGGGTTATTCAAGATTTGGCCATTTCATCCTCCTCCAACACATCCATCAAAAGTAAATTTGGGAACATGTTGGAGGACTTTAAGAGTGAGATGTTGCACACCCTTGCTCTGCAAATGGACACCATGTAGATCAAGAGGAAGCAAAAAGAGCCTTAGCTGTCTTTTGTCCTAGATGCACCAGGAGGCACCCTGGAAATGAATGTCCATTGATTCTTATAGAGATATGCTCAGTGTATGAGGAAAACCACTCCACGGAAAAGTGCCCTTCTATGCTTGGATTGAAATATTTATATCAAGGAATGAAGGACTATAACTAGGTGGATTACCATACTGAGATATACCAACAACAGGTTGCCCCCCCACCATGGGAGGAGGGGATGATGGAGGCAACTACGATCCAAATGGAGGGTACCCACATAAGGAGGGTTGGGTTTTTGAGGATAGCTTTGTCCACTGACATAAGGGCTAGCCTACTGCTTTATTGTAGGTATAAATGGAGGAAGAGGAGAAGAATGTCTGGCATTCATAAAGAAGTACCATACATTATTCCTGAATTAGATGACATGGGAGAGGTCCAAGGACTAGAAGCCACACTAGAAAAGGTACCAGATAATGACTGCTAGCCAAGCGGGATGGACGAGCCACCATAAAAATGAGCTTTTGGTGATGTTACAAACATAGATGAGGATACGACAATTAATGTCTCAACCATAGTGGTGGATACAGGTTGTGAGTTTGAATCATTTCCAGCCATGGTTAAGAATCCCAATGAATATTTCCACGAGAAATACGTGGGTTAGCCCAAAGAATCAGGTAAAGGAGATTGTGTCGGCAGTTGAAGAGACATAGGAGGATTGGTTTGATATAAATAAAGTCCTTCCAAATGAACATGAGTAGAAGTGATGCAGAAGCATGAGGCTTGAAGACAAAAGACTTCGAATTTTGTTCCAAAAATACAAAAAAAGTTTACAAAAAAAAAAAGTGGGATCCTTTAGCTGTCACTTTACAAAGATTTCTAGATAGGATTTGAGCTCGAATTAAGGGATTTAAATTATTTTGCAATTAATTCAAGTATTTAGGCTTAGTTGAGATTCTTGAGGAGAATATCATGCAGATTAGATATTATCTAGGATTAAGCAGATTCGATCCATTGATTTAGGATATGATTGTTGTATGTAAAAGTATTTATGTAAGTTTTGAATTAGTAGAATGGGATTTCGACTGAGGAGGATTGGAATGTAAAATTTGGAATCTCTCTATATCTCATGAATACTGTGCATGGATGGTCAAATCCTGGAGGTCTCTTAAATTTCCTTCGAAATAGTTCAGAAGTTATTTGATTTCTAAATTGAATCTATATGGTTGAATTCACATGAACCATGTGTTGTTATTTCTTGAATTTTTCAATTATAGTGAACCGTTAATAGCCAGGATATGTTTCAAGATCATAGAAATATAATTTAGATATGGACTAAACTTGGCGGAAGTGTTAACTCTGGTAGAACGAGGAAACCTGACAAATTCGCGAGAAACCCAGAAGAAGATTAGAATCGTCCGATCGGATAGATCCAATAGATCTAAGGGTCATCGCGTGCCAACAAACGCAAACGCTAATTCAAAAATCGGACGCGATGATTTATAAAACTGAGTTAGTAGCTCAGTTAATCGTGACCGTCTGCTTGAAGGGGTCAGATCTGACGGTGATCGCATCGAAAGATGCACGTGATTTAATTTAAATTTAGGACGTGATAATTTATAAAACTGAGTTAATAGCTCAGTTAATCGTGACCATCTGCTTGAAGGGATCAGATCTGATAGTGATCACGTCAGAAGATGCACGTGATTTAATTTAAATTTCGGACGATAAGGTTATGAACTGGGGTTTTAATTCCTTTTGGTTTCGTGGAAAATTTGAAGGTTTTCCATATACCGTTAAATTAAATAGTTATGCTATTTTAACAGAATAACTAAAATTGGAGGTTGATGACTAATACTCCAAAGGAAACCTGAGAAGAAGTTCCACCCAAACTTGAAGAAGTAGTTTCTAGTTTTGAATGATTATCCTTAACACCTGCAACCAACCCACCATTAGTGGTATTAGAGCAGCCTATTGACACTAAGCAGGATCTCAAAGATCAGAAAACGAAATCCAACATGGCTTTCGGAATTGGAAGAGGACGTGGTGGTGGTCAAAGAAGAGGAAGACCAGTTGCAAATGCTGAAGTGTTGGAAACCTGAAGTTGAAGCTGCAGAAGAAGAGGAACCTGCAGAAGTTACTCCTGAAATGAGATTCTTTAAATCAGTGTTGGGATCCACATCTAAACCCAGACTTGAGGTTTCAGTTTATACAGGAGGTTTAAACCCTGAGGAGTTGATAGACTGGATTAATGACATGGATAAATTCTTTGATTATGAAGAAATGGAAGAAGGAAAGAGAGTGAAATTTGTTGTCACAAAATTGAAAGGACATGCAGCACTTTGGTGGGATGGAGTGCAGGCAAAAAGAAGGAGACTTGGTAAGCAACCAATTAAAAATTGGAACAAGATGGTGGCAAAGTTGAGAGGTAAGTTTTTGCCAAGTGATTATCAACTTTCATTATTTAGACAGATGCAAAACCTTAGACAGAGGTCTTTGACAGTGAAAGAATACACAGAGGAATTTTACAAAGTGAGCATAAGAGCTGGACAAATTCAAGATACAGACAAGAAGGTTGTAAGATATATAAATGGTCTCAGAATGGAGATCCAAGATGAGATAAGTGTGTTGTTTCCTAAAACAGTAGAAGAGGCTTATCAAATGGTATTGAAGGCTGAAGAAAAACTAGTGAGGAAGTAATCTGCCAGAAGTAGAGGTGCTTTCCGAGGAAGAGGAAGTCAAGGTGGTAGAGGAAGATCTACAACACCTAGAGATGGAGCTAGCAGCAGCTCGAGTCAGTATACACCCACAGAAGGTGATGCAAGTGGCAGAAGGAGTTATTCCAGAGGAAGAGGAGACAGAGGCAGAGGAAGAGAAATCAAATGTTACAGATGTAACAAGTTGGGACGCAGACCCTATGAGTACCCAAAAAACGCAGGGACAAATAAGAGAAATGCAATTGTTGCTCAGACTGAAGAGGAAGTAGCAAAGGTGCCAGAAGAAGAAAATGTACCAGAGAAAGGGGAATCTTTGGTAGTTAACAAAGTTTTGTTAAAGCTAGCAAAGGAAGTTGTTGAACTAGTGCAGAGAAAGACTTTGTTCAGGATTGTGTGCAAGGTTCAAAGAAAATGTTGTCAAATGGTAATTGATAGTGGCAACACCGATAATTTGGTCTCTACAGAAGTGGTGGAAAAGTTGAAATTAAAGACAGAAATATCCAACACCTTACAAGGTGTCATGGCTTCAAAAAGGACATCAGTTGTTAGTGAATGAACAATGTGAAGTGGAGTTGCAGTTGGGCAGCTACAAAGACAAAATTTTGTGTGATGTAATGCCTATGGATGTATTTCACATATTGTTGGGAAGACCTTGGTAGTATGAGAGAGTTGTGCATGATGGGAAAAAGAACACATACAAATTTGGTAAAGATGGTATTAATCATACATTGCTGCCTATGAAAGAAGAGGATGCATCAAGAAAGTCTGATCCAAAAACTCTATTGCTGAGTGGAAAAGAATACTTGGAGCAGATTGAAGAGAATGAGGTAAATTTTTCATTGATTTGCAAACCCAAGGTAATAACTACTTCTACCAAAATTTCTGATTTTCCAATTGAAATTCAAGAGATGCTGGAAAATTATTGTGATATCATTGCAGCTGTTTTGCCTAATGATTTACCACCCATTAGAAAAATTAGTCATCATATAGATTTGATTCCAGGGGCAAATTTGCCAAATAAAGCAGCTTACAGGATGACTCCCATAGAAAATAAAGAAATCAGAAAACAGGTTCAGGGATTGTTAGATAAAGGACCAATTAGAGAGAGTTTGAGTCATTGTGCAATGCCAACAGTGTTGAGTCCAAAGAAATATGGAGGTTGGAGAATGTGCATTGCTTCAAGAGCAATAAACAAAATAATAATTAGGTACAGATTTCCTTTACCTAGAATTGAAGATTTGATGGATTGTTTAAGTGGAGCAAGATATTTTACAAAGCTGGATTTAAAAAGTGGGTATCATCAAATAAGGATTAGAGAAGGAGATGAATGGAAAACTGCTTTTAAAACAAATGGACTGTATGAATGGATGGTAATGCCTTTGGGTTATCAAATGCTCCTAGTACATTTATGAGGCTTATGAATGAAGTGCTGAAAGAATTTATTGGTAAATTTGTAATAGTATATCTGGATGATATATTAGTTTACAACAGATCTAAAGAGGAACATATGATACATTTGAATTATGTCTTACAGAAGCTGCAACAAGAAAAGTTACTGCTAAATTTAAAGAAATGTTCATTCATGAAGGAAGAGTTGTTATATTTGGGCTTTGTTGTTTCTGTTGATGGATTAAAGATGGATCCAGAGAAGATAAAGGCAATCATAGAGTGGCCTTCACCGAAAAGTGTTTTTGAGGTAAGAAGTTTTCATGGTCTTGCTAGTTTTTATAGAAAATTCATAAGGAATTTTAGTAAGATCAATGCTTCTATTATTGACACTATCAAGAAGGATAAACAACCATTTAAATGAATTGTTCAAGCAGAAAAGAACTTCCAGCTGCTAAAAAGAAATATCACTGAAAAACCTATTTTAATTTTCACTGATTTTAATAAACCTTTTCAAGTGAAATGTATTGCTAGTGGAGAAGCTATTGGCGATGTTTTAAGTTAGGAGGACATACCTGTAGCTTATTTCAGCGAAAAACTGAATGAATCGAAGAAGAAATATTCTTCTTATGATAAGTAATTTTATGCAGTTGTGCAGTCATTGAGAATGTGGAGACATTACTTGATGTCTAAGGAGTTTATACTTTATTCATACAATCACACATTGCAGTACATTATGCAACAACCAATGCTTAGTCAGAAACATGCAAAATGGGTAGAATATCTTTAAAGTTTTAATTTTGTATTGAAGCATATAAATGGCCAATCAAACAAAGTAGCAGATGCCTTAAGCAGAAAAAGTATCTTAGTTCAGGAAAGTCAAATTCAAGTGTTGGGTTTTGATTTTCTTAAAGAATTATATGAGAAAGATTTAGATTTTAAAGAAGCATTTGAAGCTTGTAAAAATCTTGTTTTAATAGACAGAAGTAAGTCACTGTATTTTTTCTTGCAAGAAGGATTGTTGTTTAAAAGAAATCAACTGTGCATACCAAATTGCTCTATGAGAGAAAATTTAATCAAGGAGAAACATAGTGGTGGACTTGGAGGACATTTTGGTGTAGACAAGAATTATGAACAGTTGAATCGGTTTTATTTCTGGCCGAAGATGAGATTTGAAGTGAAGAAGTATGTAAAAAATTGTAAAGTCCGTCAGTATGCAAAGGGAAGGAGCCAAAACACAGGTTTGTATGTTCCATTACATATTCCAGATAGACCTTGGGATATGGTAAGTATGGACTTTGTTTTGGGTTTACCAAAAACTCAAAGAGGAAATGATTCAATTTATGTTGTGGTTGACAATTTTTCTAAAATGGTACATTTTATTCCATATTATAAAATTAGTGATGCTACTCACGTTATTAATTTGTTTTTTAAGGAGATTGTGAGGTTGCATGGGTTACCTAAGAGCATTGTTTCAGATAGAGACTCCATATTTGTTGGTCATTTCTGGAGGAACTTGTGGAAGAAACTTGGTACTAAACTGAGTTTCAGTTCAACTTATCATCCTAAAACTGATGGACAGACTGAAGTTGTAAATAGAAGCTTGGGTAATCTTCTGAGAAGTCTTGTAGGTGAACATCCAAAACAGTGGGATCAAATTTTGACACAGTCTGAATATGCTTATAATGATTCTCCTAACAGGGGTACAGGCCAGAGTCCATTCCATATAGTTTATGGAATGCACCCAAGAGGGGTGTCTAAATTAAGAGACTTCGGAAACGCTGAAATGAGAAGTGCTAAAGGAGAAGATTTTGCTTCAGAGATTCAAGCAATACATGAACAAGTAAAACAACAGTTACAGGATAGAAACATAAAGTACAAGAGCAGAGCAGTTTTGAAGAAGAGAGAAGTTAATTTTGAGGTTGGAGATTTGCTTTTGGCACACCTAAGGAAGGAAAGATTTCCAAAAAGGGAGTATAACAAGTTAAAATTTAAGAAAATTGAACCATGCAGAGTCTTGAGGAAATTTTCTGCAAATGCATATGAAATTGAATTATCCCCTGACATTGGAATATCTCCAATTTTCAATGTTACTGATTTGTACAAGTATGAAAATAGAAATGCAGATGATACAACAGAAGATAAAGAAGAACAAGAGGTTGACTAGGTAAAACAATTACCTACAACAAAGGCATTGCATCCAGAAAAGATTTTAGATAAGAGATTGTTTAAAAAGACAAGAGGACATGAGTATTTTCAGTATTTGATCAAGTGGAAGGATCAACCAATCGTTGATGCTCCCTGGATGACAAATGCCATGCTACAAAAATTGGGCAGTTTTGTAGAAGAGCTCATGGACAGAAGCCCATGAAGAATTTTGTCCTCAGGAGTTTGATGCAGGAGCATGAGGCTTGAAGACAAAAGACTTCGAATTTTATTCCAAAAATACAAAAAAATTTTACAAGCAAAGGAGTGGGATCCTTTAGTTGTCACTTTACAAAGATTTCTAGATAGGATTTGAGCTAGAATTCAGGGATTTGAATTATCTTGTAATTAATTCAAGTATTTAGGCTTAGTTGAGATTCTTGAGGAGAATATCATGCAGATTAGATATTATCTAGGATTAGGCAGATTCGATCCATTGATTTAAGATCTGATTGTTGTATGTACAGGTATTTATGTAAGTTTTGATTTAGTAGAATGGGATTTCCGCTGAGGAGGATTGGCATGTAAAATTTGGAATCTCTCTATATCTCATGAATATTGTGCATGGATGGTCAAATCTTGGAGGTCTCTTAAATTTCTTTTGAAATAGTTCTAAAGTTATTTGATTTCAAAATTGAATTTATAGGGTTGAATTCACATGAACCCTGTGTTGTTATTTATTGAATTTTTCAATTACAGTGAACCGTTAATAGCCTGTATATGTTTCAAGATCATAGAAATATAATTTAGAGATGGATTAAACTTGGCGGAAGTGCTAAGTCTGGCAGAACGAGGAAACCTGACAAATTCGCGATAAACCTAGAAGACGATCAGAATCGTCTGATCCGACAGATCCAACAGATCTAAGGGTCATCATGTGCCAACAAGCGCAAACATTAATTCCAAAATCGGACGCGATAATTTATAAAATTGAGTTAACATCTCAGTTAATCGTGACCGTCTGCTTGAAGGGGTCAGATCTGACGGTGATCGCGTCAGAAGATGCACGTGATTTAATTTAAATTTCGGACATGATAATTTATAAAACTAAGTTAATAGCTTAGTGAATCGTGACTATCTGCTTGAAGGGATCAGAGGTGAGGGTGATCACGTTGGAAGATAAACATGATTTAATTTAAATTTCAGACGCGATAAGGTTATAAATTGGGGTTTTAATTCCTTTTGGTTCCATGGAAAATTTGAAGGTTTGCCATATACCGATTAAATTAAATAATTATGCTATTTTAGCAGAATAATTAAAATTGGAGGTTGATGACTGATACTCCAAAGGAAACCCGAGAAGAAGTTCCACACGAACTTGAAGAAGTAGTTTCTAGTTTTGAACGATTATCCTTAACACCTGCAACCAGCCCACTAAGAAGGACGAGGCTCTTCTTCAGGGATCTCTTCAATACCTATAAGTCTGTATGGAATAGGGTCACCATCAAGCCTAAGACATATTGGTTCTATATGAGACAAAGGAAGAGAGAAAGAAGCTTCCAGAATCCCTATCATTCTCCCGTATTTCTAGAACCAAGGTAGGTGCAAAGGGGAGCAACATTCTAGTGACCAATGCATGCCATAGTGGAGCAAACTGCTGGTCAACACACCCCAGTAAGCTTATAGGGAGTGTTGGTCCTCAAACTAGCTCAGATGAAGAAGTTTAGGGTTGAAACTCTAGGAAATGAAAGGTACATGGTTAGGGATTTGTGCAATATGGTGACAAGGAGAGATAGGATGTTGATTGATCCCATTAGAAGGCTCACTAATCGAATGTGGAAAAATGGCCTATAACACATACTCAAAAATATAAGCACCATGTACCATTCATATTAATCTCCATGGCATCAACACATGCATAAAATCATCAAACCAAAATGCATGATGCAAGCCAACTACATGTCAACTCATATATGTAGCATATAATCCATGCATGATCAAAACATAAACATCTGAAATTGATGAGCACATAGCATGAGATGCATAGCCAACTCCTCCAAGGAGCCATAATTCCATCAAAATATTGGAAGCGTATAAATTTCTCCCCCTAAACATGTGCCATCTCTCCTCCTGATCACACCTTAGCAAAAACAACATCAACAACAAAAATTCATCATCAATAAATCACAATCAAACAAATAAGCATCAATAAAATCACATCTAACTGCATGTAAAAACAATATATGTCGTAAACTGCCTTTGAGCTTATGGAGGCCTCACATTCATTTTTCATTCTAAAATATCTATCATGCAAGAGCGGACTACAATATGTGCTGGTCTCTTCTACTCTGAATCTGAATATGAAGAGTACTTCTTTGATCCCCTTTCTTTGCTTACTCTTCCCTTCAATACATAAACATTTTCTGGCGTTTTGACTCTTTTAGCAATCACCCTCTTTGATATTTCTTTCTTGATGAAGCAACCTTTGGAATTGAAGACCACTTCCTTACCTCCATCTACCATTTTACTCACACTTAAAATATTGTCCTTTAGGCCCTCAATGAGCCACACATCTTCAACATTGGTCCTCTTTTCACCAAGGTTGGACTTGCTACTTCCCAAGGTTCACTTCCTTCAAAAACAACATGACCGCTTTTCATTTTATTCAAGAAATGAAATTTGATCCTATCACCTGACGTATGATGTGAACATTCGCTATCAATATACCATTAATAATCCTTATCATGTGAACAAAAAGAAATACCACACTTTCCTAACGGTTCCTCATCTTTCTTCCACAGCTCCTAATGGGTTCCTTTGTTGTGCATGAATATTTGGTTGTTGCTTTTGTACTAACGGTCTCATGGATTTAGGAATCAGGAAATCCTTGGCCATGTGTCCAAAGTTGTGACACATTAAACATTCTACATGACCAAGATAAGAAGCCAAATGATTTGATCTTTTGTTCCTCATGCTAGATTTCCAACTTCTCATACTAGACCTGCAATCAATGGTCTTATGGCCAAAAAGGTTACAAGCATAACATAAACCATTAAATAAACTTGTATACCTGAAGGAAGATTTCATTCTTTGTTGTCCAAATTGTTGCATGGATGTGTCCAATTTGGACCTACAAAAAGCTGCTATATGTCCAAACTAATGACCATGAAAACACTCAATCTCGTTCATTAAGGGAAAAAATGAATTATGATTTCTTCTTTGATCTTTACTACTAACAACTTTAGGAGTGAATGATTTTCTTGGCATACAAGCTCCTTTCAAATCTCTTCTTTGTTGTTGATGAATTTGTTGCATTTTTTCTCCAACATTGTTATGGCTACTCACAAATTTCGTTGTAGGCTTCTTTGAATCTATCTTGTTAATCTTTCCTACATTTGAACATGCATCTCCTCTTTGAAGGTTAGGAATAGATTTGCTTTCTGCTATGATGATCTGAATTTTTTCAAGTTGTTGGTCTTTCTCTTCAATTTGTTTTCTCAATTTATCTATTACAGTTTCGAGTGCCTCAATATAATCTTTCTTTTCTTTTTTCTTATTGCACATTACTTCTTCATTTCTTTTTGAATCCTCCAGTTGGGTTCTCAAGGTAGTGAGCTCCTTCTTGAGATTTTTATCCTTCTCATCACAAATCTGCAACAATTTTTTATGATCTTTACATATAGCTCTTAGTTTATCTACTTGAGCAGCTAATTCTTTGATAACAACCATTGACGATTCATATTCAACCTTAATGACAGTGATATCCTTCTCATCACTACTATCAAACTCAATAGAATCATTAGAATTAGAATTATAACATTCTTTCAACATATTACCTCGTGACACGTCTGATTTGGCTGAGATTTCAGAATTTGCAACTTCTTTTGCAATGGACTGATTTTCTTCTTTCTTCAAATTCTGTCTTTTGAGATATCCTACTCTTGCATCTAGCCATGATTCACGATCTACTCTCCAATCAGTTAAGCTTCACTAAAGAGCAATAGTGATACCAATTGTTGGAAATATATTCACTACTAAGGGGTGGTGAATTAGTAGTGATGGCCTTTATACCAATTTTAAATATTTTCCACAATCTCAAATATCCATTGCACATGCACAACATTATTTCATCAAAACATGTGACCAACAATAAACTAAAACCATAACAATCATGAGAAATAACCATGAGAAACACAAAAATGCACACACAAGAACACAAGTATTTATGGTGGAAACCCTTTCGGGAGAAAACCACCCTACTGTTGTTGTGCTATTCAGTTCTTTTATTATTATGTTGAAAAAGTCATACATGGATTAGCTTACACCCATAAGCTGAAAGACTATCAATTCAAAATTATATTCATCTATCAATTCATAATTATGTTTCTTACGGATCTACGGAAATCTATCCGCTGGAAGCTCTCGCGACCAATAATCCTCACCCAACTACCATTGGAATATCCAACTCCTATTGGATGGAGTAAACTCTTCCTACTACTAAATTCACCAAATCATTGTCTATTTTGAAACCTCCACGCCTTCACTTCCTCCATGCGAACCACATTTATGAATATTTCACATTGGTTTCTTAATTCGCTCAACATGAGAAACCCAAAAACTCCATCATTATGCACATAGAATATGGAACACAAATCTGACCCGGAGGAGGAATTTCTTCACTTCTACACATGCCAAAATACTTGCCAAAACACACCACAAGCTCCTAATTTTCTATCACAAAAAACACACAAATTCTAAATCTTCTTCTCAACTCTATCTTTGATTTCTACATACAATTCTCTGATATATCTTTGCACAAATTATGTTAGCAGTGGTTGCATTGTCTACTCACTAACAATGCCCTCACAATGGCATACTCACACAGTCTCCAAAAAAATCAACCAAATAGCCTAACAACCTTCTTCTATTTATCATTTTTTGGTGTTGAGTAACTTAGTAAATGCTACAGGTTATGGATCACCACTAACTCCACTATCCCTTTAATATCTTCAATCTTGATAAGCTTCTAAGGCCCCATGAATGTTTCCAACCATATGTCGAAAGTTATGATCAAAAACATTTCCACAACACCAAAATTAGCTGAGCAACGCAATGAATGCAGAGAAAAACTCGTGAAAAACCTCAATCGCTCCCAAACACAACCTCCATGCGACCAAAAGTCCTCAGTCGCTCCCATAGGCTTGGCTCGATGTGACTGGATATTTCCATTCGCTCCCATGACTCAACGTGCATGCGAATGGGGCTAAGGATGGTCAAAACTTAGTCAACTCTGCTCATAAACTACTCAAAATTCTTCCACAGCTTGATAAGCCTTTGTAGAAGTGTCTGGCACCTCTGCAACACTTCATTAAGTCACTGCAATATCACCAACATCATCACAAGTTAAACTAGGTTGACTAGGATGCCAACCAACAACCAAACTAAACATCTAAGCCATCAAACTTCTCCACAACAATTGCCAACAGAATGCAACTCCTAAACATGTCATACATCCTCCAACACCTATACAACCATCTCAAGCATACACTGACACATGTAGATCCTCTCCAAGCCCAAAATATAACTTCATCAACATGGGAGACCTGGACATGGAGACCATGGAGAAAAAATCAACAAGGCTACTCAACTCTAACTCTTGTAGCAGCCACCAAGACTTGTATGCAACAACATGATTAAGAAGATCACCATCATGTGAAGGCCTCCAAGTTAGTGCAACATACCATCATCCAACTCAACAACATGATCATGAGAAACATGACATATGACCATCTACACATCATCCATACACAAGCCAACTGCAACCACACATACACATGCATATTCAACTCACCTGTAACCCAAACAACTAGGTTGACATCAATGCCAACCAACCAACACATCTATAACACAAATCAATGTAGAAATTTCCTACTCTAATGTGAATCCAACCCTGATACCATGTAGAAATTAAGTTGTAGATTTGCAACTGCTCATGAAGTTTTAATCAAAATCACAAGACATTGATCTACACTACCGCTCTGCGGACATTAATTCACAATTTAGAACAAAAATTTCAGACATGCAAGAAGGAATAACACACATGCAACAAGTGTTTTTATCTAGGGAAAGCAATATGCTAAAAACCCCAATGCCTCTTGCATTAATCAAATGAATAGAGATGTATTAAAATTGCTTTGTTCAACTGACCTCACTCTACATGTGCTCAACCTATCTCTCCACTCACTCTACAAGTGCACAACCTATTATTTATGAAATTCCCTCAATTGAATTGTGCAATTCTTTTAGGTTGATCATTTGACTACATGCAACACCTGTACACTCAAGACTAATCTACAACTAATGTTACACTACCTTGGAATATCCACCTCAACTGGGTAACTCGAATTCTTTACATGTACTAGCTTTTTTGGGTTGATTAATCAGTTAACTAGATGAACACTAAGTTTGACTGAAAATTAGCAATCACACACATGCATAAATCAAGAAAATTTGAATTTCCACATCAAGTTGTTTGTTAATGTGGAAATTCGAATTTTCTCAATTTAATCAAGGCAAAATCAAATTCAGAATTTCTTGCTGCAATTTTCAACACGCTAGCCAATCCACAGTTGTGAACTTAATACTAACTCTTCAAATACCAACTCTTCAAGAGGAGAAATATCAATCTGAATAATAAAAGATACCTCACTTTTTACCATTGCATTTTCCATATTGTTGTTTCATATAGTTGTACAATTATTTGTTAACGAATTCATATTCCCATATGGGGAAAAATATGTAAAAGAAAGACCAACGCAATTCTAATACATAAGTATACATCTCATAGAAATAAAAAAATATTAATTTTATTTTACATTTTAATAGTGTTTTAGCATAAAAGAAGTTAAACAAAACATAAATCCATTCAAAAAATTTGGGAATAATTCATATTTATAACATATCTAATATTTTTAAAATAATTTTGAGGGTTTTGATCTATTAGTTTTTTGGATTTATAATTCAACAAGTATCATATCATACACTTTTAATGTATCATATCAAATACAATCAAATATTAATGAATCGTAGTGTATTAGTATATACCAAATACAATCAAATGTTTGTAAATCATAGTGTATATGCTTTTAAGGTATCATATCAAATATAGTAGTGCACCCATGCTACAAAATACAATCAGATGTTTGTGAATTGTAATTGATCCATATTGCACTCAATATTTGCCACATTTCATATTAATGCCAAAATTTCGTCCAAAGCCCAATACCTCCAAATCTTGCTACTATGGTTTACAGGAACTATCAACCACTTAATTTCATCATTGGGTTTAGAAAAGTTATTCATCATAATTATATAAAATGCATTTTCCCCTTGGTTTTATATACTTGCATTGATAGTTCATTACAAGGTAAAACAACATTTCCTTGTGTATATGCACCAAAGTTATCAAAACAAGTAACTACACTAGGACTAGTTATTCAAGTTAGTTTGTCTATTTCAAAACTTGAAATGGTAGATTCCATACAAATTTTATCCAAACCTGCATGTTCTGTATATAACTAGTCCAAAATCCATCAATTTATCCAATTTTGTCCAATTCCATATTTTGTTTGAGAGTAGTTCACTTTTGTGTCTCATTCATAATTTTCAATAGACACACCAAGTCCTCTATGTACCTGATATTGATAGACTTAATTGTTGAACTCATATATATGATGACCATACTAAAAATGTAAGTGAAGGTACCTTCACTTACAGCAAAACAATTGATTAAGTGTGTTAAGCTCTACACCTCAATTTAATATGTGGCTTGGCCAATTTCATCAAAATTGAAGACTCTTGACTTAAGGAACAAAATGGTTATGTACTTGGATCTACATGTGGCATAAGACACTTGTGATGTGGTCCTTAAAGAATCGATGAAAAGGTTAGAGACAATGCTCTTTTATATTCACCCTTACATTCTTTCACACAATTGCAGTGAATGACATTTTGTTATAGTCACACTTACATGGCATATTTTGTATCTAATGTTTTGTATTACCCTGAGTGCTCTATGAGTCACATAGCCAAACTACACTTCAAATTAAAATTCTACTAAAGGTGCATGCTAGCACAGCTGTGAACTTAATACCAACTTTTCTATGGAAAGAATATCAAACTGAATAATAAAAGATACCTCACTTTCTACCGCTGCGATTTGTCATGTTTTGGACTTGATAAACAGTGATTCAACCAATACAGTCCAATTGTTGTTTCAGTATGATTCTTTGTTGACGAATTCAGAATCGCGGATGCGAAAAAATATGCAAAAGAACCAATGTAATTCTAATAAGCATACATCTCATAGAAATAAAAAATTCGTATTCTAATAAGTATACATCTCATAGAAATCAAAAATATGAATTTTGTTTTAAATTTTAATAGTGTTTTAGTATTAAAAAAATTAAATAAAACAGAAAAAAGTTTTTAATAGTGTTTTAGCATTAAAAAAATTAAATAAAACAGGAAAAAAGTGTATTTCTCACAAAATTTGGGATTAATTCATATTTATAACATATCTAAGATTTATAATCTAATTTTTAGGGTTTTGATCTATTAGTTTTCTGGATTTATGAGTCAACGGGCATCATATGCTTTAAGATATCATATTAAATACAATCAAATATTAATGAATTGTAATGTATCCATATTGTACCAAATACAATTAAATGTTTGTGAATTGTAGTGTATATGCTTTTAAAGTCTCATATCAAATATTGTACTACATCAATGCTATACCAAATACAATCCAATGTTTGTGAATTGTGGTGTCTCCATACTGCACCCAATATTGGCCAAATTTCATATTAATGTCAAAATTTCGTCCAAAGCACAATACGTCCAAATCTTGCTACTATGTTTTACAGTGTACTGTTAAGCACATAGACCTACAGAAGCTTATTAAATTTTTCTTTTCCTTTCTTTCCTCGAATAAAGACCAAGTCCTGAATTTTCTGCCATGAGGACATCCATATATAATTTGGAAAAAGATTTGGTTACAAGTCAATAACTAATTCAAATAAAACTATTTCAATTGAAGGAGAAATTCAAGATACTTTGTAAGCACGGACAAATCCAAATAAGAAGAATATATTTATCAAAAAATAGTATATCGTTAAAAGGAGACAAACATTTCAACTGGTAAAATAAAAACATCTGGTACTTGACAGTTTGTCATAAAACCAATAGAGAAAAGTGTGGAGCAAGCAACAAAGACCTGTTTCACATAACACTCGAAAACAAGGTTGTATCCCTTGATAAAATATCTGAAACTGTATATCTTATTTCAATTGCTCAATAATAAAGAGTAAATCTTCAATGTGGCAGAAACCACCACAAGTCGTATCAAACATACTAACAATAACGATCAATTCATTAACAGTCAGTTGTCAAGTCATATTAGTTGATATAAACAATATAATCTTTACCAATTAGGCCATGACAGCATTCAAAGAAAAAATACATCAACACATCAGAAATTGGAGCTATCTAAACTAACGACTTCTTGCAAGAGCAAAAACAGTGCCCAAACCACTTTGATTAATCACTTGCTTCAGTGGTTGCAAGTACAACAAGATAATAAAGAGTCTCATATCAAAACAGATGTTCAGGAGACACTTGCCTCTCTGAAGTTGAAATGATTTCCTATAATCTTTAATAAAATTTCCTTCAAAATATATTGAACCACATCAATAGACATGTTTCCAGTTTCACATAATCCTATTTTCGTTAATGTCCTCACTATGTGGTCTGCATATCAGTCACTCCATAATCAACTGTCAATTCTGTTAAGGGAGGAATATGTTCTATCGAAAAAAGCATGATGTGGGGAAACCTAGAATCTTGATGGTCAGAAAGGACACTTTGCAGGAAAGCATTAGGAGAACAACTGTGATTGATGAAGCGAGCAACATTCCCCATTTCCTTGGCATTTATAGTAAACTTCAACTCAAGAGGAGCTGCACTAGAACCATCTTGTTTCTTTTCAGGAAGGATATCAGAAATATTACCCCAGTCTGTTGAATTTTCCTGGGAACGGCTTGCATTTAGAACGTACTGATTTTCCTCAAACTGTCGATCTATCTCCTCATCTAACAAAACTTCACCAACATATTCACAAATAAAACTACCACCTGGAATTGGGTCCCAAGATCGCACACCCCATCCGCCATTATCTTTTCTAAACACTTCCAAATGGAACTTTGGGCCTTTTTGAGACACTCTATTTCGGCAAGTTTGATGACACCTGCAATGCTCACCACATTCATAGATTAAAGGTCTCCACTTAACAAGAATTCCGTTTTGAGTATATGCCATATCTCTTCCATTCAGTTGAAAACATGAACATTTGTCACTGAAACCACAGCTTCCCTTGCAATCACAACCTTCAGATGGCTCAAGAAGCTTGGAAACAGAATTTGAATAGCTTACTTTGCTGACGTACTCAAAGTTTTTTGGGCCTTCGGCATCGTCAACATCATTCACAAGATAGACAGGTAAGTTATCCCTCTTTGACGAAATATCTGGATTAATGAGACCATGCCTGAGAGATGGGTTGGACTTCCATTTGACAGCAGACTTCAGTATATTAGATGCTAGCTCGGGCTGGCCCGGTAACCTCTCTAACCTGTACTTGAACACACCATATCCTGACTTCCCTTTATCCAACCATGAATCTTCAACCTTGTAGAGACCAACATAAATCTTTCCAGAAGGACTAGCATTGTCCTTAATACCTCGAATCACTCTAACTTCAACTCCATGATGCTTGCTTCGCTCAAGGGCAAGATTCCCCCTTTCTAGTTTCTGATCATCATTCTGTTTCTTATCCAACTTGCTATTTCCCCCCTGCCCGGTGTAAACCAATGTTTCTCCACCATCATCCTCATCATCTTCATACCCACCAGATGCTATAATACTGATTGCAACTGGATCATTCCACTCACTGTTGTTTGCACCAATATAATCTATTCCAGCCTGCACCTGACCATGCAAGCCAAGTATACACATCTCCATTCTAAAGAAAAAATGATCACCAGATTGGACTCCTGGAACAGATCCTACTATCCTTCTGTCCCGATTAAGCCACAACCCTTTCTCTAACATCATTGTCCCTGCCTTTAAATCAGATCGTTTCACACCACCACCACTACCTGCACCTGCCTTGCTAGCTTCATCCTCTACCATGAAGTTTCGACGCAGAGCATCATATGTCATAAGTACATCCTTCACTTTCTTCCTATCAGAGACTGCTGAACCATCATTGTCTCCGTCATTGGAACGGAATACCATAGTTTTCTTGCCACTACGTTTATTCTTGTTGGGAGGAGCTTTCTTCCGCTTCTTGCTGCCCGGTTCAGTGATATCTTGTGGTGTCAAATCTGTTTCTGGTTCCTCCTGATCCTCTAGATAATTCTCCTTCTTAACGGGAGTTGTCTCTGAGTCCATTGGAACTGGTTCCTCACTGTCCAACGCTTGCATTTTTGTTGCAGTATCTTGGTCAGATCTCTCTACTTTGGGTGCAGTTTTTTTGTATTTAGATGTAGAGGGTGCAACAGGCTCCCCTGCATCATTCTTCTTCGTAATCTTTTTCTTCACCTGTTTACTTTCTGAAGGCCGCGAACCACCTTCACCTTCACCTTCTCCTTCCTTGACATTATTTTTCTTCTGTACAACTTTCTTAGTTACCCGATTTGAAGGAGTAACACTTTCATCCCCCTCACCATCACGTTTCTTGTCAATCTTTATCTTAGATGCAGCTTGTTTGGCTTCAGACTTTGCTGGTAAATTACCCTCTTCACCATTTCCTTTGTCAGGTCTCATCTTCTTGGGTGTAGGCTGTTTTGCTTCAGGCTTGGACGCCATAACACCCCTTTCATTATCTCCTTTCCTGTCCATTTTCGCCTTCATTGCCGAGTGTTTGGTTTCAGGCTTTGATGACTCACCACCATCGTCATCGTCTAATCTTCTGGCAATTTTCACCTTGGGTGTCAATTGCTTGACTTCGGGTTTTGCTGGCATGGCACCCTCTTTACCATCTACTTTTCTATCAATTTTCCCCTTGGGTACCGATTGTTTGGCTTCAGACTTTGAGGGGACAACATCATCTATTTTTCTGTCAAATTTCACCTTGGCTGCAGATTGTTTCGCTTCAGCCTTCGATGACAAAACACCCTCTTCATCGTTTTCTTTTCTCTCACTTTTCGCCTTGGGTGTCAATTGCCTGGCTTCAGGATTTGCTGGCATAACACCCTCATCACCATCTGCTTTTACATCCTTTGCTGTTGATTGTTTGGCTTCAGATTTTGATGGCAGCTGATCACCTTCACCGTCTTTTCTCTTCTGTATTTTGGTTTCGGATGCAGGCTGCTCGGCTACAGACTGTACAGGCATAACATCACCTGACTCTTCCAACTTTTCGCCATTTTCCAACATGGTTAAAGCTTGTTTGCCTTCCAGTTGCCTCGCTTTCAAACCCTCACCTTCCCCTGAATTTCTCGCATCGGCATCTCCTTTCACCGGTACTACATGATCCTCCAAAGAAGCCTGCTTGACTGCCAAATCTTCTCTGGTCATCGCAGGTGCATTCCTTCCGCAGCCCACAGGAAAATCACGAAAAGCAGAAGGTCTCGATTTCTTCGAATTCGCTGCCATTTCCCTTCCCTTCGGTCTTTGGCCTTTGCCAAAATCAGAGGATTTGGCGAGATCGGCAATATTATTAGAAAGCTTACAGGGGATTTCAACAGGATTCGCTATCTCCATTGCCCGAGCTTCACTATAAATCAAACAATCTTCTCATACACCAATCATTTATTTTTTCCAACTAATAGGAAGCATAAACATACAGAAAATTCTCAACACTGCCAATATGACCTACAAATATCCACTGTTTACCAATTAAACCCTACAAATCTCCACAGTCTGCCAATCAAGCCTAAAGATATCCACTGTTTGCCAATCAAAATATGAAATGATAAGCACAGATCCTCTGTTCTGATGCGAAATGATATTCTAGAGTAGCCCCAGCAGAAAAACAAAACGAAAAACAAAGAATAAGAAAATACCTGATATTGGAATCGGAGGCAGAACAGAGAAAAGCCCAGTTTCAAACGCCACAGACGGAATTAAGAATTTCTATGAGCAGAACATGGCCCAGGTTAATTTTGAAATCAAAACCAACTCGCCTACAGAATAGATCGCACTGTTTGCCCTAGTATTATCTTTTTAGGAGACAGTTCCAATGACTTTTTGAGAATTTTGTATGGATTCTAGAGTATTTATAGATGACCGCATCGATAAGGAAACCATGAAAGCTTTTTGCATCACATATTCATGGCCGACTGATCTTCATATCGAGCCTGTTCACATAGGTCGACAAATGGACAAATGGACTTGAAATAAGTGAACTACTGGGATGTGTAATGATGAGTCGGGTACTCCCCGCAATTTATACAACGAAAGACAGATACGCGGTGATCCCGCTCCTCCAGCAAAAATTAAATGTCCCCACACCCCATTTATTGACCAAATCATGCATACTTTACAGGTCTCTTAAGCCACACATTACATTGTTAAGGGCTGTGTTGTTAATATTAAGGTCATTGACATCCTTAAAATGTTATGGTAGTTGGCATGGGTTAACCTTCACTGAAAAAAAATATATATTTAATATAATGCATTGTGAAAATTGTGAAAATTCTGGTATTTAAACAAATTTTAATTTTTTTTTTTTTTTAATCGGAAAAAAATATATGGTTTAAAAGTTTTGGAAATTGTTGGTAATTGGTAAAAATTATTTTAAATTGATAAAAGTTTAAATATGGGTTATAGTTCAAATTTTTTGAAAATTGGTAAAAATTATTTTAAATTGATGAAAAGTTTCAAAATGTAGAATAGTCCAATTATAATATAGAAGTATTTAAAATATTAATTTTAAACTTTAAAATTTTGATAAAAAATATTTCATTGGATTTTGGTGATAATAAATTGGAAAATATTAAATTTGTATAATGTTTAGTTTTTTTTAAGAGTAGGTTAATAAATGAATAAACTAAAATTTTTTAATTATAAATTATTCTCTAAATTAAGTAGGGTTTTTGTCAGAATGTGTAGTTCCATATAATTGATGGGAAATTTGATAATGAAAATTGTACTTAATTGTTATATCCCATTTTAAGAAAACTCAATTTGTTAAAATTTCAAAAAAAAGAATAGATTGGAGTGGAACTATACATTATTGGAAAAAAAATAGTATCTTCAAAAGGTAGAAAATTGTCCACTTATTAAATCACTCAATTTTGATATCACAATTTTATCATGTCAAAAATGCAATTACTTTAATAAGAAATGTAATTGAACATTTAGCTAGATCTCTAGATCTATCAACAATATCAAAATTTGCAATTCTTGAAATGGTTTTGAGATATCAAAAATCCTTATTCATCATATGCCTACGAAGTTGGAGTTGGGGCATTTTAGCTTCGACTTAGATAGTATCATGGTTGTGGGTGTTGGAAATTTAATCCTTAGAACTTATAGTAAATTTATACTATTTACTTGAGGGAATATGAAAAGTTTCAAGGGAATAGAAATTGTCATTGGGGGTCCAAGAGACCTTTTGGAAGATTACTCCAAGGGCCATACATCACGTACTTATATGTGTATTTTAATGAGAAATGCATGGCATGCTTATCTAAATCTTCTCTCCAATTTCATAGGTCCAACAGTGGTATCAGAGCCATGTTGTGTGACCTTCTTCAACCACCAGTTTTGTGGTCCTCCTCTCTCTGCTTGGTGCTCCAGAAACTCATGCAACCTCTCCATTCTTGTAAACAACCTCTCTATGCCCATTTAATTTGCAGAGTTTGCTCTCATGCTCATTTTTTAGAGCTAGAAACCCATGGTTCTCGACTCTAGGAGCATCCTCAAACTCTGGGGACAAATGATTGAGTGCAATTTCCACAGAAAACCTCCAACAAGGGTGCACCAATGTCATCCAAACAATACTTGAGATTAATGAAACTTTGTAAAGGTTGAATTTGCAACATTTGGAATCCCATTGATGACACCATAATCAGTAAATGACTAAAGATTCATCGCGAGCTTGAAAAAGGCTTGATCCCCATGAGAGAAGAGTTAGATTGATTGTGGTTTTCTAGTGTACTGTTGATGGAGAATTATAATGCAAACAAGTAAGGCTATTTGTGTTACTATTGCTAGCTACCAAACTTATCATGGAGGACATCACTTTACTAGTTGAACTAAAAGATGAATTAGGTCCTCTCATCAAAGATTGAGCAACGATATTATTACCACTCGTACTAATGACAGTCTAGCCTCCTTCCACGAGATTTCTTGAATGAGAACGACCCCTGTGCACGTTGATGAGGCCTAAATTTGACATCCCTAATCATCCATTTTATTACCCTTTTCATGTAAAATGACCTGTTTCATCCATTTTTCCCTTTATATTATCTTAATTTCATACCATATTTAGTATGAGTGTATTAGGTGGAAAAGGGCAAGTATTTTTATAATATGTTAATGAAATTACATGCTCTGGTGTACATTGGTTGGATAATGAATGTTTTTCAAGTATCAATGTGACAACCATTTTCAATTTATGTATGAAGAAGATGGGTTGTAGAAATATTTGTCAGTGATTACAAGTTGAGCAGGCTTCTTGTGACAATGCTCACACCGAGGAGTTTTCTCTACAGTATTAAGGCTACACCAACCTGCACACCCATACTTTAGAGATTTTCTACAACTGGAGAAATCCAAAGAACTAAAACCATTGTTGTTGAAACTTCTATCAACAGTTGTATGTTTTAACTTTTGTAAATATTTACTTTTTGTTTCCATCTTTCCTACATGTTTTTGTTTCCACTACTTTATACCACTTGGCCCATGAGGCTTAGAAGCAGACTAAAGAATGAAAACTCAAAAAATCAGTCTTTCTTGATAAATGTTAAGTTTTGGACACTTGTATGTTGTAACTAAAAAATGGTCGCCTCCTTCATATTAGGCTAGAACCACTAGAAGTTAGCATGTAGTTGTGTTAGCTAAGAAGTTTCTTTTCATATAAAAACTAGGATAATTGAACTAGAAAGGTTTTACTTTTTAGTTATGTTATTATTATCTTTTATAATACGAGAAACTAATTATTTGTGATCTTGAGAGTGTGTGGAGTATATTTTGTAATCACTAGTTGATTGCAAAGCAAGGGTCACTCTACAAATGTGGTGATTCTTTAATGATATATTTTCATGTATTATCCTGTGAATTTATTTCCTTTCTTGCATGCATTTTCACTAGATATAGTTACTAATTTTCTATACTTAGGACAAATTTCATCTACTCATCATATGTATAAATCATTTTCTATGAATATATATATGACTTGTAGCATTTTTTTGAACAACAATTGTAGTTTAGACACGTTTCCATTAGTTGTAATGTGTTTTCCTATATATCCATTGATTTACTTGAATGGTTCATTTAATTCCTTAGCATTGGCTATAGTGTATTTCCTCAGTAATGGAATACTATATTTTTTTCTTGTTACTCGCATTTAAGATTTATTTCTATTCATAGTAACTGTAACAAATTTTTTTAGCAACATTGCCATTAGAATTACTCTTTTTTATCATTTATGAAATCCTCTAGGTAGCACAACTATAGATTTAAATTTTTACTTACTTAGAAAGAAGAGAGGTTTTCATGTTGTTTAGTTCATAAATTGCTATAGAAATCTGTTTAAGTTTAATTCAACCACAATAAATTTACTAGCCTTATGTGTAATATATGTGAATATTTGTACATAGATTGTAAATAACCTACTCACTCGCCTAAGTGATAACATCATAATAACCTGTTGATGGTGCTGGACCCGCCAACATGTAAGGGGATCTCCTTGATAAGAAGTCGCAATTAGACCTCAGACCGTTTGGTGTAGGAGTCCAAGCAGTGGGTCGTACGGTAATGCCTTGACTGCAATTTCGCATAGAGGCAAGTAAGATAACTCTGTTGGTAGCAAGGGTGTGACAACTGCAGTAAGTCAAGGAAGGTGCATGAGAGGTTCTAACACACTGAGGGTGAGGTGAGTGTGCCCCTTGGAAACCTATAATATGGTGGCCTAGGTGCAAGCGATATAGACAAACTCGCAAATCTGGCTACAATTTCTTCAATATCTAGCCAAATTCCTCCTTCTCCACTTATTGGCGTATCAGTCATTTACTGTTAAACTGACAACCTCATGGGTTTTCCTCTAGAACCCCAATCCTTGTTATTGCCACAATTTATTACATAGAGCCCTTATACTCTATCGAGACTATAATTCCAAAGGAATTACACAAAAACACTATCGGCGCTTTAAAAATGAGGAAACTGCGTTTTCAATGCAAAATACACAATCGACGGGGATTTTGTTCCAAAGGAACAAAATACACTATCGACGCTTTTAACCACTGTTGTGACTTTCAAACAGTCTTCGTGTTAATTCCGAAGAATTACACTATCGGTGCTTTAAATGGCCCTTCCATCTCCCTTCCTCTGATGTGATAATATATATATATATATATATATATATATATATATATATTATCAAAGATCGCAATCAGCGATCCCACTATTCCAAGGGCTGAACTCCTCCACTTCGAACTTGCGATGCGATACACTTACGAACCCGATAACTTATCTGCCTTGCTCTATATTATTTCGGGTCCAGACTGTCGGGGTTTCAGACTTCGGCGGCTCCAAAGGACCTTCCCACTCCACTTGCGATTCTCCGATGCGATAAGGTTCGGACCCGATATGGGTATGAACCAGAATCAATAAAATTTCAAATCCGGAACTCTGTTTAGACTAAGTAATTTCATTATTTTCTGTGTAAATCAGAGTTTTGGCTGTGGAACTCTATACAACGATTTAAGAAGCCTGCGCTCACCGATATGAAGGAAAAACGATTTTAAAGGCTTCAACCTAAACATTAATGGGAAAATAAGGCTAATTCATCGATATTCAAACTCAGAAGAAAGCAATTGAACTGATACACACATACAATTATCAATTAACAGAGGACCACCAATGTAGATACACAGAGAAAGGTTTTTTCAAATGATAATACTTCCAGGCACTCTCTAACTCTTAGTGTCCTGTTATTTCATTTTATATGTATAGTAGATAAGCCCTCTCGGTCCTTATCCATACAAAAGCATGCCTTTTACATAAAGCGGTTTAAAGCAGTCATACATAAAACTTATTATTGCTTATCCATGAACGATTATTACAGAATGCTTTTATTCTTAATTCTATGCCTATCTTAAACTAGAAAAGCATGGAAACCGTTGGCTAAAGGACCCCACTCCTTTGCCTGTATATTTTTTGGGATTTTTGGAATAAGTTTGAAGATTTTCCCTCCAAGTCTCATGCTCCTGCATCAGACTTCTGAGGACAAAATTCTTCATGGGCTCCTATCCATGAGTTCATCTACAGAACTGCCCAATTTCTATAGCATGTCTTCTGTAACCCAAGTAGCTTCAGCGGTTGGCTGATATTTCCATTTTACCAAACACTGGAAGTACTCTCGTCCCCTTGTTTTCTTAAACACCTTCTTGTCCAAAATTCTTTCTGGCTGCAAATTCTTTGCTGTGGGTAATTGTTTTACCCAATCAATCTCCTGGGTCTCTTGATCTTGTGTTGTATCATCTGTAGTTTCATCTTCATACTTGTACAGGTTTGAAACATAAAAAATTGGCGATATTCAAACATGAGGGGGTAATTCAATCTCATAGGAATTTGCAGAAGATTTCCTCAACACTCTACACAGTCCAATTTTTTTGAACTTTAATTTGTTATACTCCCTCTTTGGAAACCTCTCCTTTCTGAGATGTGCTAAAACCAGATCTCCCACTTCAAATTTCACCTCTCTTCTTCTCATGTCTGCTCTAGTTTTATACTTGATGTTGCTATCTTGTAGCTGCTGTTTCACTTGTTCATGTATTGCTTGCATTTCTGAAGCAAAATCTTCACCCTCTGCACTTCTCATTTCTTCTTTTCCCAAGTTTCTTAACTCAGCTACTCCTCTTGGATGCATTCCATAAACAATATGGAATGGACTTTGTCATGTACTCCTGTTAGGTGAGTCATTATATGCATATTCAGCTTGTGCCAATACTTGATCCCATTGCTTTGGATGTTCGGCAGTAGGGCTCCTTAAAAGATTGCCTAAACTCCTATTCACAACTTCGGTCTGTCCATCAGTTTGTGGATGATAGGCATAATTGAAACTTAATTTAGTTCCCAATTTCTTCCATAGTGTCCTCCAGAAATGTCCAAAAAATTTGGAATCCCTGTCTGAGACAATACTCTTAGGCAACCCATGCAATCTTACAACCTCCTTAAAAAGCAAATTAGCAATGTGAGAAGCATCACTAGTCCTATAACATGGAATAAAGTGTGCCATTTTTGAAAATCTGTCCACTACAACAAAAATTGAATCATTACCTCTTTGAGTCTTTGGTAAGCCCAAAAAAAATCCATACTTACCATATCCCAAGGCCTATCTGGAATTGGTAATGGGATATACAAACTTGTGTTTTGGATCCTTCCTTTTGCATATTGACATACTTTGCAAGTTTTCACATACTTCTCCACTTCAGATTTCATTTTCAGCCAACAATAAAATCTATTCAACTGTTCAAAAGTCTTCTCTGTGCCAAAATGTCTTGCAAGTCCTCCACTATGTTTTTCTTTGATTAAATTCTCCCTCATTGAGAAATTTGGTATGCACAGCTAATTTTTCTTAAACAACAGTCCATCTTGTAAGAAGTAATCCAACCAACTACTCCTATACATCAAAACAATATTTTTACAAGCTTTAAATGCCTCTTTAAAATCTGGATCTATTTCATACAATTCTTTAAGAAAATCAAAACCCAACACTTGGATTTGAATCTCTTGAAATAATACATTCCTCCTACTTAAGGCATCTGCAACTTTGTTTGATTGGTCGTTTATATGCTTCAAAACAAAATGGAAACCTTGAAGATACTCTACCCATTTGGAATGTTTCTGGCTAAGCTTTGGCTGCTGCATAATATACTGTAGTGCATGGTTATCTGAATAAAGGATGAATTCCTTTGAAATTAGATAATGCCTCCATTTCTTCAACGACTGCACAACTGCACAACTGCATAGAACTCCTTGTCATAAGAAGAATACTTCCTTTTTGAATCATTCATTTTTTCACTAAAATAGGCTATTGGTCTATCTTCCTAGCTTAAAACACCTCCAATTGCTTCTCCACTGGCATCACACTTCACTTGGAATGGCTTACTAAAATAAGGTAAAACCAAAATAGGCTTTTCAATGATTTTCTTCTTTAACAGTTGATTTTTTTTTTATTTTTTTTTTTAATTTTTTTGCTTCAGCAGTCCACCTAAATGGCGGTTTGTCCTTCTTTATGGTCTCAATAATAGGTGCATTGATCTTACTAAAATTATTAATGAATTTTCTATAAAAGCTAGCAAGACCATGAAAACCTCTTACCTCAAAAACACTCTTGGGTGAAGGCCACTCCATGATTGCCTTGATCTTCTCTGGATCCATCTTTAGCCCTTTAGCAGAAATAACAAAACCCAAGTACACTAGCTCCTCTTTCATGAATGAACACTTCTTCAAATTTAGCAATAATTTCTCCTGCTGCAGCCTTTGTAAGACATAATTCAAATGCCTCAAATTCTCTTCCTTAGATCTGCTGTAAACTAATATACCGTCCAGATATATTATTACAAATTTACCAATGAAATCTTTAAAAACTTCATTCATGAGTCTCATAAACGTACTTGGTGCATTTGACAACCCAAAAGGCATTACTCTCCACTCATACAATCCTTCATTTGTCTTAAAAGAGGTTTTCCACTTATCTCCTTCTCTTATCCTTATCTCATGATACCACTTTTAAGATCTAGTTTTAAAAATACTTTAATCCACTCAAGCAATCCATTAAATCTTCAATTCTAGGTAAAGGAAATCTGTACGTGATTGTGATTTTATTGATGGCTCTTGAATCTATACACATTCTCTAGCCTCCATCTTTCTTTGGACTCAACATTGTTGGCACTACACAAGGACTCAAGCTTTCTCTGATCAGCCCTTTTTCAAGCAATTCTTGCACCTGCTTTCTAACCTCTTCATTTTCTGTAGGAGTCATTCTATAAGCTGCTTTGTTAGGTAGACTTGCTCCAGGAATCAAATCTATATGATGGCTAATTCTTCTAATGGGTGGCAACTCATTTGGCAAATCATCAACAATAATATCACAATATTTCTCCAACATTTCTTGAATTTCAATGGGTAAATCAGAAATTTTAGTAGAAATCATTATTACCTTGGGCTTGCAAATCACAAAAAAACTTACCTCATTCTCTTCAATCTGCTTCAAGTATTCCTTTCCTCCTAATAACAGAGTTTTTGGATCAGTCTTCTTTCCTAGTACATCTTCTTCTTACAGAGGTAGCAACGTATGATTGATGCCATCCTTTCCAAACTTGTAGGTGTTTCTTTTTCCATCATGCATGGCTCCTCTGTCATATTTCCAAGGTCTTTCAAGCAATATGTGACACACATCCATTGGAATCACATCACATAAAATTTATCTTTATACTTGCCCACCTGAAATTCCACTTCACATTGTTCATTCACTAACAGTTGATGTCCCTTTTGTAGCCATGACACCTTGTAAGGTGTTGGATGTTTCATTGTCTTCAGCTTCAATTTTTCCACCACTTCTGTAGAGACCAAATTATCAGTGCTGCTACTATCAATGATCATCTGGCAACATTTCCCTTTGACTTTACACACTGTCCTGAATAAAGTCTTTCTTTGTGATGGTTCAACTACCTCCTTTGCTGGCTTGAGCAAAACTTTATTAACTACCAAAGATTCTCCTCTCTCTGGTATATTTTCTTCTTCTGTCACTGCTGTTGTTGTTGCTTCTCCCTCAGCTTGAGCAACAATTGCATTCCTTTGATTTTTTTCTACATTCTCTGGGCACTCAAAAGCTCTGTGTCCCAGTTTGTTACATTTGTAACATCTTATTTCTCTTCCTCTTCCTCTGCCTCCTCTTCCTCTAGAAAAACTCCCTCTGCCTCTTGCATCACCTCCTGTGGGTGCATGTTGGGTTGAGCTGCTACTAGCTCCATATTTAGGTGTTGTAGATCTCCCTCTACCACCTTAACTTCCCCTTCCTCGGAAAGTACCTGTCCCTCTGGTAGACTACTTCCTCATGAGTTTTTCTTCAGCTTTTAGTGCTATCTGATAAGCTTCCTCTATTGTTTTAGGAGACAGTAGACTTATCTCATATTGAATGTCCATCCTAAGGCCATTCACATATCTAGCCACCTTCTCATCTATATCCTGGGCTTCTCCAGCTCTTATGCTTACCTTGTAGAATTCCTCTGTGTACTCTTTTACTGTCAAAGACCTCTGTCTAATATTCTGCATTTGTCTGAACAAGGTTTGTTGATAATTACTTGGTAAAAACTTACCTCTTAGCTTTGTTACCATTCTGCTCCAATTCTTGATAGGTTGCTTGCCAAGTCTTTTTCTTTCCGCCTGCACACCATCCCACCAAAGCACTGCATGGCCTTTTAACTTGGTGACAACAAACTTGACTTTCTTCTCATCTTCTATTTCTTCATAATCAAAGAATTTCTCCATGCCATTAATCCAGTCTATCAATTCTTCCGGATTCAGTCCTCCTTCATATATTGGAACCTCGGCTTTTGGCCTAGCTGTGGATCTCAACACTGACTGAAAGAACCTCATCTTAGGAGTAACTGCTACAGCTTCCCCCTCTACAGCTTCAAACTCAGGTTCACTAATATCTCCATCATCTATGTTTCTGCATGTTGTTAATGCATCCAATCTAGCTTGCATCTGTTGTACAACTTCCATTACTTCAGCGTTTGCAACAGGCCATCCTCTTCCACCATGTCCTCATCCGCTTCCAAATCTGAAAGCCATAGTAACTTTCCTTCTCCTGCTTCTAAGATTCAATTCAATGTCAGTTGGTTGCTCTGATACCACTAATGGTGGCTTCGGTGCAGGCGATATAGACAACCTCGCCAATCTGGCTACAATTTCTTCAATATCTAGCCAAATTCCTCCTTCTCCACTTATTGGCATATCAGTCATTTACTATTAAACAGACAACCTCATGGGTTTTCCTCTAGAACCCCAATCCTTGTTATTGCCGCAATTTATTACACAGAGCCCTTATACTCTATCGGGACTGTAATTCCAAAGGAATTACACAAAAACACTATCGACGCTTTAAAAATGAGGAAATTGCATTTTCAACGCAAAATACACAATCGGCGGGGATTTTGTTCCAAAGGAACAAAATACACTATGATTCGATGCTTTTAATCACTGTTGCGACATTCAAACAATCTTCATGTTAATTCCAAAGAATTACATTATCGGTGCTTTAAATGGCCCTTCCACCTCTCTTCCTCCGATGTGATAATATATATATATATATATATATATATATATATATATATATATATATATATATATTATCGGAGATCGCAATCGGTGATCCCACTATTCCAAGGGCTGAACTCCTCCGCTCTGAACTTGTGATGCGATACACTTGTGGACCCGATAACTTATCCACCTTGCTCTATATTATTTCGGGTCTGGACTGTCAGGGTTTTGGACTTCGGCGGCTCCAAAGGACCTTCCCACTCCACTTGCGATTCTCCAATGCGATAAGGTTCAGACCTGATATGGGTATGAACCAGAATCAATAAAATTTCAAATTCGAAACTCTGTTTGGACTAAGTAATTTCATTATTTTCTGTGTAAATCAGAGTTTTGGCCACGGAACTCTATACAATGATTTAAGAAGCCTGCGCTCGCCGATATGAAGGAAAAACGATTTTAAAGGCTTCAGCCTAAACATTAATGGGAAAATAAGGCTAATTCATCGATATTCAAACTCAGAAGAAAGCAATTGAACTGATACACACATACAATTATCAATTAATAGAGGACCACCAATGTAGATACACAGAGAGAGGTTTTCTCAAATGATAATACTTCTAGGCACTCTCTAACTCTGAGCGTCTTGTTATTTCATTTTATATATAGTAGATAAGCCCTCTCGGTCCTTATCCATACAAAAGCATGCCTTTTACATAGAGTGCTTTAAAGCAGTCATGCATAAAACTTATTATCGCTTATCCATGAGCGATTATTACAGAATGCTTTTATTCTTAATTCTATCCCTATCTTAAACTAGAAAAGCATGGAAACTGCTGGCTAAAGGACCCCACTCCTTTGCCTGTAGATTTTTTTGGATTTTTGGAATAAGTTTGAAGATTTTCCCTCCAAGTCTCATGCTCCTGCATCATAATAGCACGTAGCTTGGAAGGGAACACATGAGCGAAGATGCATCAAAAGCTGGAAAGCATGTTAGTGAGAAATCCAAAGTGATGGTTAAACCAACAACACATTTTAGAAAGATTCATACATACTTATACCAAATAGTCCATACATGAAATACATATATCATTTAGAGTAAACCAGATAGCATAGAATACAATACAACATATGCATGAAACGTGTTGGATCTATTATATTAAGTGTAAGTTCCAGTCATACAATACATCCATGTCCAACCACTAGTTCCAATAGTGGAACGTTATAGCCACAACTGCCTACTCCTCCAAAGAGATGTACTAGCTCTGCGCAGTGGAGAAGCCAAGGCTCATTACAATATTGTCCAAGCTTTCTCTAAGATACTCCTATTGAAGCTTGGCTGACCAAAAGCCTTTACAATGAGTTATGAGGTTCTATTTATAGCAAAGGGTGGGGTGACCCTTGACATTCCCCTTTGTGATAGTTCATCTACCCTCATGACTCTTCATCTACTCTATGACTGTTACATCCAATTATTGACACTCGAACTTCCACTTGAAACGATGTTATGTTACAATGCACATGTGCTCGTGTGACACAAACGGCTTCAGCAAGCCATGCAAGACATCACTGACACTTGGTCCATTGTGGTGAGACCAACTCTTTGACATCCTTGTGATGGTGAAGGTGGTCAGCTAATGCCAAGCTTGTTTGTCTGTGATGGTGTGCATGCAGCCCATGGTGACATCTTGTTGAAGTGGACTCTTGCCTCTGTTGCATCCGGGTGCATTGGTGTGGCTCCTTCATCCAACTCGTCTGTTAGCATGCACATGGTCTTCTTGGTGTAACCGAACCGGCAACACACTGATGCATAGTGTCCATGTTGATCTTCCACTGTGTGCTGGTGGTCATGCACATCAACTGTCAACTACATGCTCAGCTCCAGTTAGACATTCTTCTTGTCTTCGCCTTGGTGAGTGTGCTGAATGGGTTGGATCACATGTGTGCGCACAATGACATGCATGTTGTTGAATCCCTTACATGTGATCAACAACATTGCTCACCATGTCTGCTCTGTGCCAGCTGTTGGGATGGATCTATAACTTGTACGGGCGCAGTTTCATCCGTGAGTGCATGTTGCACCCCTTGCTGTTCCTATTCCTATTGTAACTCATTCGCTTGTCTATGCAGCTCATGTTCTTCCTTGAGTTGCTGCTTCAGCACATGAAACTCATTCTTTGTTCCACTCCCAGTCTTCGCTTGATCTCCATGTTGTGCCGTCACCTCATAGCGTGAGTCTCCAAAGTTGCTTTCATCATCAGTGGATCTTCTTGAGCTTGAAAATTTGTTCTGCCTTTATGTTGTCAACAACCTTCCTCTCGAATTTATTGCATTGCTTCCTTCAGTTGATGTTCATGATGCTTCTCGCTGTGATGTTGTTGCCATCATATATTGATGTCCTTGTCTACGAACAACTTGATGTCTTCGTGGGTAGGAAAGTTCATAGAAACTTGATCGAATGCATCCCCAAGTGTGCTCTGAACGTTGTCTTCATCTCTGCTCTCTTGGAAACCATTGTACTTGTACTGATGAGAGGCAGATGAATACCTGTGATACCTGGAGACATGGAAACACTCATGGCAAACAATCTGTTATTTGAAATCCAAAATGAACTTGAGAACTGACTTGCAACATACCTGGGTGATTGATCATGGAGGTCGCGCAATTTCCGTCAGGAGACTGACTACCAAAACTACGCAAGGCATAGTCTGGGCTGCTAGAAGGCTAACTGATTGCTGGAAATGCGTATTTCTAGAGAGGAAGGCAAAGATTTCCCTCTGCGAATTGCGCAATGCGGTCTCGGTGAGGCAGAGTCCGGGTTAAGACTGCCCAGACTCGACGACGGGTAATTGAACACGAATGTGAATGCAAATGCATGGTGATTCTGAGTGTAAGCATAAGTGAATGATCATGCATGCAAACTGTGAATGACAGATTCAGAAAACGGAACAACATGCATGTGGGTGAGGCGAGTCGCCAAATCGGTGACCGTTCATGAAAAACAGTTTGATGCATGCGACAACAGTGAGATGTTAATGAAAACTGAAACGGTGCTAGTACAAGCTAGTATGTATCAATACGAAAACAAGAGCTCATTGAAATCAAGCAGACAATGTTCATATGAAGCAAAACACAAAAAGAGCCAGAAATGCAACACAAGACATGGAAAGTGGGCTTACCCCAAAACAACCGAGTTGAATGTGCTGACAGCTCCTAGATGTGATGTGGGGTGTTAGAGCTACAAGGTTGATGTGAGGAATGAGCTTTGCAACGTTCGGTTGATGAGTTTTGATAAAATCGAGGCTGTGACGTGCATGCCACAAATATAGGGAAAGCAACACATGGTGGGAGGTTTTTGAAATGATCCTTGCATGTAATCTCCAACTGCCAAAAATAGATCCCTGAAACAAGGGATGCCTTTGCATGCTTCCTTGGGATAAGCAACCCATGCATGCAAGTCTGTTTTTCTCGGTCCCGGAGGGAACCAGTCAACTCAACTGCACATGCAAGAGGTTGTTCAATTGCTGGGGGAAAATGTGCATTTATGGCTAGGAGATGGGTTGGATGCTCAGAATATTTGTGCAAGTTTTGGGCAGAGCAGTTGACTGCTTCTAGGATTTGTGCAAATTCTAGGCTGACCAGCCCAACTGGGAAGGATTGTGCAATTTTCTAGGTGAAGCTTGCTCAATAGAATTGCACAATTATGGGGCCCAATAGGCTGCCAGTCAGGATTGCGCAATTTTTGGAGGGAAGGCTAGTTTCCCTTCAGATTTCCACAAATTCTTGAAGGGGCTTCTCAGCCTGCTACTAGACCAACTCCGGATGAACAACCTGTGAGGGGAATGCATCAAGGATTGATCGACAGGCTGTCTTTCTGCAAGAAAATCACTGGAGCTTGTGTACTTGATGAAGCAAGACATGTTGTTGTGAAAGGTTGGTAGGGAGGCTCCAAAACGAAGCTAAGGCAAAATTTTGGAGGGTGGTTGTAGCCGCTACAACACTTGGTGACACACTTGTAGAACTCCATTTCTCTAAATTGACCTTGTTCATGAAAAGCAAGTCTAACACCTCTGGAAGTATTGTTTAGTTCTCATTTTGTCTCGGTTTCACACTAGCTTGATTGTAAGATGTAGCATCTGCTAAGCTCTTGGTCGATTGACACACATTTCAAGCCAATGAAACATATTTGTTTCGATTGGGATTGAGGGGTATTAGTCGTCAGAGTCATAGTTTCATCTTTGGTGTTGCTCTGCTGCCAGCAGGCCTCGATAGTACCCCGGCAAAGTCACATAGGAACACAAGCATGGCTCCGTTGCCAGCAAGCCTAGTCAGTACCCCGGGAGAGTAACTTGCATCACCTCTCTACGTAGGAAGCCTTTCTCTTCTTTCACCTTATTCATTTTTTTTCAAACTTTTTTCACTTTTTTCATTTTTGTAACTGTTATGAAACCAGCTCAAGAAAAGATAGATCAACGCCTTAGAATTCAGCCTCTTCGAGGGGGCAACCTCCTTTACATTACATAAATGAACAATTCTTGGATGATTCAAATGACAAAACCTCCTTTCTATATATAGGAGTCTAAGGAGTCACAATATAATCCAGCCGACCTAACAATAATAATATAAAGCCACAAAAATAACAATAGAGGGATTCTATGGGGCACAGAAATAACAATATGGGGGTAATAGGGGCACAACAATATAAATAAGGGGTATAACTACAATAGTAATGGGGTAATCACTAGTATTATAGGGACCCAACATGCCCCTCTCCTTCAAAAAAGTGTTGTCCTCAACGCTTGAGTAGTTCTGGATACTTCTGCATAAAATTCTCATCCTCCCATGTGGAATCTTCAGCGGATAAGTTCTTCCACTTGATAAGATACTCTGAAATTGATCGATTTCGTAGCTGTCGAGTTCTTGTTTCTGTGACTGCTTCCGGTTCCAATATAATTTTTCCTTCCTCGTCAAGTTCTGGCAATATTGTTTGAATTGGGAGCTTGTCACCTATAACCTTCTTTAAACATGAAACATGGAAAACTGGGTGCAATCGAGAAGCTGCAGGAAGCTCCAATTTGTATGCCATAGTACCAATCTTTTGCAACACCTTGTACGGACCATAATACTTTGGTGATAATTTATTATCCTTCTTAGCTTGCTTTAGGGACATTTGCTTATATGGTTGTAGCCGTAGGAATACCCAATCACCTACATCAAAACTTCTTTCACTGCGATGTTGATCTGCCTGTTGTTTCATTCTATTTTGTGCCAACACGAGGTTATCCTTTAAGAGTTGGAGGACTTGTTGTTGATGTTCGATGTGATGTTCCACTGCCTGAACCTTAGAATTTTCTCTTAAATATGATGTGATGGATGGTGGTTGATACCCATAAAGTGCCATAAATGGGGTCATTTTTGTTGCTGTATGGAAGGAAGTGTTATACCACCATTCAGCCAGAGGCAACCATTTGACCCATTGTGTCTGTTTATCAGATACAAAGCAACGAAGATATCCTTCCAAACATTTGTTTACTATCTCAGTTTGCCCATCAGATTGAGGATGATAAGATGAGCTATGAGCTAACTGAGTACCAAGACAAGAAAATAATTCTGTCCAAAAATTTCCAGTGAAAATGGGATCTCTGTCACTTACAATAATCTTTGGGTTTCCATGTAGCTTTTGAATTGTTTCCATAAATGCAGTAGAAACTGTACTGGCTTTAAATGGATGTGATAATGCACAAAAGTGTGCATACTTGGTAAGTCTGTCAACTACCACCATGATGACACTCTTTCCCTCAGACTTGGGTAAACCTGTGATAAAATCCATTGAAACCTCCTCCCAACGTTGGCTTGGAATGGATAAAGGTTGTAATAGACCCGGTGTCTTAATTGTTTCAACTTTATTTTGTTGGCAAACCAAACATTCCGCCACAAACTTTTGAATATCTGATTTAAGGCCATCCCAAAAAAATTCCTTCTTAACCCTGTGGTAAGTTTTTAAAAATCCTGAGTGCCCTCCTAAGGGAGAAGTGTGCAATTCCATAAGAATCTTTTGTTTTAGCTGGGAATTCTTACAGAGGTATAAGCGATCTTTGTACCATAACGAATCATTTTGCCAGCTAAATGTATCAGAAGTACTGGAATCTTGTTGTAGCTTTCGAATAAGTGCCCACACTTCTTCGTCATTCTTCCATTCCTCCCTTGCTTCGTTTATCCAATCTGGTTGGATAATAGAAATGGCACACAACAATGCTTCCACATCCTCATCCTTTCTTGAGAGTGCATCTGCCACCACATTTTGCTTCCCTTTTTTGTAGATGATTTCAAAGTCATAACCCAACATCTTTGTGACCCACTTTTGTTGCTCTTCAGAGGATAATCTTTGTTCTAAAAAGTATTTAAGGCTATCATGATCCGTTTTTACCTTGAAGTGTCTTCCCATTAGGTAGGGTCGCCATTTCTTAAGTGCATGGAGTATTGCCAACATTTCCTTCTCATAAATAGCTTTGCTTAAAAACTTTCCCTTGATTGGACGACTTTCAAAAGCAATGGGTCTTTCATCTTGCATTAGAACAGCACCAATTCCATTTCCTGAAGCATCACATTCCACAATAAAGGTTTTTGTGAAGTCCGGTGTAGCTAAGACCGGTGCTTGGCACATTGCCTCTTTAAGATGTTCAAAGGCCTTTGTTGCTTCCGGAGTCCATGAAAATGAATCTTTCTTCAATAATGTTGTTAGAGGTGCTGCTATTCTCCCATAATTCTTAACAAACTTGCGATAATACCCTGTCAACCCAAGAAATCCTCGCAGATGCTTTATGGATGTGGGGATTTTCCATTCCTTAATGGCTTTAATTTTGCTAGGGTCTACCTTAACTCCTTCATGAGATACAATATGACCCAAATATTCCACCTCCTGGACTCCAAAGAAACATTTGGATCTTTTTGCATATAATTGTTTCTCCTCCAATAGTTGTAGCACCCTGTCAACATGTTCAACATGATCCTTCCAAGACTTGCTGTAGATTAGTATATCATCAAAAAATACTAACACAAATTTTCTAAGGAATGGTTTGAAAATTGAATTCATCAAACCTTGAAATGTTGAAGGTGCATTGGTAAGGCCAAAAGGCATGACCAAAAATTCATAATGACCCTCATGAGTTCTAAATGCTGTTTTCGGAATGTCTTCAATCTTCATTCTGATTTGATGATATCCCGAACGAAGATCCAACTTGGTGAAGTAAATTGATCCATGCAATTCATCCAGTAATTCATCAATGACAGGAATGGGGAACTTATCTTTAATAGTGAGCTTGTTGAGCTCCCTATAATCTGGACACATGCGCCATGATCCATCCTTCTTGTGCACCAATACTACTGGAGCTGAGAAAGAACTTTGACTCGGTTGAATTATACCAGCCTCTAGCATTTCTGCAACCATACGTTCAATTTCACTTTTTTGGACATAGGGATATCTGTACGGCCTGATGTTTGGAGGAACACTTCCTGGAATCAGATGAATAGCATGATCATGATCACGCATAGGTGGGAGACCTTTGGGAGTCTCAAATACCTTGGAATGATTGTCCAAGACTTTTTGGAGATCTGGAGAAATAGATGATTCCAATGTGGAAACATCTAGCGAACATAATTGTGCAATTACACCTCTTTGCTCCTTTTTTAGAAGCTTTGTCATGCCATTAGAGCTGATTATCTTTCCTGGTTTCCCTGCAATACCCCTTAATTCAACTTCCTTTCCTTCCGTAGAAAATTTGATGAAAAGTTCTTGAAAATTAAAAGCTATTGTACCCAAGGATTGTAGCCATTGGACTCCTAGTACAACATCAGCACCTCCCATTGGAATGGAAAGCATTGGGCTAGTCAATACATATTCTCCCATGGATAGCTTGATATTATGGCACTTTCCAGAGCAATTTATTGTTCCTCCATTTGCAATCATCACTTGACACTCTGGTGCTGGATATAGGAAGCAATTCAATTCTTTTGCTACCCTACAATGAATAAAATTGTGGGTGCTTCCTGAATCAATCAACACTATTACCTTTTTCTTCTTGATTTGTCCTTCTATCTTGATGGTTTGAGGAGTGGTAATTCCCGCCAATGCATTACAAGATATGGTCGGATTTATTTGTTCTTCATCTAGGCTTTGTTCCTGGAGTATATCCTCTTCTTTTGACCTTTCTTGCTCCTTTTCTTCTTCCTCTTCACAATCTATGTAGAATAATTTCTTCTCAGCACACTTATGACCTTTTGTGTATTTGCTATCACAACTGTAACAAAGCCCTTTTGCTCTTTTTTCTTCCAATTGTTGTGGTGTCAACCTTGTAGGTTGTGGAAGACTAGGGGCAACAACACTTCCGTCTTTATAGTTGTGAGTGGTATGCTTCCTAGTTGCCATAATTTTGCTTTCCATTTTTCTTGCTAACCTGAATGCCTTCTCTAATGAATCAGGTTCCCAAAGGCGAACATCATGTTGGATATTATCCTTTAAAGACCCTATGAACACATCAATCCTATGCTCCTCTGGAATATCTTTTACCCTTATGTTCAATTTTTGGAACTCCTCAATGTGCTCCATTATTGAACCCTTTTGTTTGAGACTTATCAATTGGCTAAAAAAAGTGTTGCTTTTTGTATCCTCATAATGTGCTATCAATTCTTCCGTAAAAATTGCCCAAGTGATAAATTGTTTACGAGAACAAAGCCATTGATACCATACAAACTGATTTGGTTCCAAATATAAAGTTGCCATACGTACCTTTTGTGTGTTTTGCACATTATTGAGATCGAAGAATTGCTCCATCTGTAATATCCATGTGGCGGGATCCTTGCCATCAAACTTCCTCATATCGATTTTTGGAATATGGTGATTCTTCGATCCAACATTAGCGTCTATGGAATCATGATTAACATTTCTTTTGTTCTCATCATGAGTTTCCTTTACTACCTTTTCACCATTAGTAAGTATTTCTTGTAGAAAATTTGTCAAATCTGTCTTCAAATCTGCCATGCCTGTCTTCAAATTTGTGTTCAAATCTATCTTCAAATTGTCCATCTTAGCTTCCATGCCATTCATCTTAGCTTCCACACCATTTATCTTAGCTTCTGTTAACTTTTGTGAGCGTGACATTTGTTGCACTTGTTCTTGTAATTTTGATATATCATGTAGCATTTCTTCCTCTTCTTCATGAGTCATGCTAGAGCTTTCAGGTTCCTTACTAGGTGTTTGCATTTTCTTTCCTCGGGGCATCAGTTACCGATAATAATGCTCTACTATGCCCTTTGAATTCCTTCAAAATAAATTTTCAAACCAAGCTTAAGCAAAAATTTAAAAAAATCTACACACCTTTTTTCACTTTGTAGGAGCTCGATATTGCCTCTGATGTATCTCTGTACTTTCCAATCATCTAGTTCTGAATTTGTGAACTGTAGTAGCTCTCTATGTCCTCTTTCCAATGCCACCAGTCTGATCCAAATTGGATTCTCCAAGAAAGAGTTATGCACAATCTCCCAAGATGACCTGATTATAGACCTTTCAGAAGAGCGAAGTTGTATGAAGTGCCACGTGTACAATTTTCAATATTTGGTTCTAAAAAAGATATACAAGAAACTACAGTCCGTCCTCTTTCTGTACCTTCTTACAGAATTTCAATCTGATTCCCAGAGAGAAAGTTATGACGATTTTCCCCAGGTCACCTGTTTTGAATGTAATTCAGGAGTCTGCAAAAAGACCAACTTCCTCAGATCATATCTCTGCAAATATCACGTGAAAAGCTCTGAAATTTGGATCCAAGGTTCAACGCAATTTCTTCTCAAATGGGTTTTTTTTTCGACTTCTGAAACGTCACAGAAACAAAGTTATAGTGAAAATGCCACGATGACCTATTTGGAGCAGCGAAACCCTAGAATCCAAAGCTCTGATACCAAATGTTATGAAACCAGCTCAAGAAAAGATAGAAAAGATAGATCAACGCCTTAGAATTCAGCCTCTTCGAGGGGGCAACCTCCTTTACATTACATAAATGAACAATTCTTGGATGATTCAAATGACAAAACCTCCTTTCTATATATAGGAGTCTAAGGAGTCACAATATAATCTAGCCGACCTAACAATAATAATATAAAGCCACAAAACTAACAATAGAGGGATTCTATGGGGCATAGAAATAACAATATGGGGGTAATAGGGGCACAACAATATAAATAAGGGGTATAACTACAATAGTAATGGGGTAATCACTAGTAGTATAGGGACCCAACAGTAACCGTGCATAACACTTATTCATTTCAGAGGCAGAAGAGAGATCCCAACTTATTGAGAGAAGAATAGGTTGTTCCAGCAGAGAAGTAGTTTATTATACATCTGACGTGTCTGTTAAGGTTTTCCCCCTCACCTTACTCTACTTGACTAAGTTGACAAGGGTTAACCCAAAAACAACTGACTAGAGTAGGTGACACTAGTTAGTGCACAAGCGTCGTGTTTTCACCAAGGTTCAATTCGAACAATACATTTTTTCCTTAGACGTATCATGGACTAAAAGTAACAAGCTCTTCATACAGAGGCAAGATGACAGATAACCAAGTAGTGATAGCAACAAAAGTCCTCTTGTACTTTACCCAGCTTGCTTCAAGAGTCATACATGGTTTCATGCGAAACTATCCTATGAACGAAACAAGCAAACTAACAAACAACAAAGCAAGGCAAGAGCAGAAGCAAAAGTGAAATCAAAGCAAGTAATCAAACAAGCAAGCAGACAAACAAACAAAAAAAGCAAGTAAGCAAACAAGCATGCAAGCACACAGACTGAAAGCAAACACTACTCCTACTCCTAAGCTAATGGTGCATGGGCCATCTCACATGAAGTGATACTTCCAATGCAACCACCAACGCATTGGTTGACCCATGTTGGTGAAGGCATGGTTTGCAAACAAGACATCTATGTGAACTAGCAAACAAGAAAGATAAATCAGTGAAGACAAATACACTCCGAGTTTACAAGCGACCACATAACAGAGATGAGTGAAAGCACATGACATGCATTCTGTGGAGCTACCATGGTGTTGTGCTACACTGCATGCAAATGTTGAGTGTGTGCATTCTTTTGAGTGTGACATGCAAGCAAACGTGAAAAAGGTAGACCACTTATGTTGTGCATGTGTGCTTGTTGTGTAAGATTCCTCCAACGCATGAGCAATGGGATCGTGTAGTTTGAGTGGAGGAAGTGAAATCTGGGTGTTTGGTTGATCTTCAGTGCAAAGTAGAGAGTGATGAGGATCCTTGAGTGTTTCAACAATTTCCTGATCGGAAGTGAAACCAACCCCAGGACAGTGGGGGCCTGACATAACCATCAGCTCGAGCTAAAGTGCCTCAACAGTCTGCGGGGTTTCGACTTTGTTGACAGATAGATCATCGTAGACCAGTGTCTTAGACAGATTAACAACAATTGAATCAACATCGTGATTAGATGAGGAAGTGAATAGATCACGACAACCAAGATCAGAAAATTTAGGATGTTTGTCGGCATCCTCATGATTTGATGAATCGGGCAGAGGGGTAGATGGGAAGCAAAGATGTTCACCCTCTGTGTTTTCAGGAAAGATAGATGACAGATCAGATGGATTTTCCAAGGAAGATGTGTCCTCTCCACACTGTAATGACAGATTTCCATTCGACACGTCCCGTGAATGATTAGAAGTAGAAACATCCAGAAATGGGTTTTCACAGGGGAAATCAACAGTGGAAGAATCACAAGGGATGTCAGGATGAAGCGGATGAGGCGGGGCTGGAAGGGAGTCATCCTTCATTGCAAGTTCTTCATTAGATTCCTGCACACACTCATCATGAATGATGGCGCAGGTTGGCTGCGTAACACCAACTCTGTCGATAACTTGATCGTCGTTCATAGTAGGTGAGGAGTCCGGAATGGGAGAACACAAGACAGTACAATCTGGAGGATCAACAAAACACAAGGACAAAGGTCGAGGGAACGAATCCATGTGACAACCAATAGGCTTGCAAGCAAAATTTGCGCAGATATCCAGAGCACGTGGGGTGGGAGGATGTGATATTTCAACAGAGGTGTGTGCATGATCTCCCACATCACTCCGTGGTGGTGGAGCTGTTTGATGAGGTGAAGGCGGACAGTCACTTGTGACAGTGACTGTTCCTGCTTGTGATTGCGCAGCTCTATCACCAAAGTATGCTGAGTAGGGTTTGGATATGTGAAGAAGATACTCAAATCTTCCATAAAGAAATTCCCAATCAATTTCATCTTCAGGAAATCGGTAGGAAAGATTACAAAAGCCTCTATAAAACTGATCAATAGATTCATTGGGTGCTTTTCGTTATTTCAGAATTTCTTGACCAAGTGCTTCATGGTCAAAGTGATTGAAAGCACAATCTATCTCTGCGACTAGATGAACAAGAGAATGAATAGATTTTTTGGGCAGCGTGGCACACTAGTGCATTAGGTGCCCTTGAAGCGTGTAGATGAACAACGCGTAGCTCATGTATTCCTCAAAGAATCCATGTCTTTTGCATGAGCCTATAATGATGATCACGAGCCTAACCAAGGTTGCGTAGCCTCCACCATCATATGTTTTATGAGACAAGTTATCCGAGACATAGTGAAATCATTTCCATAAGACATGCACTCTGGAAGAGCAACTCAGTAGTTACTCATGATAGATATGTAGAGATTCAAAACAGATGTGAGGACTCATCTTGTCATCTGGCCCTCCTTCTAGTGCCAAAATGTTGACGGTGTTGGACCTGCCAACATGTAAGGGGATCTCCCCAGTAAGAAGTCCCAGTTATACCTCAGACCGTTTGGCATAGGAGTCCCAGCAGTGGGTCGTACGGTAATGCCTTGACCGTGATTTCGCACAGAGGCAAGTAAGATAACTCTGTTGGTAGCAAGGGTGTGACAGCTACAGTAAGGCAAGGAAGGTGCATGAGAGGTTCTAACACATTGAGGGTGAGGTGAGTGCGCCCCTTGGAAACCTGTAATAGTATGTGGCTCGGAAGGGAACACACGAGCGAAGATGCATCACAAGCTAGAAAGCAGTTAGCAAGAAATCCAAAGTGATGGTTAAACCAAGAACACATTTAAGAAAGATTCATACATACTTATACAGAATAGTCCATACATGCATGCATAAGTAAACACATACATACATCATTTAGAGTAAACCAGATAACATAGAATACAATACAACATATGCATGAAACGTGTTGGCTCTGTTATATTAAGTGTCAGTTCTAGTCATACAATACATCCATGTCCAACCACTAGTTCCAATAGTGGAACGTTATAGCCACAACCGCCTGCTCCTCCAAAGATATGTACTAGCTCTGTGTAGTGGAGAAGCCAAGGCTCGTTACAATATTGTCCAAGCTTTCTCTAAGATATTCCTATCGAAGCTTGGCTGACTAAAAGCCTTTACAATGAGTTATGAGGTTTTATTTATAGTAAAGGGTGGGGTGACCCTTGACATGCCCCTTTGTGATAGTTCATATACCCTCATGACTCTTCATCTGCTCTATGACTGTTACATCTAATTATTGACACTTGAACTTCCACTTGACATGATGTTATGTTACAATGCACATGTAAGACATCACTAACACTTGGTTTGGTGTGGTGAGACCAACTCTTTGACATGCTTGTGATGGTGAAGGTGGTGAGCTAATGCCAAGCTTGGTCGTCCGTGATGGTGTGCATGCACCCCATGGTGACATCTTGTTGAAGAAAACTCTTGCCTCCATTGTATCCGGGTGAATTGGTGTGGCTCCTTCATCCAAATCTTTTGCTAGCATGTGCATGGTCTTCTTGGTGCAACCGAACCGGCAACACACTGATGCATAGTGTTCGTGCTGATCGTCCAGTGTGTGCTAGTGGTCATGCACATCAACTATCAACTACATGCTCAACTCTAGTTGGACTTGCTTCTTGTCTTCGCCTTGGCAAGTGTGCTGAATGGGTTGGATCGCATGCATGCACATAATGAAATGCATGTTTCTGAGTCCCTTACATGTGATCAACAACACTACTCACCATGTTTTCTCCATGCTAGCTGTTGGGATGGATCTATAACTTGTACGGGCACAGTTTCATCCGTGAGTGCATGTTACGCCCCCTACTATTCTTGTTCCTGTTGTAACTCATTCGCTTGGTTGTGCAGCTCATGTTCTTCCTTGAGTTGCTGCTTCAGCACATGCAACTCATTCTTTTTTCCACTCTCAGTCTTCACACAATCTTCATGTCGTGTCGTCACCTCATAGCCCGAGTCTCCAAAGTTGCTTTCATCATTAGTGGATCTACTTGAGCTCACAACTTTGTTTCGCCTCTATGTTTTCAACAACCTTCCTCTCGCATTCGTTGCATCCGGTATGCTGCCTTCAGCTGATGTTCATGATGCTGTTCGCTGTAATGTTGTTGCCATCATATCTCGATGTCCTTGTCTACGAACAACTTGATGTCTTCATGGGTAGGAAAGTTCATAGACACTTGATTGACTGCATCCCCAAGTGGGCTCTAAACGATGTCTTCATCTCTGCTCTCCTGGAAACCATTGTACCTGTACTGCTAAGAGGCAGATGAACACCTACGATACCTGGAGACATGGAAACACTCATGGAAAGCAATCTGTCAGTCGAAAATCAAATTAACTTAAGAACTGACTTGCAACATACCTGGGTGACTGATCATGAAGGTCATGCAATTTCTACTGGGAGGTCGGAGATTGACTGCCAAGACTGCGCAAGGCACTGTCTGGGTTGCTGGAAGGATGACTAACTGCTGGAACTACATAATGCACAGTCTAGTTTGGCTAATGACTGCTGGAATTACACAATGCATAATCTCAGCTGGCAATGGCTGCAGGCTCGGTGATTTCATTGTGTAATTTTCTGGGCCAACAGTTACTGTCCCTTAGAATTGTGCAATGCAAGACTGGAGAACATCTCTTGGGCAGAAATGCACATTTCTGGAGAGGAAGGCAGAGCCTTCCCTCTCCGGATTGCGCAATAGGCAAAGTCTTGGTCAAGATTGCCTAGACTCACTGATGGACAACTGAACGCGAATGTGAATGCAAATGCATGGTGATTCTGAGTGTAAGCATAAGTGAATGATCGTGCATGCAAACGGTGAATGACAGATTTAGAAAACGGAACAACATGCATGTGGGTGAGGCAAGTTGCTGAATCAACAACCATTCGTGAAAAACAGTTTCATGCATGCGAAAACAGTGAGATGTTAATGAAAACTGAAATGGTGCTAGTACAAGCTAGTATGTATCAAAATGACAGAAAGCACTCACTGAAATCAATCATAAAATGTTCATATGAAGCGAAACACAAAAAGCACCAGAAATGCAACACAGGACATGGAAAGCGGGCTTACCCCAAAACAACCGAGCTAAATGTGTTGACAACTCCTAGATGCGATGTGGGATGTTAGAGCTGCAAGATTGATGTGAGGAATGAACTCTGCAGCGTCTGGTTGATGATTTTTGATAAAATCGAGGTTGTGATGTGCATGCCACAAATCTAGGGAAAGCGACACTTGGTGGGAGGTTTTTGAAATTATCCTTGCATGTAACCTCCAACTGCCAAAAATAGATCCCTGAAACAAGGGATGCCTTTGCATGATGCCTTGGGAGAAGCAACCCATGCATGGAACTTTGTTTTGCTCGGTCCCGGAGGGAACCGATCAACTCAATTGCACATGCAAGAGGTTTTTCAACTGCTGGGGAAAAATGCGCATTTTTGGCTAGGATTTGGGATGTCTGCTTAGAAGATTTGCACAAATTCTGGGTAGAGAAACTGACTACTACCCAGATTTGCACAAATTCTAGCTTGAGCAGCCCAGCTAGGAAGGATTGCACAATTTTTTGGGTGAAGCTTTCTCAACAAAATTGTGCAATTCTGGGGCCCAACAGGCTGCCAGTCAGGATTGCGAAATTTCTAGAGGGAAGGCTAGTTGCCCTCCAAATTTGCGCAAATTCTTAAAGGAGCTGCTCACCCTATTGCTCGACCAAGTTCGGATGAACAACTTGTGAGGGGAATGCATCAAGGTTTGATTGACAAGCTGTCTTTCAACAAGAAAATCACTGGAGCTTGTGTACTTGACGAAGCAAGACATGCTGCTATGAAAGGTTGGTAGAGAGGCTCCAAAACAAGGCTAAGGCAAAATTTTGGAGGGTGGTTGTAGCCGCTACAACATAACCCAGAAATGAAAATATATTGTTTAGCAATTTGTAAAAGTAAACAAACCTAAACTGATATTATAAATTAGGTTCATATAAGTACATTGTAGGATCCTATCATGTGTGTCATTAACAATGTTTCCTCTAGGGGAATTAGAGTTTGCACAAATGAAATAAGATATTGTCATTGGAATCAAAATAGAATGTTGTGCGGTCAACAAATTTGTTGGGTGGGATTATTTCTCAACCTCCATATTATACCATGAGTCTCTTGATCATGGCCAATCATCAAAGAAATGTCTTAGAGGTTTCCCATCAAATGGTTGATCACGCGCCGATTCAACCACTCTAAAATCATTGCTTATAAAATAATGTTGTTGTTGGTGGTTATTTACATAATTTCTTCTTATAACTAGTGTTACAAACAACAACAAAGGAGAAACAAGAAACATTCATTCCATTCTATAAGCAAAAAAGAAATTTTTCTTAACTATTATCTAAGGCTTGGAGGCTTATACAAAAAATCAATTTCTGATGAAAATTCTCTTGGAAAATCCTCCTCCAAACTTTTCTTGAAGGATTGTCACTCAAAAAGAAAATGAACATGTGACAACAATACATTCAAAGAGAAATCAAATGTATTGAATGAAATAAATCAATAAAACAACTCATGATAATACACTATATTATGAAAACATTTAATTGGAACAAAAAGTAATGAGCTTATTATTATAAGAATTGACATCAATATAAGGCTTAGAAGGCATTGGGTTGTTTATGAAGCCACGACTCATAACTACCCTCCAATTCCCTCTACCTTTTACCACTGAAGGTTTCTGCCACACAATCTTCTTCTAGACTAAGAGAGAGAAAGAGAAGGAGTGTCTTGCTAAAGTATAAGAACAATAGGAAGACAAGGAGACATAGGTTTCCTATTTCAAGTGATATCTTAAAAGCTCAAGGGGATTGTAGAGAAAGGGATCGGGAGAGAAATTTTTCTCCTCCACCCATGGCATCATTAAAGACTTTTGAAAAGTATTTTTGGTTATTGGATGGGATACATGAGCTGAAATCTCAATAAAACCTATAAACCCTACCCTAAAACGTGCAATAATATGCACAATTATTTTTTTTGGGTGCAAAATGAAAGCATACATTAGTTGTTTTAAGGAGACTAGTATATATAAGCATTTTTATTTCATAAGAGTTGTGTATATACATGTTATGCCATAATATAGGGTGTGTATGTGAACCCACATTTTGATTTTTAAAGAGTTAGTTTGAGGGGAAATGTCTACAAAAGGGAAAGGGAATGTTAATTTTAGGCCAAACATGCATTTTATAATGAGTGTGGAAAAAGTTGCTACAAAAAATTCCCCCTAATGTATGAGGTCAAAAGGCTATCTCATGGTTGAAATACATTATAAAAATTAGGAGAATATTATTAGGGGGGGCCAAAAAGAATTGACCAAATATGAGGCCAAAACAACATATGCATAAAGAAATCAAGTGAAGACAACTCATTTCCCGAGGCAAGCATACCCATGCTAAAAGATAAAAAAGCATGGTTACTAAATCAAGCACGTTGTAGATCCATGAATATATATGAAAAGTGGAAAGCATATCCACGAAGAGAATACACAATGGAATCATGTCAAAAGATCATAGATGTGAACAATGCACAATGGAGCTATGTCTCAATATATTAAGTAGAAGGATATCTAGAGAAATAAAGTGAACATGTTGATCCTCCCTAAATTATGAAATCATGAGTAGGAATGGTAGTGCCAATGACCTAGGTGATAGCACAAAAGATGCTACTGATATAGAGATCGACATAACAAAAATGATTTCATCAATAGAAATTGAGGATGCTTCTAGTCAAAAGATGTTGACGCAAACTCAAGGTCTTCAAACCAATTATTGAAGGTACAAATTTACACCTTGTGAATGAATGATTTAGAGTTGAACATGGGAGATATTTCTTGATTACCACTCATTGATGTATACCATTAACAAATGCGAGGCAAACCATCATTGATGATAATGGAACTTGGAAGTTAAGGTACCTAATGCATTCTAACAAGCGTAAATAAATGAGATAAATTCGAACAATTGTAAAATATATCGATTAGGGGACATTGATGTATTGCTGCCAATGAAAATTTTAAGGATGGAAAATTATCTTGAAGTTTAAAACATTGGCGAATCTCACTAGTCCCCAATATGAAAACTATAAAATGTTTATTGGTGTATTTGTAAATTTATTCAAATTTATAATGATTTTATATATACTCTCTATATAATGTTGGCGATTTTTAAGGTAAAATAATTTTATATTGTAAAATTTGGGCGAATAACTTTTATAAAAGATTGAAATTGGCAAATCATTTTTTTTGAAAAATCATGGAAAATTAGCCCACTTGCGAATATTAACCCCTAAAATTTTCCATTTTCCCACTTTCAATAGAAAGGGAATCTATCACTGATGACCACAAACCTCAATGTACTAACCGAGACTCTAAACCTTATTCCTAGAGCAAATGATTTGAATTCGATGGGAAAATACCTAATTGAAGGAGGGCATTTAGGCATTCCCCATCAACCACCATAAGTGTGACCAGATGGCCAATGATGTGGAAGGACTCAAATGAAGAATTGTGAGGACCACCATAGAGTACATATCTTATAAGCATTAGATGGAATACCACATGGAGGATACCCTTTAAGCAATGACCAATATTGAAATACATTGACAGTGGCAAGGAATTTTACCAATGAGGAAAATGGAACCCAAGGTAGTGTATGAATACCAATGTGTGAATATGTGTTTTGATGTTGAACACAAGGGAAACCACCCAATCCATGACCAATGATGAGCACAATGTCACCTATCAATCATAAAAATAGGGTCATAGTGCTACTCTAGGTCTAACTCTAAGAGCATTTTGTCGTAGTTTATAAGAGAAAACCGATGAGCAAGAATTCAATAGAGACCTTCCATACTGATATAAGTACATGAAAAAGATACTTCTTAATACTAAAAATGACTTGATAACCAAGAAGGTTGACATAATGAATCAAGAGACAACTGTAGAAAGGCCAATACATATTTAAATTCCCTTGAATATGAGAATGATACAATGATGACTCAAGTAGTATGTTTTCAACAATGAACAATTATATAAGCCTGTAATGTAGGAGGCATCCATAGACTCTCCATATGATTGGAAGAGTAAGTAACTAGAGGAGTAAAAAAACTCAAAAATCAAGGTTCAACTTCTTAAGGTCATAATACTACCCAACTTAATGAAGAAAAGACTTATAACTTGGTGCTTTGTTTAAGTGTGACATGACTCAAGGCTATTGCTATTATTAAATAGAAAACTCACTTCTTCCCATCCCCTTTTTTATCATATTTTTTCTTTTTCCTTTTCATATTATAAAAGTCCTGAAAAGGAATAAAAGAATGCTTTGCTATAATGGAGGAAATGAGTGGCGTAATCAAACAAACTAGTTCCAATGCTTGGAACATACCTATGCTCAATGCAAGGAAAGTGTGTAGGATATGAAAAATTAGGGAATTTTTGTAGGATATGGAAAATTAGGGAATGTTTCCTTCAAGGATAAAGGTGTCAAGGCTAAAAAGCAATAGAGGTAAAGGATAGAAATTGAAGAGAATGAGTAAACAACATGTTATAAGAGAGCAAGTTGAATCTAGCATTAGGCTCAAAAGAGAAAGCAATAAAATGTAATGCAATAATACAACACAACAATTAAGAGCCATGGTAGGACTAAATAGGGCTTCCAAGCCTAGGAATATATAACAACATGGGCACCAAATGGATAGCAAGGTACTAACTAGAGTGTCCATGTAAAAGTAGGCTCTACCACTAAATTACAACACTTATAAAGTGGCAAGTGAGATTGGTATCACAAAATAGTGGAATTGATCCTATGGAAAAATATGAAAACATCATCAAAATGTAGAATGCAAAGTGAACAAACACTACCCTATATGCTAGATATTGAAAACATTACCTAGCACATTAGAACTAATGTGGACAATAGTGATTAAAAAACATCACAAAGCCACAAATTCTTGTATGTACACAAAAAATGAAAAGACTAATTAAAAATACATGTTACACGTTAGTATATTAATAAAAATAGCAAAAGAGTGTTACCAAATATACAAAAGTGGGTCAAATAATTTCTTAAAATGGATAAAAACTTTATTTTTACCATTAAATTTTACTTTTCACCCAACCTTGTGAATTTTGGAGAAAAACCCCTTAATATTTGACTAATGATATCTAGATATCTAGCCATATAATTGTAAACTAGCTTGATTAGGTAAATCCTCATGATTTTCTCTTTAATTTGATCCTGTTTATTTAGTTTTTGACGCAAAATTGCAGGTGTTTAATTGACTTTTAAAGAGGGTATGCACATATATTATTCCCCTAATCATGGGTGGTGTATGTTGGGCCCTGTATTTTCCTTAAGTATAATAACATATATACATGAATCTCCATAACAAAAGCAACATATGTGCATGCCCTCTTTGATAAATGAAGAATCTTACCCAAAAAAATTAAATTGATGGATAATGGCATCACTTGGAGAGAGAGGGAGCATGAGGAAGTGAACAATGATGTATTAAATGAATCAAGGGGTCATGGATGCACTCTAGAATTGTGACTTTATGAAATTTTTCTTAATGCCCAACATGCATGCCCAAAGGCGCTTACTTCAAGTGATAATTAATCATTGGAGTCTAGACCAAGATTGCTTAATGATTAAAGATCAACCATTGAGAGTTGGGGTAGAGGATATATACTTCATTATTAGCCTCTCCTAGCAAAGAGAAGAGATGAATTTGAATATTTGGAGTGGTGGTGGTTTGACCATCAAATATTACATTGATACTAATTACATCAAAGGTATCAAGAAAGTAGGGACTAAGATTTCTGTCTAAAACATTTATAGCATAGGGCTTAATATCATACTATTCAAACTAGCTTGAGTGGTAAACTCAACATCACTACTCAAAGCATCATGTTTCCATATATTCTATACACTAGAGTTCCTACACCCTGTTAGGGTCCTATATTATAAGGATCTTAGTCATTTAAGTCTTTCTATGCACTTGAGGTCAATTTGTAAATGTCAGTCTTGATTTCATGAGTATTATGGTTTAAAGGAGTCATTGGTCATGTCATGAAAGATTTGGTCATCATGAGTTAGTTAAGGTGAGTCATGTCAATTATAGGGAATCAATAATGGTAAGTCATTTCATGTTCCAATCATTTCAGCAAATGCCAATTCATTTTGAAATGGATCATCATTAACATAAAGGAAGGCTCTAGAGGTGGATGAAATTTTAAAAAGTGCATTTGGATCTCCATTTCACTCATTCGAAACTGCTCTCAAAATTTGTTGGAGGCTACCAAAGAAATGTTGTTGTCTGCCATTGGAGTTTGTTGCACAACTAAGGGTCTTGCTGCACATTTCAAGAAGTAATCAATCTAATTACGATTAAGCACTTTTATCACTTTTCTGAGCTTATTGTTGTTTTAGAGAACCTAATATACCCTAGCAAGTTAATCAGAAGCCTCGAGAATCCCTCCAACAATTAAGAACTACAACTGTCGTGTTTTCTGCTGTGCAAGCTCTTGTTGCCTACCGTTGTGCATGAAACTCGTTCCTCTGTTGCATTCAATGTTTCTTTGAACCCTACATATCTCTATTTGGAACTTCAGTTGAGTATCATTGATCATCCCCTTGTTTGGTTGCCTCTCTCAAAGAACCCTAGTCACAACTGTTGTGCATTTGGTCTACCTACTGTGCATCTGCCCTGTCTCCACTGTGTGGAAAAGTTTACCTTTGAAATCCACCTTACATTGTTTTGAAGAAGACTGTAAAGCTTGCACATATAATGATGGATACCCCAGAGATGAAGAAGAAGGTCAAGGGAGGATTGTGCAGGAAGAAGATCAAACATGGTCAAATTTTGAGAACGCTATAGGTGTTGCACAAGTTGTTGCGAAACTATAAGAGGCATTAGGGTTTAATTAAAAATCATTTTTTTGGCATTATTTTGCGTGTGTGGAAACTTAAAATAGGTTTACAAGGGTGGAAAAATCATCAATCATCCATTTTTTCTCAGCCAAAGTTCAAGCATGTGATTAAAGCTGTGCAAAGAGAACTCACTGTGCAAAAGTATTTTCACCATATCTCTTAAACCATGTACCCATTTGCCCTGAAATTTTATAGTAGATGCATGGGGGTGAGATGAATAAACTCAGTCAATTTCAGCCCACAATGGTTCATGGTTTTCGAGAAACAAGCTACTGTCACCTACAACCATTTTTAGATTTTCTCGAGATCCATGAGTCGGATTTGGCTAAACATTTTTGTGGAGATGAATGATCTGGAATTTATCTAGGATAAAGAATGAAAGGTATTATAGACTCATGTGCATGAATGTGCCTATGTTACTTATGCAACGCATCGATAATATTGCTAGAATACATAGACACTGAGGCGATTCAGAGAAAACATAACAGTCAAACATGTAAGCAAAACAAGTTTAATAAGGAGTTCACCCAATGCTCCTGGGCTACATCTCCTGGTCCAAGCTTTTAGAGGTGGCCTTTCTATTATGTTTTCAAGCAGAGTTGTTACAACGGTGAGCTTGATTCGAGTCTCACTAATAGAATGAAGTCAGTAGGAATGGAGTGCACAGGCTCTCCTTACTGAAACTCGACCTTTGAGGGTCATAGTAGTATGACAGGCCTACGCCCAGGAGTTTGCTTGAACCTCTCAAGATTTCAATGGAGTACACAGACTCTCTAACTCTCTCTGGCTCGATGTTGCCTTCAGGTCAGCTCGACTTCTACTCTCTATTCTCTGCTATTAGCTCTCTGTGTCTCTATGTGTTGCCCCCTTCTGCTTCTGTCAGTTCATGGCTTTTAAGCCAACCTGTTCTTTTGACTGATTGTTTCCGATTCCCGGCTTTCTGGTTTCCTTTCCTCTGTCCGTTCGAATTCCTCTGCTCTGCGTCATCATCACTGGGTAATGTCTCGCAGGGAGGTGGCCACCTGTTTGCTAACGAATTGGGTGTCAGATCCCTAAATCATACTCGAATGGCCGTTAAATCTGTTTGCTTCAAGATCACTCACGAACACGAATCATTTGCCAACTCATCATCCACACTGGACTTCAAATCCCCTGTCATCTTGCTTTTTGGCCTATCAAATCCGGTCAGTCATCGGGACGCATCTCCGCCATCGATCTGGACCCCCCGGATCCTACGGTCGTCCTTCATATCAGGCGGACAAGTCGCACGACGTTTACCCGTCCGATGCGAGCGATTTTCTCTCTCTTCCGCCGGACGCCTATCGCTCGATGTGTGGCATCGGGTGGGACTCAGTCAAAACTACTTACTGCCTCGAAGCCTTCCGATATCCTATCGGTTTTGGGGAATCCCGTGCTACAAAACCGAAACAGTTACTTTTCGAAATTTATAGCGTTTCCGGGCCTGGGTGCTTTGGGGCTTTCCTTCACTGAGGGGGACGCCCTGCGATTGCGTATCATAATCCACCTCTGTTTTCTGAATTAGCCTCTGGTTTTGCCAGTTTTGTGCCATTGCACTTTACCATGGGCCAATGGTCCGCGCGCTTGACCGAGGGTCCTTGTTGCTCTGCTCTAGCCACAACTGCAATTGTTATGAGGATTCCTTCTGATAGCTTCGATATTTTCTAGACTTGAATCTTTTAGCATAATTTGAAACAATCATGAAAACTTAGAGAGTTTTAGGATCTAATTCGGATCATGGCCTTCCCACTGAAAAAGCTTTTCGACCACGCAAAGTTGGTTTTCTTTCAAGCATCAATCAAGTGAGGGTATTGTTTCCTCGCTTGCTCAATTTCTATCCATTTCACATTGCTTGGCTTTGAACCTTTGAGTCCGATCTTGAGGTACTCAACATCACCTTTGCGTGTAGTTCTTACCTTCCTATCCAGAACTGTATCTTCTTGCAACTCATTAAGATATTTAGGTAACAGATCATTAATAGAAGGCAATTGAATATGCTCTTCGGGATCTTCAATTAATGAAGGTTCAAATAGTCTCAAGATGTCTACATTAACAACTGAGTAGATGTGCATGTAAGCTGGTAGATCAAGGTGAAAAGCATTCTCACCAATTTTCTCAAGTATCTTGAAAGGTACATACCTTATTGGCTTCAGCTTCTTTCCTTCACCTTGCATTTTGTCTTTGCTGATATACAACCAGACTTGATCACCAACTTGGAAACTATGCTCCATCCGATGCTTGTCATGCCTTGCCTTGTACTTGGCTTGGATCTTTTCCAGCTGTTCCTATACTGCCTGGTGAATCTCTTGGATTTGTTGAATGAACTTGGTTTTCTTGTCCACATCACTGTGTGCATCAACTGTTATGTCTTTACCAAAGAAAAAATCGAAGGGAGACCTTGGTGTGAAACCAAAACAGGTCTCAAAAGGAGATCTCTGTGTAGAAGAATGTTTAGCTCGGTTGTAAGCATGCTGCACATAGCATAAATGTTCATCCCAAAGTTTGGGATGCTTGCTGCAATAGCCTCTGAGCAACTGGATCACTGTCCTGTTGACCACTTCTGTTTGGCCATCTGTTTACGGATGAAAAGTTGTGCTTTTCTTCAGCCTGTTGTCCATCAATTCCCACAAACTTGACCAAAATTTCCTAGCAAATCGGGTATCTCGATCAGATATTATGGAAGTGGGTAATCCAAAATGAACCCATACACGCTGGAAAAACAACTTTGCAGTTTGTTCAGTTGTAATTTGTTTGTTACAAGGTATTAAAATACACATTTTGCTGAACCTATCCACAACAACATATAAATAGTCATGACCTTTCCTAGATTTAGGCAGTCCTCCAATAAAGTCCATGGAAACACTTTCCCAAGGATGAGAAGGAACTGGTAGTGGAGTGTACAAGCCTAGTTTTCTATTGCTGGGCTTGCTTTTAGCACACATGGTACACCCTCTTACATATCTAGAAACTGTCTCATTCATTTTCGGCCAATAACAAAATCTTTGCAGCTGTGCAACCGTTTTACTTACACCAAAGTGACCTGATATTAGAGAAGTGTGTGCTTCTCGAATTATCTTTACTCTTTCAGTTTGTGGAATGCATAGCTTCCCACAATGATACAAGAGTTGGTCCTTAATATGATAATCCAATTCTTCTACTCGTTTTCCTTGACTTAAAGTTGCATATACATCTTTAAAATCTATATCTTGAGCATATTGTTCAATGTAGCTCTCATGCAATACTGAATTATGCTTAAGTATAGTAGATGCATTTATAATTGGTCTAGATAACATATCTGCAATTTTATTGTGTATGCCCTTTTTATATCTGATGACTAAATGAAACTGTTGTAGAAAACCCATCCATCTATAGTGTCTTGATTGCTGCAACTTAGTTTGGGAGTGTAGATATTGAAGTGGTTGATGATCAATACGTATAACTGTCTCTTTGCCCATTAAGTAATGTTTCCACTTTTTCACACTTTGTACTAATGCATACAATTCTTTATAATATGTGGGATAGATAACTACTGCAGAATTAAATGTCTCAGAATGATAACATATGGGTTTACCGTGCTGCATCAACACTGCTCCCATGGCATAGTCACTGGCATTTGTTTCAATCTCAAATGGTATTTGAAGATTAGGTAGTGCTAGTACTGGTGCTATACTAATCTTTTCTTTCAAGGTGTCGAAGGATTTCTGCTGTTTGCCTCCCCACTGAAACACCTTATTCAATCCTGTTAAAGCATGTAAGGGAGCTGCAATTAAGGAAAAGTTAGAAATAAACTTTCTCCAATATTGTGCTGCTCCTAAGAAGCTTCTAACTTCTGTAGTAGATTTGGGTTTAGGCCAGTTTACAATGACTACAACCTTAGAGGGATCTATCTTCAATTCACCACTCCCTACTATATGTCCCAAATAATTCAAAGATGTTTTGCCAAATTCACATTTTGAGGGTTTAACATAAAGTTTTTCTCTTTTCAAAACATCTAGTGTCTGCTTAACATGCTTTAAATGTTCTTCCCACATTTTGCTAAATAAGAGAATGTCATCTAGATATACAATAACAAAATCATCAAAAAAAGGTCCGAGTACATCATTCATTACTCTCATGAAAGTAGTAGGAGCATTAGTTAAGCCAAAAGGCATAACCAGCCACTCATACAATCCCTGCTTTGTTTTGAAAGCTGTATTCCATGCATCTTGCTCTGCAACTCTCACATGATGATAGCCACTATGCAAGTCTAACTTGGAAAAATAAACAACTTCTTTTAACTGATCTAATAGATCATCTATGTGAGGAAGGGGATAATGATTTTTGATCGTTATCTTATTCAGTGCTCAGTAATCAATGCACATTCTCCACGAGCCATCTTTATTTTTCACCAAAACAATTGGAGACCCACATGGTGATGTGCTAGGTCTGATGAACCCCTTCTTGAGCAGCTCCTGTACCTGCTTCTTGATTTCTGCATTCTCTAAAGCGGACAACCTTTTATACCTGTGGTTGCGATTGTTGCTTCATCTCCCGAGTCTGACCCCAAATCCCTTTGAATAGTTGCAGCAGTATTCTTCTTCTTGCCCTCGAACTTCTTAGGTTTCAGCTCTGGATGCAGAATCCAGCAGTGTTCATCATCATGCCCATCCTTCTTACAGTGAGTGCATGAGGACTTGCTCTTCTTTACAGTTTTTGTCTTCCTCTATTTCCATTTTTGTTTTCTTTTCTCCTTATTTTTGCTTGCAGTGTGTTGGGATGATCCCCCAACTTTTGGGTTCCCATTCTTACCTCTAGCTTCTAGATGCGTAGCCTAAACGGATACCTCATCTATGCTAGTGGGATTAAACATGAGGATAGTGTGCCTCATGTAGCTGTGTAGACCACCTATATACTTCAACAGAGTCTCAGGTGAGTCTAAAGAAATTCCTAGAATCAAAGCTCTTTTCCTAAATTCTTGAGTGTAACCTTGTACACTTTTCCCTTTTAGTTGTCGAAGAGTTTGCCAGCTCATCATGGCTTACTGCATGTAGGCTAGTGGATAGAATTGCTTTTTAATTGTAGAAACAAATTCACTCCAGACAGAAGGAATCTTACCGTGTTTCTTCATGTCAGCTTGTGTCCTGCCTTACCACCATACCAAGGCAGTGCCTCCAAGGCGTAGGCTGGCTAGCTGAATCTTACTCTTGTTTGAGTCAATGCTCTGCACTCTGCAATAAACATCAATCTGTCTGATCCAATTATCCAGCTTCTCTGCATTAACCTCTCCATCATATATTGGTAAATCAAATTTAACATCTAATTTAATCAAAGGTGTCTTCTTTTTATTTTCAGGGCTATTAGGAGGTGTTAGAAATTTTTCTTCTTTCCCTTTGCCTTTAGAGTGGTCATGGAGGAGAGATTCTTCTACTCCTTTGTCTTGTTTAGAGCTTGATGAATCCTCATCTCTATGTTTCTTAAAGTCCCTATACATTTCCCCCACCATGGATTTCAGGGTCATAAAACTATCAATGAACTGGGAGTTTGATTCCAAGGGATTTTCTTCTGACATTTTCCTCTTAGAATAGACTCTTCCAATTTCCGGGTTAGTTTCAGCCAATTCTCCTTCTCCTAATTTAAGCTTTGATCTAGTTAGCATTCAACAATGAAATCCAGCACAAGCTTGTCTAACCTTAGTAACCCTATGCTCTGATATCACTTGATCTGGAATTTATCCAGGATAAAGAATGAAAGGTATTACAGATTCATGTGCATGGATGTGCCTATGTTACTTATGCAACGGATCGATAAGATTGCTAGAATACATAGATACTGAGTCAATTTTTATTATTTTTACATCAAAGTCCATCAATTTACATCAATTTACATCATGATTTTGACCATGAGAGAGAAAAAGTCAAACTGAGAAAAAACTTGGCGAAAAATAGAGTTTTTTAAAGCAAAAATGGCACATTTTCATCCTGTGCGTAGCGCTTTTTCCCAACTGATTTTGGAGGCCTTCCCCTTCACTAAATTTGCTCCAATTGGACTTGTTGGAAAGGTCTATCTGTCTATTCTAGAACAAGTGGAATTTTTGAATTTGGTATCCATTTTCCCCTCCAAAAATCAGTTCTCCCAACACTGCTTCTTGTGTGGCCAAAAAGTGGTAGAGAGGGCATTTTTGAGGTGTTTTTGACCCTTTCAGAGGCCCAAAACTTGTCAAAACTTCCTATTAATTTCTGGGTATGCATGATTTTTCACAAGGAATCCAAAAATGTATATTTTTCCTCTAGCGGAGGTCCCTATCAAAAGCGAGCGTCGGGTGGCGCTACGCACCAGTCGGAAAAACCTGTTTTTCCCTTCAAAATTTCAAAATTGCCAAAAAGTGTGCCAAATTTCTCGAAATTTGGCATGAGTGACCTGCATCAAGTACTATGTTGGGCCAATGAAGCTTCAGTGAAGATCTTGAGCTTATCTTGGTCTTTCTTGCTCCTCAAAGTTTTCCTCAACTTGGCTTTTAGGCTCCTTATCCTCGCTTTGCAAATCTTGTTTCGTGCCAAATAGTGATAAGCCATGTGCCTCAACATATTTTTCTCCTTATTTGCTTTCTCAAGCAGATTCTCCAAGTGCATATTTGCCATCTCTAGCCAAGATTCCCGATCAGCATCAATCTCTTGCTCAATGGTGTCAATTTGACTTTCCTCCTTTTTGCTGCTTGCCTATTTTCCCTTATGTTTTGCAGCTCCATGCTTGTCTGCTTGTCCTCCAATTGCTTGTTCCATTGCTCAAGATAATTTATGATCCACTTAGATCTTTCAAGGTTAAGAGATAAGTCATGGATGTCAGCTTCTTGTTCTTTGATGATCTCCTTGAGTTTTGAGCTTTGGGAGTCCAAATTAGTATCCTCATCATGAATCAAAATGAAATATTTCTCCTGACCTTCAGAAGGCCCATCATGCAATGGTTGTTTCCCTTTGTCCTGTACCTGCTTTGCTGAAGAAGAAGGCAAAGCCCCTTTCACCTCGGGTGAAGATAGCATTTGCCTCTGGTCTTATGAAGGAAACGAGACCCCTTCCACCCTAGGTGGAGATAGTACTCGTTTGACAGCTGCAAACAATCTCCTGGTGCCCTTTTGATAAGTGATAAATATTGACACACTGGTAGGTTGAGTCTCATGAACTTCTCGCTGATTTGAAGGCCCTCCTGCCTTTTGAAATACTGATGGGGTCACTTGAGGGTTTGTGAAAACCTCATGTGAAATGAAATCATCCCATGAAACATTCAACAAGCTTAGCTGATGCAAAACAACGATCTTGATCAATGCAAAGTGATAAATGCTGTTGTACTGTTGATGATGAGGTTTTCTTTGCACCAATATGGTCATTTTCTCAATATTTATGCATATGAAATAGGGGAGTTTCATTATCCTTACTCTAGTGAAATGCATCAATAGTCTAACATGATAGGTGTACAAACGAGAAAATCTCCCTTCACAGCTGAAGTATTTGATAATGAGCTTTATGAGTGGAGCATATGTGTCCTGTAGGTATCTGAAAGGAAAGACCCTACTGATTTGCTTCTGATAACTAGCCTTGATATAAGGCTCATAATGTTCTTTGTCCACAAGCTGTCATTTGTTCCACTGTTCACCCACATTCGGAATATCCGTTGCTTCAACTATAGTTTCAGGTGTCAAAGTGAAGGTAACACCTACTAAATTGACCTAGCCATTGTGAAGATGAAGGACAAATAGTCTTGTAAGCTCATGGTGGTATTTCACCCTTTCTACCATCTCACAAAACAGGTAGCAAGACTGATGTTTGAAACATGCTACTGCAAGAGGACAAACCAATAGCTCTGTGAGTGTAGTGGGCTCCTCTCGGATGTGTTTTTCTCCCTTATGTGGTTTTCTTGGTGCATGAATTTCTTGGGAGGAATCACTCACAATTTCCTCATCCCTTTCATAAGCTGAATTCGTTTCCATATTTGCCACTGTATGGTGTAAAATGATGAGTATGAAGAGATTTTATAGCAAGAATAGGTGACTGTTGTTTTCTTCTTTGGGATTTGATGAGTGGAACAGGTGATTGGGATTTGATGCTGGATGTAAGGTTTTGTAGGGAGTGATAGGGTTTTGGGATGTAAATTAGGGTTTGGGAATAATGGGAATTAGGTATTAGGGTTTTATGGTTTTGGGGATAGGGGGTAGGATGAGTGTGAATGAGAGAGGGAAAGGGAAATGAAATGAGTGAAATTTCAGTGGAGAGGGAAGTGAAAATGATGCTGGGGAATAAAACAACAAGAATGACAATTTTCAAAACCCTAGATAGTTTTTTGTAATGCAAAGTGCAGCAGTTAGGGTTTTATCTTTCACCTATTAGAACACCATTAAGGATGATCAAATGTTTTGCATTGGCACTTAGTTATCTTTACTTACTTGGAGGAATGAAGTTTGCAAGATTTTGAAGCTTGGCAAGATCGTTTGAGTGAAATTATGGCTAGGTAGACCGGTGCGCTATGCCAACACACAGGTGCGCCGCGCCAGTTCAATCTTCAGTGCAATTTCTACGTTCTGTGCGCCGCGCCTAGGGAAACTTGTAGGTTTTGCTGCGATTTCTCCTTTCTTTGCCTCAAATTGCGATTTCCACTTGTTCACTCTCTCTTTTGGCACAAATCAAGTATACAACACAAATGATCCCTTATATACTTTTTGACTTTAATTTTTCATTTAAAAAAAACCCACTTTCTAAAGTTTGCTTTTGATTTTGTTCTTTAAAAACTTTGTTTTGTAGTTTGGCTCTCTTTTTGACTTTTGATGGACTAATGCTTTGAATTTCTTGTCTCTTTTGCAGGAGATGGAGTGCAGGAGTTTAGCAAGGTGACTCAGGGTTGCATTTCCGGACTTATTACATATATGAAAAAATAAAATTACATGAAATTTTTATACATAGAAGATAAAACTTTGTTTTTTCCTCAAAACAGGGTTTTGAGGAAAAATCAATTACTGAGCATGTGATTATTGAAATTTTTGATTCTGAGACCTTATTAGACCTCCTCATGTGCCTGCTGACCATTATTGAGCTTTTACAAGATTATGGTGACAAACCCTAGACCTAATGAGATGTAAAACCCTAAAAATGGTTTTTGCAAATGTAAAGGCAAAAGATGACTGTAAATGACCTGAATTTGTGAAAATAGGCCAGCAGATAAAGATCATGAGGGAAAATTGATAATGACCCACTACCATCAGATGATCCATGACCTAATAGAAAACAGCTGATCGAATGAGACACCTAAAAATGCATGCAACAAGAGAATTTTGATCACTGATGAAGGGATGAAGATATCGACACTAACATTGGCTCCAATGGGGATGGTAGCTCATTGGAGGTGCCAAGAACTTGTTGTGGTAAAAACACAACCCCCCCCATTATTGATGTGCTCACTTCAAATAATGGGGACCCTTTCTATAAAATTTTGGCTAAACACCTTTTAGGATTTTTATTTAGTTAATTATCTTACGTTTTTGTTAATTTTTCATTTTCTTTGGATTCTTGTTTTGATTGCTTTGTCAAAATCGATTTTTTATAAGCTTCCCATTGACGCTTGTTTCACCTCATTTGGTCAACTGGTTTGAAAATGGTACTCCTTTGAAGTCTCATCATTTATCCGGCCTGGGTTAAAAATGCATAAAATGTACAATATTGCATTTTGTAAATAAATTAGTTCGATACTGCATTTATTTTAAATATTAACCCCTTGTTAGTTCTTACTAACATTTTTTCCTTTTTCCTTTTTACTTATACAACCAAATCATGAAGCAACCGGATTTTAGTAATTTACTCCAATAAATTATTAATCTTGAAAAAATCATAATTTCGAAGTGGCTATAATTCAATTTTTCATTTAGTTTCAAAATAGCTGTAATTTAATTTTCATTTTTATCAAAAGTGGCTATAGTTTATAAAATAAGCCAAAATAAAATAAAACCAAAATAAAAATTAATATTTAATATTAAATCTTAAATTAATTATTATTTAAAATATAATTAATTTAATTAAATTAAGATTTAATATATAAAAAATATATATATAAAATTTATTTCGCAATCGGAAGATCGCATCGGGACTTATTAATCGCATCGGAGCTTTTTCATTACGATTAGTTTAAAAAACCCGACGCTTCAATTCCCCCGATGCCGATTACCGATACATACCATACCTCGATGCCGATCATTAAAAGTCAAAGGAAACAAAAGTCTCATGACACTTTGGTTATTCGATTGGTTTTCTTTTAAACTTCAAGCCATGACTCATACATGAGTAAATGAGTTAAAAGGAATGGAACGAATAAAGGTAATGGAGGTTAGTGTATATATATATATATATATATATATTTTTAATATTAGTTTATATATTAATATTTTATATGTAATATATTATATTAATTAAATTAATTACTATATGTAATATTTAATTAATTTAAAATTTAAATATTATTTATATTAATATTAATTAGTTTATAAATAGTTAATATTTTAGTTAGTTAGATATTAATTAATTAGTTTAGTTTATAATTAACAAATAAATTAGAATTAATTATAAAGTAATTAGAGTCTAATTTAGGATTAGATTTTTAATTAAAATTTTTGATTTTTTGCTCAGCAACAAAAATTCCAGAATTGTGCCAGAATTAATTCATCTACTTTGGAAGCTCATAGATTGAGTTTTACTTGGTTAAATGAGGCTTAGGACAGCTCATTAGAAAGATAAAATCAAGGAGAATATTTCTGAAGAGGTTTCACTAACAGATTTGGTCATTTATTGGGTCAAAAATCAAGCAGAAGATCAAGCTACGAATTTCTAAAACAAAATCAATTTTCTGAGTTTTATTTTCTGCATTTTCATTTGTCCAAGTCTCTTTTCAATGCAGGTTCATTCGTCAATGATATCCTTGGTCAATTAAATCATCCCAAGCATCAATAGAAAGCTTACATTTTATTTTCAATTATTTATTTAATTGCATTTGTTTTAAATGCCAACAATGACATTTTGATTTTATTGTTGCATCTTAATTCATTTTGATTTCTTTTTGCAGGAAAACAGTTGAAGAAATATGGAGAAAAAGATCTCAATCAATGAGAAGGCTCCAACAATAAAATTGGATTTGACAGATTTGTCTTCAACAAACTTTCCTCTCAAGAATTCCTTTGCAAATATTATAAATGATAGATTGTAGAATGTAATAAGGGGCTGCTTTCCTCTGCAATTTTGGACTTTTAAAAGCACTACTGTAATAGGAATTTAGAGTTGTAGGAGGGAGGAGAGAAAATCTCAGATCTGGGGATTATTGAGGATTTTTCCTTTATATCTTGAGTTATGCATGATGGACAAAGTTTGCACTATTGTGGCTTTAGCTTTGAAAGCAGAAGTTCAAGCAATGTAAAGGACTGTTGGAGACCGAGGTCAGAGAAATGGATGTAATAAATTGGTATTTCTAATACTATTGTTTCAAATATCAGTTTCATTTTTATGATAACATGAATGTCTCATTTTATTCATGTTTGTGCATTTTTGTCAATATGGGTAATTTGTCTCAATGTTGTTATAATGTATCTCTGTTCTTATGGATTAAATTCTGATTTCTGAGAAACTACTTGCTCAACAATCTATCTTATAAAACTGATTTATTAAATAGTAATGTGTTATGAACTATTTCTGCATATTATTGTTTAATTATTGGATTTATTGATTTGATAATCAATATCATTTTTGTGAACTACTTCCTGGAATGTTGTTGGTTTATTATTTCAGTTAAAAGGGCTCAATAAGATTTATTTTAATATCCATAATATCAGTTAATTGAACTATTTCATTAACTTGATATTCATTATAAGTAAGACATGTTTAAATCCCAATATTTTAATTATCTTGCTCTTAGTTGGGTTAGATCTATATCTGTCTAATTAGGATAGGATTTAGATTAGTTTCTTTTGCTTGCATTATAGAATAAGCTTGTATTTAGAGTAATTTCTATATTCTTTTAAGTCCTCTTCTCGAAGAGGCAAAATTTTAGTTGTGGCTTGGCTGAACCCAAATCAGCTTAAGGATCATTCTCTTGCCTAATCAACAAGAAGAAGTGATCTGCTATCCCTGTCTATTGGTAGTTAAATATACATCATAAACCAATAGCGACAGGGAGAAGGTAACTGGACCTAGTTAAACCAGTCGGAGCCACCACACCAAACGGAAAAGGAGCTGCTTTAAGGCCAGGACCGGGTGGTTATTCCCCATTGATGTTGCAACGATTTTCGAGGCATCAGCAATTTTGGCGCTAGAAGGAGGGCCTGAGATTTTTTTTTGCCTATTGGAGTCTTTTCAATTTAACACTTTATTTAATTACGATGATTACTCTTAAACTTCCAATTTGGAGTTGTATCTATGGACGTGCATCTTCCAATACTCCACCCGAAGTGGTAAGACTCTTGTCTCAGGTAAAGTTCAATGGTAAGAGAAATTCTTCTGCTTTTAATTATGTCTTTCAATTTATTCAAAATGTTTCAAATTATGATTTTCAAGGAATTGATGAAGGCATTTTATGCAAAATTTTTACTCTCACATTTGCGACAAAAGCCAGAAACTGGTGTAGAACTCTTCCAGTTGCCTTAATTCACAGCTGTGATCAATCTGTTACAATTTTCATTTCTAAATTTGACGGCTATGATTATGAACAGGTATGTGAGGAAATTGAATATCTACGAAGGTTTGAAAATGAGTCTTTTAATGATTTTAATATTCGATTTCACTTGAATTGTTTAACATTTAAAGTTGAAGATAAACTTACGGAAGAAGAATCACTAGATTGGTTTGAACATATTTGTTCTCTTCCTCCCATTCCCAATCCAAATGAAATTAGTTCAAGTTTTGTTTCACCTCCTTCTAACAAAAATGAGAATTCCAATATGGATGTGCAAATAAATTGTGATGAAGTGGTTTCACAAAGCTTGGAAAATATTTCTAATCAAATGCAAGAAGACAACAACAACAATTTTGGAGAAAGAGCTGCATTGGAATCTGAAAGCTACTCTACGGTCAATTTAGAAAATCAAATCACAAATCAACAAGTACAAGAAACAATCAAAGAAGATAATAATATGCAAACTGCTGTACAAATTTATGAATTTTTCTATGATGAGCAAATGCCGAAATCAGAGCAGCAAAATAGCCTTCTTCAAGAAAGCATGAGTACACAAAGGAATGATTTAGAATCTGAAATTTATAATCAACATAATGTACGAGAGTTCTCAAACCAAGACATTTTTAATTGCATTATTTCAAATTCACATTTTTCCCTTTATCCTGATATTTTTAATGATGGTAAGTTTTCCTATCTTGGTATTAATGATGTTTCGGGAGATAAAGAGGATGATCTAAATGACATACCAATTAATTTTTGTCAAGATAGAGAAACAATAATTAATCATTCTTTTGCCATTAATCAACATGAAATTCTTGTTTCTCCTTGTTTTGATATATTGGAAGAGATCAAAGGGAATTCTAGATGATATTGTGAAGTCATTTATGATAATTACTCTGACATTGAGGATGTTGATTTCTATTACTCTCAAGAGAATCCTCATGAGAAAATTCAAATAACATCTGTGAATGAGGAACATTTCAATTTAGAAATTATTCCAACCTATCCTCATTTTAGAGTAGCAAATTATCTTCATGATTTCACTATTCAACAAAACATTCCAATTTATGATTCATATCATGATCAAGCTCTCATTCCTACTCATAATCATAATTCGTTTTCTAATTCACAAGTTGGAACTCAAAATTACTCAAATTCCATAATTCTGGCCAATCCTTGTGAACAAGAAATTATTTCAAAATGATCCCGATTGAGCTGTAACATTAATTGTACGAATAGTGATTTCATTTTATTTTTGTTTCCTCACTTATTTTGTTTATATTTAAATTTATTTTTTGATTTTATTTTTCAAAATTTTAGCACTTTATGCTACCATATTGAGCATTTTACTATCAAACACTCAATTGATGAATTGCCTTATTGGGAAATTGAAGTTTCATGTTATAACCATGAACATCAAAAGCTGTTAACATGTCAATGTCAATCGATGTTCATTTCTTATCAAAAGCTTCTATCTTCTCAAAGGAAATATCAACAAAAGAGTGTATTTTTACAATCTGACTAGCAATCTAATTTAATTAATAATTTTCAATTGTATTTAACAGATTTCCATTCATTTTTCATTGACTCATTTGAAAAATATTTGGAAGTTTTTCCTTTAAAGAAGATTGTTAATAATTTAACATTTGTACATAACACTAACAATTTTTTCCAGGCTTTTGAATTTAAAAGCTCATCTTCACAATCTGGCCTGTTATCTCTTCCTTTGAACATTTCCCAATCCTTAATAGAAATCCATCCAGATTTCTATGATCCAATTGGTATTCAATTGGAAAAGAAATTTCAAGAGAAAGAAATTTTAATTAAGTTGCTAACAATAACTGTAAATTCTATTTACAGAATTATTTTTGTTAGTTCAATTAGATTTGTATTTTTATTACTAACATTTGAATTGTACATACATGCAGGAATTAAAATGAGAGAATGGTTACATTGGAAATATGATTATACCTGTCCATTTTCATAGATATGGTTAGAATAGGAGTATAATTAATTTAGTTAGTTTGTTTTATGTAGTTAATTTGTTTTTAACAGTTTTGCAGATTAAAAAAATAAAATAAAGCAATTAGACCTTCTCATACATGTTCAGTGAAAATACTTTCTTCCCACCGGAAAATTTTAATTCTTGCTTAATGTCTTGATTAAATTCAGTTGAGGTTGCACTTGGCATCGATCACCTTAAAGCCAATTTCCTTCATTTCGGGATTTCCTTTTAAGATTTTCTTTTGAAATTTATATGGTAAGGATTTTGAGGATATAAAAGCTTCATGATTCCATTATCCCATGAAATGTATGATTGTCTATGATAAGTTTAATTCTAATTCAATCATTATTAGTCAGTCTAACCTTTCACGGTAATCATATGAAGTTCATATTATCTTCCTTAAAATTTGCTAAGGATGTCCATTCTGCTGTGTGCACACATTCAAATCTGTTTTGATATTTTTCCACAATTAGTGGCTTTATCTCATTCTAATCTTTAGTTTATTATCTGATGCTGCAAAACACATCATATTTATTTACTAAAGGCATTATTGAATAGTCGCTATAACAATATGGATTTTTCTCAAGTTAGTTTGGAATGAACAGAGGTAATAAATTGCTGTTTCAATTCAAAAGGGAAGACTATTTTCATATTTATTTCTGGTAAATTTTATATTTCCTGAACATGAACAAGCAGATTTTATTTAGGCTGATTGCTCACTACGATTTAGAATAAATGATGAGATGATTTTGAACAAAGGCAAAATTTTGGTAAATCGAAGGAAAAATTTGAAAGTTCATGAGGTTAAAGACTACAGAGAATTTCCTTCCAGGTACGCATTCACAAGTTCATTCTCATCTATTATTAGTTCATCTTTTCCTTAGTTAATTTTTTATTTTTGTTTTGTTTTATTTAAAGGTTTTCATTTGTTTTCCAAAAATTGAAGTAAGCAGCAAACCCGTTTCAAATTTGCAACAGGTTCAGGGAAATTTTATTTGTGATGCATTAGAATTTGAACATTTTTTTATTTTTGCTTTCATTCATCATTTCAATTTGATTTTCATATTGCTGTTATTATGGTGAATACATATTCACAATACTACCATCTCGCTCATCTTCCTCAATAATTTCATTCCGATATCACATCATCCACTTCACAACCATTTGTAGCGAAATATTTCATCGGAAGTAGTTTTTAGCATTTTTGATAACAAATTGTTCATAAAAGATCTCCGATGTATTACCTCGCTCATATGTCATATCGCATTCCGCATATCGGAGGTTTGTAGTTGAGTATACTTCCATTGTCGTGAATTGTCGATCTCCGATAAATGACTTTACCGATATTATGATGACTACATAATTTCGCACCCGATATGAAACTCAAATCAAATTCATAAAAAATATCGGTTCTGCTCAATCACAATAAAGTAGGGGTATAATTTTAAAGGGTCGATGTCTCGGATCCGATATGTTATCAAATTTTCATCATAAAATTATCGGGCCCACTCTTTATCGCATATCGGCGTATCAAGTATTGTTACATCATGTGCTTAAGATTGCCGATCGTGATCACCGATTGTCGATCGCGCCGATTACCGATCACCAATTAGCATTGCCGATATCGCAATCGCTTCATCGCATTTGTATTGATGCTCACATCACATCTCCGACTCTACGATGTGCGATGTGGGAAGCACAATGTAAATATGCCCTGATCCCTGATATAATATTTCTTTATTGATGCGATCGCTCCATCTCATAGCACATCTTCTCATCACATCTTTTCATATCGGCAATTTGCCATTGCAACTTTCGATGCAGTAACTTCCAATGCATGCTTCTAAGCCATTAACATTTAATCAATATATGGCATAGCAACAAAGGTGAAGTCTTGCAAATTAAGCTTGAAACATGGTGAAGAAATATGTGATGCGAATCATCCGATACAACAATATGTTATTTTAAAAGCGAGCTTCGATGGTAAGAAAGAAGTTAATGACCAATTTGCAGTATATTTAATTCATTTTAATTTTTCATATATTTCAGTTTTAAATATATAATTCCATAATTAAAAATGGAATTCAAGACCTCTCTATCTTCATATTTAAATTTTATTATCTTGGATTTGGTCTTGATTCTGGACAATTTATAAAATCATGGAGTTTATATGAAACTTATAATATTTTGAGAAACATTCGTTACTGCAAATTCTCATTCTTATTTCTGATGCATTTGTTTTAATTTCAATTCCCTTCAACACTAAGCATTCCATTTTTACATTTTACCGCTTGCTTTAGTGTAAATAAAATAAATAATGATTTTTGGTTATAGGATTTTGGTTAGTTTGACTTCCTCATGCTTTTAATGTTAATTAAAATAAGAAGTTAGCTAGTTTGAAAAAAATGATACATTTCAGGTAAGATCAAAAGCAATTATCCAATGGTAAGATTCATATACCCACTTTCATTAATTTCCATTTCGTTACTTTATTTTCAGTTTTGTTTTTTTTGATATATAAATATGTTTTGTAGCTCTTCATAAAAAAAAAAACTTTCAATTCTTTGCCGGATCATATTTTCCAAATCCTATACTTTTCTCCTGGCTTTATTTCAATAAGCAACGATAATCTTTATCGAAATAGCTACACTAGGAAGTTTCTTAACCTTTAGTTTGTTTCTTTAAGCATTCCTTTTATTAGAAAATGATCAAGATGATGCTTTGAAACAAGAAGATTGATATCAGACATAAAGTTTTCATTGTGGCTGAATTTTATCGTCACTGCTATCTAAAAAGCCTAAAACACTTACAACTCTGCGAGGTATGATTTTTCTAAATCTCGACATAAGAAGGAATGATTACACGATTATTTTCTTTTTCTTCATATTGTTGAGACATTGGTATAAACATTCTTGTTTGAGTTTATCTTTTGAAACTTGGATTTTCCTTTCCACTTTTAAAATTTCTTCATTTTTATTTTTGTTTGTTGATTTATTTCTCATTTTAGTATAAGAATTCTTTTCATTTGATTTTCAGTTTTAATTTTGGTGACTTTGCCATGGTTTATATGGAAGGCCTACTTGTTACCTAACAATGGTCAGCATACATGGAGAAAAATAGTTAATAGTCACCTATTAGCTTTTTCTTAAATCTCTTGGTAAAGTTTGATTTTCTTATTATAAAGGTAGACATACTTAAGGAAGAGATTACCAATTTAGAGAAGTTGACAAAGTATCATAAGATCTAAAAGAATTCATTATTATCAAAATTGTAATCATTTTGAGATTTCAATATTTTATTAAGATCTTTCGAAGTTTTATTATCAGTTAAGAAAAGTTATTTTTAACCAAGTAAAGACACTTTACAACAAAGCACCTTAACTCTGAAATTGTCATTCTTAACTCTTAAGGAGTCAATGATTCTCCCCGTCCCAAAGAGTCTTATTTTTCTAGAGTGTAATACAAAAATATATTTAAACTTAAAAGATAAGAGGTCTCATCATGAGCCTGCTTACCATGATCATAGGGGAAAAAATAGACTAACATTACCAACACTGCTAAACAAACCAGGGTAATGGCTTATGATTGCCAACAATTATAAGACAAGGGGTCTCATCACTAGTCAGCTTGTTCAGTCCAATTATAACCAGTGAATGGCATTGTCAACTATCTGGCTACCAAACCAGGACAATGGCTTTTAAGAACTAAAAAATAATATAAAATAATAATAAACATATATAATGGATTTATCTCTAGGTCAATAATTCTTAAAAAAATTTGGGATTCTGAATCATTAATGATTAAAAGGTAACCCTGTCGAGACTATAGATGTTTGCTGGCAGCAGTGGCTCTACCTGTGACAAATGAGTATATTTTAAAAGCTAAGTTGTAAAGTGACCCCTGCTTTATCTTTACAACTAATTAAGAATTGATATAGAGTTTTGAAATATTTTAATTCATGAGAAATTTTGAGAAAAATCATAGTTATATGATTCTTGTTTTTATTCAGATTAATGAACCTAGTCGAGCATTTCAAACATAATTCTCTCTTATTTAATTATTCTTTACTTGAATTTTGGGGAAGCATCATTCATATCAAACAGAGATAACTGGTTCTTCTCCTGTGTGTCGCCATTGTTGTGGTAAAAACACAACCCTCCAATTATTGATGTGCTTACTTCAAATAATGGGGACCCTTTCTATAAAATTTTGGCTAAACACCTTTTAGGATTTTTATTTAATTAATTATCTTACGTTTTTGTTATTTTTTCATTTTCTTTGGATTTTTGTTTTGATTGCTTTGTCAAAATCGATTTTTATAAGCTTCCCATTGACGATTATTTCACCTCATTTGGTCAACTGGTTTGAAAATGGTACTCCTTGGAAGTCTCATCATTTATCTAGCCTGGGTTAAAAATGCATAAAATGTACAATATTGCATTTTGTAAATAAATTAGTTCGATACTGCATTTATTTTAAATATTAATCCCTAATTAGTTCTTACTAACATTTTTTCGTTTTTCCTTTTTACTTATACAGCCAAATCATGAAGCAACCGGATTTTAGTAATTTACTCCAATAAATTATTGATCTCGAAAAAATCATAATTTCGAAGTGGCTGTAATTCAATTTTTCATTTAGTTTCAAAATAGCTATAATTTAATTTTCATTTTTATCAAAAGTCGCTGTAGTTTATAAAATAAGCCAAAATAAAATAAAACCAAAATAAAAATTAATCTTTAATATTAAATATTAAATTAATTATTATTTAAAATATAATTAATTTAATTAAATTAAAATTTAATATATAAAAAATATATATATAAAATTTATTTCGCAATCGGAAGATCGCATCGGGACTTATCAATCGCATCGGAGCTTTTGCATTACGACAAGTTTAAAAAACCTGACACCTCAATTCCCCCAATGCCCATTGCCGATACATACCATACCCCGATGCCGATCATTAAAAGTCAAAGGAAACAAAAGTCTCATGACACTTTGGTTATTTGATTGGTTTTCTTTTTAAACTTCAAGCCATGACTCATACATGAGTAAATGAGTTAAAAGGGATGGAACGAATAAAGGTAATGAAGGTTAGTGTATATATATATTTTTAATATTAGTTTATATATTAATATTTTATATGTAACATATTATATTAATTAAATTAATTAATATATGTAATATTTAATTAATTTAATTAAATTAAAATTTAAATATTATTTATATTAATATTAATTAGTTTATAAATAGTTAATATTTTAGTTAGTTAGATATTAATTAATTAGTTTAGTTTATAATTAACAAATAAATTAGAATTAATTATTAGGTAATTAGAGTCTAATTTAGGATTAGATTTTTAATTAAAATTTTTGATTTTTTTGCTTAGCAACAGAAATTCCAGAATTGTGCCAGAATTAATTCATCTACTTTGGAAGCTCATAGATTGAGTTTTACTTGGTTAAATGAGGCCCATGACAGTTCATTAGAAATATAAAATCAAGGAGAATATTTCTGAGGAGGTTTCACTAACAGATTTGGTCACTTATTGAGTCAAAAATCAAGCTATGAATTTCTAAAACAAAATCATTTTTCTGAGTTTTATTTTCTGCATTTTCATTTGTCCAAGTCTCTTCTCAATGCAGGTTCATTCGTCAATGATATCCTTGGCCAATTAAACCATCCCAAGCATCAATAGAAAGCTTACCATTTATTTTCAATTATTTATTTAATTGCATTTGTTTTAAATGCCAACAATGACATTTTGATTTTATTGTTGCATCTTAATTCATTTTGATTTATTTTTGTAGGAAAACAGTAGAAGAAATATGAAGAAAAAGATCTCAATCAATGAGAAGGCTCCAACAAATAAAATTGGATATGACAAATTTGCCTTCAACAAACTTTCTTCTCAAGAATTCCTTTGCAAATAGTATAAATGATAGATTGCAGAATGTAATAAGGGGCTGCTCTCCTTTGCAATTTTAGACTTCTAAAAGCACTACTGTAATAGGAATTTAGAGTTGTAGGAGGGAGGAGAGAAAATCTCAGATCTGGGGATTATTGAGGATTTTTCCTTTGTATCTTGAATTATGCATGATGGACAAAGTTTGCACTATTGTGGCTTTAGCTTTGAAAGCAGAAGTTCAAGCAATGTAAAGGACTGTTGGAGACCAAGGTCAGAGAAATGGATGCAATAAATTGGTATTTCTAATACTATTGTTTCAAATATCAGTTTCATTTTTATGATAATAGGAATGTCTCATTTTATTCATGTTTGTGCACTTTTGTCAATATGGGTAATTTGTCTCAATGTTGTTATTATGTATCTCTGTTCTTATGGATTAAATTCTGATTTCTGAGTAACTACTTGCTCAGAAATCTATCTTATAAAACTGATTTATTAAATAGTAATGTGTTATGAACTATTTCTGCATATTATTGTTTAATTATTGGATTTATTGATTTGATAATCAATATCATTTTTGTGAACTACTTCATGGAATGTTGGTTTATTATTTCAGTTAAAAGGTCTCATTAGGATTTGTTTTAGTATCCATAATATCAGTTAATTGAACTATTTCATTAACTTGATATTCATTATAAGCAAGACATGTTTAAATCCCAATATTTTAATTATCTTGCTTTTAGTTGGGTTAGATCTATATCTGCCTAATTAAGATAGGATTTAGATTAGTTTCTTTTGCTTGCATTATAGAATAAGCTTGTATTTAGAGTAATTTCTATATTCTTTTAAGTGCTCTTCTCGAAGAGACAAAATTTTAGTTGTGGCTTGGCTGAATCCAAATCAGCTTAAGGATCATTCTCTTGCTTGATCAGCAAGAAGAAGTGATCTGACATCCCTCTCTATTGGTAGTTAAAGATACATCATAAACCAATAACGATAGGGAAAAGGTAACTGGACCTAGTTAAACCAGTCGGAGCCACCACACCAAACGGAAAATGAGCTGCTTTAAGGCCCGGACCAGGTGGTTATTCTCCATTGTTGTTGCAGCGATTTTCGAGGCATCAACAATTTTGGCGCTAAAAGGAGGGCTTGAGATTTTTTTTGCCTATTGGAGTTTTTTCAATTTAACACTTTATTTAATTACGATGACTTTTCTTAAAATTCCAATTTGGAGTTGTATCCATGGACGTGCATCTTCCAATACTCCACCTGAAGTGGTAAGACTCTTGTCTCAGGTAAAGTTCAATGGTAAGAGAAATTCTTCTGCTTTTAATCATGTATTTCAATTTATTCAAAATGTTTCAAATTATGATTTTCAAGGAATTGATGAAGGCATTTTATGCAGAATTTTTACTTTCACATTTGCGGCAAAAGCCAGAAACTGGTGTAGAACTCTTCCAGTTGCCTCAATTCAAAGCTGAGATCAATTTGTTTCAATTTTCATTTCTAAATTTGACGGCTATGATTATGAACAGGTATGTGAGGAAATTGAATATCTACGAAGGTTTGAAAATGAGTTTGTTAATGATTTTAATATTCGATTTCACTTCAATTGTTTAAGATTTAAAGTTGAAGATAAACCTACGGAAGAAGAATCACTAGATTGGTTTGAACATATTTGTTCTCTTCCTCCCATTCCCAATCCAAATGAAATTAGTTCAAGTTTTGTTTCATCCTCTTCTAACATAAATGAGAATTTCAATATGGATGTGCAAATAAATTGTGATGAAGTGGTTTCACAAAGCTTGGAAAATCAAATGCAAGTAGACAACAACAACAATTTTGGAGAAAGAGCTGCATTGGAATATGAAAGCTACTCTACGGTCAATTCAGAAAATCAGATCACAAATCAATAAGTACAAGCAGTAATCAAAGAAAATAATAATATGCAAACTGCTGTACAAATTTCTTAATTTTTCTATGATGAACAAATGCCGAAATCAGAGCAGCAAAGCAGCCTTCTTCAAGAAAGCATGAGCACACAAAGGAATGATTTAGAATCTGAAATTTATAATCAGCATAATGTACAAGAGTTCTCAAACCAAGACATTTTTAATTGCATTATTTCAGATTCACATTTTTCCCTTTATCCTGATATTTTTAATGATGGTAAGTTTTCCCCTCTTGGTATTAATGATGTTTTGGAAGATAAAGAGGATGATCTAAATGACATACCAATTAATTTTTATCAAGATAGAGAAACAATAATTAATCATTCTTTTGCCATTAATCAACATGAAATTTTGTTTCTCTTTGTTTTGATATATTGGAAGAGATCGAAGGGAATTCTAGAAAATATTGTGAAGTCATTTATGATAATTACTTTGACATTGAGGATGTTGATTTCTATTCCTCTCAAGAGAATCCTCATAAGAAAATTCAAATAACATCTATGAATGAGGAACGTTTCAATTTAGAAATTATTCCAACCTATCCTCATTTTAGAGTAGCAAATTATCTTCATGATTTCACTATTCAACAAAACATTCCAATTTATGATTCATATCATGATCAAGCTCTCATTCCTACTCATAATCATAATTCGTTTTCTAATTCACAAGTTGGAACTCAAAATTACTCAAATTCCATAATTCTAGCCAATCCTTGTGAAAAAAACTTATTTCAAAACGATCCCAATTGAGCTGTAACATTAATTGTACGAATAGTGATTTCATTTTATTTTTGTTTCCTCGCTTATTTTATTTATATTTAAATTTATTTTTTGATTTTATTTTTCAAAATTTTAACACTTTATGCTGCCATATTGAGCATTTTACTATCAAACACTCAATTGATGAATTGTCTTATTGGGAAATTGAAGTTTCATGTTATAACCATGAACATCAAAAGCTGTTAACATGTCAATGTCAATCGATGTTCATTTCTTATCAAAAGCTTCTATCTTCTCAAAGGCAATATCAACATGAGAATGTATTTTTACAATCTGGTCAGCAATCTAATTTACTTAATAATTTTCAATTGTATTTAACAGATTTCCATTCATTTTTTATTGACTCATTTGAAAAATATTTGGAAGTTTTTCCTTTAAAGAAGATTGTTAATAATTCAACATTTGTACATAACACTGACAATTTTTTTCAGGTTTTTGAATTTAAAAGCTCATCTTCACAATCTGGCCTATTATCTCTTCTTTTGAACATTTCCCAATCCTTAATAGAAATCCATCCAGATTTCTATGATCCAATTGGTATTCAATTGAAAAGGAAATTTCAAGAGAAAGAAATTTTAATTAAGTTGCTAACAATAACTGTAAATTCTATTTACAGAATTATTTTTGTTAGTTCAATTAGATTTGTATTTTTATTACTAACATTTGAATTGTACGTACATGCATAAATTAAAATGAGAGAATGGTTACATTGGAAATATGATTATACCTAGCCATTTTCATATATATGGTTAGAATAGGAGTAGAATTAATTTAGTTAGTTTGTTTTATGTAGTTAATTTGTTTTTAACAGTTTTGCAGATTAAAAAAATAAAATAAAGCAATTAGCCCTTCTCATACATGTTCAGTGAAAATATTTTCTTCCCACCAGAAAATTTTAATTCTTGCTTTCCTTTTTAAAGTTCTTGCAGCAATACCTCTACTCTGCCTATTTTGAATAATGTCTTGATTAAATTCAATTGAGGTTGCACTTGGCATCGATCGCTTCAAAGCCACTTTTCTTCATTTCGAGATTTCCTTCTAAGATTTTATTTTGAAATTTATATGGTAAGGATTTGAGGATATAAAAGCTTCATGATCCCATTATCCCATGAAATGTATGATTGTCTATGATAAGTTTAATTCTAATTCAATCATTATTAGTCAGTCTAACCTTTCACGGTAATCATATGAAGTTCATATTATCTTCCTTAAAATTTGCTAAGGATGTCCATTCTGCTGTGTGCACACATTCAAATCTGTTTTGATATTTTTCCACAATTAGTGGCTTTATCTCATTCTAATCTTTAGTTTATTATCTGATGCTGCAAAACACATCATATTTATTTACTAAAGACATTATTGAACAGTCGCTATAACAATACAAATTTTTCTCAAGTTAGTTCAAAATGAGTAGAGATAATAAATTGATGTTTCAATTCAAAAGGGAAGACTATTTTCATATTTATTTCTAGTAAATTTTATATTTCCTGAACATGAACAAGCAGATTTTATTTAGGCTGATTGCTCACTACGATTTAGAATAAATGATGAGATGATTTTGAACAAAGGCAAAATTTTGGTAAATCGAAGGAAAAATTTGAAAGTTCATGAGGTTAAAAACTACAGAGAATTTCCTTCCAGGTACGCATTCACAAGTTCATTCTCATCTATTATTAGTTCTTCTTCTCCTTAGTTAATTTTTTATTTTTGTTTTGTTTTATTTACAGGTTTTCATTTGTTTTCAAAAATTATAGTAAGCAGCAAACCCATTTCAAATTTGCAACAGGTTCAGGGAAATTTTATTTGTGATGCATTAGAATTTGAGCATTTTTTATTTTTGCTTTCATTCATCATTTCAATTTGATTTTCATATTGCTGTTATTACGGTGAATACATATTCGCAATACTACCATCTCGCTCATCTTCCTCAATAATTTCATTCCGATATCACATCATCCACTTCACAACCATTTGTAGCGAAATATTTCATCGGAAGTAGCTTTTAGCATTTTTGATAACAAATTGTTCATAAAAGATCTCTGATGTATTACCTCGCTCATATGTCATATCGCATTCCGCATATCGGAGGTTTGCAGTTGAATATACTTGCATTATCGTGAATCGCCGATCTCCGATAAATGACTTTACCGATATTGTGATGACTACATAATTTCGCACCCGATATGAAACTCAAATCAAATTCATAAAAAATATCGCGTCTGCTCAATCGCAATAAAGTAGGGGTATAATTTTAAAGGGCCGATGTCTTGGATCCGATATGTTATCAAATTTTCATCATAAAATTATCGGGTCCACTCTTCATCGCATATCGACATATCAAGTATTGTTACATCATGTGCTTAAGATTTCTGATCGTGATCACCGATCGCTGATCACGCCGATTACCGATCACCAATTAGCATTGCCGATATCACAATCGCTTCATCGCATTTGTATTGATGCTCACATCACATCTCCGACTCTACGATGTGCGATGTGCGATGTGGAAAGCACAATGTAAATATGCCCCGATCCCCGATATAATATTTCTTTATTGATGCGATCGCTCCATCTCATAGCACATCTTGTCATCGCATCTTTTCATATCGGCAATTTGCCATTGCAACCTCCGATGCGATAACTTCCAATGCATGCTTCTAAGCCATTAACATTTAATCAATATATGGCATAGCAACAAAGGTAAAATCCTGCAAATTAAATTTGAAACATGGTGAAAAAACATGTGATGTGAATCATCCGATACGACAATATGTTATTTTAAAAGCGAGCTTCGATGGTAAGAAAGCAGTTAATGACCAATTTGCAGTATATTTAAATCATTTTAATTTCTCATATATTTCAGGGTTAAATATATAATTCCATAATTAAAAATGGAATTCAAGACCTCTCTATCTTCATATTTAAATTTTATTATCTTGGATTTGGTCTTGATTCTGGACAATTTATAAAATCATGGAGTTTATATGAAACTTATAATATTTTGAGAAACATTCGTTACTGCAAATTCTCATTCTCATTTATGATGCATTTGTTTTAATTTCAATTCCCTTGAACACTAAGCATTTCATTTTTACATTTTACTGCTTGCTTTAGTGTAAATAAAATAAATAATGATTTTGGGTTATAGGATTTTGGTTAGTTTGACTTCTTCACATTTTTAATGTTAATTAAAATAAGAAGTCAGCTAGTTTGGAGAAACTGATACATTTCAGGTAAGATCAAAAGCAATTATCCAATGGTAAGATTCATGTACCCACTTTCATTAATTTCCATTTCATTACTTTAGTTTCAGTTTTGTTTTTTTTAATATATAAATCTGTTTTGCAGCTCTTAAAAAAAATAAAAAAATCTTTCAATCCTCTGCCGGATTATATTTTCGAAGTCCTATACTTTTCTCCTGGCTTTATTTCAATAAGAAACGATAGTCTTCATTGAAACAGCTACACCAGGAAGTTTCTGAACCTTTAGTTTGTTTTTTTATGCATTCCTTTTATTAGAAAATGATCAAGATGATGCTTTGAAAGAAGAAGATTGATATCAGACAGAAAGTTTTCATTGTGGCTAAATTTTATCGTCATTGCTATCTAAAAAGCCTAAAACACTTACAACTCTGCAAAGTATGATTTTTCTAAATCTCGACATAAGAATGAATGATTACACGATTATTTTCTTTTTCTTCATATTGTTGAGACATTGGTATAAACATTCTTGTTTGAGTTTATCTTTTGAAACTTGGATTTTTTTTTTTTTTTTTTCACTTTTAAAATTTCTTCATTTTTATTTTTGTTTGCTGATTTATTTCTCATTTTAGTATAAGAATTTTTTTCCTTTGATTTTCAGTTTTGATTTTGGTGACTTTGCCATGATTTATATGGAAGGCCTACTTGTTACCTAACAATGGTCAGCATACATGGAGAAAAATAGTTAATAGTCACCTATTAACTTTTTCTTAAATCTCTTGGTAAAGTTTGATTTTCTTATTATAAAGGTAGACATACTTAAGGAAGAGATTACCAATTTAGAGAAGTTGACAAAGTATCATAAGGTCTGAAAGAATTCATTTTTATCAAAATTGTAATCATTTTGAGATTTCAATATTTTATTAAGATCTTTCGAAGTTCTATTATCAGTCAAGAAAAGTTATTTTTAACCAAGTAAAGACACTTTACAGCAAAACACTTTAACTCTGAAATTGTCATTCTTAACTCTTAAGGAGTCAATGATTCTCCTCGTCCCAAAGAGTCTTATTTTTCTAGAGTGTAATCCAAAAATATATTTAAACTTAAAAGATAAGAGGTCTCATCATGAGCCTGCTTACCATGATCATAGGGGAAAAAAAGGCTGACATTACCAACACTGCTAAACAAACCAGGGTAATGGTGTTATGAAACCAGCTCACAAAAAGATAGAAAAGAGAGATCCACGCCTTAGAATTCAGCCTCTTCGAGGGGGCAACCTCCTTTACATTACATAAATGAACACTTCTTGGATGATACAAATGAGAATACCTCCTTTCTATATATAGGAGTCTAAGTGGTCCCAATACAATCAAAGCCTACATAACAATAATATTGTAGGGCACCACAGTAACAATGGTGGGCTTCTATGTGGCATAATAGTAACAATATGGGCACTACATGGGTACATCAATATAATAAGTGGGTTATACTAATAACAATAAGGGGTTACACTAGTAGTATAGGGGCCTAACATGCCCCTCTCCTTCAAAAAGCGTTGTCCTCAACGCTTGAGTAGTTCTTGATGCTTCTATATAAAATTCTTGTCCTCCCATGTGGAATATTCAGCGGGTAAGTTCTTCCATTTGATGAGATACTCTGAAATTGATCGATTTCGTAGCTGTCGGGTTCTTGTTTCTGTGACTGCTCCAGGTTCCAATATGATTTTTCCTTCCTCTTCAATTTCTGGCAATATTTCTTGAATTGGGATCTTTTGCAACTTTTGAATAAGTGGCCATACTTCTTCGTTCTTCTTCCATTCATCCGTTGCTTCGTTTATCCAATTTGGTTGGATAATATAAATAGCACAAAACAATGCTTCCACATCCTCATCCTTGAAGTGTCTTCCCATTCGGTAAGGTCTCCGTTTTTTAAGTGCATGTAGTATTGCCAACATTTCCTTCTCATAAATAGCTTGCTTGAGATGTAGCAGTAAAAATACCCAATCACTCACATCAAAACATTTTTCACTACGATGTTGATCTACCTGTTGTTTCATTTGATTTTGCACCGAAGTGGCGTTATCCTTTAAAAGTTGGAGAACTTGTTGTTGATGCTCGATATGATCTTTCTCTACTTGAACCTTTTTCTTCTTGATATGTCCTTCTATCTTTTGAGGAGTGGTAATTTCTTCCAGTCCTTTACAAGATATGGTCGGATTCATTTCTTGATGCTCGATGTGATCTTTCACTTCTTGAACATTTTTCTTCTTGATGTGTCCTTCTATCTTGATAGTTTGAGGAGTGGTAATTTCATCCATTGAATTACAAGATATGGTTGGATTCATTTCTTCTTTCTCGATGTGATCTTTCACTTCTTGCACCTTTTTCTTCTTGATATGTCCTTCTATCTTGAGAGTTTGAGGAGTGGTAATTCTTGCCAATGCTTTACAAGATATGGTCTGATTCATTTCTTCTTTCTCTGAGGTGGTGTCCTGACGTATATCCTCTTCTTTTGATGTTTCTTGATCCTTTTCTTCCTCTTCTTCATATTCTATGTAAAATAATTTCTTCTCGGCACACCTATGACCTTTAGTGCATTTTCTATCACAATTGTAACAAAGCCCTTTTTCTCTTTTTTCTTCCAATTGTTGTGGTGTAACCCTTGTAGGTTGTGGAAGGCTGGGAGAAACAACACTTCCATCTTTATAGTTGTGAGGGGTATGCTTCCTGGTTTCCATAATTTTGCTTTCCATTATGTCACAAAGCCCTTTTACTCTTTCCAATTGTTGTGGTGTTGCTCTAAAGAAGGTGTTGCTCTTTATATCCTCATAATGTGCTATCATTTCCTCCATGAAAATTGACCACGTAACAAGTTTTTTACGAGAACAAAGCCCTTTGTACCATAAAAATTGATCTGGTTCTAAATATGAAGATGCAATACATACCTTTTGTAACAGTTGTACACCATGTATATCAAAATATTGCTCCATCTGAAGTATCCAATTTACCGGATCCTTGCCATCAAACTTCCTCATCTTGCTTTTTCTTGATTTTAGGAGCTCTACCTTGAAACGACTGTAACTCTGTACTTTCAGATCTTTAAGTTCTAAAATTGTGACCTGTAGTAGCCCTCTGTGTCCTCTTTCCAATGCCACAAGTCTGATCCAAATTGGATTCTCCAAGAAAAAGTTATGCACAATCTCCCGCAGTGACCTGATTATAGACTAGTTCAGTAGAGCGAACTTGTATGAAGTGCCACGTGTCACTGTTTCAACCTTTGACTCTGAAAAATATATAAACAGAAACTACAGTCCGTCCTCTTTTTGTACCTTCTTACGAAATTTCAATCCGATGCTTAGAAAGAAAGTTATGATGATTTTCCCCAGGTCACCTGTTTTGAGTGTAATTCAGGAGTCTGCAAAAAGACCAACTTCCGCAGATCATATCTCCGAAAATATCACGCGAAAAGATCTGAAATTCGGACCCAAGGTTCAGCGCGATTTCTTCTCAAATGGGTTTTTTTTTGCGACTTCTGAAACGTCACAGAAAAAAAGTTATAGCGAAAATGCCACGATGACCTGTTTGGAGCAGCGAAACCCTAGAATCCAAAGCTCTGATACCAAATGTTATGAAACCAGCTCACAAAAAGATAGAAAAGAGAGATCCACGCCTTAGAATTCAGCCTCTTCGAGGGGGCAACCTCCTTTACATTACATAAATGAACAATTCTTGGATGATACAAATGAAAAGACCTCCTTTCTATATATAGGAGTCTAAGGGGTCATAACATAATCAGAGCCGACATAACAATAATAATGTAAGGGTACAATAATAACAATAGTGGGCTTCTATGGGGTACAATAGTAACAATATGGGCACTACATGGGTACATCAATATAATAAGTGGGTTATACTAATAACAATAAGGGGTTACACTAGTAGTATAGGGGCCTAACATGCCCCTCTCCTTCAAAAAGCGTTGTCCTCAACGCTTGAGTAGTTCTTGATGCTTCTATATAAAATTCTTGTCCTCCCATGTGGAATATTCAGCGGGTAAGTTCTTCCACTTGATGAGATACTCTAAAATTGATCGATTTCGTAGCTGTCGGGTTCTTGTTTCTGTGACTGCTCCAGGTTCCAATATGATTTTTCCTTCCTCTTCAATTTCTGACAATATTGCTTGAATTGGGATCTTTTGCAACTTTTGAATAAGTGGCCATACTTCTTCGTTCTTCTTCCATTCATCCGTTGCTTCGTTTATCCAATTTGGTTGGATAGTATAAATAGCACAAAACAATGCTTCCACATCCTCATCCTTGAAGCGTCTTCCCATTCGGCAAGGTCGCCATTTTTTAAGTGCATGTAGTATTGCCAACATTTCCTTCTCATAAATAGCTTGCTTGAGATGTAGCAGTAAAAATACCCAATCACTTACATCAAAACGTTTTTCACTACGATGTTGATCTACCTGTTGTTTCATTTGATTTTGCACCGAAGTGGCGTTATCCTTTAAAAGTTGGAGAACTTGCTGTTGATGCTCGATATGATCTTTCACTTCTTGAACATTTTTCTTCTTGATGTGTCCTTCTATCTTGATAGTTTGAGGAGTGGTAATTTCATCCATTGAATTACAAGATATGGTTGGATTCATTTCTTCTTTCTCGATGTGATCTTTCACTTCTTGCGCCTGTTTCTTCTTGATATGTCCTTCTATCTTGAGAGTTTGAGGAGTGGTAATTCTTGCCAATGCTTTACAAGATATGGTCTGATTCATTTCTTCTTTCTCTGGGGTGGTGTCCTGACGTATATCCTCTTCTTTTGATGTTTCTTGATCCTTTTCTTCATCCTCTTCATATTCTATGTAAAATAATTTCTTCTCAGCACACCTATGACCTTTAGTGCATTTGCTATCACAATTGTAACAAAGCCCTTTTTCTCTTTTTTCTTCCAATTGTTGTGGTGTAACCCTTGTAGGTTGTGGAAGGCTGAGAGAAACAACATTTCCATATTTATAGTTGTGAGGGGTATGCTTCCTGGTTTCCATAATTTTGCTTTCCATTATGTCACAAAGCTCTTTTACTCTTTCCAATTGTTGTGGTGTTGCTCTAAAGAAGGTGTTGCTCTTTGTATCCTCATAATGTGCTATCATTTCCTCCGTGAAAATTGACCACGTAACAAGTTTTTTACGAGAACAAAGCCCTTTGTACCATAAAAATTGATCTGGTTCTAAATATGAAGATGCAATACATACCTTTTGTAACAGTTGTACACCATGTATATCAAAATATTGCTCCATCTGAAGTATCCAATTTACTGGATCCTTGCCATCAAACTTCCTCATCTTGCTTTTTCTTGATTTTAGGAGCTCTACCTTGAAATGACTGTAGCTCTGTACTTTTGGATCTTTAAGTTTTGAAATTGTGACCTATAGTAGCCCTCTATGTCCTCTTTCCAATGCCACAAGTCTGATCCAAATTTGATTCTCCAAGAAAGAGTTATGCACAATCTCCCGCAGTGACCTGATTATAGACTAGTTCAGTAGAGCGAACTTGTATGAAGTGCCACGTGTCACTGTTTCAACCTTTGACTCTGAAAAATATATAAAGAGAAACTACAGTCCGTCCTCTTTCTGTACCTTCTTACGAAATTTCAATTCGATGCTCAGAAAGAAAGTTATGACGATTTTCCCCAGGTCACCTGTTTTGAGTGTAATTCAGGAGTCTGCAAAAAGACCAACTTCATCAGATCATTTCTCCGAAAATATTGCGTAAAAACCTCTGAAATTCGGACCCAAGGTTTAGCGTCAATTCTTCTCAAATGGGTTTTTTTTGCGACTTCTGAAACGTCACAGAAAAAAAGTTATAGCGAAAATGCCACGATGACTTGTTTGGAGCAGCGAAACCCTAGAATCCAAAGCTCTGATACCAAATGTTATGAAACCAACTCACAAAAAGATAGAAAAGAGAGATCCACGCCTTAGAATTCAGCCTCTTCGAGGGGGAAACCTCCTTTACATTACATAAATGAACACTTCTTGGATGATACAAATGAGAATACCTCCTTTCTATATATAGGAGTCTAAGTGGTCCCAATACAATCAAAGCCTACATAACAATAATATTGTAGGGCACCACAGTAACAATGGTGGGCTTTTATGTGGCATAATAGTAACAATATGGGCACTACATGGGTACATCAATATAATAAGTGGGTTATACTAATAACAATAAGGGGTTACACTAGTAGTATAGGGGCCTAACAAATGGCTTATGATTGCCAACAATTATAAGACAAGGGGTCTCATCACGAGCCAACTTGTTCAGTCCAATTATAACCAGTGAATGGCATTGTCAACTATCTGGCTACCAAACCAGGACAATGGCTTTTAAGAACTAAAAAATAATAATAAACATATATAATGGATTTATCTCTAGGTTAATAATTTTTAAAAAATATAGGATTCTGAATCATTAATGATTAAAAGGTAACCCTGTCGAGACTATAGATGTTCACTGGCAGCGGTGGCTCTACCTGTGACAAATGAGTATATTTTAAAAGCTAAGTTGTAAAGCGACCCCCGCTTTATCTCTGCAACTAATTAAAGACTGATATAGAGTTTTGAAATATTTTAATTCATGAGAAATTTTGAGAAAAATTACAGTTAGATGATTCTTGTTTTTATTCAGATTAATGAACCTAGTCGAGCATTTCAAACATAATTCTCTCTTCTTTAATTATCCTTTACTTGAATTTTGGGGAAACATCATTCATATCAAACAGAGATAACTGGTTCTTCTCCCGTGTGTCGCCATTGTTATGGTAAAAACACAACCCCCCCATTATTGATGTGCTCACTTCAAATAATGGGGACCCTTTCTATAAAATTTTGGCTAAACACCTTTTAAGATTTTTATTTAGTTAATTATCTTACATTTTTGTTATTTTTTCATTTTCTTTGGATTCTTGTTTTGATTGCTTTGTCAATATCGATTTTTTATAAGCTTCCCATTGACGCTTGTTTCACCTCATTTGATCAACTAGTTTGAAAATGGTACTCTTTTGAAGTCTCATCATTTATCCAGCCTGGGTTAAAAATGCATAAAATGTATAATATTGCATTTTGTAAATAAATTAGTTCGATACTGCATTTATTTTAAATATTAACCCCTAGTTAGTTCTTACTAACATTTTTTCGTTTTTTCGTTTTTACTTATACAGCCAAATCATGAAGCAACAGGATTTTAGTAATTTACTCCAATAAATTATTAATCTATAAAAAATCATAATTTCGAAGTGAATGTAATTCAATTTTTCATTTAGTTTCAAAATAGTTGTAATTTAATTTTCATTTTTATTAAAAGTGGCTGTAGTTTATAAACTAAGCCAAAATAAAATAAAACCAAAATAAAAATTAATCTTTAATATTAAATCTTGAATTAATTATTATTTAAAATATAATTAATTTAATTAAATTAAAATTTAATATATATAAAATATATATATAAAATTTATTTCGCAATCGGAAGATCGTATCGTGACTTATCAAACGCATCGGAGCTTTTGCATTACGACAAGTTTAAAAAACCTAACACTTCAATTCCCCCGATGCCGATCATTAAAAGTCAAAGGAAACAAAAGTCTCATAACACTTTGGTTATTCGATTGGTTTTCTTTTTAAACTTCAAGCCATGACTCATACATGAGTAAATGAGTTAAAAGGAATGGAACGAATAAAAGTAATGGAGGTTAGTGTATATTTATTTTTTTAATATTAGTTTATATATTAATATTTTATATGTAATATATTATATTAATTAGATTAATTAATATATGTAATATTTAATTAATTAAATTAAATTAAAATTTAAATATTATTTATATTAATATTAATTAGTTTATAAATAGTTAATATTTTAGTTAGTTAGATATTAATTAATTAGTTTAGTTTATACTTAACAAATAAATTAGAATTAATTATTAGGTAATTAGAGTCTAATTTAGGATTAGATTTTTAATTAAAATTTTTGATTTTTTGCTCAGCAACAGAAATTCCAGAATTGTGCCAAAATTAATTCATCTACTTTGGAAGCTCATAGATTGAGTTTTACTTGGTCAAATGAGGCCCATGACAACTCATTAGAAAGATAAAATCAAGGAGAATATTTCTGAGGAGGTTTCACTAACAGATTTGGTCATTTATTGAGTCAAAAATCAAGCAGAAGATCAAGCTACGAATTTCTAAAACAAAATCAGTTTTCTGAGTTTTATTTTCTGCATTTTCATTTGTCCAAGACTCTTCTCAATGCAGGTCCATTCGTCAATGATATCCTTGGTCAATTAAACCATCCCAAGCATCAATAGAAAGCTTACATTTTATTTTCAATTATTTATTTAATTGTATTTGTTTTAAATGCCAACAATGACATTTTGATTTTATTGTTGCATCTTAATTCATTTTGATTTATTTTTTAGGAAAACTGTAGAAGAAATATGGAAAAAAAGATCTCAATCAATGAGAAGGCTCCAACAAATAAAATTGGATTTGACAGATTTGCCTTCAACAAACTTTCCTCTCAAGAATTCCTTTGCAAATAGTATAAATGATAAATTGCAGAATGTAATAAGGGGCTGCTTTCCGCTGCAATTTTAGACTTCTAAAAGCACTAATGTAATAGGAATTTAGAGTTGCAGGAGGGAGGAAAGAAAATCTCAGATCTGGGGATTATTGAGGATTTTTCCTTTGTATCTTGAATTATGCATGATGGACAAAGTTTGCACTATTGTGGCTTTAGCTTTGAAAGCAGAAGTTCAAGAAGTGTAAAGGACTGTTGGAGACCGAGGTCAGAGAAATGGACGCAATAAATTGGTATTTCTAATACTATTGTTTTAAATATCAGTTTCATTTTTATGATAACAAGAATGTCTCATTTTATTCATGTTTGTGCATTTTTGTCAATATGGGTAATTTGTCTCAATGCTGTTATTATGTATCTCTGTTCTTATGGATTAAATTCTGATTTCTGAGTAACTACTTGCTCAGAAATCTATCTTATAAAATTGATTTATTAAATAGTAATGTGTTATGAACTATTTCTGCATATTATTGTTTAATTATTGGATTTATTGATTTGATAATCAATATCATTTTTGTGAACTACTTCCTGGAATGTTGTTGGTTTATTATTTCAGTTAAAAGGTCTCAATAGGATTTGTTTTAATATCCATAATATCAGTTAATTGAACTATTTCATTAACTTGATATTCATTATAAGCAAGACATGTTTAAATTCCAATATTTTAATTATCTTGCTCTTAGTTGGGTTAGATCTATATCTGCCTAATTAAGATAGGATTTAGATTAGTTTCTTTTGCTTGCATTATAGAATAAACTTGCATTTAGAGTAATTTCTATATTCTTTTAAGTCCTCTTCTCGAAGAGGCAAAATTTTAGTTGTGGCTTGGCTGAACCCAAATCAGCTTAAGGATCATTCTCTTGCCTGATCAGCAAAAAGAAGTGATCTGATATCCCTGTCTATTGGTAGTTAAAGATACATCATAAACCAATAGCGATAGGGAGAAGGTAACTGGACCTAGTTAAACCAGTCGGAGCCACCTCACTAAACGGAAAAGGTGCTGCTTTAAGGTCCAGACCGGGTGGTTATTCCCCATTGTTGTTGCAATGATTTTCGAGGCATCAACTGAACTATAGATCTTTGGAAAGTAGACAGTACCTCTTCCATTGGGCTATGGAGTCAATAACTTCAACAAACCAAAACCAATATCTTGACTCAAAACTGACTCAATTTCAAGACTAAAAACTGATTGAAAACTGACTCAAACAATCCACACCAAGGAATCAAAAACTGAAATCAGACCTTCAGTTTTATAGCCTTCACTTCGGGCCCCAAACTGAATGAATGATGACAATACACACTTTGCAATGAAGGAAATAAAATGGTATGTACAGTGATATATGTGACAACAGAAAATATCTCAAAGATAATACCGTTTCAGCAGCCGACCATTGACCGGCCCACCTGGACAATCTTCTCCATTCATTTCTTTCAGCAGAAAAGCATTTTGACCCCGATATGCAGCAATTCTAAATGGTCCCTTCCACAGATTCTCGAACTTGCCATGCTTGCCTTTGTCCTCGTTTCTAGCATCCCATTTCAACACTATGTCTTCAATCTGAAACTTGTCCGCCTTTGCCTTCCGATCATAGATTTTCTTGATTCTCTCTTGCAGCCTGAAGGTATTCTGAAAAACTTCCTCTCTCGTCTGCTGTAAATGGATCATTTGGTTTATTCTTCGCTGTAAATGATCTTCCTCGCTGCCAGCTTCCTGTAGAAGTTTAACAACCGGGACTGCGAGAGATGTCGGGAACACTGTGTCAACACCATATACAATCTCGAAAGGAGACATGCCTATTGATTTCTTCTGACTTACTCTATCCGCCCATAGTGCATTGACTAATTTCTTATGCCAGCTCTTTTTGTTTGTTTCTAGCAGCTTTTTGATGATGTTGACCAATGATTTGTTTGAAGATTCTGCCAATCCATTACCTTGTGGATAGTATGCAGTAGAGTGCCCCAAGGTAATTTGATATTTGTTACAAAAATCAATCATATTTTTAGATTTGAAAGCTGCTGCATTATCTGTAATCAACTTGTTAGGACAGCCAAAACATGACAAAATATTATTTTCAAGAAACTGAATTATTACCAAGTCGGTGGCCTGCCGAGTGGGAATCGCCTCAATCCATTTTGTGAAATAATCTGTTGCTGTGAGGATCCACTTGTGCTGAGCTGAAGATGTAGGATGAATCTCGCCAATGAAATCTAAACCCCACTGCTAAAATGGAGCACTTCAACCGGCTTGAGTGATAAAGGTTGCAACTTTCTCCTTGAAAAATCTGGCATTCGTGGCAGCTTGTAACAGTTTTATACACATCAGCAAAGAGGGTAGGCCAATAATATCCCGCTCTCAAAATCTTATTGGCTGTTGTCTTCCAAAATAGGTGACCTCCACAATCTCCCTTGTGAAAATCATCCATGACCTGTTTTGCTTCCTCCTCAACCAAACAATTCAGCAAGACACCGCCGGGATCTTTCCAATAGAGTGCATTATTCATAATACAAAACTTGGTAGCCTTTAATTTTAGAGTCCTACTTTTATTTCTAGCCATCCCCGGTGGCGGTGAAAGATGCTGGAGCACATATACAATATCCAAATACCAAGGAGAAAGAAGAAACAATTCAGATACCTGAACAAGCGAACTTTCTTCATCTTCTTCGGACATAGCAACAATCAGATTTATGTCCAAGGCATGCAAATTAGACTCCGCCATCAGTTTTTCCAGCCCCTGGCCCTTGATGAGCTTTGTTGGCTTTATCTCCACATCATATTCTAACAAAGCTGCGATCCATTTGCCTTGTCTCCCTTTCGGATCTGTTTGTACTAAGACATCTTTAACGGCTGCGTTAGGGACATAAGCAAGAATATGAGAATGCAAAATATATACCCGAAAATCTTTCAAAGCTTTTACCAAGGCAAGAGCTTGCTTTTCAATAATGTTATACTTTAAGGCTGCATCTCTTATTGTTCTGCTAAAAAAGGCAATTGGCTTCTCAAGCTGGTCTCTTTTCTGCATTAAGACCACTGCCATAGTATGATCCAAAGCAAATGAAAACAAAATGAAATCTTGGGAATAATCCGGGCTGATTAAAATTGGAGCTGAAGAAAGAGCCAACTTTACCAAATTGAAAGACTTGATAGCTTCTTTGGTCCACTTTACTACACTATCTTTCTTTAACATGTTTGTGATTTCCCTCAAATGTTCAGCTAGATTTGGCACAAAACGACGTAAGAAGTTCATCTTACCGTTGAATGCTTGGATCTCCTTTTTACTTCGTGGAAAATCAATCTTCTGAATGGCTTCCACTCGAGCAAGATCGATGCGGATGCCCTCCTTGGATATGATGTGACTAAGAAGCTTCCCTTCATCCATGGAAAACAAGCTCTTTTTTGGATTAAGAGATATGCCATACTTTCTACACCGCTGAAAAACAATCTTCAAATGGTAAAGATGCTCCTCATTTGAATTGGAAAAAACTGTCAAATCATCAAGATAAACTACTAAAAATACATCTTTCTCATTTGCAAAGGTGATATCCATAGCCTGCTGAAAAGTTGCACTAGCATTCTTTAATCCGAATGGCGTTTTGGCATAATGGAAAGTCCCCCACGGAGTGGTGAATGCTGTTTTGTCCCTGTCATCCTCATGGACATAATTTGATTATAGCTGGAATACCCATCGAGCAGCGAGATACGAGATGTCCCAAATACTCTTTGAAGTATGTGGTCCATTTTTGGCAATGGATAGTTATCTTTCAAAGACACCTTATTCAGATTTCTGAAATCAATACATAATCTAATCTCACCTGTTTTCTTCCGCACGGGCACCAAATTGGAAATCCAATCTGAAAATCTTATTGGAACGATTATACCAGCCTTGTACAATCAATTCACTTCTTTCTCTATTGATGGCAACAACTTTGGATTTATCCTTCTTAGCTTTTGTCGAAATGGCTTCTGGTTTGGCTTGATTGGAATGATGTGCTGAATTATACTCTTATCATATGCCTTCAAATCTGAATAGTCCCATGCAAATACATCAGTAAATGAAGACAATAAACTAATGTATTTTTCCTTTACCTGTGGAGGCAATGCCTTTGACAACTTCACCATTTTTGGATTTTCTGCTGTTCCAATATTCACATCCTCAACTCCCTTCTTGGTTGGCACCAAGCTCGGTTTCCAGGCTACATCATCTTGATCAAACAACTCCTCTAAAGGTATTAGACCTTTAGGAATGACATTGTCCTTCAACTGCAAAACTTCCATCTCATTTACTTCTATGTCTGCTTCACCATCATCTTGCTCTCCATCGATAGAAGTATCTTTGTACTTGCCTTCATTTTGTAGAAATTCTTCAATCTCTTTGTTATCTTGAAACACCTGCCAATATCTTTGATTATCAGGGATATTTAGGTGATGTTTCACATGAATTTCAAACTTATTGTTTGAATTCATCGGGATTTTCAAATTACTTGCAGTTGTTGCAAGGGAATCTGCAATAACATTTTGTACACAAGGGACACATGTCAAAGTGTAATCTAGAAACAACCTCAAAATATCTAATATCGCATTATGGTAAGCCCACATTCGAGGATGTTTGGCTTGGTATTCACCCTTGACTTGCTTGATTACTAATTCGGAGTCGCCATAAACTAAAATTATTTTTGCATTTAACTTCTTGAGGATTTTCAAACCAGTGATTAAAGCCTCATATTCAGTTTCATTATTGGAACAATCAAAAGAAAATTTATACGAACAAACTCTTACATTACTTGGGACTTTGTTTGGTAGAAATGCAGGGCTGCGTATCCAAATACCAATTCTAGCACCATCCTTACCCACTGCTCCATCAAAATCTATACTCCACAAACCGGCTTCGTCCTCCAAGTGTTGAAATTCTGCTTGCTCTTTTTCCTTTGCTTGCTGTCCATCAATTTTCTGCTGCTGGCGGAACGCTGATTGTTCAGCGGTATTATCAAGCCTTTGTCTTTCTTGATCAAGTACAGCTTTGAAATTTTCAGTGATCTCTGGAATATCTTCTACTTCAACTAATTGACTATTTACATCATTAAAATGATCAGAATAAAGAACAAAAGATTCCAAATCAGTATGTACATAATTGATTGGATGATTTAGAGGTTTCTCTTTGCTTGTGATAATGTATTTCATATTTTTCTCCCGATATAATTTCCTCAACTGACCAAACACGGGAATAGTGGCATAGGAGAAATCTAGCTGCAATGTCCCTTTGAGTTTTTCTCCCCAAGATCTGGATAGAAGCATGCCAAATCTAGGAGGAATATCGGCCACAACCACATCCATAAGAACATTCTTCGCAGGAATCTGATCTAAAGTGACAACCAAATCTTTAATGAGACCAATACATCTGACCCTACCAGAATCAAAGGAATAAAGATCATGGTACTTGCGAGTGATATCTAAACCCAATTTTTCCATAATTGCCTTTGGCATCAGATTATGAGATGCTCCTGAATCAAACATGGTGTTGTGCAAGACATAATCATGCAATCTAAGGCTGATGTAAAAAGGAGCTACATCACTATCCTCAGATTGACCTTCTAATGTCGGACCAAAGATAAGCTTGGGCTGGTCATCCTCCACATTAACCATATCAGATAACGGATCTAAATTCAAAATCTTTGACACATGACCTTTATAGCTGCTATTCTTCATTAATTCAGTCAAAGGTATTGACACTTTTAACTTAGCAATCTCATTCTCTAAGCTAAAGGCTGTGGTTTTCTCTACCTCTTTGAGTGGAGCATCCTTCTTTTCAGTTTTCTCCTTTGATGCATTTGGCTGATTTGACTTTTCATTTGCTGATTGTGTTTTGCTAGTGGTAGGATCTGCTGCCTCCTTTTCCTTTTTCTGCACACTTGGAGAATCATTCTTTGGTGGTTTCGCTTCCTTCCTCTTTTGAATTGGATTGATAGGTACCTCTCTACTCCTAAGTGAATATTGTTGTTGCTGGGATGTCAAGGCATTCATGTATCCTCTCTGATATTCATCAGATTCTTCTTCTAGAATTGTTTCATTTGCTAAGATAAAATCTTCATCTTTTTGTACAGCTGGGCTTTCTGAATACTCCTCATCCTTCGTGATATAAATTGGCAAATCATCAGGTGTAAAGAAATGATTCTCCTCTCCTATTATGTTCTCATCATCATCTGATTCCAGACCATGTACAAAATTCTGTTGTAAGGGTGTCTTAACTTGCTGCTGTGCTGCTTGGTCTTGTGCTCTTTGTTCTTGTTGTTTGATTATGAACTGTGGTTGCTGCTGACCACAGAAGTTTGGATTTCTGATCTGTGTCTTAGGCTTATCTGCAATAGTGAGTCTATCAAACATCTTCTCGATCTTGCGAAGCAAATGATCTGAGGAAGAAGCTTCCTCCTTTATGGTCACCTTCTTCTCGGTCTTTGCTCTAGCTCTCTTGGCAAGCAGATTTGCCTCTACGCTCACTGCAATTTTCTGCATATCCTCCAATGTGGCCAGATCTCTTTCTCTCAATTGATATGCCATGTCAGCCATCAGGAAATTTAATCAAAGCCAGTCCCATTGGTGGCTTTATATTAGTGGGAATTGCATTATAAACAGTATTGATTCTAACACAGTAACCTTGGACACTTTCACCAACATTCCTCTTTATGTTTTCATATTCGGAAAGAATTTGAAGAGTATTTTTCTTTACCTCCCAACGATCCAAGAATTTTCTTTGAAGAACCGCCAATGTATTGATAGTTGCAGTTGGCAATGCTCTGAACCACTTCCGCACTTCGCCTCCAAAAGTTTGCACAAATAATCTCATGGTCACATTTTCTTCATCTATCTCATGAAGGTCAAAGAAATCGGTCATCTTATCCACATGCTGCTGCGTTGTGATACCTTGGGTACCATCAAACAATGGAATTTTGCTTTGGTAATCAACATGCATAACATCCAAGTTTTGTGGCAAAACAAGAGGTGCATATCGGGCAGCCATTGCTCTAGGTGGATTTGAAACTGGCCTTGGGGATGTAGGAGGAGTCGAAACAACAATAGCAGATGATGTAATTGGTGTATGAGGTGTAGAAGGAGGGGAGGAAATATGAGATGTTTGAGGTGTTGAAGGGGTTGATGGGGGAGAAGAGACAGGGGGTCTCTGATCAGATATGGTGGGCTGCACGGGAATGGTGGGAATGAAAGGAGTTTCAGTAGGAATTTCTGAACCAGATACAACAGCAGATGAACCAAGAGTTGCAGATGCAGATTCTAAGAACTCAGGAATGTTTGTAGCCACAATGGAAGTTTGAAGATTCAAAATATAATCATCAATTGATCTATTAGCCTTTTCAGTTTCAAGATCTTTGACAAACTCCGGATTTAGGATAGTAGAACCAACAACACTTTCAGATTTAGTTTCAAACAACGATAGATCAAAATGTTCATCAAACTCAAGATCTTCAAGGTATTAAAAAACAACTGGACATGAATGAGATCTGAACACGGGAATCACAGAACTTTCTTGTCGGAGAATTCTTGGGATGAGATTTGGGTTTTCATACACAGGAGGAGGATCAGGATCAGGATTGGCCCTGGTGTATCGTCTAGAAGCCAATGTGTTGAATTATTCCCAAAAATCAAATGGACATTATCAATTTGTTCAGCCTATCAAATTCTAAACTCATCATCCAAAGTCTAGAATTGCTTTAAGATACTGGGGTAATAGTTCAGTTCAGATGTTCAGTTTATAAACTAAACCAGAGATTAACTGAAGCAGCATTCATCTACTTTTTCACTTGCAATGCAAGAGCATTTCAAAGGCTACTTGGCTAACTTTAGGCTTCGTCTGTAGTCTACAAAGAAAACAATGATAACAAAATTTTCTTCCCCAGTACGGTTGCCAATATGTTATGGCCTAAATCTACCTCAGGCTGAGAAAGGTAGGTCTAGGGTAACATCAAACCACGCTTAACCTGGTAGCTAGCCCTACCAGGTCGGGAGAGGGCTCTCTCCTTGTCAATCTCAGGAAACTATGGCCAATAAAGCTTGAGATGATTGATGTAAAGACTAATTTTAGGCTAGGTATATGCTCAGAGGAGTTTGATTGAGTTTTATGTTTGATTGCTGGATCAAATGTGAAAGGTAGTTTTGGGTCTGAGGAATGGACTCAGCCTTGCAGAGGTTTCTGTGGGGCGAGGTAGGCAAATGCTTTAGTACTTTGAATTAAGTGAAATGGAGAGTCTTAAGACTAGTGAGGAGTTGGAGAGGGCATGAAAGTATTAAGAATCCTCTTCAAATAATTGAAAACATGTATAGCTAAACAAACCCTAGGTAGAGCACTGCAACATCAATGATTTCTACCTTTATCCTTGATTCATTTAGTTAAGCTGAAAAGAGAGAGATGATGACACACATAAACACATGTAAACTTGAATCACAGAAGGAAAAATAATAATAAATCACTTTTCCACAAGAATCCCACAAAATGCTGCAAACCCTGGTCTATTCCTTGCCAAACTACAAAGATGAATGTACAATAATGCTCAAAGCATTCACAAGAGTCCAACCTTTACAAATGACTAAAAAAGTACTAGATATAGGCAAAAAACCACCCATGCTAGCCTTTAGGGGTCGAATTCATGAGTTTAGGAGCTGTTACAACAAGATATAAACTAAGAACTAAAAAATAGGCAGTGGAACAACTTACCTCTAAAACCTGGGAAACTGATTCATTCAGTTCAAAACCACCTATACATGATGTCTATACCTCCTTGAGTCAATTTTTATCATTTTTACATCAAATTCCATCAATTTACATCATGATTTTGACCATGAGAGAGAAAAACTCAAACTGAGAAAAAACTAGGCAAAAAACAGAGTTTTTTAAAGCAAAAATGGCACTTTTTCATCTTGTGCGCAGTGCCACTTTTCTTGTGCGTAGCTTGTTTTCCCAACTAATTTTGGAGGCCTTCCCCTTCACCAAATTTGCTCCAAGTGGGCTTGTTGGAAATATCAGTCTGTCTAATTTCTAGAACAAGTGGAATTTTTGAATTTGGTGTCCATTTACCCCTCCAAACATCAGTTCTCACAACACTGCTTCCTGTGTGGCCAAAAAGTGGCAGAGAGGGCATTTTTGACCCTTTTGGAGGCCCAAAAATTGTCAAAACTCCCTAGTAATTTCTGGGTATGCATGATTTTTTACAAGGATTCCAAAAATTTAGAGTTTTTCTCCAGAGGAGGTCCATATCAAAAGCGAGTGCCAGGTGGCACTACGCACCAGCTGGAAAAATCTATTTTTTCCTTCAAAATTTCAAAATTGCCAAAAAGCGTGCCAAATTTCTTGAAATTTGGCATGAGTGTTCTGCATCAAGTACTATGTTGGGCTAATGAAGCTTCAGCCAAGATCTTGAGCTTATCGTTTTCTTTCTTGCTCCTCAAATTTTTCCTCAACTTGGCTTTTAGGCTCCTTATCCTCACTTTGCAAATCTTGTTTCATGCCAAATAGTGATAAGCCATGTGCCTCAACATCTTTTTCTCCTTATTGGATTTCTCAAGAAGCTTCTCCAAGTGCATATTCGCCATCTCTAGCCAAGATTCCCGGTCAGCATCAATCTCTTGCTCAAGCGATGCCAATTTGACTTTCCTCCTTTTTGCTGCTTGCCTATTTTCCCTTATGTTTTACAGCTCCATGATTGTCTGCTTGTCCTCAAACTGCTTGTTCTGTTGCTCAAGGTAATTTATGATCCACTTAGCTCTTTCAAGGTTAAGAGATAAGTCATGGATGTCAGCTTCTTTTTTTTTGATGATCTCCTTGAGTTTTGAGCTTTGGGAGCCCAAATCAGTATCCTCATCCTGAATCAAAATGAAATCTTTCTCTTGACCTTTAGAAGGACCTTCATCATGCAATGGTTGTTTCCTTTTTTCCTGTACCTGCTTTTCTAAAGAAGAAGGCAAAGCCCCTTTCACCCTGGGTGAAGATAGCATTGCCTCTGGTCTTATGAAGGAAACGAGACCCCTTCCACCCTAGGTGGAGATAGTACTCATTTGACAGCTGTAAACAATCTCCCGGTGCCCTTTTGATAAGTGATAAATACTGGCACACTGGTAGTTTGTGTCTCATGAACTTATTTCTGATTTGAAGGCCCTCCTGCCTCTTGAAATATTGATGTGGTCACTTGAGGGTTTGTGAAAACCTCATGTGAAATGAAATCATTCCATGAAACATTCAGCAAGCTCAGCTGATGCAAAACAACAATCTTGATCAATGCAAAGTGATAAATGCTGTTGTATTGTTGATGAGGAGGTTTTCTTTTCACCAATGTGTTCATTTTATCAATATTTCTGCATATAAAATAGGGGAGGTTCATCATCCTCACTCTAGTGAAATGCATCAATAGTCTAACATGATAGGTGTACAAGCGAGAAAATCTCCCTTCACAGCTGAAGTATTTGATAATGAGATTCATGAGTGGAGCATATGTGTCCTATAGGTATCTAAAAGGAAAGACCCTACTGATTTTCTTCTAAGAACTAGCCTTGATATAAGGCTCATAATGTTCTTTGTCCACAAGCTGTCCTTTGTTCCACTGTTCACCCACATTCGGAATACCTGTTGCTTCAGCTATAGTTTCAGGTGTCAGAGTGAAGGTAACACTTGCTAAATTGACCTGGCCATTGTGAAGATGAAGGACAAATAGTCTAGCAAGATCATGGTGGTATTTCACCCCTTTTACCATCTCACAAAACTGGTAGAAAGACTGATGTTTGAAACATGCTACTGTAAGAGGACAAGCCAATAGCTCTGTGAGTGTAGTGGGCTCTTCTCAGATGTGTTTTCCTCCCTTATGTAGTTTTCTTGGTGCATGAATTTTTTGGGAGGAATCACTCATAGTTTCCTCATCCCTTTCATAAGCTGAATCTATTTCCATATTTGCCACTGTATGGTGTAAAATGATGAGTATGAAGATATTTTATATCAAGAATAGGTGACTGCTATTTTCTTCTTTGGGATTTGATGAGTGGAACAGGTGAGTGGGAATTGATACTGGATGTAGGGTTTTTTAGGGAGTGATAGGGTTTGGGAATAGTGGGAATTAGGTATTAGGGTTTTAGGGTTTTGGGGATAGGGGGTAGGATGAGTGTGAATGAGAGAGGGAAAGGGAAATGAAATGAGTGAAATTTCAGTGGAGAGGGAAGTGAAAATGATGCAAGGGAATAAAATAGCAAGAATGAAAATTTTCAAAACCCTAGACAGTTTTTTGTAATGCACTGTGCAGTAGTTAGGGTTTTATCTTTCACCTATTAGAACACCATTAAGGATGATCAAATGTCTTGCAATGGCACTTAGGAACCTTTACTTACTTGGAGGAATGAAGTTTGAAAGATTTTGAAGCTTGGCAAGATCGTTTGAGTGAAATTATGGCTAGGTAGACTGGTGCGCCGCGCAACACACAGGTGCACCGAGCCCAACAGGTGCGCTGCGCTAGCTCAACCTTCAATGCAATTTCTGCGTTCTGTGTGCCACGCCCGGCAGATGCACCACGCCACTACCCAGATGTGCCGCGCCTAAGGAAACTTCTAGGTTTTGTTGCGATTTCTCCTTTCTTCGCCTCAATTCGAGATTTCCACTTGTTCACTCTCTCTTTTGGCACAAATGAAGTATACAACACAAATGATCCCTTATATACTTTTTGAATTTAATTTTTCATTTAAAAAAACCCACTTTCTAAAGTTTGCTTTTGACTTTGTTCTTTAAAAACTTTTTTTTGCAGTTTGGCTCTCTTTTTGACTTTTGATGGACTAATGCTTTGAATTTCTTGTCTCTTTTGCAGGAGCTGGAGTGCAAGAGTTTGGCAAGGTGACCCAAGGCTGCATTTCCAGACTTATTACATATAGGAAAAAATAAAATTACATGAAATTTTTATACATAGAAGATAAAACTTTGTTTTTTCCTCAAAACAGGGTTTTGAGGAAAAATCAATTATTGAGCATGTGATTATTGAAATTTTTGATCCTGAGACCTTATTAGACCTCCTCATGTGCCTGCTGACTATTATTGAGCTTTTACAAGATTATGATGACAAATTCTAGACCTAATGAGACCTAAAACCCTAAAAATGGCTTTTGCAAATGTAAAGACAAAAGATGACTGTAAATGACATGAATTTGTGAAAATAGGCCAACAGGTAAAGATCATGAGAGAATTGATAATGAAACACTACCATCAGATGATCCATGACCTAATAGAATGCATTTGATTGGATGCGACACCTAAAACTGCATGCAACAAGAGAATTTTGATCACTGATGAAGGGATGAAGATACCGACACTAACGGGACCTACTGATGGCTGAGATTCGACTTTCTTTAAGATGTCGTCTATGAACGTTGATCGTCCAAGGGTCACTGGTCCCTTAGATCTATTGGGTTTGGGTATTGGAATTGGATTGTTTTTGGTTTTTTCTTCTTAGTCATTCATGCAAACAATTCAAATGTTTATCTCTACCCTAAGTTCCTAGCAATTCTACTAGAAAGCGAGCAGGGGAGCAGGCATTTTATGTGCTCCGTATGTAGGTTCTTACCTTTCGCTTTTAATACCCAGTTCTCTCTCAACAGATAAGCAGCAAAAACCTACTTCAGATTTCTGTAATTGTGCTGAAAACCGAGCGGAGGAGCAAGCACTTTACTTTCTCGTTACGTAGGTTCTTAACTTCCATTTTCAATACCCAATTCTTCTTCAATAGCAATCATTAGATGTACATTACTCTTTAGAAATGGCTACACTCTCCCCGGCAACAGTGCCAAAATTTTGGTCGATAAAAGGTGCCATTTCAAAATCCTGCTTATCCTCACATTAATTATCAATCCGAGAAAGTCTTCTTATTTCAAGAGTGTACACAGTATATGGCGGCTATTTAACTCAGAGAGTAATGCTTCTAAATTGCAGTATATATCTTTTAAATACTAGAGTAAACAGACGCAATTAAAGAAAACTCAATCCTTTCACTAAATCAAATCTTTCATTCATCAAAGTAACATCAATATCAGTTGAGAGTACAATAGTTATAACTCATCCCTCTTTAACCGATTTAGTCTAAATCAAACCCAATATTTAATAATTAATCTAAACAGTGGATGAATATCAATTTGAGTGCTTCAACAACAATAGTTAATACTCTTTACAGTTGATTATTTCAGGCAGAATATTGCTCTAAGAAACTTGATCTGAAACGAAAGCAAACTAAATCAATGATAATCCTGCAGTCTATATAAAATAAAGAGATTCTGTCAATATTGGAAAATGATAAACAACGCAGCGATAAAATCACAGAAAGCGAGAATACTATCAAACCATCACACTTGCGAGATTTGGATGTAAAAATTTCTCTTTTCCCACCCCGGTTTTCAGTTTCACCTTGTTTCTTCAAAATAGTTAAATGCCCTTTCCCATATCCATACATTCAACAACTGAAAAATAAATTTTGCTGAAAACACAAATTCTGGAAATTTTACAGAATGTTGGAAAATGCAGAAATATAAAAATCAACACATATAAACAGCCATTTAACTCATTTAAACACAGTGATTTTTGGTCAAGGTGACCCTGGAAAAACCCCCTACAACTCTTGGGGAAAACTAGTTCGAGAGCTCTTTCTTATTTTTGGAAAATGCTTTTTACAGTGAGAAATATTCAGCAAAAATCAGCAAGAAAAATTTACAACTTATCTCGTTTTCCGTGCCTCACAGCCAATTGGAAAAACTTGCTAATAGCAAAACAGAACAACAATAAATGCTGTACAGCCTCCTAGAAAAGCATGCAAGCTGCCATTAAATATGCTGTACAGATTTCCTCGATTTGTGTGCAGAAAGAACCAGCAATACAGCTATACAGATTTGCCTTGATTTGTGTGCCAAGGTACAACCACTTGCTATACGAATTTTTGCTCCTCGATTTTTGTGCACTTGTTGTACGGATTTCTAGAAAATCGTGCCCAATATCTGCCTTTCACTGTGAGCTCACTCAGCTGTATGGATTTGCTAAAATGCTACCTTGGAATGTGTGCCAAGCTGCTGCCTCCTTCTCCTCCCTGTCTAGAAATCTCCCTTGCTCTCTTGCTCTCTCTCTCTCAATCTGCTCATGAAAGAATTAAGGACCTTTTTCCTCCTTTCCCTCCCTTAATCTAACCCTAAGTGACTTTTGGGTAATCCCTAAATCCAATGGCTGAAATAGATTGAGATCTAGGGCTGAGATTAAATGCTTATTTAAATCTCACTTTCTATTTTTTAATTCACCCCACTTTAATAAAGACCCACTTAGTCATTTATTTCCAAAGTCACTTTTCCTTTCTAATTTTACATTGAATTTATTAAAGTCACTTTAAAATTAGACTTTAGTAACTTTATCACTTAAAGTCACTTTTAAATTAGATTTGACTTTATAAAAATTATAAAGTCACTTTAGGAGAAAAATTAAATTCTTTTGGACACTTTTCCCTAGGCCAAAGATCAAAGCCTTAGGGAAGCACCTGTCCTCCGGTACCAAATTTCAACACTCCCTCTTACCGAGGAAGGTGTTCCTCACCACACCCATCTTGTCTCTGAAGTAGACATGCTTGCCCCGTGGTAAGGCTTTGGTAAGAATATCTGCAACCTGCTCATCAGTGGGAATATACTCAAGCTTCACAGCTCCCTTCTGAACATAGTCTCTGATGAAATGATATTTGATCCCGATATGCTTTGACCTGTCATGAAATACTGGATTTTCCATGAATTTAATGCAACTCTGATTATCACAGTAAATCACTGAAGGTCTCAACGGCTGACCAAATAAGCCAAACAATATCTTGCGAAGCCAGATGGCCTCACAACTAGCTAGACTGGCTGCCATATACTCTGCTTCCGCTGAACTCAATGCTACTGACTGCTGCTTCTGGCTGAACCATGACACTACTGCCGAACCCAACCCAAAACAGCACCCTGAAGTGCTCTTCCTATCAGAAGCAAAACCTACCCAATCAGAATCAGTATAACCTGCCAATCTCACTCCATCCCCCTGCCTGTAGTCCAGACCATAATCCACTGTCCCCTGCAAGTACCGCAAAATGTGTTTTGCAGCCACCCAGTGAACCTTCCTAGGCTCACACATAAACTGACTCATCGTGTTGACTGCAAAACAAATATCTGGTCTAGTGTTGACCAAATACATCAAGGAACCAATCAGCTACCTGTACAATGTGGGATCCACCAACTCGGAATCCGAAGCATGAAGCTTCTTCCAGTTGGTGATCATCGGTGTCGACATGGGTTTACAATCCTCCATGTGGAATCTGCCAAGGATGTCCACAATATACTTCCCCTGCCCCAGGAAGAAATGCCCCTCCTCCTGCCACACCTCCAAACCCAAAAAGTAATGCATCAAGCCGATGTCCTTCATCTCAAACTCCACTGCAAGATCTCTCTTGCAGTGCTCTATGAGTCTCTCTGCACCTGTAATGACCAAGTCATCCACATACAACACCAGAATGAAAGCTCCTCACCTATCACAATAAAGTAAAGGTTCGGATCTGCCTCACTCTTTGTGAAACCCATCCCCTGCAAGTATGTATCTATCCTGGAGTACCAAGCTCTGGGAGCTTGCTTCAGGCCATAAAGGGCCTTCTTCAGTCTGCACACATGGGACTCCTTCCCATGCACCTCAAAGCCCTGTGGCTGCTCAATGTACACCTCCTCCTATATGAAGCCATTGAGAAATGCAGTCTTCACATCCATCTGGTGGATTTTCCAACCCATCTCTGCCGCTATCGATATAATGGAGCAGATCGAAGTATATCGAGCCACGGGAGCGAAGGTCTCCTTATAATCAACTCCCTCTACCTGGGAGAACCCTCTAGCCACAAAACTCGCTTTGAATTTCTCAATGCTGCCATCTGCAGCATGCTTTACCTTGTAAAGCCATATGGAAGTAACCACGGATTTTCCTTCAGGCCTCGGCACCACCTCCCAAACATCATTCTTCATGATAGAAGAATACTCCTCCTGCATGGCCTCTCTCCAGACCTGTTGGCTAGCTACCTCCTCATAGCTAGAAGGCTCAGAGTCAAGGATGCTGGTAGTCATTGCCATATAACTACAAAACCTCTCAGGTGGTCTACTCTCTCTGACCAGCCTCTTAGGCTCAAGAACAGATGTGGCATCTCTCAAGGTGTCCTGAAGCCACTTGGGCTTCCTCTTCCCTGAGTGCACTTCTACCATTGGAGAATGAAACTCTTCCTCCTCATCATCATCAAGAGCCTGAACTCTTGACTATCTGTTTGCTGTCCTCCTGCTTGCACCTGAACCTGTAGAAGCCGAGGTACCGTGTGAACTGTCCATCAGCGGACTCCCTAGTGAACTGCTCTGCATGATGCCCGGAGCACCACCCCTCTGGCTCGGCGAGCCACTGCTCACTGACGGACTTGACATCCTCATAGATGTACCTCCGGATCCTCCTGATCCCTGCCCACTAGATCCCTGCAACTGACTCAACTGCTGCTGAGGGTTTGGCTGATCCAGATACTCTAACTCCTGCGATCTCCTAAAGGCCCTGTCCTCCTTGAACTTCACATCCCGCCTGACAACAACTTTCCTCTGTGTAGGAATGTAAATCCGAAAGACCTTTGAGATCTCACTGTAGCCCACAAAGATACCCTTCTCCGCGATGAGCTCTAGTTTGGTCCTCTTCTCCTTGGGTATGTAGGAGTATGTGATGCACCCAAAGATACGAAGATGACCAATATCAAGCTTCTTCCCAGAAAAAGCCTCCTCCGGAGTCATGTGCTCCAAGGCACGATGCGGACTCCTGTTATGCAAATAAACAACTGTGTTGCAGGCCTCTGCCCACAAGAACAATGGCAACCCCTGATCATGTAACATGGCTTTGGCAACCCCTAAGATGGATCTGTTCTTCCTCTTCGCAACCCTGTTCTGTTGGGGGTTGTAAGGAACAGTGAACTCCCTCCTAATGCCTGCCTTCGCACAATAGTCAACAAACTCTCCAAGGGTGTACTCTCCCCCATTGTCCGACCTCAGGGACTTGATCTTCCGACCTGTCTATGTCTCCACAAGAGCTCTAAACTCTTGAAACCGCTTGAAGACCTCACTCTTGGTCTTCAAGAAATAAATCCAGGTCCTCCTGGAGTGATCATCAATGAATAAAACATAGTACTCATATCCACTCAAGGAAACATGAGACATCCGACCGCTCACATCAGAATGAATCAAATCAAGTATCCCAGTCGCTCTGCTGTCACTGCTGGGAAAAGGTGATTTGGCAAACTTGCCCATCGCACATCCTCTGCAAATATCAAAGTGATCAGCATTGAAATCTGGCACACCTGTAGTGATCTCCCGCAAGGTCCTCAAAGCTCCATGATACATATGCCCCATCCTGCAGTGCCAAATCTCACACAGCTCAGAACTGCTAGCTCTGCTGTCGGTACTACTGCTCAATGCCAAAAGGGGCTGGAATGCAAACTTGTACACCTTTGCATGGCGTACACCTATCACTCTAGCTGAATCAGCTGGAGTGCCCCTGGGATACATCAACACTTGTCCTCCCCTGAACAATACCTCATATCCTCTATCCTCCAAAGCTGATACGGATATGAGGTTCTTCCTCATCCCTGGCACATAAAGAACATCTGACACCTTCAAGGGAGGTTTGGACTCCCTCTGAAATGTCAGTGTCCCCACACCGATTGCTCTAACAACTATGTCATCATCGAGTACTACCTCTATATCAGTGCCACTCTATGAAAGCTCTGGGAAGTACTCACGGACTCCTGTCATGTGACATGAAGCCCCACTGTCCACATACCAGATACCCGAAGATGCTCTGTCAATCGAGGGAAAAGCATGATCCCTCTGAACCTGTGTGGCAGGTGATCCTGCACTAGAGGACTTACACGCAGTGAACGCAAACTCCCGGTCAAAATGATCTACAAAGTCCTCAACCTCTGCTGAAGTTGCCATGCTCTGGTTCTTCCCCTTCTTCTTCTTCTTCTCCGGACACACAACTGCATAGTGTCCCATCTTTTGACAATTCCAGCACTTCACCTTGGAATAGTCCTTCTATGTGTTATCCTGTTTACCTTTACCTTTGCCTTTGCCCCCACCATTGCTTGTGGAAGCCTGCTTCTTCCCTTTGCCTTTCTTGCCTCCTGCCACCAGTGCTACATCTTCATCCTGCTCAACTGGCTTGGCTGCCCCAAGTTGACCTTTCCTGATCTCTGTCTGAATGCAATCATCCCAAAACCTCTCCCATGTGGGAAGGGTCTCACGTGCACAAACCCCATCAGCAAAGTTCATCCATGAACGGGGGAGGCCATTCACTGCAATCCGCACCAACTCAGTGGGTGGAATGACCTCTCCAACTGCTGCCAACTCATCTCTCACATTAGTAATCTTTGTGAGATATCCAGCTGCACTATCATTACCCATCTTAATGGTCTTCAGCTTCTCCTTCAGGACCATTTTCCGGTTCTCATTGGTACTCTGGTAGAGATTGGACAATGCTGTCCACATCTCATGGGCATTTCTCTTTCCTCTCACATGAGGAATGCAATGGTCTTTGACTCTGTCTAGAATCAGTCTCTTACCCTTGTTGTTCTTTTTATTATACTCAACCAACTGAGTAACATCAGTAGGCACAACAATAGGGTTCTGTGTGGTATGCACCATGATGTCCCAGACTTCTGCCTCCTCAAAGATACTCTGCATTCTCTCCTTCCAAACGCTGTAATTGGAATGCCCATCCAACCTATCCTCCACCCTCAATCCCAATGACATCCTGCTATCCTAAAACTGAATAAAGCACTGCTGTAGTAAAGATAAAACTGCTGTTTGTGAAAAATAAGGCTTGTTGGAATTTTCTGAGTGAAAAATCAACAGGCTGTAATTTTCCTCCTTGCTGTCCCAAACTGCACTTCAGCACTCAACCTCTGATACCATGTAAAAATTTCTCTTTTCCCACCCCGGTTTTCAGTTTCACTTTATTTCTCCAAAATAGTTAAATGCCCTTTCCCATATCCATACATTCAACAACTGAAAAATAAATTTTGCTGAAAACACAAATTCTGGAAATTTTACAGAATGCTGGAAAATGCAGAAATATAAAAATCAGCACATATAAACAACCATTTAACTCATTTAAACACAGTGATTTTTGGTCAATGTGACCCTAAAAAAACCCCCTACAACTCTTGGGGAAAACCAGTTCGAGAGCTCTTTCTTATTTCTAGAAAATGCTTTTTACAGTGAGAAATATTCAACAAAAGTCAGCAAGCAAATTTTACAACTTATCTCGTTTTCCATGCCTCACAGCGAACTGGAAAAACTTGCCAATAGCAAAACAGAACATCAATAAATGCTGTACGGCCTCCTAGAAAAGCGTGCAAGCTGCCATTAAATACGCTGTATGGATTTCCTCGATTTGCGTGCAGAAAGAACTAGCAATACAACTGTACGGATTTGCCTCGATTTGCGTGCCAAGGTACATCCACTTGCTGTACGTATTTCTGCTCCTCGATTTCTGTGCACTTGCTGTACGGATTTCTAGAAAATCATGCCCAATATTTGCCTTTCACTGTGTGCTCATTCAACTGTACGGATTTGCTAAAATGCTTCCTTGGAATGTGTGCCAAGATGCTGCCTTCTTCTCCTCCCTATCCAGAAATCTCCCTTGCTCTCTTGCTCTCTCTCTCTCAATCTGCTCATGAAAGAATGAATGAACTTTTTCCTCCTTTCCCTCCCTTAATCTAACCCTAAGTGACTTTTGGGTAATCCCTAAATCCAATGGCTGAAATAGATTGAGATCTAGGGCTGAGATTAAATGCTCATTTAAATCTCACTTTCTATTTTTTAATTCACCCCACTTTAATAAAGACCCATTTAGTCATTTATTTCCAAATTCACTTTTCCTTTCTAATTTTACATTGACTTTATTAAAGTCACTTTAAAATTAGACTTTAGTAACTTTATCACTTAAAGTCACTTTTAAATTAGATTTGACTTTATAAAAATTATAAAGTCACTTTAGGAGAAAAATTAAATTCTTTTGGACACTTTTCCCTAGGCCAAAGATCAAAACCTTAGGGAACCACCTGTCCTCCGGTACCAAATTTCAACATTGGAAATGTATGACACAAGAAGAGCAGTTGAATCCACTAGTGGCCGGGCCCTTACCCACCAGCAAAACATTGCTAAGTTACTTCAGGAAACACGTGGGAACAACAACCTTACTTATATATTAATCATCAAACTGAATGAGCATTACAATATTTTCGTGTTCTTCTCAATAGCGAGAGTCTATGAATACAATTAAAATTACAATAATACAAAAATTCCTCTCCCCTTATTCTTACAAAAACATCTCTTTTATAATCGGAAAGGGTACAAAGGTAAGTGATAAACGCGATCCCTTAGGATCTCTCGATCCTGAGGGATTCGCAATAGTTTTCCATCTTCATACATTATTTCCTTTCTTGCGCTGATCCTGTGGATTTTCTTTTGGACGTATTTGCAACCACCGCGTTCCTTCCTTATCCTGTCGATGTTTGTTGTTTCTTCATAGGGAACAACATTTGTCCCTTTTGTTGTTTTCCTGCAGAAAGGAAGGTAATAACTAGCCAAAGAGTAACTGCAGATAATTTCTATATTTCTTACCGTACTTTCTTAATAGATTAGCGCATTGAGATATAGAAAAGATAAGAATAAAGGAAAAGGATAATAAGTTAATAGTAAATGCATACCTTTACCATGACCCAATAGGTATGCATAGTGACCACTTATTACCCAAGGTATGGTGTAAGGGGTGATGTTACAGTTTGGAATCTTTCTTACCCTTTGAAGACTTAGGGGTCTTATAATTATGAGCTTGAGTTGAGAGATCCACGTCAACATTAAACATATAGATGTTTGTTAGAATGTACCTAATATTAGAACCACCCTTATTTTCCCCTTGTCAGGGACCAAGGTTACTTGTGGTGCAAACAACTATTTGTTTCCTTTAGGGAAAAATTTTATTGAGCATGTCTTGTTCACTCGAAGAGGCTTGTTGTGCTAATAAACATTGTGCATCTTATATCTTGGGGAAAATATGTTTCAAGTGGTATTTCTTGCAAAAATTCTATCGAAACCTGACCTTCTTAATTTTTTCCTTTTAACCCCTGCTGGTTTAATACCGACCTTGTTCATATTATCCTTCCTCCTACCTCATTTCTTCTTCCCTTTGTTCTTTTTATTTTAGCAGGATTGTTGGTTTCCTTTGGTATTAGAAGATTGAACAATGCTTGCTACATAAGTTCGCATTGGCGTGGCGGGTGGGGGTAGTTATCATTTCAGTCTTGTTCTTATTAGAGGTAGGATATTTAAAGACATTCGTTGCAACAAACTCATAATAAAACTCACATTATTGGAATCAACAAAACCTACGTTGCCATCAATGTGCATTATTGGTTTCAATTTTTCGAGATAGGTATTCTATCATGGCACATTAAGAAGGATTTCATATAGGACTCGTGATTATGAATAAGTCAAATCTAAATGGTAGGCCCTACATATGGCATGTTCTTTAGTATAAACTCTTGAAAGAGGTACATCATTCAAAATATATGACAAAGGAGACTTCAAGAACCATTACAAAGGAAATTCAATAGGAATTTCCACCTTTATCATATGTTTTCATCTCCTCCATTATTAATTGTGGTCAAATATATGGGTAGTATTTTCTTGCTTAATTTTTTTTATGAGTTTGGTCTCAACATCATAACCAACAAACAACTAGAAATGGTTGAGGAAGACAGTTGCTAAATCATGAAAGTTCACGAATGAGCCTCCTTTCATCTCAATATACCACTTTGTTGCAACCATAGAAAGTGTGTGATGGAAAAGCATCAACCTAATGGAATCATTAATCAAGGAGTTCAAAGAACACTAGAGGTGGAAAGTCATGATATGATAGGAAGGGTTGTCACTGCACCTCCCTTCAAACTTAGGAATTTTCGAAGGAAGTTTGGTAGGGATATGGGGCCAATTTGGACTATATCACATTGGATAATTTGTTAACTCAAAAATATTTGAAAAATTAAAAGTTACCAAAAATAGAAGTCAAGGATGAAACATAGGGTTCCAACTCCTAAAGGGAGGACCCCCTAGATGGTTAGAACCCATATAAGAAAAGCCTAGGTTTTAATTGGAACCATTTTTTTTTATAGATTTTTTGTAGAAAATTCATGGTTTGTATTAAAACCTTGATTACCTTGATCGAAAGAGGAGAAACCTCCACTTGTAGGATTCCCAAATTCCTGTGAAGGATTGCCCCCTACTGACATCCCATATTGGGGAAAATTCCTCTTTATAGGATTCCCTATGTTTTGGAATGGAATAGACCCAATCAACATCTCAAAATAGGGGAAAACGTTACTCCCTTGATGATCAAATATAGAAAAATGAAGGTTGTTAATTGGAACAATGAAGGATGCAAAGGTTCCACCCATTTGACCACCAAATCCTTGAAAATGATTTGTCCCCATAGAATAATTCAAAAATGAGAAAGTCCTACTTCCTAAATGATGCAGATTGTATAAGGAATGAAATGAAAGGCATGAAAGGAAATGGAATAGACATAAATAAATATAATAGAAATCATAGTGATATGGTGAAAAACCAACTTCTATTAATAAATGAAATAACAAAATATTGTAGAATACAAAGTGGCTAGAATGGTGGTAGCTATCTCTAAAGCGAGAGAGAGAGAGAGAGAGAGAGAGAGAGAGAGAGAGAGATGGTAGCTATGCTCATTCAAAAAATCTATTACAAGAAGCTAAAATAATGTAATTTTAACATAAATAAAAAAACTTATAGGTCTAAAAACTAACCCTAGAAGATGAAACACCAAAATATTTGTGGCCCCCAAAGTGGTTAGTTGGTACATCAAATTCTCTAGGTTTCAAATTTTGCATACAATATCCATTTGGGGCACACAATAACTCATTGGAAAGAAACAATAAGAGGATTAAAATTTTTCAATGGGGATAGGGCATGCCATGGAAATCGCTACTAGCTACTAGATCCTTGAATTGCCAAAAAACATTATTTAGGGTCTCAAAATGGCCCCAGAAGTTTGGGACCGAAAACATCATAGAAAAACTACTAAGAAGATAGAGAATCATTGAGACACTGGAAGAGGTGGGTGGCCATCGATATCCACTTAGAAAAATTTCTCCTTTCTTAGGAAGAAATGGTCTCCATTGTGTCACATTCCCTTGTTAGATGGGGAAACTTCTATTGAATTTGGCTCTTGGTGAGCCACTTTCCTTGGTGAAAAAGATGCCTGCTTTGATGACCCAGTAGAGTTGCATGTGTTACTTGAGTGTATCCTTTGTCTTGGTGTCCATGGTCTGATCCATTGTATCTTATTCAATGTAGTTAAGATTGATTTCTATGGGGGCCAATTACTCAAATATATCTAAGGTGTCCAACATAGGTGGAAAATATGGTCGAAGCAGCTCCACATTAAGTATTGGGTTCAAGCCACAAAAAGGGGGAATACTCAATTCAAAAGAATTTTTACCCACGCTGATTGTGTAATTCCCATATTGAAGTGGTTTGAGCTTCCTATGGGGTCTTGTGAGGTGCTATTTCTGCAAATACAACCACACCTTATCACCAACCTAAAACTTTTATGAAACCCTATGTTGTTCATGTTGTTGCTTGTACTTGGCATTGGATTTCTGTAGGACATCATGAACATGTTGTTGGAGGTGTTGGATCCATTTGAAAATTTTGGCTACTTTATTTTCATCGACTTGAGTATAGGAGGACTATGTCAATGAAGATGCAACATGCATAGCTACATCAGGAGCCAATGGTTATAACCCCAAGCACACCTAAAAAGGGCCATGGCGATTGGAGTTGTGGAGGGATTTTTTATAGATATGTTGAACATATGGATGACTGTCATCCATGAATCTATATGCTTGAAGTTGTACATGTGCAATATATGCACAATCATCCTATTGATCACTTCTAATAGTCCATCTATTTAGGGATGAAATTGGGTCAATTTGATCAAGTTGGCATCCATTAGAGACCATAGGATGGACCAGACGATGCTGAGGAATCACTATCCCTACCTAAAATAATTGTCTGAGGTATCCCAAAATGAACCCAAACATGTTCAAATAATAGTTTACTAAATGGGTTTAACTATGATACTCTTCCTGCATGGTGCCAAAATGGCCATCTTAGAGAACCGATCGACAACCACAAACATGCACTCATTACCATGCTTAATGGATGGAAAAAATAACATGTAATCCATGGAAACTAACTCTCAAGGCTTGTGTGGGGTAGGTTGAGGAATGTACAAACCATACTTCTTGATGGTTGGTTTAGTAATGACATAGGCAGTGCAATATCTAATATACTAGTGGACATATTATTGAAGTTTTGTCCAATATAAATACTTCTAAAGCACTGCTAATGTCTTCTCCATGCCAAATTACCATAACACCCCATTGTAATGTGCCTCCCAAATTAGTTTTGCAGGCTCGATCCAAGGAACACAAACGTGGCCCAAGTATCACAAGAGCGCATCCTTAAGGTGGGATTTTGGAACTTGTTTATTTGTGATCAATGTCTGGTATGTGACAACACATTCAAAGTCATTATTGTATATTTGTGTCCACCAATAGGTTTCTTTCCCACAAGAGTTAAGAACTATGGTTAACGCCACAATCAAGGGCCAACTAAGGAATTCTGCAACATGATTAATGCTACCCTTCTTGCATTTAATGTTCAAATGAAATTGTTGCAGGTATGTGAACCAATTTTTATGGTGGTCATTTGGTAACTTTCCTTATACCTACATGAATTATAGAGCTATGTGATTAGTGTGGATGTTGGGTGTGGAATCCCCCCAAGGCATGTTTTGGGGCTTAAAGCCCAGGTTTTGATTAAGTCCATTGTAAAGACTCCGCGATTTGTGGGTGCGGAGCGCGAAGTCATAATAGAGTCATAGGGTTGTCCACCCTTGGTTTTGTAATGTAGTGTCGGTTTGAAAGATCTACCCATGGTCCACGGACCATGGGATTGTATAAATAGAGCGAGGCTCTAAGTGTAGAAATAAGATAGAGGAAAGGATGATGAGTCTAAGGGATTGATGAAGCATTGAGTCAAGTGTAAATTGTGTCTTTGGGTTGTAGAGTAGGAGAAGGCTTTGCAGCTGAGTGCGTAGAGGTATAGTAGTCCGTAGCTGAGTGTGCGGACCCTTGCAGCTGAGTGTGCATGGAAATTCAAGTCTGTAACCATTGAAAGCATTAATAAAGAGAAGTTTTACCATATTTCTGTTTGTCTTTTCCTGTTTTATGTATTATTGGGTATGAACTGCAAGTTTATTATTTATTTACTGCCCGAACTCATATTAAGGTGCTGAATAAGTAAATATAATACAAGGCATTTGATTACATGAAGATAACTAATTGTTATAAGGAGATACGTAATATATTGGGTGTGACCTAGGGAAATAGTGTAGATTATTTCCCTAACAGCGTGGAAGCCCTACAACCCTTGGTTAGGGATGCGCGAAGGCCAGGGAAGTGTGCGAAGTAACCTACATGAAGGGACTAACAGTTGGACCTGATCAAACCCTCAAACATCTCAAGGGTGCGGAAACCTGGTTCTAGCACCCCCCATACTACTTTGGGTGAGACCTCAGTCTATGCTCCACGAATTGTTTCCGAAAGGGCCAGTAGTACAGGGATTTGTTTGGCTAATTAAATCCGAACCTAGGTCGGTCCCCAACAAGCCAACAAATGGTTCCATTGCCAGAACTGGGATTTGCATAAAGATGTCTGATGTCGTATCACTGGAATCCAACTAAGAAAGGAATTGAAGATAGGTTGGATAGGAAGATTCACGAGTTCGACGTGCAGGAGAATAGGAATCTGCGACTATCAAAAGAAGAGTGGTTAGACTATTACTTGTACACAGAGATCCATGAAATTTTCTTCACATCTTTCCCTACAGAGCTATACGAGTGGATTGCGAAGCTAGCAGATAACCAAGGAAGGTGCAAGCTTGATAGACCTATTGTTTGGACCCCAGAATTGGTGCACAGATTGGAAGCATCAGAGGATAAGATCACGTGTGTTGTTGATCACTGGCTCGATTGAATTATAGGAGGATTCACCACTGGTTTCATGGTAGACACTTCAGTTAGTTATAGCAAGGCAGAACAACACTTCCTCAAAGGACTGTGAGGTAAGTACGTTAAGTCTTTGAACACTTGGATTAAAATGCTACTGTATGAAAAGCGGGTTATGTGAGTAAATTGATGTTTGGGGCTACACGAAGTGGGAGAATTTACAGAAATGAAGGTAGTGCAAAACTAGAAACTAGCCCCTTGATTTCACCTCCGCGAGGTGATGGGGAAGTGATCGCGAAGGTCTCACCAAGAAGTGTGATCAATTTGATAAGACAGAGGATTCTGCACATACAACCCCCACCCACACCACCGCTAGTTTCACCGTCGTCACCCCCATCTTCGCCCATACCACCTCCGCCACCACCACGAGTCAATATGGCAAGCACAATAAAGTTGCCAGTGTTCAAAGGTGTAGGAAATGAATATCCAGACCAGTTTTGGTTCATGATATAAGCTGTATGGGAAGCGCAGGGAGTTATGGATGACAATATAAAGAAAGAAACGTTGGTTAGCACTTTGCAGGATCGCGCACTGACTTGGTACATTAAGCATTCCAATGACAATCTAAATGCGGGGATCATCGACATCTAAACTGCGCTAAACAAAGAATTTAGTAGGTCGAAGTGAGAGGCGCAGTCAATCATTGGGTTCAAGGAAATCACGATGCTACCAGGCAAGACTCCTTGGGAGTTGGATCAGAGACTAAATTGCACAATTCGTGCAGCTACCATGACTTTGACGGATGGAAAACATTGCGAATGGTTTGTAGCATCGCTAACACCGCATTTAAGGAACACACTGTCACAACAGAGGCTAACGACTCAGGTCGAGGCCTTGGAGATTATGATGAGACTACATGAAACCTTGATACAAAATCCTAACCTGGGAGTTCAACAGATCCATGCGTAGTTGAAAAACTTGTGCCTTGAGATGCAGAGTCTAGAACAAGATAGGACAACTCGCCCAGAAGTGCGCGACAAGGTATGGTGCGTAAAGTGCAAGGGTCAGGGACATGACAAGGACCACTGCCCGGTGTTGGCAAATTACCTTGCGGGAGGAGGACCAATGTCATTGAGACCAGAGGCACAAGCAAGACCTGTCACGATGCTTGCATTATGGTGTGCAATTTTTCAAATAGGGGGAAAGCATGCTACAGACAACTGCCATCTGTTGCATAGGTACATGCAGAATTCACAACAGTTGTTCTGTAATTTCTGTAGATCAATGGGACATGATGAGCGCAGCTGTAGGAGTTATGAACTAATGATGGATAGGATTCCCACCTACAGAGTTCAGGCCGAAACACAACCCCTTGACCAGAATGCAGGGATGGTGTGAACCAGATTTCAGGGGCGCAGACGAGGCCGAGGTGGAGGAGCACCTGGAAGAGGTCGTGGATAGCTGATATGTTACAATTGCGGAGGGCCAGGGAATTATGCCCGAGATTGTACAAATCTGACGCGTCCATCATGCTTGTATTTTACATTGTTTAATCATGAGACGGAGGATTGTCCCACACTGATAGCGTGGCTGCGTGAAAAGGGAGCGCTCCAACCTCCCCCGACTCAGAACCTGCAAATGATGAGGTCTGAGCTGCGTGAGGAAGACCCTAATGTGAATATTGTGCTCCGAAGTGGAATTACGACAGGGGATGACAAAGGCAAGCAGCCTGAAGATAGTACTTGGGTTCTCAAGACTCCAACGAAAGAACTAGAGTTTGATTTGGAGCATGCTAAGGAAACCTTCATGGAAGTTAAGGAGAGCTTTTCTGATGCCTCCACTTTCGGAAGCAAAGCTAGACCGAAGCCGGAAATGGACCCATCGATGCTCACAACATTCCTGGAAACATGCATGAAGCTGCTGCGCGACAGCAAGGCTATAAAAGGATTGCAGGAACTTATAAATAGATGCGTTGGGACCATGCCAGGAGAACTGCGCGTAGTCCGGAAGGTAAAAAAGCACGCAACAAGGACGGGAAGGCAAATGAGATTGACCATGCAGATTGGACAATATGAGATGGACCAAGTGATTCTGGACCTAGGATCAGACACGAACGTTCTGCCAAAGCAGACATGGAAGCACATGGGAATGCCTACGCCACAATGGTTTCCTATCCAACTATGAATGGCGAACTAGCAAAAGATCCTACCTATGGGAAGATTGTAGGGAATCATAGTGGATATTGAAGGAGAAAGTGCATTAGCAGATTTCGACGTGATAGAGATTGTTGATGATAGAAATCCCTACCCTACGCTATTAGGGATAGATTGGGCCACTAACATGAATGGGGTGATAAATCTGCAGAAGTGCAAGATGATTTTTTAGAAAAATTCTCTGCGCGTAGTTGTACCTTTGGACCCTGTAGAAGGATCACACTACATAGAGCCAGTGTGCGATTATGAAAGTGACGATGATTGGACTGCATCTACAAGATAACCGCGTGAGAGTAAGACTGGGTAAATCCAACCACGGATGGATGAATCCCATGGGAGCGTGAAATCTCCTGCATATCAGATTCTGACGAGGAGGCAAAACGATGGCAGAACCGGTTACATGAGGTAACCACGCTGAACTGTAACATGATGACAACATCACTGCACTGCGTATCAACAGAGGTAAGGTATCTACCTACGTATGATGGGTTAAGCAAGGTAGATGACATCCTGAACAAATTTGAAAGAGAGGTGCCAGAACAACAACTTTTCGAAGCTTTGAAATGGGTACTGCGTGCTGCGAGGTGGTGGGGTACGCACCAAGGAAGCTTTGAGGATTGGTGCGAATGAAGGAGAATGATGCGCATGCAATTTGGGAAGCCTCAAATGTGATTAACAGACAAGATCTCCGGATGGAACAATCCGTGCACGCACCTGTCCAAATGCATACAGGCATATTTCAAAAAAATTGCGCGGATGCACATAGACTTCATGTTAGGATACACGATCAGTAAGCATGTACGGTCGAGGAAATTGTGCAAACAACCCCCCTGGTTGAAACAATGAAGTATGGAAAGAATGAGTGTGCAGAAGGTTGTCCATGCAAAAGCTTTTAATAAAGTATGTGAAGCACCGAACAAGGAATATGGTGCTCAGTGGACTGATTGGGACCTGCACGTACCAGCGGTTCTGTGGGCTTATAGGACCACGTGTAAGAAACTGAAGGGACATACACCTTTCCGATTGGTCTATGGTGTGGAAGTTTTCCTGCCAATGGAGTATATTGTGCCTAGTTTGTGCATAGCAGCGCTCATAGGTATGAAGGACCGCGAAGCTTTGGAAGAGAGGCTTGCACAGTTGGAAGAACTTGAAGAGGAACGGTTCTTGGCTAGCTTCCATCAACAGGTACAAAAGCAGCGCGAAAAGGCCTGGAATGATCACCATATTAAGTTGCATGCCTTCAAGGTAAATGATTTAGTGTTACTATATGACAGTACGTTTGATAAATTCGTAGGAAAGTTCAGAATGCATTGGCTGGGACTGTATGTTGTTAAGGAGGTCACAGATGGAGGTGCAGTGTAGCTGGTAAAGCTAAATGGAGAACCTTTCCCATGCAAAGTGAATGGTAGTCGATTGAAGCCATACACGGGTGGCCCACTTATCTGACTAGCCAGAAGAAGCATAGTATTCGCGCTCTAAGTAGCTGGAAGAAGGCGCAGGACTATAAACAAAGGTAGGGGACACAGGAATAGATCCAGGGAAGAAATTCTGACACCGTGGTCTCGGAACAACATGTACAAGAGATTCAGTAAGCAACCGCAAAGTGTGTTTCCAACCTTGCAACTGTTCGATAAGATTTGGAGGGTCCTCGCGCAAAGATCTCTGCACCAATAGAGTGACTCGAGGGTGAGTCACGATGTTTGTGCTGGGGGCTTGTTGGGCATGGAATGCCCCCAAGGCATGTTTTTGGACTTAAAGCCCAAGTTTTGATTAAGTCCATTATAAAGACTCCGTGATTTGTGGGCGCAGAGCGCGAAGTCATAATAGAGTCACAGGGTTGTCCGTCCTTGTTTTTGTAATGTAGTGTCAGTTTGAAAGATCTACCCATGGTCTGCGGACCATGGGATTGTATAAACAGAGCGAGGCTCTAAGTGTAGAAATAAGATAGAGCAAAGGATGATGAGTCTGAGGGATTGATGAAGCATTGAGTCAAGTGTAAATTGTGTCTTTGGGTCATAGAGTAGGAGAAGGCTCTGCAGCTAAGTACGCAGAGGCCTAGTAGTCCGCAGCTAAGTGCGCAGACCCCTGCAGCTGAGTGTGCAAGGTAGGTCGAGTCTTTAACCATTGAACGAACTAATAAAGAGAAGTTTTACCATATTTCTGTGTATCTTTTCCCGTTTTACGTATTATTGGGTACGAACTGCAAGTTTACTGTTTATTTACTGCGCAAACTCATATGAAGGTGTTGAATAAGTAAATATAATACAAGGCATCTGTTTACGCAAAGATAAGTAACTGTTATAAGAAGATAGGTAAGATCTTGGGTGTGGCCTAGGGAAATAGTGCAGATTGCTACCCTAGCAGTGCGGAAGCCCCACAACCCCTGGTTAGGGCTACACGAAGGCGAGTATATTAGGGTACGAAGGCCAGGGAAGTGCGCGAAGGGACTAATAGTTGGACCCGATCAAACCCTCAGACATCTCAAGGGTGCGGAAACCTGGTTCTAACACCCCCCCGCCCATACTACTTCGGGTGAGACCTCAGTCCGCGCTTCGTGGATTTTTGTCGAAAGGGCCAGTAGTACACATATTTGTTTGTCTAATTAACTCCAAACCTAGGTCAGGTTCCAACAAGACAACAATGGATGATTGTCTCCTTCCCTAGAATATAATTCTTCAATTGTCAACAACATGCATGATGGAGTACATCTCTTTGTCATAGGCGGAGTATCTCCAGATAATATTAGAAATTGTTTCACTATGATAGGCCACTATATGTCCTTGTTGAGTAAGCACTGCATCGATAACATTGATCTAGGTGGCTGCAGAGACACACACAGAGGACAAAGAGGGCTTATGAATGCTCAAAAATCAAATTGTTTGGATTATGATCGAACTAGGTTCATGTTAAATATCTCATTTCATGTTCGCGGTGGTGCGAATGGTTCATCAATCCAAGTCTGGATGAAGGAGATAGAGGCAGTCAAAGTTGGGTTGACTTTTTGATGATTGGGTAAGCTTAACAAAGACACAATTTGGACTTTTTTCCAGCCGACTGAATACGGCCAACTCTAGCCAGATTCCAAGAAAAATTGTGGCCTCGTTAAAATGACTCCTTCAGCCAAATTTCAAAATTTTCAAAATTGCCTTATTATATTAAAAAATTAAAAAATATATATATAAGAAAAGGGGAGGTGGTGGGCCACCACCCCCACCACCCCATGCCTCTCCATAACACTATACACTAAACGTTGAAGGTGAGGCCGGCGGGGATTGAACCCACCCGACCCGCGTGGGCTGGCCCCCACTGGGCAGCCCCATATGAACCAATTAATACAACAAACCTCCATAAATACGCCAACAATTCCACATTTAATACTTAAACAAACCTATGCCAAAATTAATATCGAAATAAGCCATTCTGTTCAATAGTTCATTAAATTACAAATGCACCAATTATGGAGGGGTCGGGATTTGATCCCCTGACCTTTCCTCCAACAGTGCCTCAAATTACCACTACACCAAACGACCACATGTGGTAAAGTTTGCCCGAAAATTTATATAAACCCAATTTTCTCATTTTTACAGTGTGCCCAGGAGATGGAGGAACTAGGAACAAGCATGGATTTCGAGACAGAGGAGGCAGAACCTTGACATGCATTTCGAGGCAAAATATTCTTTGATGCCCAAAGATTCTCCAAGAAGGTAAAAATTCTTTTTGTCAGAATATAACCAAGTTTATAGTCAATTTTCTCATATTTTCATAGGGAACACTATGGCAAGGTTGGATTTGCCTTTTGAGCAGCCGATTTGAAAATTCCCAGTGGAGGAGAATCTTTGAGGAATCTTGAGGGAATCTTCCAGATCCCTTGGAGGCTGGAATTCGCTAGAGTCAGAATGCAAGCAACTTCATACTCATTTTTCTCAAAATTTTGCAAGGAACCCGATGGCACAACCAGTTTCCTCATTTGAGCAGCAGATTTGCAGAGGACCCGGAGGAGGGAATCTTTGAGGAATCTAGGGGGAATTTAAAAGATTCCTTGAGCCCCAGATTCTCAATTTCTCAGAATTCAGAAATTTGACAGTCGATTTTGCACTGTTCGACGCCACAAATCTGATGGTGCATTCAAATTTTCCATTTTCTCATTCGATTTTTCAGCCACTTTTCTAAGTGGAGTGTAGGTGTCGGCATTCATGTGCGAGCAGTCGTTCCTATGCGACTTGATGTCGTGAGATCAATGATCCGAAAAGCTTCAGCATTTTGACATCCACTTCTTCAGATGGCCCCTGGTTGTAAGGTATATGCAGTGTGTTCATTTACTTCTTTTGCTTTGTGTTGTGCTGCACAAATCCCTATTTGATGTTGATGAGGGATCTTGTCTATTACTTGTTTTCATGGGTCCTGCTTGATGTGACGCAGAATCATCTATGTGATGTACTTGTTGTCATGATTCATCATGTTATGTTTTTAGATCCCTTTGTTGTATGTTGATGGGAAACTCATGTTGTCGTCATGTATGTTTGCATTGAGGTCCCTTTTATGCCATCTTGGTGGGATGCTCATCATGCATGAGTTTTGTGTCATACTGATAGGATTCTTTTGACTGAGAGTTGCTGTAGTGGAACATCTCTTAGAGCCACTCCTGCGTGAGGGAATTTTCCTTGTATGATAGTGACATCACCTCTATGTACATCATCACTATTGACAACACTTAATGCAGTCGCCTACACCATCTTGACACCAGGGCCCAGAGACGCAGTCCCTCCTAGACGAACTCTGTTATCAATGGCTTATGTTTTCATGCGTTGATGATTGACATGTTCCTCTTCTTCACAACATGCAGATGTATTCATTAATGTTCTTTTAAAAATGCAATTTAACACATCATGAAAGTAAAAGGGCTTGGAAGGGTCCTTTGTCACACTCGGACCTTGATCAAGTGGTATTAGAGCGGTCTTTGCGTGGATGCGAATTGCAGTGTGAACAATGGAATGTGTAGTGACAGAGGATGAAAAAGCGATGTACGAGACCATGCTCAAAATTTCCAAAAGGGTGGAATTAATGTATGAAACTCTATAGAAAGAGACAAAGGAAAAGGGGTGATTGCAACTTCAGTTGCAAGCCATGGAAGAGGCCCTGGAAGAACTGAAGCACAATAACCAAAGTCTTCAAACAGATAATGTTGAATTGAAGATGCACCTACATGAAGAGAAAGAGGAAAAACAAAGTTTTCTATGACAGCTGCAAGAAAAGGACGAGGCCTTGGAAAAACTGCAGCGTGACCCATGTGAGGTAAAAATCAATTCTCTAAATTCATGTATGTGTCTTGATGATGATTTCGCTGTTTTTGAAAATCACATCACGGGAATTGGCTCCAAACTATTGAAGAAAATGGGGTAGGGCTTGGGCGTCAATGGCCAAGGTATTGTCAACCCCAAGTAGAAGAATTACCCTGTCAGGCAGGACTTGGGTATGTCAGAAAGGAAGTTGGGGAATGCACTGAGACAACTAGCAAATCACCAACAACAGATGATGAGAAGCCATCAACAATTCTTTCGAAATCGACAGAGAAGGTAAAAGATGTTGATTTCCTTTTAGTTTCATCGTCACATAGTATGATTTCTATTGGAGATTTGGAGATCCCAATTATAGGAACAAACATGAGGCTCCTTACCAGGACGAGGCACAAGGAGGAAGAAAAACTTGGTGTTAATAACCAAGGCATAACTCAACCATTAGAGGTTGTGCAGAGACCTCAATTTGCAGGCTTGAGATACACCAAAGGAGAATGCTCGAAGGTGTGAGATTCTTCTGAGACATCGTCAAAATCGTCAACAAAAGTGAATGATGGGAAAACATCCCCATCATCCCATGGTCATTTCCATTGTAGGGAAAGAGCTGAGGCAAATTCTGATTGCCATACTCAAACCAGAGACGGTGAGGAAAGGTATAACCACTCTCGACATTCAAATGTTCATTTTGATTATAATCATGTTGGTAATGATGAATGTAAAATATGGCATCGAAAGCATGTACCTTTTGTGGATTACATAGCCATACATTTTCTAAGTGTTGGAAAAGAATGGAAACACACAAAAGGATGAGGCGTGAAAGACCCTCTCAACAACAGGTAAAGAAACATGTTAAACATATCTAGAGGAAGAAAACCTATTGCAGTCATTGCAGCAGAAGTGGCCATCAAAGAGCCACTTGTTGGAGGCTCCATCCAGAGCAGCGCCTTAAAGACAAAGCATCGGTGCATGAACCAGGTGAAGCAGTTTTTCGACCATCAAATGCGCCAAAAGGAGGTGACCCATTCACCTTGATAAATGAAAAATGGTTTCTAAATATGTTAGCATTTCATGGTCATGCTTTTGTAAATCATTTGTTGCATTTCAAAATGTAAAAGTGATGATGTGTTTTCCATCACTTGTTCAACAATAATGATGTCTGGTCTTATTTTGAGTTTCATTTTAAACTCTGAAAGTGATGTCGTGTTTCCATCACTTGTCAAAGAAAATAATGTTTGGCCTTATGTTTGTAAATCATGTGTTTGCAGTGATGATGTGTTTTCCATCAATTGTTGGAGCAACAATGATATGTTGGCCTTGTTTTCATAGCTGGGGTATTGTGTCCATCTTGATGTCAACTTGACCACCGAGTATGTGTTATAAACTTGTGGCAAGTTTAGAACGCCTCGGTCATTAGCTGGTCAGTTAAGACAAGCATGTAATTTGCAAAATAATGTACTACAGGTTTCAAAGGTGGCAGGTGTCAGCTCCTCGCTTAAGGCTCCGAAGAACAAATGTGAAGGAGATGGAAGCGAGACCTTTTAGGATGCTTGTGATGTAGACAAGATATAGAGAAGTTGCAGGGTATTTTTTATGCTTTTGGAGGATCAAAAGCTCCTCAGTGGGGAGGATTGATCCAGGTGGCTCTAGAGACACACACAGAGGACAAAGAGGGCTCATGAATGCTCAAAAATCAAAGTGTTTGTATTATGCTCGAACTAAGTTCATGTTAAATATCTCATCGTCGTGATTGCGGTGGTGTGAATGGTTCGTCAATCCGAGTCCGGATGAAGGAGATAGAGGTAGTCAAAGTTGGGTTGAATTTTGATCACTGGGCAAGCTTAACAAAGACACAATTTGGAATTTTTTCAGTGGACAGAATCTGGCCAACTCCGGCCAGATTCTGAGCAAAATCCTGGCCTCGTTAAAATGACTCCTTCGGCCAAATTTCAAAATTTTCAAAATTTCCTTATATCTATATATATATATATATATATATATATATATATAGATATAAGAAAAGGTCCCACGCATCTCCATAACACTATACACTAAACGTTGAAGGTGAGGCCGACGGGATTGAACACGCCCAGCCTGGCCCCCACCGGGCGGCCCCATATGAACCAATTAATACAACAAACCTCCAAAAATACACCAACCGTTCCACATTTAATACTTAAACAAACCTTCGCCACAATTAATATCGAAATGCACCATCTCGTTGAATAGTTCATTAAAATTACAAATGCACCAATTATGGAGGGGTCAAGATTTGATCCCCTGACCTTCCCTCCAACAACACCTCAAATTACCACTACACCAAATGGCCACACGTGGTAAAGTCCACCCGAAAATTTATATAAACCCAGTTTTCTCATTTACACAGTGCGCCCAGGATATGGAGGAACCAAGAGTGGGCATAAATTTTTAGACAGACGCGGCGAACCTTGACACACATTTCGAGGCAAAATATTCTTTGATGCCCAAAGATTCTCTAAGGAGGTAAAAATTATTTTTGTCAGAATATAACCAAGTTTATAGTCAATTTTCTCAGATTTTCACAGGGAATGCTATAGCGAGGTTGGATTCTCCTTTTGAGCAGCCGATTTTTAGATTCCCAGTGGAGGAGAATCTTTGAGGAATCTTCCAGATTCCTTGGAGGCTGGAATTCACCAGAGCTAGAATGCAGCCAACTTCATACTCATTTTTCTCTGAATTCTATAAGGAACCCGATGGCGTAGTTAGTTTACTGATTTGAGCAGCAGATTTGCAGACGACCCAGAGGAGGGAATCTTTTAGGAATCTAAGGGGAATCTAAAAGATTCCTTGAGCCCTAGATTCTCAATTTCTTAGAATTCCTAAATTTGACAGTCGATTTTGCACGATTTGACACCACAAATCTGATGATGCATTCAGATTTTCCATTTGCTCATTCTATTTTTCAGCCACTTTTCTAAGTGGAGTGCAGGTGTCAGCATTCATGTGCGAGCAACTGTTTCTATGCGATTTGATGCCGTGAGATTGATGATCCGAACAACTTCAGTAGTTTGAGATCCGCTTCTTTAGATGGCCCCTGGTTGTGAGGTATATGCAGTGTGTTCATGTACTTCTTTTGCTATGCATTGTGCTGCACAGATCCCTGTTTGATGTTGATGAGGGATCTTGTCTATTACTTGTTTTCATGATTCCTGCTTGATGTAACACAGAATCATCTATTTGATGTACTTGTTGTCATGATTCGTCATGTTATGTTTTCAGATCCCTTTGTTGTATGTTGATGGGATACTCATGTTGTCGTCATGTATGTTTGCATTGAGGTCCCTTTTATGCCATGTTGGCAGGATGCTCATCATGCATGAGTTTTGTGTCATACTGATAGGAGTCTTTTGACTGAGAGTTCCTGTAGTGGAACATCTCTTGGAGCCACTCATGTGTGAGAGCATTTTCCTTATATGATAGCGACATCACCTCTATGTACAACATCACTATTGACAACACTTAATGCAGTGGCCTACATCATCTTGACACCAGGGCTCGAAGACGTAGTCCCTTCTGGACGAACTTTGTTATCAATGACTTATGTTTTCATGTGTTGATGATTGACATGTTCCTCTTCTTTACAACATGCAGATGTATTCATTAATGTTCTTTTAAAAATTCAATTTAACACATCACGAAAGTAAAAGGTCTTGGAAGGGTCCTTTGTCACACCCAGACCTGGATCAAACATAGTTAGAGGAATCAATCTCAATATCAAATGGTTGTTGCATATCTAGTAGTGTGAGAATTGGTGCAGATTAAAGGCAATGTTTTAGATCCTTAAATGCTTTATGTTGTGACTTGAACTAGGAAAAGTTTTCTTTTGCTCCACCCTTACTCACTTGACTTAAGGGTTGAGTGATATGAGAGAACCTAAAAATAAACCTTTGATAGAAGTTAGAAAGGTCCAAGAAGATGCATAGGCTTGTTAGATTCATTGGTGCTGGCTAATCCTGAATGACTTGAATCTTGGTGTAACACCCCTTAAGTGACCCCTACTTTGTAAAAGATAAATGATGACTGTGCATTTTCTAGCATGGAGGATCATGACAGGTTAGGATATTTTGTAAATATAAAATGTAATGAATTGTGGTTGGTTGGCCTAAGTAATGGGACTAGTGAATCCATGGTCCAGGGTGAGTTGCAATTGGGTCAGCTGGTGTCATAACACGCCCCACCACCACACACTTAGAATTGAAATGATGAAGATAATAAGCATTGTGAATTCCCCTATCATCCCACAACATGAGAGGGAGACCAAAATAAAGACAAGGGTGGGTGGATCGAGAGAAGCATGTATAAAAAGAGAAAGAGAACATGCTAGAAAAATAGCAATGAACACTAAGCAAGGGGAACTCAGGAAAGAGCACAAGTATCACAAGAAAGAGTAAGTGAACTCTTCTTCCCGTAGTTTATCGACATGTTATACCCAAGATTGATGCATGGAAGTAGTTGGACTATGGTGTCCAAGATGGGAAAGTTTAGTGGTAGGCTCAGAGGAGGAACTAGGTGATGAGTGCTTGTTGGAAGGAGGATGATAAACCACCGAGTTCTTGCTGTGAAGCTGATTAAACACTGAGTTCTTTCCTAGTAGGCTGATAAACCACTCGGGTGCTTGTTTTAAGGCTGATAAACCATTAGGTAAGGTAGCAAACACCAAGATTGCTTATTGAAAGAGGTTGATAAACCATTGAGTGCTTGTTGGGGAGGCTGATAAACCCTAGTGCTTGCCCACTAAGCTAAAAAAACTACCTAGATATTGTGCTACTAGACTTGTAGTGCTTGCCTTGAAAATATAATTGATAAACCACCTACCAAGAAAATCCCATACTCCTAAAAAGTTGAGAAATACCCTAGTTAAGTTTGAATTGGAAATCCTTAAAGAAGCACTGTTGGCTTGATGGGCCCTGACCCAGGTTCAACATTTAGTCAACCAAGCAAATCCCTACACTACTAGCCCTTTTGGCATCAATCTGTGGAGCGTAGACTGAAGTCTCACCCGGAGCAGTATGGGGGGTGCAAGAACCAAGTTTCCGCACCCTGAGATGGTTGTGATGTCGGCTTTATACCTTAATGTTGCCTTCGAGCAGATTGATAAGCCTTTAGGGCTTATCGATGTAATTTTCTATTAGTCTTTTAAAACCTCATGATGGCATGCAATTGTTCTTCGCGTAATCCTAACAAGCGATCTCGACACTTACGCGCCTCTGTGACTACTTTGTTCTATACTTCTCCGAATTATCTTGAGTGTTCACCAAATCTATCATGCAATTTAGATTATCATTGCGTAAACATATATCTCTACTTGCATTCATATAACAGAGGAAAAAATATAGGTTCATGCATCAATTTAGCATTAAAACATAAACCTAGTGCTTAACATAACATAATCGCATGCAATTGAAAGAAGTAAAATACACAGTAATTTCATAATACTCTTCTTTATTAATAATCTAGATTTTCAGTACAGACTCTGACCACACTGCGCACACAGTTGTAGGGGTCCGCGTACTCTGCTGCGGACTCCTACCCTAGGCCTCTACGCACTCAGCTACAGAGCCTTCTTCCTACGCTAAGACTTTTGCTCTTAGCTGCTTTACAGACTCATTAATGACTCAACTTCACTTCCAAAAACCTCCTTAGACTCCTCTTAAGACATCCTTTTTATACAATACCATGGTCCACGAACCAAGGGTAGATCTCATCATGCTGACACAACCTATCTAGAATAAGGGCGGAAACCCTTTTTGACTCATGATACCTTCGTGCTCCGCTACCACAAAATGCGGAGACTTTACATTTATTTATACAAAATTCGGGCCTTCTGCCCCAAAACTTGGGTTTTTAACCCCAAAATTGACCCTAAGGGACTCGTTCCCAATAGGCCCCCAACACAAACATGGTGACTTGCCCTTGAGTCACTCAACCGGTGTAGAGATCTTGTCACGAAGACCTCCAACGTCTACCAACGTCTACTTGAACTACTGCAACTTCGACAGCACACTGTGTTGCTGCCTACGTCATCTCCTGAACCAGCTGCTCCGTCCCTGGCCCTGTACTTTCTGAATGTATCTTCTGCTGAGTTTCCTATAGACTAGATAGCTTACCTTCGATGGTGGTGGTGAGCGTGTAGGCTTGATCAAGCCAAGGCCCAATTGTAGCCTTGAGGACGCTCTCTTTGTGTTGCGCTGCATCCACCTGCTCCTTTAGTACCTTTGCCTCCTGTAGTTTTGCTAGCCTCTGTGTAAGGGCAACGGTGCGCAATGTGGCTTTGACTTCATCATATCACTGTTGCAGCTCCCGAGCCTCTGTTTTTCAACCTTTTCAAGGTGGGATATTCTTGCAAATTGGTGACCACCTCGAGCGCCTGCTCAAAGAGCGCAATACACTCTGTTACAACGTTGTTTACTGTTGCCATGATGTCATTCACAGCTGTCCCACGCTTCTCTCTAACTTCTGGCAGATTCAAAGGCTGGTCCTTCAACTGCAATTCAACAATATTGAGGTTTATGTCAAACTGAACCTTCACCAACTCTATTATGGCATTGTACACTCCAGCAGCGAGCTTCCAAATCCGTACATCTATGGGCTCATCTTCCAGAATGGCCAGCTCTTGGACAGACCTGCATGCCTCAGCCACCACCTTAGCCGTTCACTCATTTTTGTCTGTGACGGCTTTGATGAGGTTGACAAAAAAATCTCTTTGTACCGTCATCTGGGTGTTGTAGACTTTCTGGTCACTGATTACCTGTAACACGCGCTGTTCGTGGGCCCGAATTTCTGTGATCACGCCATCCTGAAAATTGTGAAGCAGCTCATTGGGAAGCGTGGCTAAATTGAGCCCAATTCCTTTGAGGGCACTGACAGCGGGCCTGTTAGCTTCAGTCTCTGTAGTTAGTGCTCCCTCTTGCAGCAATATTTCCCGAGATCCAGGGTGCACACCATCCCTACTACTTCCAATGTACCAGGTTCCAAACTAGTTGACGCTACGCTGCTTTGTCTCATGCTGGTCTGGACCTGTGACACCTGGATCTGCAGCTCATGCAGACCCATCTGAATGGCCCCCAAGGCCTGTTTCTTTGTAATTTGAACTGTTGTAGTAGTTCAGCGATGGTATCTCTGACCATATCACTGATATCATTTAAATCACCTTCTGTTAAGGTGATTGGATCGAGAGAAGTCTTGTTGGCCTTAGAATTCTTACACGCCCCCACCTTCTTTAGATCTCTATTGCGCTTAACGTGGAATAGAGTGGTCTCTAGGTCCACTCCTCCCTTTTTTGACTGTTGTTCTTCCTCCTTTGTCTCCGAAGAAGGCGACTTCTAAATATTTTTAGAGCCACGCTTCTCTTCTTCCACTTGTCCTCTCGTCTACTTTGTGGTGGCGCGCTCTACCTTGGACTTGTCCTCAACCTCCTTTTTTCTTTTTGCAGCCAATTGCTCCATCTTCAACTTGGCCTCCTCCTTTTTTCATTGCATTGCGGTCTTGCTAGACCCAGCTGTCAAGTCTGAGGCAGTGCGCCAATCTGTTGGCCAGTAGTCGAGGACCGCTGTAATTGCGTCGTCTGTGGCCAAGTATGGAAGATCATGCCATTTCTTCTCAGGGTCCTTGTGCACACATATCGAGACCTGGTGGAAGTCAGCCTTGAATTCCACATACTTCTACATCTTCTCATACACATTTGGCGACAGCCGTAGTTTGCGGTTAATAGCCATATGGATGCTCATCTCCATCAAGATCCAAAATATCTTATTGTCCTTAACCCATTGAGGGTCCTTCGTAGCCCACAACTAAGCAAACTTCATTGCCTCTGGTAGGTCGGGAGCGACCGGAGGAAACTGGCTATCCTCTAGTAACTCCCACGCGACCAACATTATGGACAACAATATCCAAGCATAATGGAATGTTTTTTTGTGATCCTGCGCCTCTCTACAGTTCACAAGGAACTCTCCGCAGAGGTAGCGCACACAGTTAAACTGTACACCCTCTGTGCCCTCGGTCGCTAAGGCTACTACTAGTGCTGGCTCTTCATCTGCCTGACACTTTCGCATAATCTTTCCTGCAAAGATTTGTGTTGCGACTTTGACTGTAGGGTCAGCTATACTTGTCATGGCATAGCCCACGGCTTCTTAGTGAGTTTTAATTTGTCCTTCATTGCTGCAGCGAGGTCGAGCTCACCTAGATTTCCACTAAACACCATGGCCATATTTTCTCCCGAGTACGGCAGCCGAGTGATCCTATGGATTAGCATGTCAGTGATGGGTATCGGCTCTTCTAGCCATAGACACCCATCGTGCACCAAGCACAACAGCTGCTTGATCACAACCATGTTTATGGGTGTGTGGTTATAATGTAGTACCCACAACATATTTAGTAGACCCACCTTATCCACCCCTTTTACCCACTTCCTTGGCTCCAGCACGGTCACACCAGAGTCTTTGTGGAAGACGCGATGCATGAGCTAGTTCGTCACCAAATGTGGGAAGCGTTCTACATTAGCCAAATCCCATTCCTCCAATTTTAATAGGGGGATGTGCCCCAGGCATGGTCCTTCAAAGAAAATTTGGTCCAGAAGTAAGGGTGTGTGTAGTGTGACCTTACTTTCATCAATATCCTTCGGAACCTTCGCCTTGCCTCTACGCGAAGGAATGTACTCAGGTAGTTTAGAAATGGAGTCAAACCCCTCCACATCAATGTCCTTCGCCTCCTCCATATCAATATCGTTCGTGCCCACATGGAGTTCTTCAACCTTAGCTTCAGGCTCTAGGTCAATCACCTTCGACTTTTCCTACTCAGTGGGATTTCTTGTCTGCGGGTACTTTCTGGGTGAGGAGCGCACTGACTGTTGTGATTTCTACTTATCCTTATTTGATTTTGGACCCTCCTGGGTCAACGTAGCCCTTGGACTAGGTGTCTTGGGGGATTTAGGCACTTCTGCCGGTACTTCTACACTTCCAACCTCCGGGGCAGCTCCCTTAGCTGCCATTATGCCCTTTGGGGAAGTTCCTTCGGCTACCATTGCTTCTTCTGAACTCAGGGTTTCTGTGGGTACTGACATTATGCTAGAAAACAACACCTGTGTCTCTATGGGCAACTTCTCAAAGATGGAATTCGCTATCAGGGCTTCAAAGAGCTCAGGGTTCATATTCTCCTGAGAGATTAATACCTCAATTCTCAAAATGCCAAGTGTTTTTCGCTGGGCAACCACTTGTAATTTATAGGCATTTTCGAATTCAAATTCGACCGTTCCCCCCATAACGCGTTCATAAATGCTGGATTGGCAGTAGATTTTCATAGATCTTGTCCTTAAATTCTGACTTAAATGCCGCCCCCCCGCTCCATTTGGCCATTTTCTGACTATCATGTCATGAACAGTGACCATAAAAATCACTTTCCAGTTGCCCTGCATGGTCCCTCCTTGGATAGTGTAGCTCCCTGCACGTATTTGCTGATACTATGACATTCCTTCATTCCACGCAGTTCCCCAATCGCGCAGCTCCCCAACCTAGGCAGTGTAGTTTATAGTCCCGCGCCTCCTTTCAACTGCCTGGAGCACTAAGACTGTGCTTCCATCATGTAGTCATCTAGCTGGATCGCCGGTGTATGGCTTCAATCGGTTGCCATTCACCCATCCTGGGAATGGTTCTCCATTCAATTTTACCAACTGAACTGCTCCACCATCGATAATCTCCTTGATGACATAGGGCCCCAACCAATGCATCCTAAATTTCCCTGGAAATTTATCAAACTTGCTGTCATATAACAAAACTAGATCATTTACCTTGAAGGTGCGTATTTTGATCTGTAGATCGTGCCATGCCTTTTTGTGCTCCTTTTGAACCTGTTGATGGAATTTAGCTAGAAATCGATCTTCTTCAAGCTTTATTAGTTGCGTGAGCCTCTCCCCCAGGGCTCCGCGATCCGCCATTCTTGTGAATGTCGCTATGCGTAGATAGGTACAATGTACTCCATCGGCATCATAGTGTCCATGTCATAAACCAGTCTGAATGGTGTTTGTCTGGTCAACTTCTTGCAAGACATTCTATAAGCCCATAGCACCGCGGGTACGTGCACATCCCAGTCGTTTCTTTGAGCATTGCAAACCTTCATGATTGGACTCTCCAATATTTTGTTAAACACTTCCATCATCCCATTAGCCTGTAGATGATAGTGCATGCTCTTCTGATGATACACCTAGAACTCCTCCATTATCACGTTGATTGTCTCATTAAGAAAGTGTGTACCACAATCACTCATTAGAATTTTTGGACAACAAAACCTTGTTAGTACGTACTTAAAGATAAATTTTGCAACTGTCATGCTCGTACAGTCTTTCACAAGTCGCGCCTCCACCCATATGGTTAAATATTCAGTTGCGGTGATAATGTAACACACACCCGTCTTCTTTCCTGGTAGCTGAATTGGTCCTACAAAGTCAATCGCCCACTTCTCGAAGGGCTGTAGTGATACCTGCGGATTCAGCGGCAGCTCATCCCTGTGCGAGGGCCTGCCCGCCCTTTAGCATGCATCATATGCTCTACAATATGTTTTTGAATCCTTATGCAAGGTTGGCCACCATAACCCAGCACGTAGGATCTTCTACGTTGTTGCTCTTCTTGCGTAATGACCTCCCGTGGCTCTGTCATGAGCCTCAGCGAGGATGTTGTTTTGTTCAAACTCTGGCACATATCGTTGCAATATTTCATCTGACCCCATTTTGTACAAGTGCCCTGCAATGATAGAAAAGTCTGTCGCGCACACCACTGGTTCCTTCTTCTGTTGACTTGTATATCCTTTTGGAACTATGCTTGTCTTTAGGAAGTGTATAATATCTTCAAAGTGATTGTCCACGATGCGTACTGCAAAGAACTACACGTCAAGTACCCCTTCCTCCAAATTAGTAGGTTCCTCTCCCATTTCGATGCGCAATAGGTGATCCAGTCCAGTATTCAAACGTCCTGGTTTCGTAATAACTTCAAAATCATACTCCTGGAACAACAACAGCCACCTACATATCTTTCCCCCCAACATAGGCTTGTTGACTAGGCATTTCAACGCTGAATGGACGTATACATCTTAAAGTGTTTGCCCAACAAATAGTGCTTAGACTTCTAGAGCACGTACACCATAGTTAAGCCTTCACGCTCTATTGTGGAATAATTTTTCTCCGCTTTGGACAACTTCCTACTTGCAAACAATATAAGATGGTCCAAGTCCCCTTCACTAGCCTGTGTTAGTACTGCTCCCAGTGCAATACATGACATGTCCACATGCACATGAAATTCCTTCTTCCAATCTAGGAAGACTAGGATCGACGCGGTGACCATCTTCTCCTTCAGCACATCCAGGCTCTTCTAGCATTCTTCATTCCAATAGAACGTAACATCCTTTTTTAACAATTTTTACATCGGCGCAATAACTTGGGCATAACACTTGATGAATTTCCTATAGTATCCTGTATACCCCAGTGTTCCGCGTAATTGTTTCACACTCCTTGGGACCTCCAAGTTGATTATGACTGCGATCTTAGCTGGGTCTACCATCAAGCCTTCTCTCCATACCACATGGCCCAGCAATATCCCAAAAGGGATGCAAAACAAACATTTTTTCAGGTTGAGCGCGATATGGTATCTCTGACATGTATCTACCATCAAGCGCAGAATTACCGCATGGCATTTCACTAGTACGAACAATGTTCAATCATCGAAGTATACCTTTAGAAATTTATGAATAAAATCCTTGAACGCCATGATGACTATGCACGAGAAGATTTCTAGTGTGTTCTTCAGCCCAAAAGGAATCACTGTATACTAGAAGCATCCCCATTCGACCACGAAGGTTGTCTTACTTCTATCCTCTGGCGTGATCTTGATCTGATGGTACCTAGAGAACCCATCAGTGAATGAATACGCTTCTTGGTCACCAACATTATCCAAGAACTCATCGGTGAATGGGGTTGGGAAGGGATCATGCACGCAGGCATCGTTCAACTTCCTGAGGTCTACGCATATCCTTATTTCTTCCCTCTGCTTCTTTTCCTAAACCACTACTGGGCTTACCAAATTAGATTCTTCCATGAGTTCAATAATACTCGCCGTGAGCATCTTATCTAACTCAATGCAGACCCTTTCCTTATACTTCGGTTTGAGGCGGTATGGTCTTTGTTTCATAGGTTTTGTGTCTGGCTTTAGGGTGATTTTCATGACACCCAAGTTTCTTATTATCCCTTTCAGATCGGAAAACTTCATGGGAAATAAGTCCTAATATTCGCGGAGTAGTTTAGTGACCTTATCTACTGTCGCGTCATCCCAATAGTCCCTAATCTTTGCAAACTTCGGTTCTGCCTCCGTGCCAATGTTCACCTGCCTAGTCTTGAGTAGCTCAGTTATGTCTGGGTTCTATAGCTATTGTCCTTCAACTCCGCGGTGACCTTCAGTCTCTAGGATATTAATCCTTCTCAGGTCTTTGTCTTATTCTTCTGTTGTTACATTGTAAGACTCCAATGCATGGCTCATCTGGGTAGTCCAATCAGGTTGAATCAAGTCTAGAGGATCCTGCAGTATCTTAAAGATGGTTGTCTTCACCTCCTATAATGCTTCATCGATGGATTCATATCCATCCTCGAAATTCAACGTCATCAGAAATCCTTGGCGTAAAACATCCCATTCTTCAGTGCCATGATGGAGTTCTGTCTCCAAGTACCAATTCATTGGTATAACCTCCAAGTTATGAAAAAACAGATGGAATCACTTCGACTGAGGCTTTTCTCCATATGCTTCAGTCCATTTGGCCAAATGATTGTGCGAATCATTCCTCCCGTCATACTTTTCTGTTAGTCATACCTTCGGGTGGCCAAAGCGTATCCTCATCATCCTTCTATATTCGCGCCAATCCTCGAAACTGTCCTTGTGTGTACCCCACTGTATTGCAGGTGTAGTGCGCAACACCCAATCTAATGCCTGGAAGTGATACTTCTGGGGAAATTCCCTTTCGAATGCATCCAAAAAGAGATCAACGTCAGTTAGCCCGTCATAGTGAGGAAAATTTCTTACCTCTGATGATACACAACACAACGACTTGGTCATTATATTACAGTGCATCGTATATACTTCATTCAGCCGATTCTGTTAATGCTCTAGTTATTCGTCCAAATCTGATGTGGAGGAGCTCTCACGGTCCCATGCAATACATCTGTTTGCTCTTGGATTCACCCAATCCTGGTCTCGCATCATTATCTTGTAAATCTAGTCCAAATCGTCATCACTTTCATAATCGCAGACCGGTTCTGTATAGCACGGTCGTTTTGTAGGATCCATTGGCACCACTACGTGGAGTGATTGAATATCATCTTTCACTTCTTCAAGTTGATTACACCATTCATGTCAGTGGCCAAATTGATCCCAAGGAGCGCGGGGTAGGTATTGCTTTCATCCACAATCTCTATTACTTCAAAATCTGCTAGTGTGCTCGCACTTTTGATGTCAACTGTTACCCCTTGCAGCCTCCCCATTGGGATGATTTTCTGTTGATTGGCCATTCTTAACCGGATCAAAGATCACTGGAGCACAAGTCTCCCCATTCTTTCCCATGTTTGTTTTGGCAAAAACATTCGCGTCAGACCCCAGATCGAAGATAACTTGGTCCATTTCGTATTCTCCTATCTGCGCGGTGAGTCTCATCTCACATCCAGTCCTTGCCTTATGCTTACGAACCTTTTTGACTATGCACGGTTCGCTAGTAGCACTATCCTTGCCAGTGCACCGATTGATCAGTTCTTGCAGTCCCTTCACAACCTTACTATCACAGAGTAGTTTCATGTAGGTCTCCAAGAACGTGGTAATCATGGATGGGTCCATTTCTCCAATCAGTTTCTCCTGACCTCTTGAGGAGAGGCCTCAACGAAACTTTTCTTTACTTCCATAAATGTTTCTTTTGCACGTTCTAGATCAAACCCGACCTCCTTTTTTGATGCTTTATGGACCCATTCACCCTCTACAGCCTGCTTCCCCTTATCCTCCCTAGTCGTCGTTCTGCTTCGTAGCATAATGTTTACCTTAGGGTCTTCCTTGCGAGGCTCAACCCTCAACATTTGTAGGTTCTGAATCGACTGCGGAGGCTGTGTCCCCTTCTCGCGAATATTAACCAATAATATGGCACAATCCTCAGTCACATGGTTAAATTGAGTACAGTAGCGGCATGATAGTCACATCGGATTCAGGAAGTCTCTCGTATAGTGTCCTGGTCCTCCACAATTGTAACAAATAAGTTTACCTTGGTCTCTACCAAGCCCCCTTCCACCTTGGCCTCGTTCGCGCCCCTAATACTCACCTCGCGCTCACCTAGCGCCATGGTCTAGAGGTCGCGTTTTTGCCTGCACCCTGTATGCAAGTGCCCTGTCCACCATTAGTTCATAACTATGACAATTACGCTCATCATGACCTACTGATTGACAAAAATTGTAGAAGAGTTGTTGTGGTGTCTGCATGAATTTCTGCAACAAATGGAAGTTGTCAGTCACATGTTTCCTAGCTACTTGGCATATAGCACACCATAGCGTAGGCCCTGTACTTGGCCTTTCTACAGCCTCTAGACTTAGAGGCATTGGTCCCCCTGCTACAACATAGTTCGCAAATACTAGACAATGATCCTTGTCATGCTCCTGAACTTTGCATTTTAGGCACTAGACTTCTTCGCGTGCCTCTAGTCGAGTTGTTCTGTCTTTCTTCAGACTTTGCATTTCGAGGCAAAGGTTCTGCAACTGTGTGTGAATCTGCTAAACCCCCAGATTAGCATCCTGTATTGGTGTCTCGTGTAGTCTCATCGCGATTTCCATAGCTTCTGCTTGGGTCCCAATATTTTGTTGTCGTAGCACAACCCTTAGGTGGGGTAGGAACGAGGCCACAAACCATTCGCGGTGTTTTCCATCAGTTAGGTTCATGTTGGCTTCACAGATCGTACACTTCAATCTTTAATCCAAATCCCTAGGCGTCTCCCCAGGCTTCATCATGATCTCCTTGAATCCCACAATGGATTGCGCTTGAGACTTAGGTCTACTAAATTCCCTATTCAACGTAGTCTGGATATCTGCCAATGCGGACGTCGGGTTATCAGTACTGTACTTAATGTACCACGTTAGTGCATGGTTCTACAAAGAACTAACCAACATTTATTTCTTCATTTGATCATCAGTGATAACCTGAGATTCCCATACAGCCTTCACGATGAACAAAAACTGGTCCAGATCTTCATTTCCTATCCCCTTGAATACACGTAGCTTTACAGAGTTTGCCATGTTGAACAATGGTGGAGGTGGCGATAGTGTGGGTGATGGGGTAGGTGGTGGAGGTGAGGATGGAGGTGGTGTGGATGGATGGGAAAAGGAGGGAGGTGGCGTAGGTATTCGCGGGAACCCTTGTCTTATCAACTGAATAGCACTCAGCGGAGAAGTCGGAGCTACTCCTTTGTCATCACTTAAAGGAGGCTTAATCAACAGGCTATACTCATGACCTTTTCTTCCTCCATACTTGAAAGACCTTCCACTTCGCGTAGCTCAAAACATCAAGGTAACCTCATGACCCGATTTTCACACGAGAGCATCTTAATGCAAGTATTTAGTGATTTCAAATACTTACCTCACAGCCCCTTGAAGAAGCGACACTCTGCTTCATTGTAGCTGACCGGAGTATCAACCGTGAACTTTATCACAAACCCTCCTATGATACGGTCTAGCCAATGATCGACACTGCGCGTGATCTTATCTTCAGAGGTTTCCAATTTCCTTACTAACTCCAGGGTCCAGAAAATTGGACTGTCAAGCCTCCACCTTCCCTGGCCGTCTGCCAACTTTGCGATCCAGTCGTATAATTCAGCCGGGAAAGAACATAAGGATATTTAGTGAATTTATGTGTAAAAATATATTTCCAACCACTATTCCTTTGTCAATTGCGGATTCCTGTTCACTTGCATTGCAAATTCATGGATTTTTCTATCTAACCAGTCTTCAATCTTCTTCTTAGTCGGATTCTCGTGATGCAACATCACACATCTTGTTATTCAGATCCTGATCTCGGCAATGGAACCATTTGTTGGCTTGATGGGCCTTGACCTAGGTTCCACATTTAGTTAGCCAAGCAAATCCCTACACTACTGGCTCTTTCGGCATCAATCCGTGGAGCTCATATTGAAGTCTCACCTGAAGCAGTATGGGGGGATGTAGGAACCAAGTTTCTGGACCCTGAGATGGTTGTGATGTCAGTTTTATACCTTAACACTACCTTCACATAGATCGATAATCCTTTAGGGCTTATTGATGTACTTCTCTATTAGTCTTTCAAAACCTCCACGAAGGTCTGCAATCGTTCTTTGCGTAATCCTAACAAGAAATCTCATCACTAACGCGCCTCTGTGACTACTTTGTTGTATAGTTCTTTGAATTATCTTAAGTGTTCATCAAATCTATCATGCAATTTAGATTATCGTTGCGTAAACATATATCTCTACTTGCGTTCATATAACAGAGGAAAACATATAGGTTCACGCATCAATTTAACATCAAAACATAAACCTAGTGCTTAATATAACATAATCGCATGCAATTGACAGAAGTAAAATACATAGTAATTTCATAATACTCTTCTTTATTTATAATCCAGATTTTCAGTATAGACTCTAACCACCCTGCGCACACAGTTGCAGGGGTTCGTGCATTCAGCTATGGACTTCTACCCTAGGCCTCTATGCACTTCGTTGTAGAGCCTTCTTCCTACGCTAAGACTCTTTCTCTTAGCTCCTTTACAGACTCATCAATGATTCAACTTCACTTCCAAAAACATCCTTAGACTCCTCTTAAGACCTCCTTTTTATAGAATCCCATGGTCCGTGGACCAAGGGCGGATCTCATCAAGCTGACACAACCTATCTAGACTAAGGGTGGAAACCATTTTTGACTCTTGATACCTTCACGCTCCACTACCACAAAATGCGGAGACTTTACATTTCTTTATACAAAATTCTGGTCTTCTGCCCCAAAACTTGGGTTTTTTAACCCCAAAATTGACCCCAGGGGACCCATTCCCAACAATCACTCCCCTCGACAGTGGATCTAGCTCGAGGGTGGTAAGCTGCAAGACATGCTAAGCTGTAGTTGGCCTATGATTGGGTGGAGATTTGAAGTCCCACTCTTAGTTCCAATCTTTTAGAGATAAAATATGTGTTTACTTATGCTCCTTGTATGTCTTGTTGCATTGAATTTTCAGTTAATGACATTTTGCTGCCAAGAGTGTGTTAGCATGGTTAATGATGGAATGGATCTTCCTACATGTGTTTACAACATGATATAATGCATGAATATGTTTAGGATTTGAGGAATTGGTATATTCCAATAAAATATTGATATGTTCTTGATTAATTGCATAATTCTTGATGTCTATTTAAGAATCTAGTGGGTCATTTTGTCATATGAAGTCTCATGGTTTAACTGCCATAGTTGTCCAAGGACCTTTGAAGTTGAGTATTAGAGAAATATGTCATTAAAGAAGTGTAGAAATTTTGAATAATAAACACATATTCAATGGAGATTATCCTGATCATGTACTATTGCGGAATACATACACAATACATAAGCTCCTCTATGTTGATCATCAATTTACAGAAGCATAAACAATAACATGCGCACATAGAAGTATCAATCACGCATATCAACACAGTATTTTCCCGGGGAAAGCATCTCGCTAAAAACCCCAACTATCTGTATATTATATTGATTGAGAACTTGTAACAAACATAGTACAATACTCCTCACAAGTACTCAGTACTATCTCCACCTATTACACACAATACAGCTCAGATCTGATCTCCAAATCTCCCCCGCTACTTGCCTGCCTCCACTGCACAATCCTGCAAGAGAATGAATGAGAATGGTTGATCCAAACTCCTATTTACCTTGTGAAAATCACCCACACTGTAAATCACGTGAGCACAAGCTATATTTCACTTGGTATTGGCCCACACTACGCAGAGATCATTGGCATAACTCAATCCCATGCATGTGCACAATCTCATGCACAACTGATAGCAATCTCAACCTCTAACACCTGTCTCCACTGAACTGTACATGCACTGAGTTAACTGATGTATTCTTCAGTTGCATTATGAGTTAATAATTAGTGAATTAATTAATAACTAATTCACAAAACTCATCACTTAGTCTATTGATCAGTTAGACTAAATACAACTAGTTCAACTAAGTCAAACTGAACACAACTCCATTAACTGCTCATCCAACTCCACAGAACTCAACCACATGAGTTCTAACTGATGTCATGCATGCAATAGCTCAACTGACTCATAAAGAAAGCGTATTTCCTTCTGAAAGCTGCATGTGCCACATCTGTAGCTCAAACTGAAGTGCTCCAAGAGGATAAGATAAAGTTTATAGTCTAAATATTATTATGAGACAATAATATTTGACTTTTCTATTTTTGACTAGTAGTCTAAAAATAGACTCTGATCACTCTTGTTGTGATCCAAAAATAGACTTTGCGCCATAATTTTCCTGCGGGTCCACTTAGTGAAGGCGACTCGTTTCCACTAAGCTCCATCATCTTGTTGCATTCTCAACAAGCATTTCTTGTTGCACACTTTTCAACAAGAAACAACATGTGACCTATTGCAGGCACGAATGGAGTCATGTTATATTTAATTAACTAATTCCTTCAATCCTCACTAAGTATTGATGGATATCGGGCATTGTATATATGTGTGTGTGTGTGTGTGTATCTATGTATGTATGTATGATTCTCATACGTATATTAGAGGGTTTTGGTAGAGATATACACATGATTGCAACCATGGACTAGATGGGACTTATATTTGTTCAAGTGATATAGGAAACTTGTGACCCCATGAGCACACTCTAATAATGGACAACCCTATAGTCATTGTGCCTGGTTAAGGCATCTAGAGATAGGTGTAAATCTCAGACATAATTGAGTTCTCATGGGAAGTTAGATTAAGTTCCTAAAACATTTGGAGGAAACCCATAAGGTATTCTGGTTTATGAGGACATAGCTCACCTTATTTTTAGGTTGAGATCAGGCTAGTTTGGAGGTTCTTTCATTCGTGAGGAGTGTTAGTTCACACTGGAGTTAGATCCTTAAAAAGCTAAACTTAGCTGATCTAGAAGAGAAATTTTATATAAGCTTAAATAGATAAATTTATATTGATTTTGAGCCCTATGGGGCGATAATTTTATAATATTTGCAAAGATCACATGTTAAAGGAACTAATAAGTAATAATTGTGCCATATAAAGGGACCGAACTGAAATTCTGGGAGTTCGGGGGCATCGTGTTTGTTGGGAGCAGGATCCCCCAAGGGCAGCTTTGGGGCTAAAATCCCATGTTTAAGCCAATTTTTGTAATATTATTGTAAAGACTGCACATTTTGTGGTCGCAGAGTGCGAAGGTGTTATGTGTCATAAAGGGTAGTTCATCCTTAGTTTTGTAAAAGTAAAGCCGGCTGCAAGAGAACTACCCATGGTCCGCAGACCATGGGATTGTATAAAAATATCTAAGCTGTAAGTAGTTGGAGGAGATAGACAATGATGGAGGATGTAATAGAATCATAGTTTTAGAGCAAGAAGTATAAGTCTTGGGTTGTAGCATAGGTAAAGGCTTTGCATCTGAGTGGATAGAGGCCTAGGGTAGAAGTCTGCAGCTGAGTGCGCGGATCCCTGCAACTGTGTGTGTAGGGCAGACAGAGTTTGTAACCACTTGGAAGATATTAATAAAGAGAGATATTTTGCAATTTCTGTTTCTTTTCTCTATTGATGCATCTTGATATGTTATGAATGAATTTTATTTATTATGCTTATATGGTGCGTGAGTGAATGCAATTACATTGAATAACTGAACACATATACGAATATCTATTTACGCGGGGATAACTATAAATGTTTGATAAGATAAGCAAGGCACTTAGATTAATTGGGGAATTTGTATGGCACACTGCAACAGAAGTGCACAAGTACCTGAGCAACAGGCTCGGGCTACGCGAAGGACGATAGTATCCTTTTGCGGAGGTATTGAAGAATGAAATGCAGGGTTTGTCTTGTAAGCCCTAGAGTGAAGAAACATGTGTGAAGGCTGGGATATAGGGAATTAAACGACATCACGACCATCTCAGGGTGCAGAAACTTGGTTCCAGCATCCCCCCATACTACTGCGGGTGAGACTTCAATCCACGCTCCGCGAGCTGATGTCGAAAGGGCTAATAGTGTAGGGATTTGTTTGGCTAATTAACGTTGAACCTGGGTCAGGCCCCCTCAAGCCAACAAATGGGTTCGTTGCTAGGACCGATATCTGCATGAGAGATGTGTGATGTTGTATCATTGGAATCCAACTAAGAAGGATATTGGAGACTGGTTGGATAGAAAGATCCATGAATTCGCGGTGCAAGAGAACATAAATTCGCAACTAACGAAAGAACAATGGTTGGACAGATACTCATATATAGATATCCATGAGATCTTTTTATGCTCCTTCCCTATTGAGCTATACGAGTGGATCGCAAAGCTAGCAGATAGCCAAGGAAGGTGGAAACTTGACGGTCCTATTGTGTGGACCTCGGAACTAGTGCGAAGGTTGTACGCATCAGAGGATAAGATCACCCACATTGTTGATCATTGGCTTGATTGCGTCATAGGAAGATTTGTGACTGAATTCGTGATTGATACCTTAGTGAGCTATAGCAAGGTGGAGCGACGCTTTTTCAAAGGACCGTGAGGTAAGTACGTAAAATATTTGAATACTTGGATTAAAATATTGTTGTGCGAAAAACGGGTTATGTAGCTACCTTGATGTTTGGAACTACGCGAAGCGGAAAAACTTATAGGAACGAAGGGAAAAAGGGTTCGGAGTATAGCCCTTCGATTTCACCTCCGCGAGGTGACGAAGAAGGAATAGCGAAGGTTTCTCCGCGAAGTGCTATTTAGTTAATAAGACAAGGATTCCCGTGAATACCGCCTTCACCCACCCCACCTCCAACTTCACCACCCTCACCTCCAACTTCGCCTGTACCACCTCCACCTCCACTGCGGTTCAATATGGCAAATACAGTGAAGTTGTCTTTGTTCAAAGGCTTGGGAAATGAGGACCCAGACCAATTCTGGTTTGTTGTGAGGGTTGTATGGGAAGCTCAAGATGTTACAGATGATCATATAAAGAAGACGACATTGGTTAGTGCCTTGCAAGATCGCTCGCTAACCTGGTATATCAAGTACTCGAATGATAACCCTAATGCTGGAGTGGCAGACATCTAGACAACACTAAATAGGTAATTTAGTAGGCCTAAATCTGAGACATAGTCGATTGTGGGATTCAAAGAGATCGTGATGCAACTAGGCGATATGCCTTGGGAACTAGATTAGAGGCTAAAATGCACAATCCGCGAAGCCAACATGAATTTGATCGATGGACAACATTGCGAGTGGTTTGTGGCTTCACTACTACCACACTTAAGGGGTGCGTTGTCGCAGCAAAAGATAACAACTCAAGCAGAGGCCTTGGAGATTGCCATGAGACTACAGGAGACTCCAATGAAAGATCCTAATCTAGGAGTTCAGAAGATCCATGCGCAGCTTAAGAATCTGTGCCTTGAGATGCAAAGTCTGAAGCAGGACAGGATGGTCCGCCTAGAGGTACGCGAGGAGGTATGGTGCTTGAAATGCAAGAGTTAGGGTCATGAAAAAGACCATTGCCAGTCTTTGAAAACTACATTGTAGGAGGAGGACCAATGCCTCTAAGGCCAGAAGCTGAAGCAAGACCTAGCACGGGGCTTGCATTATGGTACGCTATCTGTCAGGTAGCCAGAAAACATGCCATGGATAAGTGTCACTTGCTACAGAAGTATGTACAAGCACTGCAACAACTATTCTGCAACTTTTGTAGTTCGGTAGGACATGATAAGCGTACTTGCAGGAGCTATGAGTTGATGTTGGATAGAACTCCCGCTTATAGGGTTTAGGATGAAACACGACCCCTTGACCAGAATGCAAGGATGTCGCTGATAGGATTTCAAGGGCGCGGACAAGGCCGATGCGGAGGAGGACCTGGAAGAGGTTGAGGACAGTTGATTTGCTACAATTGCGAAGGACCAGGACACTATGCCCACGATTTCACTAATCCAATGCGTCCGTAATGCAAGTATTGCACGTTGTTTAATCATGAAACAGAAGACTATCCTACGCTGATAGCTAAGATACATGACAAAGGGGCACTGCCACCTTCGCCAACTCAGAACTTGCAGATGATGAGGTCTGAGCTGTGCGAAGAAGATTCGAACATAAATACAGTGCTCAGAAGTGGAATTGCGAAGGGAGATGACAAAGGGAAACAACCAGAAGATAGTGCATGGGTCCGCAAAGCTCCAGCAAAGGAGGCTGAGTTCAATTTGGAGCGTGCACATGAAACCTTCATGGAAGATAATAAGAGCTTCGTTGAAGCCTCCACCTCAGGAAGCAAGCATAAGCGTGAGCATGAGATGGACCCCTCTATGCTCACAACTTTCTTGGAAACCTATGTGAAGTTGTTGCACGACAGTAAGGCTATGAAAGGATTACAAAAACTCATCAATGGATGTGCTGGAACCGCGCGTAGTATGAAATATTGGAAAGCATAAAACAAGGACGGGATGAGAGATGATATTGACTGCATAGATAGGAAAGTATGAAATGGATCAGGCCATTTTGGACCTGGGTTTAGATGCGAATGTCCTACCAAAACAGACTTGGGAGCGAATGGGGAGACCTGCGCTGCAATGGTCTCTGATTCAGCTAAGGATGGTGAATCAACAGAAGATCATCCCCATGGGGAGGCTGTAGGGGGTGACCGTGGATATTGAGGGAGCAAGCGCACTGGCTAACTTTGAATTAATAGAGATAGTGGATGACAACAATCCCTATCCTGCGCTCCTAGGAATTAACTGGGCTACTGATATGAACGAGGTAATAAATCTAAAGAAGTGAAAGATGATATTTGAGAAGAAATTGTTGCGCATAATAGTACCCCTCGATCGTGCTACACTGAACATGTTTGCGATTATGAGAGTGATGACGACCTGGATTGTATCTATAAGATAACAACGTGAGACTAATATTGGGTGAATCCCATCATGGATGGATGGATTACATGGGATCATGAGAGTTCCTGCACTTTGGACTCCGAAAAAGAAATAGAACACTGGCAGAATCGGTTACATGAAGTAACTACGCTGAATTACAACATGATGACCCGGTCGTTGTGTTGTGTGTCATCAGAGGAAATAAATATACCTATTTATGATGGTATGAATGAGGTGGATATCTTTTTGGATGCGTTTGAAATGGAGGTACCAGAAAAGCAGCACTTCCAGGCCTTGGACTGGGCACTGTGTGCTATGCCCGCAAGATGGTGGGGTATGCAGAAGGGAAGCTTTGACTATTGGTGCAAATGTAGGAGGATGATGAGAACATGATTTGGGAAGCCTAAGATGTGATTGACAGACAAGTATGATTGGTAGAACGATCCGTGTGCGCATCTGGCCAAATGGACGTAGGCTTATGGAGAAAATCCCCAACCTGAGTGGGTGCACCAGTTCTGTCATACCTTGGATGCTATCCCAATGAATTGGTATATAGAAATAGAGCTCTGCCATGGGACAAGCAAATGGGGTGTTTTGTGCAAAGGATTCATGATGACCTTTAGTTTTGAGGATGGGTATGACAGTATTGATGAAGCACTACAAGAGGTGAAAGCAACTATCTTTAGGATATCGTGGGATCCTTTAGACCTGATTCAGCCTAAATTGGCTACTCAACTGAGTCACGTGCTCGAATGTTATAATGTAACTGCTGAATAAGAGGACGAGGATCGGCGAAAGATTAACATTCTAGAAACAGAAGGCCACCGTGAGGTTCAAGGAATGCAAATTGAGAACCCTATGTAGGTTTTAACCCCGTACAGTAATTACCTGCATATGAATTCTAAAACATAGAAAATAAACAATGCGAGAGCATAACACTTAAAACACATATACACATAGATTTTCCCCTGGATCCCAAAAGCAGGACTACCAGCTTGATTTTTCATTATGTTCCTTTCAATGTTACAATACATATTTATACATGTCGAAGCATCCAATACCATGGACTGAAAAACCATCGCGTCCAAAAACATGTGCGAAAATCATGCACAAAACCATAGGTGGGTTCGCCCAACCTAACGTAGGGTCCAAAACCAAAATTTTCTGGGGTGCTTCCCTGGACCCCATAAAGTGGGGTTACGGGTGCCCCTCAAACCCCCTGTGACCACCCCCCTTCTAACCCCTGGTTAACTACGTGGGATATTTTTGGAAAGAATATAACAAAACCCAACAGTATCCCACTTGTTGTTTTCTTTCCACAGGGGGGCACAAGAGAGCTTAGTCATTTATCCAGCCCTGCAATGCCCATTGTTTCTCTACACCAAGAGAACTTCTCAGAGCTCATAGATTTTTTCAATGCATCTGCAGTATTCTTCCAAGTGACCACCTTTACCAGCAACACCTTTTTGTCTTCTATCATATACCTCACAAAGTGATACTGAACATCAATGTGCCTTGTCTTTGAATGATATGCAGGGTTCTTTGCCAAGAAAATTGCACTTTGGCTGTCACAGTCTATCCTTATAGCTTCCTGTACTAACCCCATACTTGAACACAATCTATGCAACCAAACTGCTTCCTTGCTTGCATGAGTGGCTGCCATGTATTTTGCCTCTATAGTTGATACTGCCACTACAGATTGTTTCTTACTCATCCAACTGACTGCACCTCCCAATAGGTTAAACGCATACCCACTTGTAGATCTTCTCTGATCCAAATCTCCAGCCCAGTCTGCATCAACAAAGCCATGAATATCCAACACTTTGTCCAAACCTGGTCTTCCTTGGTAGCACAAACCATAATCACTAGTGCCACACAAATACCTGAAAACCTACTTCACTGTTGTCCAATGATCCTTTCCTGGTTTTGACATAAACTTGCTCAATACTCCCACTGCATGTGCAATGTCTGGTCTAGTACAGACCATTGCATACATCAGGCTACCAACTGCACTTGCATATGGAACACAGGACATGTCCTCTTCCTCTTCTTGTGACTTGGGACACTGTTCAGTAGATAACCTCACACCTATAGGAATATGAACCTTCATCAGTTTACTATCCTACATATTAAGCATCTGCAATATTGTCTCGACATACTTCCTCTAGTTTAAGCAGAGCTTCCTCTTTGCTTGATCTCTTTTAATTTCCATTCCCAAAATATAGTTTGCAACACCAATATCTTTCATGTCGAATTTGGAGGACAATTGGGTCTTCAAATCCTGGATAAATTCTTTGTCATTTCCAACCAGCAACATATCATCCACATACAAGACCAGATAAATAACATGGTCACCAATTAATTTAAAATACACACAATGATCTACTTTGCTTCTGGTGAAGCCAAGTCCCCGTATAAATGTATCAAATTTCCGATACCACATCCTTGGTGACTATTTTAACCCATACAGAGACTTCTTTAACTTGCATACCAGTTCTTTCTTACCCTTCACCAAAAAGCCTTCAGGTTGCTTCATGTAGATCTCCTCTTCCGGATCCCCGTGAAGAAATGTTGTCTTCACATCCATCTATTCTATCACAAAATCAAAAGCACCAACAACAGATAAAAGTAATATAATAGAAGTTACCTTGGCAACAGGAGAAAAAATATCACCAAAATCAATTCTCGGCAGCTGGGAATAACCTTTTGCTACCAACTGAGCTTTGTATTTCTCCACTTTTCCTTCTGCATTTGTCTTCTTTTTTAAAACCCATTTGATGCCAATGGGTTTCCTTCCAGCCGACAACTCCACCAGATCCCAAGCCTCATTTTTGTGCAAAGATGCCATTTCATCAACTGTGGCCTCTTTCCAGAGTTTTCCATCCTTTGAATCCACTGCCTCCTTCACAGTTCTGGGATCATCATCAGTAACAGACAAAGCAAATTTTGAATAGAAAGTAGATGGACTATACCTTTCTGGTTGCCTTCTTTCTCGAACTGATCTTCTCATAGCCGGAGTTTGTGGCTCTTCATCTTCTGATTCCTCCTCTACTGTAGAGTCTGATTCTTCCTCCTTTAGCTCAAACTCTATCTTCTCAGGTTCCTTTGGTTGAACTTCATGTTTAATATCATCTTTCACCTCTCTGAACACCACATCTCGGCTGTACACAACCTTCCTTGTTACTGGGTTCCAAAGCTTATAACCCTTTAAACCATCCTTATACCTAATAAAGATGCACTTTTCAGCTTTACTATCCAACCTGGTTCGTTTCTCCTTTGGAACATGTACATATGCATCACATCCAAATACCCTTAGATGTGAAAGAGAGGGTTTCTTACCAGTCCATACCTCTTGTGGAGTCTTATCCTCCAACACTGATGAAGGTGACCTGTTGACTAGGTAACATGCAGTATCCACCACCTCTGCCCAGAATTCTTGTCCTAACCCCTCACGAATGAGCATGCTTCTTTCCCTTTCCATCAACGTCTTGTTCATTCTTTCTACAACTCCATTTTGCTGAGGTGTATATGGAGTAGTCTTCTACTTCTTACAGAATTCTTCAAATTCTTTGCTGAAAAACTCTCCACCATTATCTGTCCTCAACACCTTTATCTTCTTCTCTGTCTGATTTTCCACGAGAGCCTTAAATTCTTTAAACCTGTCAAAGACTTCAGATTTCTTCTTAAGGAAATATATCCATGTATTCCTTGAGAAGTCATCTATAAATGATACATAGTACACATACTTACCCAGTGATGGAACCTTCACAAGTCCAAACACATCACTGTGCACAAGCTCTAATATCTGTTTCGCCCTCTTACTACCAGAGGGGAAACTCACCCGATTTTGCTTCCCATATACACAATTTTCACAGAAATCAAAATCTAGAGAGCTATTACTCATACCTTCGACCATACCTTTACCATGAAGTATTCGAAGGCCGTTCTCTCCAATATGTCCAAGCCTTTGATGCCACAACATGGTCTTTTCTCCAGAGACCACTAGATTTTCTACTCCACTTTCAGGAACCATAGAACTGTTGCACCCATCAATAATATTGCTACCTTGCAGCTTGTATAGAGTTCCAATCTGAACTCCCCACATCAATACCGGTGCTCCTTGAACCATTTTGCAGGTATCCTTCTCAAACACTGTTTTTACACCTACATCATTCAGCTTGCTTACAAAAATCAAATTTTGGGCTAATGCAAGAATTTGTAGAACACCTGGAAGCATTCTAACCCTTCCACCTTGCAACTTCAACTTTACTTTTTTGCGACCAATGATTCTAGCCTTCTTGTCATCCCCCAAGAAGACATCACCACCATCATATTTCTCATACTTGCAGAACCACTCTCTATGGAGAGTGAAGTGAAAGGATGCACCTGAGTCAATCAACCATGCTTCATGATCTACATGTGTACTTGAAGAAGCCAAGTACACATCCCCACCTTCATCTGAGGTGGTTTTCACCTCTGCAGAAGGAGCCTCATCAGATCCCTTTCCTTTGTCAGGAGCTTTAGATTTACACTCCCTTTTAAAGTGGCCTCCCTTTCCGCATTTCGAGCACACCACCTTTACAGGTTTTCTTGGAGATTTAGATCTCCCTCTAGATTTAGATCTCCTACTCGATGAATTATTTTTGTTTCTGTTCTGGGACCGTCCTCGTACAGACAAGACATCACCATTTTGGCTCTCCACATTTTTTCGTCTCATCTCCTCTGTCAACAAGGCTGAGACTATTTCATCAAACTGCAAGGCAGTTGCATTGCTACCTATTTCAATAACTAGAATATCCCCAGAGAACACAACAAATTGATGCACTTATCTTCATCTGAAATTTTAATATCAACAGATGCTAACTGACTTACCACAGTATTAAATGCATTCAGATGCTCTGTCACCAAGTCTCCATCTTTCATCCTCAGTTTATACAGCTTTTTCCGTAGGAACAATTTATTCACCAGAGACTTAGATTGGTACAAAGTCCCTAGCTTGTCCCACAAAGCCTTCACCATAGCTTCCCCTGATACATTCAGCAATACTAAATCTAAGACACACAATCATATTGTGCTCTTTGCCTTCCGATCCAACTTCTTCCATTCTTCATCGGACACTCCCGTTGGTTTAGTACCCAGATCTACCGCGATCCACTGATCTTTATCCACCAGCAGATCCTCCATCTTGTGTTTCCACAACTCAAAACTCTGACCATTAAATTTCTCGATCTCTATCTTTCCACTACTCACCATCTTCTTTCACCACTAGAATCGATCTTATAGATCTCCCACTAAACAAGGTCTACCACAGGCCTGAGCAAAACCCCTCAACAACAAAGGTGTCCCCTTGAAGCCAAAACAGCTTTGATACCAAATGTAGGTTTTAACCCCGTACAGTAATTACCTTCATACGAATTCTAAAACACTGAAAATAAACAATGTGAGAGCATAACACTTAAAACACATATACACAAATATTTTCCCCTGGATCCCAAAACTGGGACTACCAGCTTTAATTTTCATTATGTTCCTTTCAATGTTACAATACATATTTATACATGCTGAAGCATCCAATACCATGGACCGAAAAACCATCGCGTCCAAAACCATGGACTGAAAAACATGTGCAAAAATCATGCACAAAACCATAGGTGGGTCTGCCCAACCTAACATAGGGTCCAAAACCAAAATTTTCTAGGGTGCTGTCCCGGACCCCATAAAGTGGGGTTACAGGTGCCCCTCAAATCCCCTGTGACCTCCCCCCCTCTAACCCCTGGTTAGCTACGTGAGCTAGTCATGGAAAGAATATAACACAACCCAAAACCCTGAAATAACTGTCTCATTGAGAACAAAACAAGTGAACATTGGTATAGAGGCAGAACCAAAATTCCCAAAGATTGGAGACTACTGGGATGACGCGACGGTGGATAAGGTCACTGAATTTCTCCATGAATACCAGGACTTATCCCCTACCAAGTTTACAGATCTAAAAGGAATAATCGGGGACCTAGGAATGATGAAGATCACATTAAAGCCCGATGCAAAGCCAGTTAAGCAAAGGCCTTACCATCTCAATCCAAAATATAAGGAGAAGGTCCACTTAGAGCTAGACAAGATGCTCATGGCAGGAATCATTGAGCCTATGGAAGAATATGATTAGGTAAGCACAATGGTGGTGCAAGAGAAGAAGTAGAAGGATGAGATACGAATATGCGTGGATCTCAGAAAACTGAATGACGCTTGTGTGCATGATCCTTTCCCGACTCTGTTCACAAATGAAGTGTTTGACAATGTAGGCAACCAGGAAGCATATTCCTTCAGTGATGGGTTCTCTGGGTACCGCCAAATTAAAATTGCGTCGGAGGATAGGAGCAATACCACCTTTGTAACTGAGTGGGGTTGTTTTCAATACATTGTAATATCTTTTGGATTGAAGAATGCACCTACAATCTTTTCACACATGGTGGTTGCAGCATTCAAGGAATTTATTCATAAGTTCCTAGAGGTATATTTTGGTGACTAGACTATATTTGGGCTGGTTAAGCACCATGTAGCAAGCTTGCGCCTGGTACTGGATACCTGCCGAAGATACCAGATCGTGCTCAATCTCAAGAAGTGTCTGTTTTGCATTCCTTTTGGGAACCTATTGGAGCATGTGGTTTGTAGACAAGGACTGATGGTAGACCCCGTGAAGATTACAGTGATATTGAACTTGGAATTACTAGGGAAATTCATGATGCACTGGTAAGGGCTTTATGTTATTAAGGAGATTACTGAAGGAGGAGTGATACAACTGGTCAATTTAAATGGAGAACCCTTCCCAGGAAAGGTGAATGGCAGTGGCTTGAAGCCATACACCAGTGGTTCGACCATGTGATTAAATGAAAGTAGCATAGTATTAGCGCTCCAGGCAGCTAGAAGGAGGCACGAAACTATAAAATACACTGCCCGGGTTAGAGAGCTTCGCGATTGGAAGATGGTTCGGAGTGAGGACGTGTCACTAGGTTTGCCACAACGCGGAGGGAGCTACACTACCTAGGGAGAAATTGCACAGGTCAGCTGGAAAGTGACCATTAAAGTCATTGTTCATGAAAAGACGACAGAAGTGAGGGATCGACCTTCAACATCCCCAGAGGTAAAGGAACAATGGGTGGCCGTTGTCACTGAAGTAGTTGCGGCGGTGGAGAGTGAAGTAGCGAACTTCACACAGTTGTTCAAACAATCATTTGAGGTCCTGACTAGCTTGTAGGAGGACCCAAACATCCAGAGGCTAGAAACTGAAGTGTGAGAACTCCAAAAATGTTATGATGAAGTTAAGGACACAGTGCGAACAGTCGCGCTGACACAAAGGTTAGCCAAGCTGCAGGAAGCCAAGCAGATGAAGGAACAAGTGGATGCAGCACTGCACAAGGAAGAAGTGCTAACGGTGTGACTCAAGCCTTGGCTAGAGGAAGCTTATGCTATTATAGGAAACATTGAAGGAAATATTGTGACTCTGCAAGCGACACAACAACAACTTCAGGCTGACAGTGCAGGGGCAGTAACCGAGAAGGCAGTCAAAGATGTGAAGTAGGTAGTAGCTCAGTGCACAACCGAAGTTGCAGTCATCAGGGTTGAGCTAGACGGGCTTCGTACAAAGATCTCTGCACCTACTGCGTGACTTGAGGGCGAGTCACGATGTTTGTGTTGGGGGCCTGTTGGGAGCGGGATCCCCCAGGGGCAGTTTTGGGGCTAAAATCCCATGTTTAAGTCAATTTTTTTAATATTATTGTAAAGGTTCCGCATTTTGTGGTCACGGAGCATGAAGGTGTTATGCATCATAAAGGGTAGTCTGCCCTTAGTTTTGTAAAAGTAAAGTCGGCTGCAAGAGAACTACCCATGGTCCGCGGACCATGGGATTGTATAAAAAGAGTTAAGCTCTAAGTAGTTGGAGGAGATAGACAATGATGGAGGATGTAATAGAATCATAACTTTAGAGCAAGAAGTCTAAGTCTTGGGTTGTAGCGTAGGTAAAGGCTCTGCAACAGAATGCGCAGAGGCCTAGGGTAGAAGTCTGCAGCTGAGTGCACAAACCCCTGCAGCTGTGTGCGCAAGGCGGATAGAGTTTGTAACCACTTGGAAGATATTAATAAAGAGAGGTATTATGCAATTTCTGTGTCTTTGCTTTGTTCATGCATCTAGATATGTTATGAATGAATTTTCTTTATTATGCTTATATGGTGCGTGAATGAATGCAATTACATTGAATAACTGAATGCATATATGAATATCTGTTTACACGGAGATAACTATAATTGTTTGATAAGATAAGAAAGGCACTTAGATTAATTGGGAAATTTGTATGACATGTTGCCATAGCAGCATGAAAGTACCTGAGTAGCAGGCTCGGGTTGCGAGAAGGACGATAGTATCCTTTCGCAAAGGTATTGAAGAACGGAATGCTTGGTTTGTCTTAAAAGCCCTAGAGAGAAACAACCTGCATGAAGGCAGGGATAAGAGGGAATTAAACAACATCACGACCATCTCAGGGTGTGGAAACTTGGTTCCAGCATCCCCCCATACTGTTTCGGGTGAGTCTTCTGCGCACCGCGGGCTGAGGCTGAAAGGTCTAGTAGTGTAGGGATTTTTTTGGCTAATTAACGAACCTTGGTCAGGCCCCCTCAAGCCAACACTGTTCGAATGAACCTTGAACAGTTTGAGTGTGTGGAGGTCTGGCCTAGTGTGGGAGTCTAAGAAATTAGGTATTAGCGCATGGGATATCGAGAGGTCTAGGTGCAAGATAAACTCAGAGGTTCACGTTGCTAGGGTTTAGTCTAGGGGTATAGAACTGGCATGAGCAACATTTCAAGGGAGAAGCTATATTTTGAACCCTGAACATAACATAATCTCTTAACACAACAGGTTAAGGGGCCAGACCAATGGGCCTGAGTGGATAAGCAACACGGCAGATGCCACGTGGATGCCACATGGTAAGTGTCACGTGGGTGCCACATAGTAGATGTTGCATAAGTGGCTTATTTTTAATGGTGAAGCTTTAAATTGTCATATATTCTAATTAAGTTATTTGATTTTGATAAAATTTATATTGTTTGGAAGCTCTTGACAAACTGAGTGCATTAGTGTAGTCCAAAGCTAATTCTACTAGCTTTGGGATAGGATAAATTTTGTAACCCCATTCCCTTAAAGAGATCGTGGAACTTAGGATAATTTAGAGGTAACACCTCCCACTCCCTGAGAATCATTTAAGGGGGTGGGAGGGTGGGCTACAAAGTGGTATCAAAGCATCCAATTTCAACACTGCACCTAAAAATGCTCACATGCACACACCAAGATAAATATTGGACATGATAGATGTATTTTTTTTTGTAGAAGTGTGTTGACTTTAAATTACAAATAAACCAATGCTTGATCTAGAAGAGTTATTGTTTGATTATTTCATCTTTAGAGAACACACTAATTGAGATATGATGTTCCAGATTATTTCACTTCATCAATGTTTATTGCAAGTAAGCCAAGGTGATATGTAAGGTGGTTTTATTACTTTGACTAACAATATGTATGTGTGACAACACATAAGTTAAGAAGACATCAAGGAACAATGGGAGAATCCAAGAATGACCAGCATAATTTTGCAGTATAGCATTGATAGATCCTAGTATGATCATGAAGAGGAATCAATTGAGAAAAGGGTGGAGGATGACACCTCTGACTTGATGGACACCATTAGAAGCATAAAGGTTGATCTTAGAAGTTATAAGGCTAACAATGAGAGGCTTCTTATAGCTTAGGAGAAGCAAGAAGCAGTAAATGCAATCATTTTGTAGAGCTTATCAAATTTGAAAATATATAAGAAACATGATCCCAATGCCAAATATTTAGGCCGACACAAGTCCAAACCTAACCCATCATAGGTTCATAAGAAAAAATGTGTCACTAACATGGAAGGAAGTAGTAAGTCAGGGAAACAATATAGACTAGCAGATGAAGACAAAGAAAAAATAGGTACCCCACTTAACATTCCAGAAAGAGGATTAAGCATCCCTAACTGGTCATCTGATACTACAATTAAGAGGCACCATCATTAGCAGAAAAGGAAGGAGAAATATTGGATACTAGAAGGATTTAAGATGGAAAAACATCCTACATTTGATGTAGAGGTGAAGAAGGCCAAGGAGGAAAAAGCTTGATTGTTGGGGATGAAGAAGTATTTTAGGGTACATGACTACTTTGAGAACATGAAGGATGTTGTAGCTTCCATTGTTATTTTCTTCTTATTTTCAGTTTTATCACAAAAAGAAATAAAAATCAAAAGAGAAGAAAAATAAAACCTTTGTTTAAAGGCCATGCAGGTTTAAGAGGCGTGATCAAGCTATAGCTTGATGAGTATGATGAGGTGTGTTATGGGAAAACAATAAGTCTTAAGGTTAATCAAGGCTCAACCACCATAGTTTACCGTGAGAGCATGGTTGACCACAACATGTGGCCTAGAATCATTGCGGGGGTTTGTTCTCAATGTAGTTCCCTTATATGCTTTACCCCTGCAAAGTCTAAGAGAATTGAAGCATTTTGTTTGATTTCGCACAAGCTAACTTGAATGGGTTTTGTTTTGAAAATCCAATGCGACAGTGTACCTGCGAGAAGATCTGGGTCATTGATCAACAAGCACTGATCCAACGACAATCGAGCGACAACTTATCGGACGTGAAATTAAGTTCAAGCTTGCTGAAGTCTAGGTTAATCTTAGCCGTCCATCCAAAAAGACGGGATCTAATGGATATCGGGTGAAGAAATGATCAGGTTTTAGCGCTAAAGTTGGACCTGATAGATTATTAACTGGTGATATATATTTCCCATCGGGTCCGTATGGGAGTCAATGGAGTGTTGAACAAGCGGACTCGATAGGATTTATTTCAAACGAGTTTAAAATCTCGTGAGTTCCGGAGGATCAGACCGTTGATTGAACGAATGATCAGACGGCTTACACACAGCTAAGGCAGACCCGATGAGTTTATGAATCAAAATGTTAAATCTTTTCAGTTCCGTGGAAAACTAATGTTTTGCGTAAAATAGCCAATTTTGTTGTTTAAGTGAGACAAACAGAATTAGCGGCGGATGACTAAAACTTCAAAGGAAGGTGATTGGTAGGGTTTTCTTGTATTTTGGCCAATCAAAAAGTGCCCGATACATACATAAACCCAGGTTCACACATGGGTTTTTGTCAAATTTTATTATAACTAAAATGTTTTAATCATTATTAAAACATCTATAGAGAAAATCAGCAGCCGAACAATAGAGCCGAAAAGCTAGCAATTATCATTATTTTATAACTTCCATTACTTCTTGTTATTCTATATTCTTTAGAATGAGGTGTCTTTTACCCTCTTTGTAATGTTTTTTAATAATTTTTACTCTAGACAGTAAGGAAAATAATTAAGCAGTTTGACAGTTTTTGTGATCACCAAATGTCTTGTAATGTACAAAAAGAGGTAAATTTAGAAAGAAGGGGTTCTAATTTTGGAGAACCTGGAGACTAAGCTACTGAATTCCTGATACAACTGTTGATTAATGAAGAATCAGAAGTTTTCCATACGTTGTTGGGTATGATTTTGTGTCTTCTTTGTTATGTGTCATCTTATGTTTTCTTCCTTTGAGTATAGTAATTGAAGTTGCAGGTCTTTATTTGCCTATGTAAATAAAGTTAAATTCCTTAAAGAGCGCTCCTATACTTGAAGTTCCCATCTTTGCAATTCTTCTAAGTTATAGATAGTAGTTTCTGTATAAAACAACATATTATCTATAACTTCTCCTAGTGTCACAGATAGTAGATCCTGTGTTAAACAACATATTGTCTATGACTTATTCAATCTTTCTTCATTCATCATTTATATTCAACAATCAAATGGAATTCTGATGTTATCATGTCACCTAAGTATTGAGGATCAAGAACCAGATTTCCCAGGTCCTTCATTTGAGAACACAATATATAATTGAGTGACAAACAAGTGACAATCTTTGTAATAATTAATTTCTTAAGCACAATTTCTATACAGCCAAGAAATTATTTTCTTAAGGTACAACACAGGCTATAGTAGTTATCTTCAATTTGAAGGGGAAAGATGGCATATGGTGGGAAGACTTGAAGAGTGTTAAATAAATTATGGAGAAAGAGTTTTCATGGATAATATTAAGGAAATACTTCCAAGAGAAGTGCATGTTTGGAAAATATTATGACAATAAGGCCAAGGAATTCTATGATCACAAGTTGGGGTAGTTGACACTTGATGGATACACAAGAATATTCTTGGAGTTTTTGAGGTATGTGCTTTGTATAAAATATGAGAAGAAAAATATCTAAAGGTATCTCAATGGATTACCACCGACCTACTAGGATAGAATAGAGTTTGATGAACCAAAGACATTGGAAGAGACCATCCAAAAAATGAGGTACTGTTATGAATAGTACAAACACATGATTGAGGTCCAAACAGACTGGAAGAAGAAAGATAGGGAAAATGTCAAAGGAAAAGGGACAAGGCCCTTAGGGTACAAGCAAGGAGGAAGGAACAAGAGATTGAATATGTTTTCCAAATATGAATATAAACATAATCCCACAATGACCAGTAGAAATGAACCTCTCAAATCAATAAGAGAAGAGGTCGAGGGGTCCAGGAAGGGGCCTGTGTAGTGCTAGACTTGTAGAGAAAACCATTTGCGAAGGAACTTTTCTTAGGAGCAGTGAACATGCACAATGATGTATAACGTACAAGAAGCAACAATAGTGAATGATGTGGCTTAGAGTATACCATGAATCTATGCCGCATTGGATAATAGGAAGGTAGACCAACAAGATGCAATGATCCAAATGGAAGCTACAATTGTCAACAAATTTTTCTCAATTCTAATTGACCCAAGTTCTAATTTCATTTATGTGAGCCCGAGGGTTGTAGATAAATGTAATTTTCCTAAGAAATCCCATAAATAATCATGGCTAGTTCACTGAGCTATATGAACAAAGAGGAATATAACTAACATGGTTGAATATTTCCCCATGGAAATTGATGGCCTGAACACTATAGAAAAGATGAATTTGTTTCCATTTGGATTAGAATGGACTGTTTGGTATCCCAAAGGAGAAAAACCAAATATTACAATAAATCACTGGAATGTCTCAGCAATGAGGGTGAAAATAAAACACTACAATTAACTAAGAGGTCGATTTCACTTAGACAAATAACTACGCTTCAAGTGCTACGTTGTAGTGGAAAGGGGTGTTCGATTTATGCCATACATGTATCTAAGGAAAAATAAGAAATTTAGGATCCGTTTGAAAATCATTCAATGTTAAAACAATATAGTGATGTATTCCCATATGAATTGCTAGGGCTACTGCTTATAAGAGATATTGATTTTACCATTGAATTGATCTTAGGAACAATGTCAACAATAAAGACTCCATACTACATGAGCATGCCTAATATCATTGAATTGAAATTACAGTTGAAGGAAATGTTGGAAAAAGGTTACGTTTGACCCAAAATGTCACCTTGGGGAGCCCCAACACTATTTTTCAAAAAGGATGGCATGTTGTGACTGTGTATGGATTACTAGCAACTAAATAATGTAACAATGAAGAACAAAATACCCAAGATAGATGATTAACTCAACCAACTGAGAGGGGCCATCATGTTTTCAAAAAATTGATTTAAGGTTGGGATACCATCAGGTCAGAATGAGAGAAGAATATATCCACAAAATAACCTTCAGGACTAGATATGGTCACTATGATTTTGTAGTGGTACAATTTGGACTTACCAATTCCCCTGCTACCTTCATGTGCTTGATGAATAATTTTCTTCGACCTTACTTGGATAGATTTGTATTGGTGTTTGTAGATGATATCCTAGTATATTTCAAAAATAAGGAAGAACACAAATACCACCTTAGAGAAATATTACGATTGTTGAGGGAGCATAAGCTACAGTCTAAGCTTAACAAGTGTGAATGTTTCCAAACCTAGGTTCATTATCTGTGGTAGGTTATTTCAAAAGGAGGAGTGGCTATAGATCCAAACAAGATCAAAGCTATAATGTAATGACACATTCCCTGAAATATCATAGGTCATATATTTTATGGGGATATCGTGATATTACTGAAGGTTCATTTGAGACTTCTCAAAGATCAGACATCCAATCACTACATTACAAAAAAAGGATGAATTTTAGTGGACACCTAAGTGTGCAGCCAACTTTGAGAAGTTGAAGGAATTTCTCACATTTGAAACTATCTTAAGGATAAAGATCCAAAGAAATACTTCATGGTATGCATAGGCGCCTGCAAGGAAGGACTTGATGAAGTCTTGATTCAAGAAGGACATGTGGCATGCTATGAATCACGAAATCTAAATGAACATGAAAAACACTATGTTACCCATGACTTAGAGCTTGCAACCCCAATGCATGCTTTAAAAATGTGGAGGCATTATCCACTAGGGAGAAGTTTTATGTTAATGACAGATCATGGGGGACTAAGGTATCTATTTGACCAAGCTAAGCTAAATGCTAAGTAAGTTAGATGGTTGGCTTTGATCATCGAATTTTATTTCGAGATACAACATATTAAAGGAAAATATAATAAGATGGCAGATGCACTCAGTGGGAGCATGCATGAGCTCCATTTGGTAACTTTGAGTAATTGTGCATTTGACCTCAAGGAAATGATTAAAGAGGGATTTTCTCATGATGAACACTACTAGTAGGTAAAAATATGTTTGTATAAAGAACCAAAAGGATCAATGAGCAAGGACTATTAGCTCACTAGCGATTGTATGTTGTTGTTCAAGAACATCAAGTATGTGCACGATGTAGCTGATCTGAGGAATATTTCCACATATTATTTCCACAAATGACCTTACATGGGTCATATGGGTTATCAAAATATGGTACCATCTATAAAGAAAATGTATTATTAGCTAGGATTGAAGAAGGAGGTCGCTGAATAGATTGCCAAATGTGTATAGTGCCAATAAGTAAAATTAGAATGTAGGCATCCAACATGATTGTTGCAACCAATTCCAATCCTTGAGTGGAAGCGGAATTCATCCCCATGAAATTCATGATGGGATTTCCTAATAAATCTAGGCAACATGAGTTATCATTGTGGTAGTGGATAAATTGAGCAAAGAAACTCATTTTATAGTTGTTAAACCTACTCATAAAGTAATTTATATAGCTCAGATCTTCATGAAAGAGATATTTAGGTTGTATGGAGTACCTAAAAGGATAATATCAAACAATGCTAAGTTCACTTCCAACTTTTGGAAATCATTTTTTACTGGTCTTGGAACCGAACTAGATTTTAGCACTACATACCATCCTCAAACAAATGGTCAAAACAAGAAAGTGAACATAATCTTGGAAAACATGTTGAGAATGTATGTCATGAATCATGTAAGGAAGTGGGAAGACTATCTACCACTTTTGAATCTTGCATATAACAATGGTTATGTAGAATCACTCTGAATTAGTCCTTTTGATGCATTGTATGGTCGGAAATGAAACACTTTGATTAGCTAGGATGACTTAGTAAACATAGTATATCTTGGACCTGATATGTTAAAGGAAATGGAACAGGAATTTTTCAAGATAAAAAATAAATTGAAGGCATCCCAATATAGGAAAAAGAGTTATGCATACTGGTAGAGGAAACATAATGAATTCCAAGTAGAAGAACATGTATATATTTGCATCAGACCAAGAAAGAGCTCACTTAAAGTGGGGTCCCGTACCAAGTTGGCACCTACATTTTATGGACCTTTTCAAATCTTGTAAAGAGTGGGGCTAATGGCCTATGGATTAGACTTTCCACCCACAATAAATGCACACGATGTTTTCATGTTTCCTTCCTTAAGAAATATGTACATGATGCTAATTATATTTTCAACTGGTATGTGATACAGGTGGAACCTGAGGGAGAGTTCCAACCAGAACCACTGTGCATCCTAGATTAGAGCTAGACCATACTCTAGAATCGAGTCATAAGGTAGGTCAAGGTGGACCAAATGAATCCACTCGGGAGATGGAAAATCAAATAAGGATTTTATAACTATTTTTGTTTATGAATAAGATGATGTAAAAGCAGTTATATAAAGCTCAATTTTTGTTATTTGGCTTCTAGTTATAGAAAAAACTGAGGATGGTGTTCCTTTAAGGGGGTGGGGTTTGTAACACCCCTTAAATGGCCCTATTTTGTAAAAGATACACTATGATAGTTTATTTTGTAGCATGGAGGATCATGACTGGCTGTGATGTTTTGTAAATATAAAAATGTAATGAAATTTGATTGGTTGGACTGAGTAGTGGGATTGACAAATACATGGTTTAGGGGGAGTTGTAATTAGGTGACTTTGTGTGACAGCATCCTCCACCACCATATAGTTAGAAATTTAATTATGAAGAGAAGAAGCACCACAACTTCCTCGATCATCCCAAGACATGAGAGGGAGACTGAAAGAAAGACAAAGGGGGAGATCAAGAGAAGCATGCAGACATATGGAGAGAAAACACACTGGAAAAAGAGAAAAAAAATGATGAGAAAGGGGAACTTAGGAAAGAGTGAAAGGAGTGCAAGAAAGAGTAAGTGAAATATTCTGCCTAAAGTTTCCCAAGGTGTTATGCCCAGTATTGATGCATGGAAGTAGTTGGAATGTGACATCCAAGCTGGAAAAGATAAATGGGAGGCTTATAAGAGGAATTGGGTGATGAGTGCTTGATTAAAAGGGGTTGATAAAACACTAAGTTATTATTGTGAAGCTAATAAGCCACTAGGTAGGGTAGCTATCACCAGGGGTGCTTGCTGAAAGGGGATAATAAACCATTAGGTGCTTATCGAGGGGCCTAATAAACCACCTAGTGCTTGCCCATTAAGTTGATAAACCATCCATATATTGTGCTACTAGACTTGCAATGCTTTCCTTGAAAATACAACTCATAAGCCACATATCAAGAAGATCCCACATTCCTAGAAGTTTGAGCAATACCCCAATTGAGTTTGAATTAAAAATCCTTGAACACTTCCTTGGACCATGGATCTAGATTGGGGGTGGTCAACTACAAGAAATATTGGGCTATATTTGGCATACAATTGGGTGGAGAGTTGAAGTCCCACTCTCAGTTTCCAATCTTTTAGAGATAAGATAAAGTGTTTACTTATGCTCGTTGTATGTCTTTTTGCATTGAATTTGTAGTTAATGACATTTTGTTGCCGAGAGTGTGTTAACATTGCTAATGATGGAATGAATCTTCCTTCATGTGTTTGAAATAGGATATAAATAATGAATATGTTTAAAATGTGAGTAATTGGTATATTCCAGTAAAATATTGATATGTTCTTGACTAATTGCATAATTATTGATGTCTATTTAAGAATCTAGTGGGCCATTTTGGCATATCAAGTCTCATTGCTTAAGTGCCATAGTTGTCAGAGGACCTTTGATTTGAGTATTAGAGAAATCTATTGTTAAAGGAACTAGAGGTGACCTGTTGTGGACAGGAATGGAGTCTTGTTATATTTAATTAACTAATGCCTTCAATCCTCACTAAGTATTGTTGGATATCTGGAATATTATATATCTATGTATATATATATGATTATTGTATGTATGTTAGAGGGTTTTGGTATAGCTATACAGAGGATTGCAACCATGGACTGGCTAGGACTTAGATTTATTACAAGTGATATAAGGAACTTGTGACCCCATGAACACACCCTAATAATGGACAACCTTGTAGTCATTATGCCTCATTAATGAGTCTAGAGATAGGTGTGGATATTGAATATAATTGAATTCTCATGGGAAGTTAGATTAAGTCCCTTAAACATTTGGAGGAAACCCATAAGGTATTCTAGTTTATTGAGACATAACTCGCCTTAGTTTTAGGTTGAGATAGGGCTAGTCCAGAGGTTTGTTCATTTGTGAGGAGTGGAAAGTGTTCGTTCACAATGGAGATAGATATCGAAAGGGCGAGACTCAACTAACGTGGAGGAAAAATTGTAAATAAGCTTGAATATATAACTTTATATTAATGCGGGCCCCTATGGGGTGAGAATTTAATAATATTCATGGCGATCACAAGTTAAAGGGATTAAATATGTAATAAGTGCACCATACAATGGGACCAGACTAGAAGTCTAGGAGTTTAGGGGAATCATGTTTGAATGCACCTTAGATGGTCCAGGTGTGTGAAGGTTTGACCTAGTTCGAGAGTCCAAGACACCCAGTACTAGCGTAAGGGATACTAGGAGGTTTGCGTGTAGGCTAGGCCCTAAGATGTGCATTGCTAGGGTTTTGTTTGAGGGTCCAAACTTAGGATGAGAAAGGTTTCAAGGGATAATCTGGATTTCGAACCCCAAGCATAATGTAATTTATTAACACAATGCATCAAGGGGCCAGACCAGTGGGCCTAAGAGGATAAGAAATGTGGTAGATGCCACATGGGTGCCACACGGTAGATGTCACGTGGGTGCCACGTAATAGACCTTGCATAGGTGGCAGACTTTTAATGGTGAAGCTTTAAATGGTCATATATTTTGATATAGTTATCAGATTTCAATAAAATTATATCTTCATAGATCTCTCGACAAGCAGAGAGTGTTGGTGAAGCACAATGCTAATTTTGATAGATTTAGGAAAGCATAAATTTTATAACCCCGTTTCCATAACAAGACCATGGAATTTGGGTTAATTTATAGGTAACACGTACCATTTCCTAAGAATCCTTTAAAGGGGTGGAGGGTGGGTTACACTTGGCTAGGTCAACATGTACCCCATGTCCATCGAAAATGCATTCCAAATATTAAATTATCTGCATGACAAATGAAAACTTCTCTAGATTAGTGTACAAATTGTGTTGCCACATGGTGCTCAGGTCATGTTGAATGCAATCTAAATATTCTAAGTAGGTTATGCTAAATATGAGGATGCCATACAAATATACAACCACAATTTCTTTTGTAAATGGTGATAGGATATCATCCATCATCCTCATGAATGTTACTAGAGCATTAGTCAAGTCAAAGGGCTTAACCAACCACTCAACAATGCCTTCTTTAGAATTGAAGGTTGTCTTCTATACATCATTTTGTTCAATTGGAACCTGGTGGTAACCTAAGTTCAGATTGATATTACTAAAGAACTTCGCACCTTTAAGCTAGTAAAGAAGATCATCTATCTTAAGGATTCAGTATGTGTTATTGACAATGATATTATTGAGGAATTTTCAATCCATAAAGTCTCCATGTCCCATATTTACTCTTTACCAAAATAAATGGAATCCCATAAGATGAGGATATCGATCGAATGTGTCCCTTTTAGATGAGCTCATGAATCTAGAATTCATTTCCCCATTTTCCAAGAGAGAGCATATATATATTGGTCCATTAGGTAAATGGGGACAAGGTATCAAGTCAATTAAGTGTTTAACATGACAGTGCAGAGGCACTCCCATAGGGAGAGTAAAGGTATCTTTGTATGTCTCTACAATCTTGTCCACTTTCTTCCGTTGTGTAGTGAGTCCGCATGCTGAGGTTATGGTGGTTGTAGTAATTTTACTTTAACCTTCTAAATGAACCATGAAGAGGAAAAACTTTGCAATCTAAGATATTACTTTTTGGCACTGTTTTATTGAGATCAATTAAATTGTAGTAGTTGGAATTATCTCTGCTATCCTGAATATTTGACCTCCAAGAGTAACAATGGCACTACAGGGAAGATAATAATAAACATCATGACATTTCCACATATAAGGTTTATTAGGTAAATTTGACTCGGGGTTTGAGTCAAGGTTGACCTAGTTAAATAGTAGTGGTTTTGGGCACATGGTATAGTGTACCCATGATATTATGGTTTGTGGTATTGCATTTAATGGAGCCGATAAAAGGTTGGGAATACTTCATTGTAATGTAGGCCTAGAGGTGAGTGGTGAAGGCTCACTTGGTCGGATTAGCCAAGGTTTTGGCCAATGCTAATGAGATCTCATTGGGTTGGGTTTTTCCTAGATAAATTTTATGTGTATTATTGCCAATTATTTTATTATTCCTCTCTATAAATCTTCGTAACAATTTATCTCTCTTCCATAAATTTCTTAACAACTGGTATAAGAGCTAAGTTGGGTTCAAAAGGACGTTTTTTGTTTCCTAATGTTTGTATTGGCTTAGTAGATAGAGAGATAATTGATTTTTTCTTGCAGATCTGGATCAAGAGCCATATATTGTGAAGCGAAGTTGCACACTATTGGGTCATGAGAGATTCAGTGGATGAGGAGGATATAATGGCTAGATAAATAGCGGTTATAATGGTTGGTGACTCATGTAATCCGGTAGATGGGTTCATTTTATATGGACATTTATGTCATATGTACAAAGACGACAACAAGGGTAAACAAAAAAAAAATTATAATGGACTGAAATTTTTAATTTGCATGTAAATGGGCATACTGCTATAAGACCTATTAAGGCATGCATACCCCTGGGTAATTACCGGTAAAGTTTGGGTTAGACCTAGATAATAGGTGGATGTCGGGTTAACAAATATCAGGCAAAAACTTTGAAGGGGGTAAGGGATAGAGTGAGCGGGATTGTCTCACTTAGTAGGTTTTGGCTGGATTTAGTCAAGGAACCCCAAGTCAAGTTTAAGGGGTGAATCGTTAGGTAAAATTGACTCGGGGTTTGAGTCAAGGTTGACCAGGTTAAATAGTAGTGGTTTTGGGAACATGGTATAGTGTACCCATGGTATTATGGTCTGTGGTATTGCATGTAATGTAGCCTATAAAAGGCTGGGAATACTTCATTGTAATGTAGACGTGGAGGTGAGCGATGAAGGCTCACTTGGTTGGATTGGCCAGGGTTTTAGCCAATGCTAATGAGATCTCATTGGGTTGGGTTGTTAGAAAATTAAAAATTACAGAGCAATGGAACACATAAAATATATTGCAGAAATATAAACACAAAAAACACATAAAACAAAAGAGACACAAATATATGTGGTTCACCCAATTTGGGCTACATCCATGGAGAAACAACTAGTCCTTCCTTTTATATTAGCTAGCAAAATGAAGAGATACAACCTACAAAATATCTGTTGTAATTCACTCTTCTCTTTCACACAATCTCCTCTCTCTTTCTCGCTCAGAATATAGATCTACCTAGACGCAATACAATTCCCTCATATATAGTGAGAGGTTGCTTTCTAGGGAAAAAACCCTAAATTAAACATAACTTCTACTGTTAGATCTCCACCTAATGAACGACCCAGATTGACAACGAAAATACAACATTTTACAAGGAAATTTTACATCTATTTTTAGCTTCGAGGGCACTTCCCCCGATCCCCTTCTGGGGGGGGGCTCCAAATAATTGTCATCGCCCCCCACTGGACCCCCCTGCTAGCACACATTTACGAGTGGCGTTGCTGCCACATTACAAACTGGGGTCCAATGCGGCGATACCTCTGAATAGAGAAGATAATCAGGCTCCAAACCCAACAATCTCCCACTTGGAGACTAAGTATAGGAATTCCACCGCTACTTCATTTGCTGGACAATGACTTCACTTTGGACCTGGTCATTTCTTATCTTCATCATCATACTTTAACACTAATTGAAACCGAGCAGAATCTCAGTTTTTTCCTGGTTACAACTTTTGTTAACATATTTGTAGGATTCTGGCTAGTGTGTATCTTTTATGGCTTCAATTCTCCATCTTCCAACACTGATTGTATGAAATGGTACTTAAGCTGTATATGTTTAGTATTGGAATGAAATTCAAAGTTATTTGCAAGATGTATGCAACTCTAGCTGTCACTATATAACCTGCCCAACTCCTTCCTCTTACCCAATTCATCAAGAAACCTTTGTAACCAAATCATTTATTTACTAGCCTCTATAGCAACAACATACTCTACTTTCGTCTTTGAGAGTGCAACAACAATTTACAATTTTGAAACCCAAATGACATCTGTTCCACCTATATTAAACACATACCCTGTGGTGATCCTCCTGTTATCTCTATCACCCACCATATCTGTATCAACATATCCCTGTAGAGAAATGTTTGAACCACCAAAGCATAATGCTTGATTTGTGGTACCTCTCAAATACCTGAGAATCCACTTCACCGCCATCCAACGTTCTTTTCTTGGATTGTTCATGTACCTGCTTACAACTCCCACTACATGTGCAATGTCATGCCTTGTGCATACCATTGCATACATTAAGCTTTCAACTGCTGATGCATATGGAACTTTAGACATATAAGCCATTTCTTCTTGAGTCTTAGGATACACCTCCTTACTTAGTTTGAAATGGCTAGCCAAAGGTATACTAACCCATTTTTCATTCTACATATTAAATCTTTTCAACACATTTTTTATGTATGTTAATTTTCGATTCTTCCTGTCTCTAGTTATTCTCATACCGAGGATTTTTTTTGCAGCACCCAAATCCTTCATTGCAAATGAGTTCGCCAATTTTCTTTTGAGCACATTTATTTCCTGCATATTAGAACTTGCAACAAGAATGTCATCTACATAAAATAACAATATAAGATAGCTTCCATCATTTTTCCTTTTGAGATAAACACAATGATCAGAGTGACATCTAGTATAACCTTGTTCAGACATAAACCTGTCAAATGTTAGATACCACTACCTTGGAGCCTTTTTTAAGCCATACAAGCTCTAGTTTCTCCTTCCCTTTTACCTCATATCCTTGTGGCTGCTGCATATATATCTCTTCCTCAAAATCCCCATGGAGAAAGGTTGTCTTACATATAACTACCCAAGATGAAAATCTTCAGCTGCTCCTTGTAGGTTTTCACCCTATACAGAAATTACCTACATACGAATTATAAAACACAGAAAAATAAACAATGCGAGAGTATAACACATAAAACACATATACACAGAGATTTTCCCACTGGATCCCAAAACCGGGACTACCAGCTTGATTTTTCATTATATTCCTTTCAAGGTTACAATACATATATATACATGCCGAAGCATCCAATACCATGGACCGAAAACCATCGCGTGCAAAACCATGGACTGAAAACCATAGGTAGGTTCGAACAACATAATATAGGGTCCAAAAAAAATTCCCGAGGTGCTACCCCGGACCCTGTAGAGGGGGGCTACCCACCCCCCTCAAACCCCACAGAAAGGGGGGACTGTCGCCCCCCCTCTAACCCCCTGGTTCGCTACGTAGGTTAGTCATGGAAAGAATATAACACAACCCAACATTCTCCCACTTGTTGTTTTATTTCCACAGGGGGCCACAGGAGAGCTTAGTCATTTTTCCAGCCCTGAAATGCCCATTGTTTCTCTACACCAGGAGAACTTCTTACAGCTCACAGATTTTTTCAATGCATCTACAGTATTCTTCAAAGTTTCCACCTTTACCAGCAACACCTTTTTGTCTTCTATCATATCCGTCACAAAGTGATACTGAACATCAATGTGCTTTGTCTTTGAATGATAAGTAGGGTTCTTTGCCAAGAAAATTGTACTTTGGCTGTCACAGTCTATCCTTATAGCTCCCTATACTAACCCCATACTTGAACACAATCTCTGCAACTAAACTGCTTCCTTGCTTGCATGAGTGGCTGCCATGTATTCTGCCTCTGTAGTTGATAGTGCCACTACAAATTGTTTCTTACTCATCCAATTGACTGCACCTCCAAATAGGTTAAACACATACCCACTTGTAGATCTTCTCTGATCCAAATCTCCAACCTAGTCTGCATCAACAAAGCCATGGATATCCAAAACTCTGTCCAATCCTGGTCTTCCTTGGTAGCACAAACCATAATCACTAGTGCCACACAAATACCTAAAAACCCGCTTCACTACTATCCAGTGATCCTTCCCTGGTTTTGACATAAACCTGCTCAATACTCCCACTGCATGTGCAAAGTCTGGTCTAGTATAGACCTTTGCATACATCAGGCTAACAACTGCACTTACATATGGAACACGGGACATATCCTCTTCCTCTTATTGTGTCTTGGGACACTGTTCAACAAATAGCTTTACACCTACAGGAATAGGAACCTTCACCAGTTTACTATCCTGCATATTAAACCTCTGTAGTATTGTCTCGACATACTTCCTCTGATTTAACTAGAGCTTCCTCTTTGCCTGATCTTTTTTAATTTCCATGCCCAAAATATAGTTTGCAACACCAAGATCTTTCATGTCGAATTTGGAGGACAATTGGGTCTTCAAATCCTGGGTAATTTCTTTGTCATTTCCAACCAGCAACATATCATCCACATACAAGACCAAATAAATAACACGGTCACCAATTAATTTAAAATACACACAGTGATCTGCTTTACTTCTGGTGAAGCCAAGTCCCCGTATAAATGTATCAAATTTCTGATACCACATCCTTGGTGACTGTTTTAATCCATACAGAGACTTCTTTAACTTGCATACCAGTTCCTTCTTACCCTTCACCGTAAAGCCTTCAAGTTGCTTCATGTAGATCTCCTCTTCTAGATCCCCATGAAGAAATGTTGTCTTCACATCCATCTGTTCTACCTCAAAATCAAAAGCAGCAACAACAGATAAAAGTAATCTAATAGAAGTTACCTTGGAAACAGGAGAAAAAATATCACCAAAATAAATTCCCAGCACCTGGGAATAACCTTTTGCTACCAACTGAGCTTTGTATTTCTCCACCTTTCCGTCTACATTTGTCTTCTTCTTGAACACCCATTTGCTGCCAATGGGTTTCCTTCCAGCCGGCAAATCCACCAGATCCCAAGCCTCATTTTGTGCAAAGATGCCATTTCATCAACCATGGACTCTTTCCAAAGTTTTCCATCCTCTGAATCTACTGCCTCCTTCACAGTTCTGGGATCATCATCAGTAATAGATAAAGCAAAATTTGAATAGAAAGTAGATGGACTATACCTTTCTCGCTGCCTTCTTTCTCGAACTGATCTTCTCACACTCGGAGTTTGTGGCTCTTCATCTTCTGATTCCTCCTCTGCTATAGAGTCTGATTCCTCCTCCTTTAGCTCAAACTCTATCTTCTCAGGTTCCTTTGGTTGGACTTCATGTTTAATAACATATTTCACCTCTCTAAACACCACATCTCGACTGTACACAACCTTCCTTGTTACTGGGTTCCAAAGCTTATAACGCTTTAAACCATCCTTATACCCAATAAAGATGCACTTTTCAGATTTACTATCCAACTTGGTTCATTTCTCCTTTGGAACATGTACATATGCATCACATCCAAATACCCTCAAATGTGGAAGAGAGGGTTTCTTACTAGTCCATACCTCTTGTGGAGTTTTATCCTCCAACGTTGATGAAGGTGATCTATTGACCAGGTAACATGATGTCTCCACCGCCTCTGCCCAGAATTCCTGTCCTAACCCAGCACCACTGAGCATGCTTCTTGCCCTTTCCATTAACATCTTGTTCATTCTTTCTGCAACTCCATTTTGTTGAGGTGTATATGGAGTAGTCTTTTGCCATGCTAGACCACACTTCTTATAGAATTCTTCAAATTCCTTATTGCAAAACTCTCCACTGTTATCTATCCTCAGCGCCTCTATCTTCTTCTTTGTCTGGTTTTCCACAAGAGCCTTGAATTCTTTAAACCTGTCAAAGACTTCAGATTTTTTCTTAAGGAAATATATCCATGTATTCCTTGAGAAGTCATTTATAAATGATACATAGTACACATACTTACCCAGTGATGGAACCTTCATAGGTGCAAACACGTCACTGTGCACAAGCTCTAATATCTGTTTCGCCCTCTTACCACCAGAGGGAAAACTCACCCGATTCTGCTTCCCATATACACAATTTTCACAGAAATCAAAATCCAGAGAGCTATTACTCATACCTTCTACCATACCTTTACCATGAAGTATTCAAAGGCCCTTATCTCCAATATGTCCAAGCTTTTGATGCCACAACATGGTCTTATCTCCAGAGACCACTAGATTTTCTACTCCACTTTTAGGAACCACAGAATTGTTGCACCCATCAACGACTGTGCTACCTTGCAGCTTGTACAGAGTTCCAATACGAACTCCCCACACCAATACCAGTGCTCCCTGAAACATCTTGCAGGTATCCTTCTCGAACACTGTTTTTACACCTGCATCATCCAACTTGCTTACAGAAATCAGATTTCTGGCCAATGCAGGAATATGCAGAACACCCGAAAGTGTTCTAACCCTTCCACCTTGCAACTTCAACTTTACTTTTTCGTGACCAATGATTCTAGCCTTCCTATCATCCCCTAAGAAGACATCACCGCCATCGTATTTCTCATACTCGCAGAACCACTCTCTATGGGGAGTGAAGTGAAAGGATGCACCTAAGTCAATTAACCATGCCTTATGGTCTACATGTGTACTTGAAGAAACCAAGTACACATACCCACTTTCATCTCAAGTGGTTTTCGCCTCTGTAGAAGGAGCATAATCAGATCCCTTTCCTTTATTAGGAGCTTTAGATTTACAGTCCCTTTTTTAGTGCCCTTCCTTTTCGCATTTCCAGCACACCACCTTTACAGGTTTTCCTGGAGATTTAGATCTCCCTCTAGATTTAGATCTCCCACTCGATGACTTATTTTTGTTTCTGTTCTAGGACCGTCCTCGTACAGACAAGGCATCACCATTCTGGCTCTCCATATTTTTCCATCTCATCTCCTCCGTAAGCAAGGATGAGACTATTTCATCAAACTGCAAGGCAGTTGCATTGCTACCTATTGCAATAACCAGACTATCCCACGAATCTGTTAGAGAACACAATAAACTGACGCACTTTTATTCATCTAAAATTTTAATATCAACAGATGCTAATTTACTTACCACAGTATTAAATGTATTCAGATGCTCTGTCACTGAGTCTCCATCTTTCATCCTCAGGTTATACAGCTTTTTCCGCAGGAACAGTTTATTCACTAGAGACTTAGATTGGTACAAATTCCCTAACTTGTCCCACAAAGCCTTTTCCATAGCTTCCCTTCATACATTCATCAATACTGAATTTGAGACACACAATCGTATTGTGCTCTTTTCCTTCCGATCCATATTCTTCCATTCTTCATTGGACACTCCCATTGGTTTAGTACCCGAATCTACCGCGATCCACTGATCTTTATCCACCAACAGATCCTCAATCTTGAGTTTCCACAACTAAAAACTCTGACCATTAAATTTCTTGATCTCTATCTTTCCACTGCTCGCCATCTTCTTTTACCACCAGATTCGATCCCGCAGATCTCCCACTGAATAGCGTCTACCACAGGCCCAAGCGAAACCCCTCAGTAACAAAGGCGTCCCCTTGAAGCCAAAATAGCTCTGATACCAAATGTAGGTTTTCACTCCATACAGAAATTACCTACATACAAATTCTAAAACACAAAAATAAACAATGTGAGAGCATAACACGTAAAACAAATATACACAGAGATTTTCCCACTAGATCCCAAAACCAGCACTACCAACTTGATTTTTCACTATATTCCTTTCAATGTTACAATACATATATATACACGCCGGAGCATCCAATACCATGGAACGAAAACCATCGCGTCCAAAAGCATGGACCGAAAACCATAGGTAGGTTCGCCCAACCTAATATAGGGTCCCAAAAAAAAATTCTCGGGGCACTGCCCCGGACCCCGTAGAGGGTAGCTACCCACCCCCCTCAAACCCCCTAGACAAGGGGGGTTGCTGCCCCCCCACTGAACAATCGGCGCAACGAAGAGGGGGCTCCACCCCCCCTCTAACCTCCCGGTTCACTACATAGGTTAGTCGTGCAAAGAATATAACACAACCCAAGACTCCTAGACTTAAAATAGTTCTAATTGAAGTCATTTTAACAATGGGAGAAAATATCTCATCAAAGTCTATACCCTTTTTATGTGCAAACCCCTTCACCAAAAGTCTAGCTTTATACCTTACCTCCATCTTCTTCCTTCAACCTGTAAACCCATTTATTCTGCAACGTTGTTTTACCTATAGGCAACCTGACTAAGTCCCAAGCCTAGTTATGTGCTAAGGAGTCTATCTCTTCTTTCATGGCTTGCTCCCACTTCTTCTTGGTTTCTACCTGCACTGCTTTTTTGTTGAAATGTGGCAACAAGAATATTCCAATTTTAATTTGTCCTTGAATTTAAAATTGAGAATTAAAATTCGAATTTAGTCTCACCAGCTGCTTGAAAAATAATTCATTAATTCATCTTGGATTAATTAGTGGAGAAATTCAAAACAAAAGTCTTTGTGAAGTCATGCAACAATTATCCCTTAAATTAAGGAGATTATCCCTTAATTAAGGAGATAAGTATGAGTTATAATTGAGTTGTAATTAGTTAGCTCAGTTAACTGAGTTATGTCCAGTTAAATTAGTTCCAAACAGGTTGAGGAACTAATTGTGAGTTTAGTTAGTTAATGCATGCATGCATCAAACTAGTGTACTCCAGATAACTGAAGATTCTCTCATAAATAACTCATGCATGTCTATTCATAGGAAGACCCAATTGAGATTAAATATAGGGACAATGTACTATCAGTTGCAAGAATTTTTCTATAAGGAAAACTCTTGCATGCAGAAGGAATTCATTCCTTGAGATTTGCACATTTTTACAGGGTATGAGATCTGTTACACTAAAATTTGTCACCATGACTATTTGCAGTCGGTATGGCTCCATCAACTATCATACTGTCCTCCTTGGCAAGTTTTATACCTCTGATCCTCATGTCAAACCCCAAGAAAGAGAGAAAGTCCTTAAAAATCAATATAACTCTGGTTACGCAGTTTCTCTTACCCTTACCTGCGTGTACGCACCTCAAGTTCATAATATCTGCGTACTTGTACGCTCTGTCTGTAAAGGGGTGGGTGCGTACTCCTGTAAAGGTCAAAAGGCGCGAGTTTGACTTCAAAAAAGTTACTTGTTGTCGATTCTAGAGCATTCTAGAAGATGGTTTGACGTGTATTGAGCGCCTCCAGATGGTTCATGCATCCCTATGAAAGAGGAGCTTATCCCATCAAGAGGGGAGCTATCCCATTGAAAGAGGGGCTTATCCCATTGATGGTGGACCTGATTAACTTCCTCCAAAGCATTATAAATACAGGCATTGGGCCAGAGGGAGGGGAGGTTGAAAGCTGAACATTCCTAAGGGTAGATGCTGCTGAAATTAGGACTCCCTTATAGAGCTTGAGAGGAGAGATTCCCATCCTTTCTTAGCTTCATTTGGAAGTGGGTGAGCTGATCAAAGTAAAGGAGAACTCTTGCTGGACCCTGGGAGGGACCTGCACAACACCAAGGCACTGGTTGTAATGGTTTCTTTTGTTTCCTCTTAATACAATTAAGTTCATTTTTCTCAACAAGTTGTTATATATAAATTTTTCATAAACTCCTTGGTCTTTATGATGAATATGTTTTATTTTATGGGTTATTCAGGTGCTATGTAATCGTTTGCTTGTTAGTGAATGCAGGTTTCAAAGAGAAGGAGGAGCTCATCTGGATCGGAGAGGTTGGACTGCTACAAACAACGTTGGACTAAAGGTATGCTTTAAACACCTGGTTGCTTGTATTTTAAATGCATATTTAGGGAAAGATAGTGCTTGATTGTTTTGTTTGTCACTAGAAAGCCTTAGCTTCTAGGGAGGTCGATTTTGTCTGCAAAATTGACTCTTTCCGCATGAAAAGATCAGTGTGAGTGATCAGTGTTACACTTGGTAACAGCTCGATCACCCAGGGAAAACTACGCAAGGAAATAGGAGCTTGGAGGACAGAGAGAAGGCTTTATGAGCAGTCTATTTTGTTTGTAAGTGACTGTGAGGGATTGTACTAAGAGCTAACTAGCTGTGAGAGCTAAAGCTATGTGTAATCCTGAGATATTTCCACTTGTATGATAATATAGATAGTGGGGTTTTTAGCTGAGGCTTTCCCCTGAGTATTCTTCTGTGTTTCATGTGCATTAATTCTGCTTCTGTTTATATGTGTTCTACTAGATCTTGCTCAAATCTATTAAGCTTCCACAAGTTTGATTGTAGAAGTAGATTAAAGTATTTTTCTTTAGTTATATTGCATTATCAGGTTGATCTACAGTGAGAATTTCTATATTTTTCATAACTATTTGTTTCACTAGAATCAGTCAAAAATACATAATATAATGAAGGAGAGTATCGTTCAGGGGGTCTACTTATCCTGGTAGATCTTCTAACACCACTTTCAGGTGTTTAAGGTGCTTCTTGCTATTGTGGTTGTTGTTGTTGTTCTAGCCATTGATCATTATGATTTTCAAGCACCTTCACTTTTTCTGTGATCTCATCAAGCACTATGTATTCTCTGTTTTCTTTTTCCTATTTCTTTTCCTGCATCTGATCCTTATACAAAACCTATTCATTGAATATGACATCTATGCTCATAATAATTTTGTGTTTTTCATAATTATAATAGCGATAACCAAAATCATTAACACCATATCCAATAAAGGTACATTTCTTTGATTTTGCCTCAAGCTTTATTCTAATTTCTTTATTAATGTGGACAAAGGCTTCACAACCAAAAGTCTTTAAAAATAAGTAGTTTACCTTTTTACCACCATCCAAGGAACTTGAAGGCCCTCTATTTATTAGATAAACAACAGTATCTATAGCATCTGGCCAAAATTGTAAAGGCAATCCTGCATGCAATCTCATGCACCTTGAACGCTCCATGATTGTCCTGTTCATCCTTTTTGACACACCATTTTCTTGTGGTGTTCTTGGAGCTATATTCTCTCTACAAATTCCATTCTCTGAACAATACCTATCAAACGCTTTGCTGCAATATTCACCTCCATTATCTGATCTGAAACACTTCAATGTTTTCCTGTCTCATTTTCAGCCAAAGCTTTCCATTTCTTGAAAGTATCAAATACATCAGGTTTATTTCGAATACAATAAATCCATGTTTTTCTAGTTGCATCATCAACAAAAGTAACATAATCACAAGACCCACCGAGAGATGATACCTGAGCAGGTCCCCATACATCTATATGCACAAGCTCTAACTTTTCACTCGTCTTTTCTTTCTCAACTCTAAGGAATCTGACTCTATTTTGTTTTCCATAAACAAAATTCTCACAGAATTTTAAATCAACATGCTTCAAACCTGGCAAAAGATTTCTTGAGTGAAGAATTTGCATCCCCTTCTCACTCATGTGTTCGAGCCTATGATGCCACAATGTTGTATCTTCTCCTGTAGAGGTTAAAGCATTAACAAAATTAAAAATACCATTGCATAAATACAATGTACCAACCTTTTCTCCTTTTACTATTACCAGGGCTCCTTTAGTGACCTTATAGGTTTTATCTGTAAAAGTAGTTACACAGCCTTCACCTCCCAACTACCCTGTTGAAATCAGATTTTTCTTCAGATCAGGAACATTCCTTACCTCCTTCTATATCCATTGATTTTCATTCTATTGTTTTGTGAAAACTGTACCCATTCCAATAATTTTACAGGGTTTATCATCGCTCGATCGAACCTGTCCAAAATCTCCTTGAACATAATCATGAAAATGTTTCCTATTAGTTGTGGCATGGAATGAGGCCCCTGAATCTACCACCCAGGCATCAATAATATTTTCTAATGAAAGAATCAAAGCATCTTGCAACACATCACCTGTCACATTCACTTCATGATTGTTTTCTTGTTGCACGTCTCCTTCTTTTCCCTTAAAAGACTTGCAGTCTTTCTTCAGTTGTCCTTTCTTCCCGCATTTCCAGTACACTATCCCCGATCTACACTTGGATCTACCTTTCCTTGACTTACTGTGATATCTTGGGATCTTTCCTCTTTCCATTTTTCTCCCACTAGTCTCTGTAGTCAATGCATTACCTGATGTTTCATCGGAGCTTTTCCATCACATTTCCTTGCTAAGGATTGCACCAATAACATCATCAAACTTTAAAGTACTTGATCCAGAAACAGAGTTACTAATGCCATAACTAAACCATTCCAACTTTTGGGCAATGGGCATAGAAATATTAGAGCCCTAACTTCATCATCAAAAGTTACCCCTTAGAACTTAACTGACTCGTAACTGTATTAAATTCATTTAAATGATCAACAATAGAACAACCTTCTGACATCTTCATATTAAATAAACACTTCATAAGAAATACCTTATTTGAGGCCGAGGGTTTTTCATATAATTTGGCCAATGCTGACATTAAACCCTCTGTTATCGTTTCCTTTGAAATATTAAAGGCTACCGACGCCGCTAGGCACAATCGTATTGTTCCAAGTGCCTTTCTGTTGAGAATATCCCATTATGTGTCTATGATACTTGTCGACTTCTTTTTCTTTCCACTCAATGGTAGGTCCCGATTGTTATAGCCTAAATCTACCTCAAGCTGAGAAAGGAAGATCTAGGGTAACATCAAACCACGCTTAACCTGGTAGCTAGCCCTACCAGGTCGGGAGAGGGCTCTCTCCTTGTCAATCTCAAAGAAAATATGGAAAGTAAGGCTTGAGATGACTGAAATGAATACTAATTTTAGGCTAGGTATATGCTCAGAGGAATTTGATTGATTTTAATGGTTGTTTGCTGGATCAGATGAGGAAGGCAACTTTGGGTCCGGGAAATCAACTCAGATTTGCAGAGGTTTCTGTGGGGCGAGGTAGGCAAGTGTTTTAGCACTTTGAAATGAATGTGATGGTGAGTCTAAATATTGGTGAGGAGTTGGAGAGGGCATGCAAGTTTCATGAGTCCTCTTCAAACAACAGAAAACATTTAAAACTAAATAAAACCCCAAGGCAAAGCACTGAACACCAATGGATTCCACCCTTTAATCTTGATTCATTTAGTTATGCAGAAAAAGATAGATGATGGCACATATACACATAAGATAAACTAAATAACAGAGGAGAAAACAATGCTAATTCACATTACCACAAGAATCCCACAAAATGTTGCAAAACCCTGGTTCATTTCCTTGCCAAACTGCAGAAGTGATTTACAAAGTATCTTAATGCATCCACAAGAGTCCAACCTTGACAAATGACTAAGAAAGTACAATATATAGGCATCAAACCACCCATGCTAGCCATCAGGGGTCGAATCCATGAGTCAAGGAGCTGTTTCAACAAGACCTAAGCTAGGAACTGAAAAATAGGCAGTGGAACAGCTTGCCTCTAAAAGTATGGAAACTGATCCATTCATCCTCAAACCAACTCTCACTGATGTATTTACCTCCTCAAGTAATTTTTCATCATTTTTACATCATAGTACATCATATTACATCATATTACATCATCAATTTACCAAAGAAAGAAGAAAAAGTCAAACTAGCAGCAAACTAGGTGAAATTCTGAGTTTTTAGGCAAAACTGGCAAAAATTTGCCTGATGCGCAGTGCCTTGAGCCTGATGTGTAGTGCCACTTCAAGGCTGATTTTGGAGGCCTTCCACTTCACCAAATCAGGCCCAAGATAGCTTGTTGGAAAGCCCTGCCTGTCTAGTTTCTGGAACACTTTGAATTTTCTAATTTGGAGGTCATTTTCCCCCTCAAAAGTGGATTCTCCCAAGACTGGTTCCTGTGTGTCCAAAAAGTGGCAGAGAGGGCATTTTTTGAGTGTTTTTTGCCCTTTTGGTGGCCAAGATCTTCTCCAAAATTGATGAAACTTTCTGGGTTTGCTTATTTTTTTTATGTTGAATCCAAATATATAAGCCATTTATCAAGAGGATGCACCAATTCAATGCGCAGCACCAGTGGCACTGTGCATCAGCTAGAATTTCCTGTGTTGTAAACTTTCAAAAATTGAAAATGACAAAAATTTCCCAAAATTTCTCCAAATTTGCCACAAGGGTCCCTCATTCATTGCTTTGTTGGGCTAAAGTGACATCAGCCAAAATGTTGAGCTTTTCATCCTTCTTTTTACCTTTTGTTCCATTTTTCCCTATATCCGGAATTCCTGTGGTCTCTGCAATGATAGTGGGTGAAAGAGTGAAGTTTATCCCAGCAAGATGTACCATATTGTTATCCATGTTTATCACAAATTGCCTTGCTAACTCATGGTGAAATTTGACCCTCTCAACCATCTCACAAAACTCAAAGCAAGATTGATATCTTAAACAAGTAGTAGCAAGGGGGTAGTAAGGAGTTCAGTCATGCTAATAGGTTCCTCTCTAATTATTTTTCCACCCTTGTGAGGTCTCCTAGGCTGTACATTTGTTTCTCTTGAGCTGTCACTTAGTGTTTGTTCTTCATAGCTTGACTCACTATTTCTTGCCATGGTGCTTGGTGCTTGTCTTAGGGAAGTGATGTGATGATAATATGGTGGAAAATGATAATGGGGGAGGACAAGGGAGATGAGTATGAAGAGATTTTACTAATGGGAAATGGAGTTGGGGAATGAAGGGATAGGTTTTAGGAAACTAGGGTTTTGTGAGGGATTTAGGGTTTGATGAAGGGAATGAGTTGTCTTAGGGGAGTGGGATATGGAAAATGGGATTAATGGATTGATTTAGGGCAATGTAAGATAGAAAAGGGGAAAATGATGTTGGTTTTGGTTATGGAGTGAAAGTTGTACAATGAAATGGAAAATGATGAAGACAAGCTAGGGTTTGATGTTTTAAAATGAAAAACTCATGAAGAAAACATGTAGAAGATCAAATTTAGCTCAAATGCAATGAAGACTTACTTGTAGAAGAGAAATGCAGCGTTTTTGAGGGTTATTGGGTGATTTGGAATGTTTTGGTAGCTTTTTGACTGATGCGTAGTGCACTGGGCCCAATGCGTAGCGCCCTCCTGATGCACAGCGCCCTTGTAAATTTACACTGGCAGAAACCCTCTGATGCGCAACGCCATTCTGATGCGCAGCGCACTGCCTCTGATGCGTAGCGCCAGGCAGATTTGCTTGGAAAACAAGGTTTTCAACTTCCTTTGTTCAGTTTGCCTCCAAAACGTGATTTTAGCTCTCCAAGGGTATCTTGCACAATGAAATAGATGAATAGCACTCCCTTCACTTTATATATGGATGCCTTTTGATTTTTCCTTCTTTCAAACCCACTTTTATAATGTCATAGTCACTTTCAGTCATAAACTCTATTTTTCATTTAAATTGACTTTTCTTGATCACTTGATGAACTGATGCATTGATGCTTTTGCTTTTGTTTGTAGTGGCTGGAGTTGGCAAGGTGAGAAAGGGCAGCATTTGGAACTTATTACATATAAAAACACTTTAAATTACATAAAAATTTTACATAAAATAAAAAACCCTGTTTTCACCTCAAAACAAAGTTTTGAGTTAAAAACCATTTATTGAGCATATCATCAGTGAATTTATGATTCTCTGAACTTATAAAACCTCCTCATGTGCTTGTTGACCTTTTATTGAGTTTTGGATGATCATGGTGGCAAACCCTAGACCTAATGAGACTAAAACCCTAAAACTAACTTTTGTAAATTAAATGAGACAAAAATGATAGTAAATGACCTAAACATTTGAAAGCAAGCTAGCAGGTAAATTACATGAGGGAATTAACAATGAACCACTACCATCAGTTGATCCATGACCTAATGCAATGCATCTGATTGGATGGGACACCTAATATGCATGCAAAAAGAGAAATTTGATCACTGATGGAGGGATGAAGATACCGACACTAACACAAATCTTTGAAGTTTCTGATGCCACGGGATATGAAACATTATTGGCTAACACAAATGTCTCATCCATGCCCCAACAAACTAATTTTGTATGGTTGGGGGGTGGAATGATTAGAAACTTCAATTTCTTGATGACCTTAGTTTATATCATATCCTTTAGCTCCCATTGCGAGTGATGAAATGTAGTGCCCCCCCTTCACCCACATATATGAATGGAAGAGGCACTCCCCATCTTTAGGCTCCTTTGGATCTTCTAGTTGGATATTTTTGTTTGCAATGGTAGCACTAGGTTTTGCATTAATGATATTATTTCATTTATCCTACTTAGAATAAGAATTAGATCTAAAGTCTATTTAAGTGTCTTTAAGATCCACCAACAATGATTGTTTCAAGTGACATTCATTAATGTTGTGACAAGAGCGTTTGTGCAAATCACACCACTTTCATGTTTCCTTTTTTCACTCCCCAATAGCCATATTTTTCTATGACTTTGTCCCTTATTTTTTGAGTTTGGGCCACATTTTTTATGCTTTTGTTGTAGTGGATTCACATACCTAGACTCCCACTCATTCCTTTGCTGCACTATTTTCTCATTTTTAAGAACATATTGATACTCAAATACCAATGAGGATATGTCCAAGAAATCCATCTCTGATTGGATGTACTTGAGTAGACCATTGTGGAACTTCAAACCAGGTTCCCCCCATAGTCATTAACACCTAACTTTCAGTACAACATATGAAAAATATTAGTGTAATCTGGCACCTTATGGTCTCTCTCTTATCACAAGGTTTTCTATCTCATGTATTGGTCATAATAGTTCCTTACGAGGTAGATTTCCCCCTGAAGGGCATCCAAAAAATCTTCCTAAGTGAGTCCTACCTTGAAAATCACATACCCATATTCATTTCTTCCCTCCCATTAACCTTGCCACCAATTTTTGACACGGGGAAGGGATTTCAAGAGCATAAAGGGGATATTTTCATTGTTAGAAAAATAATTTAATAGAGTAATAGCCATCTAATAGATTTAACCATTTTTGAAAAGAATTTGCATCTACTTGGCCTTCAAATAAGGAAATATGAAAGTTAAATTTTACCTTGAATAATGTCACTTCTCCAAAAATTCCACTAGTTTAAGGTGCTTTGATTGTCGTTGGAAGCCGTCAAAGGATCTGGAAAAATTGTCCATCTCATTCCTTTGTTGTGCAAGTGATGCATTGAGCAAAAAATTGATAGGATCTCCCTCTTCTTAATCTCTCTTTTCTTATACCATGGGAGGTTGCTTGTGTTGGCAATAACACTTGTTCCCAAGTGAAACTAGCTTGAGTCCTAACTCTTTGTACTTTGACCTCATCAGGGACATGCACCAAGAAACAACAAGTAGATTGCTCTGATACCATTGATCCAGGTTGTACAAGAAATGAAATGAAAGGTAGGAAAGGAAATGAAACACACACATAGAAATATAATGGAAATAACAATAATATGGTGAAAATCCAACTTCTATTAATAAATGAAATAATATAATAATGTAGAACACAAACTAGCTAAAGTGGTGGAATATATCTCTAAATATGGAGATGGAAACTACATGCATTCATAAAATTTCTTACAAGAGGTTAAAAGAATGACCTTTCAACATAAAGAAAGAACCTTAGAGGTCAAAAACCCTACCCCTATAAGGTGAAACACCTAAATATTTGTGGTCCCCGAGGTGGTTAGTTGGTACATCAAATTCCCAGCAATGTAAATTTTGCATACAATATTTGTTTGGGGCAGAAAATATCTCCCTGGAAATAACTACTAGAAGAGTACAACCTTTCATTGGGGCAATCATATGCCATGGAAATATTTATCCCATTGAATTTCCAAAAAACATCGTTTAGGACCTCAAAATGGCTTGAAAGTTTGGAACCCAAAAAATCATAGAAAAATTCCAAGAGGATAGATAACCCTTGCGATAGTGGAAGAGGTGGGTGGCCATCCATATCCACCTATATAAAAGAAGGATTTGAAGGAGGATTGTGTCCTCCCTGAATGGGAAACCACGAAGGGGAGTTAAAGAAATCTTGACATTAGAAACAAAGGATGTAAATATGGTGGAAGAAGATGATGATGTTGAAATTCCAACCAAAAACATTCCAAAGATGTAATAGATTTTACCTAAAAATATAATAATTCTTTGATAAAATAAACCCAAGAAATATCAAGATAGATTCAAGAATAGAAATATAAATGCCTCTTTATTGATATCTTTAGAAAAACCATTGAGGTAGGGTTGTTATAGACATATTTTGGCACTGCAATCCCAAACTCATATGTCCATAAACTAAGGGCTCTTTAAGTCCCTAAAAGTGTTGTTTCATACCCTAAAGGATCATGGTCATTTGATTACATCATTCCCCAGAAGTTCCACTTGGAAAACTACTCAGAACTGGCCAAAAACTATCCCATACTAACTGCTCCATGGTCAAGGTGCGATGCATACTGGCTGCAACACTAGCCAGGTGCGATGCATACTGAAATGGCCTTCTGTATGGTGCGATGAGAAAGAATAGACAAATGGCAGAGACAGTTTGCAAATTGGATGATCATGGAATCTTCTAGAAACTTCTCCTGTGACACTTGCCTCTCTGAATTCGCCCAGGGATGAGTAAGAGATCAATGAAATCTCCAAGTGGAACCAAGAACTATCAGTGGAATGACACTAATAAAAAACCCAGAGCTGACTCACACCCTTGCAAGACATCTATAAATAGATCCCTCATCTGAGAGACCTAGAGGTTGGAATTTTGTATTTTGTAAGGAAGTGTTGTTGGTTTATCTGCGAGAAGAGACATTGCATTGTTGGGTGATTTGCTTGTTCATGAGGTGAAGAGGGCTTCTACACTGGGAGGATGATGTTGGATTAGACAGTTGAGTTGTAATCCTCTCTTTCACTACTATTAATAAAGTTCTTTGAGTTTTCCTCCATATAATCATGTGTTTATGAATCTTATTTTTTATGAACACAATTGTATGGCCAATGCGTTTCTGATTCCACATTGTTTATGATGTTTTAGATGGAGATGCTTTGATGGTTTGTTGTTACTTTGACTCTACAGGTACTCTTTGAAGTGGGACAAGTAGGAGAGGAGTGGCAAATTCTGTCAAGGAAAGGAGAAATCAAACTAGGATCAAAGCGGAAGATCCAGGTTGGTCCTCTTCTTCCCTCTAATCTATCACACTTAAAGGAACTCTTGAAAAGATTTCATTGTTTGTTTCTAAGATAGCTACCCATATTAGTGGGACTAGCAGTTTGAATCGATACTAGTTTTCTCTGAAACAAAATGGCAACTCCACTGAGGAACGAACAATTTGTTTTGTTTGTTTATTGTTTGGTTTATAAACTACAGATGGAGCCTGAAGTTAGCCAACTAGCCTTTGAAGACCTTTGATATGCAATTGGGAAGTAGATGAATGCTGCTCCAGTCAATCTCTGGGTTGGTTTATGAAATGAACATCTGACTTAAAAAGAATTCTAAGTGCCCTTGTGGTAGCTCAGAACCTCATAAGATCTTACCCCTATGCTTTGTTTTTACTGTCCATCATTACTCAGCCTAAATCATTGAACTTATTTGCGAATTTTGAGCAAAAACCAAGCTCAGTTTCCCTTCCTGGTCCATCGCACTGTCTGTAACTATGCAACTTGGATGCATCACACCTCTCGCGTGTTGCAGGTGAGATGCATCCCTATTTTCCTGTATTACAGGTGCGATGATTGAGTGATACTGTTTTTCTCTGCGAGAGTTGGTTTTGTCTCCTTGTTTTCAACTTTATTCAGTAGTTTTTCTATTCATGATCAGTATCTTCTTGCTGAAACCTTCTTCCTTCACATTTTCCAGCCTCCATTAGTCAGGAATTGTAAATGTTTTTGTGTATTTGTGAATCATTTACAACCTTCCTTTGTCGAAAGTAGCTCAATAGAACTATCTTTTTTTATGCAAGTGTCACAATTGTCATTTTGAATCAAAAGAAGAGTGTCGTAAAGTCTTCCTCTTCTAGATAGTTGCTCGTACTTTTGTCATTGTGCTTGATTTGAGTTATTAGTATTTAAAGTGTTGAAAACAGTTTTCAATTCAAAATCGAAAAGTGTCATCTTAGTCTTCCTTTCGTTTTGAAAAGAAATTGTTGGAAATGTTGCTTTAAAAGAAGATAGTTCAGATCTGTACTTAGCTTTCCTTTTTGGCATTCACACATTAAGGAAGCGGAAAAAAAATACATGCATGTGCATCTGCATTTTGACTGCATGTGAAATTTGATTTAGGAAAGTGCATTTAGTGTGTGCTCTATGCTCTCTGCTGAAAGAAAATCATTATCTTCTTTCCTTTGTAGCTAGGATTTTCATTGCTAAAAGAACATAAACGATTGTTTATCATTTTAGATTGCATATTTAGGAATTTTACATCTACATTACACGGTTAACCTTGAAAGACAAACTTCTAAGCAAGATCAACTCTAAAATAAATTTCAATGAACATAAAAACACCTTGGAACCTAACGCAACACATCTAGAAGTATAGGCTAGAGACGTGTTCCAGCGTCGTAAAACCTAGTAACTATCATTTTCATCGAAGGTTGGGTGATTCCTCCTCTTTGATATGACAAGTGCTAGTACGGACTTGTGCTCCCCGTACCATTGAGTATATATTGGGAGACCACAATAGGCTGATATCCTTTATCCTTAGGAATCCGTGTCTGTCACCCTATCGATCGCAATGCATTGAACACAACATTTGGGAAGATTGACTGCCATACATAAGTCCTTGGTAATTTCTCTATCATTTATCACCAAGGTGTATTTTGCAGTTTTGCGATCGGTTTGGTAATCCCTCTGTCTAGATTTCTAGAGTAGTCACTTTCGTTCCTTTTTTACTCCTTAGAAGAAAAGGTCCATCTAAGCACTTGTCACTTCAGGCTCATTAAAAATCGAAGGCGACTAGAGTCACCTTTAGCTTTTTCTCGACTCTTAAAAATTGAAAAAGCAAGTTGCATCAAAGTGTCTTAAAATTTATTTAAATCAGAATAACATCCCTATTCCTTCGTTGATCTGAGGTTGAGATAATGGAGTCCACCAATCAAGGAATCCCTCTTGGAGGGAATCCTAGTCCTTTCTCCTCTTGGGGAGATATTGGTTCTCCATATATGGCTACATTGTCCCTTCCAGGAATCACAATTGGCCTGCCAGTATGGCTTTTCTCGACCTCTGTCGTTCAAAACACCGTAATTCCTCAACAATCTAATCAGCAACCAGATGATACTGAAGTTACCCCTTCACCTTCTACTTTGTTTGTTTCTCCTTCCCCTTCTTCCTCTTCGCTCGGTGAAACTAGTGACACTAAAAGCCAAGTAGCTAAGAAGAAAAATAAAGGGAAGGAGAAGAAGAAGAAGCCAGCTAAATAAGGGAACAACCATGCATCATCTGGCGAAAATCCGCACACTAAACTTTCCAAACCAAAAACTCCAGGCACAATTTGCAAGGGGAGCCATTACTATCGATATTTCCCTTGCATCGTGCGGATCTTGAGAGAGTGGTTTCCCCGTTTGCACCATTCGGTGTCATCAACCTCTGACAGTCAAGTTGACAACACACCATCAACTAGTGAAAACGAAGTCAATAGACAGAAAGGAAAAGTCATAGTTCCATGTATGTTATGTGAAGGTGATCAAACTCTTCACCATTGTCCTTTTCTGGACGAAGCCAAAAGCATTTTGGATAACCGTCCTGCTTCACCACAGCAACTCCCACCTGGATACAGGAAACTCTTGCCAGGTTCTTCGCTAGTTGAAAACCCGATTGACATAACTCAATTTTCGATCGAATCGCCTATCATTGAAAGTGAACCTTCTGAGTCCATACCAGACCAAAGTCAGCTGGTCGAGATGGCAGTCGACCCAGTCTTTCCTTCAAAGGCCCACCTTCGGATGATACAGTTACAGGTGAGAATGAGAACGACAATGTTCAAATTCTTTTTGTCGAAACAAAGTCTAATGAACTTGGGGGAAATCCACCCATTCCTTTACAACAGGAAGAGACCCCCCCAGTTCATGAGATTTATCTGGACATTTATCCGGTACCTCCTCCGAGCAGTCTAGTCGTTTTCTTTGATTGGAATCAACTAGCAAAAGCCCGCCATCCATCTAATGTACCATTCTAAATCATAGTACAAGTTTACAAAATGATCGTGTCTGGCACTATCATAGATGAAGGGGCTTTAGTGAGTTGTAGAAATTTTGAATAATTTAACACATATTCATAGAGATTATCCTAATTATAAACTTATAAGCGGAACATGCATAATACATAACCTCCTCTATGTTGATCATCAATTTACAGAAGCAGAAACATTCACAGGCACACATAGAAGCATCAATCAAACTCATAAACACAGTATGTATCCCGGGGAAAGCATCTCGCTAAAAACCCCAACTATCTGTATATTATAGTGATTGAATCATGTAACAATACAAAGTACAATGCTTATCACAAGCAATCCAGTACCAGCTCCACCTGTTACACACAATACAGCTCAGATCTGATCTCCAAATCTCCCCCGCTGCTTGCCTGCCTCCACAGCTCAATACCTGCTCAAGAACTGATGAGAATGGCTTACCAAACTCGTATTTGACCTGCAAATAATCACTCACACTCTGTTGGACGTGAGCACAGGCTACAATTCTTGATATTGGCCAATTCATTGGCATACTCAATCCCTCTGATTGTGCAAATCATCATGCACAGCTATAGTCACAACTGATAGCAATCTGATCCTCTAACACCTGTCCCTGCTGAACTGAACATGCACTGACATGAAACTGAGTTAACTGATGTATTCTGTAGTTTCATTATGAGTTAATAGCTTGTGAATTAATTAATAACTAATTCACCCAACTCATCTCTAGTCTATTGATCGGTTAGACTAAATACAACCAGTTTAACAAAGCTAAACTGAACACAACTCCATCAACTGCACCTCCAGTCCACTAAACTCAACTCACTTGAGTTCTAACTGAAGTCCTGCATGCAAATATTAGTCATCCCATAGGTAACCACGTATTTCCCTCTGGGATCTGCATGTACCACATCCATAGCTCATCCTGAAGTGCTCCAAGAGAATAAGATCAAGTTTATAGTCCAAATATTATTATGAGACAATAATATTTGACTTTTCTATTTTTAACAGCCAGTCTAAAAATAGACTTTGATCACTCACACTGTGATCAATCACACTGTGGTCACCCACACTGTGATCACCCACACTGTGATCACTCATACTGTGATCACCCACACTGTGATCATCCATACTGTGATCATCCCTGCTGGGATCAGAAATAGAACTTGCGCCATAATTTGCCTGCGAGCCCACTTAATGAAGGCGACTCCTTTCCACTAAGCTCCATCATCTTGTTGCATTCTCAACAAGCATTTCTTGTTGCACATTTTTCAACATGAGTATCCTTTCCTCAACTGCTTGGAAAGTGCTTGGTTTGCCATCGCTTCAGCTTGAAAAACAAAATTTGTCGGGCTTCAACAAAGGAACTAGTCGACCGTTAGGGATCCTTCCAAAGTTACTGATAACTTCGAGAAAGAAAACCGTTCATTTGAACATGATGGTAGTCTAAGGTCCACTATATTACAATCTACTCCTTGGACGTGACTATATATATAGCATGGAAGCTATTGTTTCCACATTCTTTCGAGTGATGTGTTTTCCACATGAAGGCAGACTGGGGCAACTTGCCGACCAGCTTTCATTTCCTGGTTCAAGCACATCTATGAATCAACCATCATCCCTAAATGGTCTCTTCGTGTCAACAATGTCTCTTCAACCTTCATTCCATCCACCTAATTACGGCGAGTAGTTCGGTGAGTGTGATGAAGGTTACGGGGCATGCAACCTAGTCTGCTTCGGCAGGCAAACCCAGAGGAAAAGAGAGATTTTCTTGAAAGGTCTTAATGCTTGGACTGAAGAAACATTCCCGTCTAGGTTATGTGATCAGTCTGATACACTTATTTCCTTTGTACGATTGTGGTTGGAAGCTCACACCATTCACCTTCATACGTTATGTGATTGGAAGCTCACACCAATCACCTTCGCCTATTTCGATGGACAAAGCAAAGGAAGAGTTTTTGTCTGCTGATAGAAACAATCCTGCCTAATCGCAAGGACTTCCATTTGGTAACTTGGAAACTCTCCTTTTACTGAAACACCTGGGGGCATGCAAACCTTTGTATGCAAGTGAAAAATGACCTTTGATTTTCTTAGTTTGTAGGTTCTCAACCCTTTAACCTCGTAGCTCGGTCATTTCTAGCCTGCATAGAAAGGCAATGAGCACATGTTATAGTAGTGTTCAAGTTCATTAAAAAATAAATCTACCAAGAGAAATTATCAAAAGACTGGTAAGAGCAATGTTCCCATAAGGTTCAAGCTCGTTAAAAAATAAACCTGCAGCTGAGCATAGTTTCTCCTGATTCAAGCTCATTAAAAAATGAAACCAACTTTGGTAAATAACCCTTCTGATTGCTTTGCTATCAACCTTTTTGAACCTTGGTTGTGTTCCTACCGTCACCTCCATTCATTTGGCCGACCATACGCTTCCACTTGATTGTTTACCCTTTTGAGGAACACTTGTGACGAGTGATTCTGATTGCCACCCTCTTCACACTACCATGTTTTGAGAAGTTCCAAACTTACTTGGAACTGGTTGCTACCCGAAAATACCACTCGTTCCTCAAAAACGAGTCCCTTTTAAACTATTTTTAGACTCGTTAAATATAAAAATATTGTCGAGCTATTGGCCTTTCCAGCTCGTTAAAGTAAGGGGAACACCATCCCTCCCATATATTTTAATCTTTTTGGACCTGAGAGATTATTAAACAAAAATATCGAGCTCTTGTCTTTGTCAGATCGTTAAAACGATCAAAAAATCATCCCTTTCGTATTATTTTATACTTTTTCGGACTTAAGGGATTATGCCACGAAAAAGAACTATTGGAGTCTCCTTTTCGTCCCTTCTCAAACTCTCTAAACATGAAAAGGACCGAGTTATCTTTGTCATTAAACTCATTAAAACAATAGCGACAAACTTGTCCACCCAGACAAGAACAAGTCTCACTGACGCTAGGCTCGCTAAACACAAAGTGACAGGTTTGCCCGAAGGGCAAATTATAGACCAAGCATATGTTATCCTCCTCAAGCTTGACAAAAATAAAGAGGTACTGGTCAGCAATGACTGGGGAAAAAGGGAAGAAAACTTGAAGAACTTTATTGGTAGCAGGTCGCTCTTGAACATGACACTTTCACTCCATCACCATGATTGAGTTGGGTTGGGTTTTTCCGTTCACCATCACCATTGGTCCTCCGTACCATCCATGGGGTTAATGCTACCAGTCCATATCAGTGTCGCCAACATGTTCAAGAGAAGTCATTCAGAGAATTCACCATCCAGCAAACGCCTCATCCACTGCAATACCTCCACCCTTCATTTTTCATGACTGCCATTCCTGAACCTTATATCATCAGATCGTTTTCACCTCCACAAAAATCATTTTCTCCGTTTCATGTCGTAGATGTGGGATACATCAAGGCCCTCCTATGATAGATCACTTCTTGTCAACATCATCTCATTATCCAAGAAGTTGAATTAGAAACAACCCTTTCAGTACTTTGAAGCTTGCATGCCTCAATGGCAAGTTTCTCACTTCCAGCGACAGGTTTACATCAATGACCTTCGACCGAAATATTTTGCGTGGTGTTCGACATCGGCTCATATATTCACACCACGTGAATTGTACTGTAGTATTTTGAGGGTCATCATCATTATTAGTGACTCCTCTCGCGTCTGTTAACAGCTTACATTATTCGTTGTTAATCAGGTGATGTCTTTCCATGTTCGACTTCAGAACATCTTTTCACATGGATCGACTTGTACATCGGGCGAAGATTGAATGAGTTTTGAAGACCCTAGATCTAGTTTCATCCATCCGGGCTACGATATATTCAGGAAAATAAAGACATCGATTATACACAGAAGCTGCATAGATAGTCATCTAAGCCAGGGAAGATGACTCTTCATGCGAAGAATCACCAGTCTGCAACAGTAGACAATTGTTTGTCCTATGTACATGAAAATGAATTTATAAAGTTGAGCATGGGAATGCCCGCCTCAGCTAGATCATGAAAATAATATGATGATGATGTATTGTATTGTATCTTATACAGGTCACCTTCCAGTACAAATACCTCGGATCCTCATGATAAAGCATTTCACCCGACATCAGAAGATTTACAACCTCATGCTTTAGGGGGTAGTTGTTATAGACATATTTGGGAACTGCAACCCCAAACTCATATGTCCATAAACTAAGGGCTCTTTAAGTACCTAAAAGTGTTGTTTCATACCCAAAAGGATCATGGTCGTCTGATTACATCATTCCCCAGAACTTCCACTTGAAAAACTACTCAGAACTGGCCAAAACTGGACCATACTGACTGCTCCATGGTCAAGGTGCGATGCATACTGCCTGCAACACTAGCCAGGTGTGATGCATACTGAAATGGGTTTCTGTAGGGTGCGATGAGCGAGAATAGACAAATGGCAGAGACAGTTTGCTAAGTGGATGATCATGGAATCTTCCAGAAACTTCTCTTGTGACACTTGCCTCTCTAAATTCACCCAGGGACGAGTAGGAGATCAATGAAATCTTCAAGTGGAACCAAGAACTATCAGTGGAATGACACTAATAAAAAACTAGAGCTGGCTCACACCCTTGCAATACATCTATAAATGGATCCCTCATCTGAGAGATCTAGAGGCTGGAATTTTGTATTTTGTAAGTAAGTGCTGTTGGTTTATCTGTGAGAAGATACATTGCATTGTTGGGTGATTTTCTTGTTCATGAGGTGAAAAGGGCTTCTACACTGGGAGGATGATGCTAGATCAGACAACTGGGTTGTAATCCTCTCTTTCACTACTATTAATAAAGTTCTTTGAGTTTTCCTCCATATAAACATGTGTTTATGAATCTTATTGTTTATGAACACAATTGTATGGTCAATGTGTTTCTGATTCCGCATTGTTTATGATGTTTTAGATGGAGATGCTTTGATGGTTTGCTGTTACTTTGACTCTACAGGTACTCTTTGAAGCGGGACAAGTAGGAGAGGAGTGGGAAATTCTATCAAGGAAAGGAGAAATCAAACTAGGATCAAAGCGGAAGATCTAGGTTGGTCCTCTTTTCTTCCTTCTAATCTATCAAACTTAAAGGAACTCTTTAAAAGCTTTCATTGTTTGTTTCTAAGATTGCTACCCATCTTAGTGGGACTAGCATTTCGAATCGACACTAGTTTTCCCTGAAACAAGGGTAACACCATATAATCACTCCTTAAGGAAAGATATCACTCCACAATATAATGCATGTCAATACAAAACCAATACTTCACATCTCAATGGGGAGTCTCTAGCCTCTATATAGGCTTCATACATACAATACCATGGGACATTACCATGGGTCTCTCGATACCATACATCTAATACAATGGGCTTATCACATTATTCCTTAATTTCTTGTGGTCCCTAGTAGAATGCGGGTTAACCACTTTATTTATAAACTATGACCCATTTATTTATCATCCTTAATCATTACATCATATTATTCCCTTGGGTACCTCCCTCTGTACCCCATATTATCCCCCCTAGGTATAATACATTCCACCCCCCTTAAAAATGTTTCACCCTCGAAACATGAGAAGAATACAAATAATAAGATCTACTCAAAATAGTAGTCCATTAGTACTAGGCACGTGCATCTTACAAACCAAGAGAAATGAGATTACTCGATCTATCTGATGCCTTGCTCGCTTGAGATGGAAGTTAATCCTGGTGGTTCCTCTGTGTTGATGTGTTGTGGGTAGATCTTCGCATCGCTCTATCTGTTGTCCTAGGGTTGTTGTCCTTGTTTCTAATTCGTTGCCACCTTGTTGGTTGTTGTCATGCTGGGTGATGCGGGTGGTGATATGCTGAAGCTTTAACTGATGGAATATCTTTCGTTAATTCACCACTTGATGGAGTCTGAGTGATATCTGGTACCCGTTGTGGCGTCTGCGGTTGTTGCTTGTCTTCCATTAATACTTCCACGATGGAATCCTCATCTGATGTGTTAGTACCTGCAACTTTTTCTGCTTGGGCCTCCTTGGGCTCTACCTATTTATTGATGGAAATATACTGTAACATAATTTTCTTCCTTTTCTACCAGAGCTTCAAGAATTTATTCTGCACATTAATATTGATAGTACCAACAAATTCCATACAAGGGTATCCCAAAACAACATCCACATCAACCATATCTGAAGCATAAAAATCAGAATGCAACACATACTTATCCATAAAAATCTTCAAATCTTTATAAACTTGCACCTCCTCAGTATCAACCTGTGTGTGTTCCATTTGTTTAGCTGAGACTTGAAATCTTTTAGCCAAATGAACATTAATAAAATTATGCTTGCAATTAGGATTGATAGAGTCCACAATGATCTTCTCTTTCTGAATAAATCCATGAACCTGTAATAAGGAGATACCAACATAAAATAACTCTTTATGCTTCTCATTATTCTATTTTCTAGCATGAGATCATTTGCCCAAAAGGACTTTTTTAAATTCTTCATCGGGAAGGCTTAGCAACTTCTTTGTGTCATGTAAGTTCCACCATATGATAGCCTTATCTTTTAAATGAAACCATGCTTCAACTTTCCAACCATTCGGAAATGATGAATTCACCCATTTTAGGAATTCTTCAATAGTAAGACCATTATCTTTTCCTAAAAAAAACAATGTGCTAGAACCTTTAAAAAATAGAGTAAGGGTTTTGAAGAAAATAACTCACTTTGGCGAACATTTAAAATGGACATAAGTCGGTCAATATGGCTCAAAATTATTATTATAGTATGTTTTCGAAAATGGAATGACCATTCTACATTTTTCCATGTAATTGAAATCTCGATCTAGGAAATCTGGAAATTCAAATTCATGCTGCAACTGTCCCGTTGTCACAATGTTTTTTAAAAAAATGGCTAATTTTAAATCAATGATATCTCCCTATTACGAACTCCGATTCGATCGATTTGTTTTTTGAAATTCGATGATTTTTAAGTAGTATTTCATATATGCAATTATTTTCCCAAAATTCTCTACAAAAAATCCAAATATTTACTGGAGAGTCGCTGTCCACGAATTGTCGTCAGAAAACTTTTTGCAAAACAACTAATTTTAAATCAGCGATATCTCCCTCATCTGGACTCCGATTCGACTGATTTTTTTTTTTCAAATTGGGTATTTTTTCACAAAGAATCTAGATATTCTACTTATTTTTGAAAAAGGTTAACCAAAATTTTCATACCTGATCTAAAAAATCACCGCCCAAAACATTCTTGCAAAAAATGAAAAAAACAAATCTCCCCTTCTTTGCCCAAGAAAGTGCTCTGATACCACTTGTAATAGATATAACCTAAAACTATAATAAATTATTGGATAAAATAAACCCAATAAATATCAATATTGATTCAAGAATAGAAATAAAAATTCTTCTTTATTGATATCTTCAGAAAAACCCTTGAGGTAGGGTAACACCATACAATCACTCCTTAAGGAAGGATATCACTCCATAAGCTAATGCTTGTCAATACAAAACCAATACTTCACATATCAATGGGGATTCTCTAGCCTCTATATAGGCTTCATATATACAATATCATGGGTCTCTCAATACCATACATCTAATACAATGGGCTTATCACAATATTCCTTAATTGCTTGTGGTCCCTTGCATAATGCGAGTTAACCACTTTATTTATAAACTATGACCCATTTATTTATCATCCTTAATCATTAAATAATATTATTCCCTTGGGTACCTCCCTCTTCACCCCATATTATCCCCACTAGGTATACTACAAAAGTAAAAGCATTCACAACATGTGAGGCCTTGGGTTGAGTGTCCCACTCATGCTAAGAGTAAGGATAGGCCTAGAATCTGGAGGGACAAAAAATAACCACATGAGAAATGGGAAAAGGAGGGTTAACTCCCCCTCCATTGATGGTAAATATGGGGGTATTGATGCCCCTATCCGTAGTAGTGTAACCAAGACTACTCTTATTGCACAATTGAACAGAAGGGGAAGGAAATGAAGTTGGATTATAAGAGGACCCAACAAAAATGACAACTGTAGTACAAAAACTATTAAGAGGGTTGATGTTTAACATGGAATTATCTGGAATATCTTCAATTTAAGCAAGATCAATATTGTTCTCGAGGAATAGATAGAATTAAAATTGAAATAGAAACACAACCATTTAAGTAACAAAGAAAACCTTGAGCTTCAAGTTCTTTCTCAACCTATGTTCCCTCTTAAGGAGAGTTCAATCATGTAGAATCTAGCTCCACTAGCTATGATGAACCGATTTCTTCCAGTCTATGACTTTGAAGAGGTGGCTCCACCCTTTTGAGAGAAAAGCCATGGACTCTTCTAGACCAGTGGAGTAATCTATCAGTCACTTTGAAGCAAAAAATTTGAAAGAAAAAATTCTAAAGACTCCCTAAGGAAAACTAAGAGCATCGAGCACACCACTATAAAGATACTAAAGCAACAAAACACAAATTACTCTCCAAAGCTCTTGCTCAATGTGATTAGGAATTAACATCATAATAAAGAAGATCAGATATGGAGTCTTCCAACGTAATGCTTGGGATGATTAGGGCCCAAGAATTACCAATGAAGTGTAGAATTTCTCACTGTAGATCAATAGATTATGCAATATACTAAAGCAAAATACTAGATCTACTTCTACAACAAACTTGTGGAAGATTAATCGATTTTGAGCAAGATCAAATAGGACACATATAACAAAGAATGAGAAAACAATCACACATGAACACAGAAGAATACTCTGGGGAAAGCCTTAGCTAAAAAACCCGATCTCTGTAATATCATACAAGTGGAAATATGTCAGGATTACACAAAGCTTTAGCACACAAGCTATCCAGCTCTCAGTACAATCCTACAATGCTACTCATAGACTGAATAGACACAACATATGCCTTCCCTCAGTCCTCCAAGCCTCCTATTTCCTTGCGTAGTTTCTCCTGGGTCCTCTGACTGCCACCTGTGTGAATTGACCTCTCACACAACACATCAAACTCAAAAGTAACTGCGCAATCTCCAAGGAATGAATTCCTTCTGCATGCAAGAGATATCCTCAATGGAATATTCCTGCAACTGATAGTACATTGTCCCATCATCTGATCTCAACTGGGTCTCTGACTGAACTGACATGCATGAGTTATTTATGGGAGAATATTCAGTTATCTGAAGTGCAGCAGTTACATGCATGCATGCATTAACTAACTCAACTCACAATCAGTTCCATAAACTGTTGGAACTAATCTAACTGGACTTAACTCAGATAACTAAGCTAACTAATTACAACTCAAAGTACAACTCATCCTACTCTCCTTAATCAAGGTATAACTTCCTCAATCAAAGGGGAAACTATTGCATGTCTTCACATAGACTTCATGCTTGATTTTCTACAACTAATTAACTCAAGATGAATTAATTAATTATTTTACAAACAACTGCTAAGATCAAATTCGAATTTTAATTCTGAATTTTAGTTCAGGGACTAACTAAAATTGGAATGTATCTCGAAATGCTATATATAGCAGTGCTATTTTTGGCACTTCTATTTTTAGCATTTCCTATTGCTATTTTCAACATGAAGGTGGAAGAAGTAGTTGCAGTAACCTATCAACACATCCTTTACTTATGCAAGTAACTAACTTTGTGGGACACCTTATAAGAGAACTGTAGCAATGATGTAATTTCTACCATAGGTACCTTAGATGTCCCCCCTATAGTCACCTGCGAGAAACCTAGGATACGAAACTAAGCTTGAAACTTGAAATCAATGAAAAAGAGGGATAGTCATCAATCAAACAATGCACTTGGGCAATATATATTAGCCCACAACTTCATGAAGGGAAAATCACAAAATATATCATATCCAACAGAAGTTATCATACGTAAAATAGTCCAATAGCATCAAGATAAGTTAGAAAGGGGTATCTTTCTTCACATACATGAATTCAACCTAATTATTTCCTCCCTTGTTAGAGGAGCTTCCCCAAAAAAAACTATATGATGTTGGAATTTAGCCACTCGTTAATAAAATTCTATATTTAGTTGAATGACCTTGGAGAGTTAACTCCCCAAACCTAATCCGAGGCCCTAAAAACCTAGACTTGTTTTGGTTCCAAGAAAAAAATAAAACCCTAGTATATTTTAGATTTAAGTGTTCAAAATTAGATTCCTAATTGCCAACAATGTCATCAAATTAGCCAAATGGAGGATCAATATTTTGATCTTCATCCTTGTGATTATTATAGAAAGCATAAATCATCATTCAAATAAATATTCTAGACATAAGAAACCTACAAGAGTAAATATTCACTACGGATGGATCACATATTGGTAGTGATCATGATTAACCAAGAAGATATATCACTCATACTAAAGAATTCATTCTCGAGTATTGACACATCTTACTGTGGAAATATTTCCATCTTCTCACCTTATTCCTGACCGGGGGGGGGAATATTAGTGATTGATATTCAACTTCAATTTTTGAAGTCCTATTAATCGAGTAGGAACAAGCAAACCTAAGCCATAACTAGAACAAGAGTCAATAATTAGAGCCTTGAGCTAGAGTCACAACTATAGGCAAAGTTTGAGCCCTATTCTATGAGCATGAATTTGTTTTTGGTCTTCCTTAAACGTCCGTTTAGAAGAATACTTGTAAATTTTTCTAATCAATAGTTTGTGGCCCTCTTAAACCACTATTTGAGAGAAATTACATTTTTTAGAAGATACCACCTTCTAGCTAAATAAGAAATGTTCTAAAAATGGTTGACCCTTCAAGCCAAGTTCTAAAGTTTGTGGCCATCCTTAGACCACCACTTCGTAGAAGATTTGGATTTCTGCTAGCCATTTTGTTAGTGTTCATCCCCAAACCACCAAATTCAGAGAACACATTTAGCCGTTGGTAATGATCCACTTCCAATTTTCAACTTTGTACATGGATTCACATGCATTTGTTCAGATTAGGACGGGCGTTGGGGAGAATACCCATGGTTTTGAATTGGTGACCTTAACATCAAGGAGTTCCTTAACAGTACACCCAATCACCATATATTCAAAGCCCCATAGGATGATTATGCATTGGGGTGGGGGGGGGATGTTGTAAACCTAATCCTTAGGGAGTATGGTAAATTTGTAATTTACTTGAGAGAATATGAAGAGTTTTAAGGAAATAGGAATTTCCATTGGGAATCCACGAGGCCTCTTGGAAACTGTATCCAAGAGTCATTCATCATGTACTTATGTGTGCATCATTTTGATGATAAATACATCAAATGCATATCAAAATCTCTTCTCCAATTTTATATTTCCAACAATAAAGTCTCCATCCAAAATTATTATTACCATCATACTTGAGACCATTAAAAAAATCAACAAAAAAATAAATTATATCATAATGGATTTTGCTTGCACTTTGCATTGGCCTTAAATTTAAATTGCATAAAAGTGTGAAGTTTGCAATGGTTCTTATACTTATTGCGTGGCATCCACCTCACCTTGTACATCATAGTGTTTTTTTTGTAAGATTCGTCAATATATTTCCATTACTAGCAAAATATATTATAATGAGATCTCTTCATACACCAAAAAGGTAGTGAGGGAGATCATGTCTTAAAATAGGTATAACCACTAGACACCATTACTATCAGAGGTCAAAAATTACAAAGGTGAGACTATCCTGAGCCAATGCAAAACAAGCAACTACAACAGAAATGTTTGCAAACCAATAACCTCCATTTCGCTCTAAAATAGACCGAAACAAAAGCACAAAAATGTGCTCTGTAATAGCATTTCATCAACACAACAACTTTGTTGACAATCCATAAAAGAAACTTGGGTAAAAAAACATATACCAACCAAAAGAAATAACTAAAGTGATACCCTTGGTGGACTATTAGTCTGATATGATGACGAGAGAGAGAGTAGAAGAGTTGGTGTGAGGAGAGGTCTGAGCAGGAGCAATGATGACTGCAGACACCTCTCGTTGATCATTTGAGTCAATATCTAATTCAGATACCACAAACCGCTCCACCCTAGTCAGCCTGACCATAATGTCATCCAAGTTGTAGAGAATATCCCTTAGAATTCTTTTGATTTCCTCCTGACCTACAAACAACTTATAATCGTCAACCTGCTTATCCCGTATGACCATACCTAGCAGTGTTTCCAACTGACGATGCAAACTAATAGAATGAAGGAAATGAAGCCTTTCACTTGCAGAATTTCCCTGGGTCTAGAACCCATTTGAGGTTGTTCCCTCCAATCTCTAAATCAAAGAAGTATATACAAACCCCAAATTCCTTGGCCTCTAAGTGAAGAATTTACTTCCTCACTTTGAGAGGAATTGAGTCAAAATGGTTGGCCACATACTCCCATCCAAACAGACGCTGACGTCACGATGAAGATGAACCTGAAGCACCACCACAACAAATAGGCAATCTTTATTGAGGGGCCATAGCTGCATATGAACTAGGATATGAAGGGAAATGGAGATTCTTGAAAATAGAGGGATGGGGATACACAATGTGAAGGGAGAGTAGGACCGTTGCACCAGGAAAACAATAGGCATTGTAAAGACAAGAGGGACCAAATTATGTGGCCAAAGAAGGAAGATTAGGAATCCACGATGCTTGCGAACATGAAACAACCTTGACTTCCTTAAATCCAAACCTCTGAATGGACATAAAGCAAGAAAAGGAAGAAAATTTAGGGCCATTATAGTTATATCATAGCAATAGAAATTATCAAAACCAAATGGATAAGGTATTCGGATACCATACTCCGCAAACCAACACAAGACAACTGAACAAAATTCCAGCAGGGTCAGAGCTTTGAGACGATGCAGTGGGTAACATGACCATTAGTTTGAATGCAACCTCATACCCCATGTTATGTTAAAAGAGCACAAAGAAAATTGACCCTTACAGTAATTCACCAAACGATGGAGAAAAAAACAAACCACCAAGTGATTAAATAAAGAACAAACACAAGAAATCAAAGGAGAGCGACAAGAAAACAAACCTCCCTGTGGTCCAGAAGAGACCACCCTTGTCATCCATGCACAGCTTGATGATTGTAATTTTTCACCAGCAAAAACCATACCATAAACATGTCGCCACCTTGGAACCTTGACCATGCATATATAGCAGGATGAGGACATGCGAGGCCAAAGTCGTTGTGTGAAGTAAGTAGTGGTGTGAGTGTCATGGCAAGACATGTGTCTGATAGGGCATAATACTTAACTATCCCAAAAAGCTTAAGAAGCATATGCTCTTGAATGAGCTCTACCTGTGTGTCAGGAAATTCTCTGCCCACAGCCAACCCTCCATGAGTGAGGCTACCCATCTCAAGAATTAAGGAATGGATTATGTTTCCAAAATGAATTTCGCACCTGGATCCAAATGCACTCACCTGCACGCATTTAAGTCGACAGGACCTGAGTAGGTTATACAAGGGTTATAAATTGTGAGGATGCCAGGCAAGGAGCATGCGATGCCAGGTGGAGATCAAGGCTCTCAAGCCGTGGCCTGCCACCCTGTTTTCCATACATTTGATTAACGTGTTAATCATGCTGCTTGACAAAAAACTTAAATCATGATACCACCCCATCGGGGAACCTTGTACATCATAGTTAACCTAATGTACTTACCCACATATGTCATATTGGATTGTTTAGCTTGAACATAATATATATACATGGGTGGCAAGTTAAGACCATTGTTACATGGCGAGTAGGGTAATTAAATCTTAATATGGTTTCCATTACACACAAATTAGGTGGACACAAATACAAATGAGGGTGAGTATTACTATTCTCAAACCATTTATTGATATAAACAAAATCCCCCAAATGGCATATTAATAGTTTTAGAACCTACAAAATGTTGAGATGGACACAAAACCTAATTTTCCTATTCTTATTATAAAAAATCATTTATTTAAAGTTCAAGTGAAAACCCTAAAAAATTGAATAGCAAGAGCATCTTATGTGAAGGTTTCTCCATGTGATATAATAAATCATGGCTTTTGTGATTGTTTTAACCATTTATTGTGTGGAAAATTAAGTAGTTGATGTATTTCTAAAGATCAAGGGGATTTTAGATGTGCGTTGTTATATTTATGGTATATAGGGAGCATTTTTGGGAATTTTTAAATTTAAAATAGTGATGATTTATAATTATTATACATATGTTGTTGAAATTGTTTATTGTAAGCCATATGTAAAGTTAAAGTTTAATTATGTAATAAATTTCCTTATACTCGTGGAAATCCAACAATGTAGAAATGAGAGCATAATCCAACAATATAGAAAATCAATGCTCTCATTGATTTGAAACTGTTATTAATTTTTTAACAATTTAAATTGATGTAAATTTGGACAAAATTCTCAAAACTTGAATTGTTGTAGAATTATAATCATACTAAAATTTCTTTCCAGACATATCATACTTATATGGAAAGAGGGTCTTTTATATTACAATATTAACTTCCTTCATATTTGTGAACAAGTGTGGATATAACAACTCTTTTGTAGGGATACAATGGCATTGCAAAAACATCTTCATATTATTATTTTAAGGTCATGACCAAGTTAGACACCAAATTGGTGTATGAAATCCACTTGTTTGTGGGATAATGGACTCTGCCTCACGATTTTATTGTTGAATTCTATAAAGGTGTACATACTCTACCCCTTCTAAATTTGAACATGTGACTTCTTACAAGGAAACATATGTTCTTAAAGATTAAGCTTCAACATTGCCAAGAAAACCCAAAACATACTTTTTCACATTCATAATAAACCTTCAATATAAATGAGTACAACTCACTCAATATCATTTGAATTCTGTGATTATTAATATGAAATTATCTAATTACTTATCAACACTAAAATAACTAATTAAAAGATTTCCAAACTATAATTTTATAAAAATAACTAAGCGATAAAAATATCTTAGTAATGAAAGCTTTTCAAAATATATTTTTATTAAAATAACTAACTCATACAAATATTGAATAATAAAAATCAAACCTAAGACTCTCAAAATAAACTTTTATCAAGTTACCACTAAACCATAACTCATATAATGTAAACTTAAATCATAACTCAAATAATATAAACTTAATTTTTTAATAAGATAAAAATTAGTAATGTTTTTCGGATTAATCACATTATTGAGATTTAATCGACGTTTCGAACCAACTAATATGGTTCATACTTGAATGAGAGCTAGATTCCAACCCTCTCTTCGTGATTCCACCCATCTCTCTCCTTTTTTAATATAATAAATGTTCTATTTTAACGTATTATAAAGATATTAAGTTCTTATAATTTAATAAATCAAATCTAAATTTAATTCTAAATATTGTTTGTAAAATTATTTGCTCACTGCATATTACCATTTCTGAACCCTTATAACTTTATTATTTAATTTTTGCAATATTATAAATTAATTAATTTAATATATATAATTAAAATAAATAAACTTCTAACAACTACTTTATAGCTAAATAATATTTTGTAACTTTTTTCTAACCACTTGTAATATTATTTTAATTAATTTAATAATGATTCTTAATATATTATAAATTAATATATATATAATTAAGATAAATAAATTCCTAACAACTACTTTATAATTAAATAAATAGTATTCTAGTAAATAATTTATAACATTATTTTATTTACTCTAATACCTGATTTACTAATGGTCAGTGTCCAACAACTAATTCTGGGCAATGATGCATCCGTGCTATTTATTCTTGAAGATCAATTGATTTTGGGCAATGATGCATCCACGCTATTTATTCTTGAAGATCCATTGATTTTAGGCAGTGATGCATCCATGCTATTTATTCTTGAAGATCGATCAATTTTTTCACCTTTATCATGAGAATCAACCCCATTAGTTAATTAGAAACTTGACCTAATCCTGATAATGTGATTAATCCAAAAAACATTACTAATTATAATATAAATCACAAAAATCTTAAATTTAAAATAAAAATTATTTTATATATATACTTTTTCAATTATTTTCTTTTATTTAAAATAAAAATTATTTTATATATATACTTTTTCAATTATTTTCTTTTCTTTACAAAAAGGTATTCTAAATCCTTATACGGATATGTGTCAATCCTTATGCGCACATTGTATCATGTTAATTTACGCAGATTTATAAACAGTAAATTTTGATATTGTGCGCACAAGGATTTAGCACAAATCTTTGCAGAAACCCAGAAAAAACATAAAATAATTCACCAATATCATTCGAGTCGGCGAATATGCCCCTCTTATCTCGTCGCAATATCATCTGCCGTGACTTGCAATCTTACAAAAATTCTGTTGAGATTCAGCCATATCGGTCACGACATTTTGATTAATTTATTGATTGGAAGTTGTTACAACATGGTTAATACATAATTTATTGTTTCGTTTATTAGATTTAATTGAAATATAAGAATATTCGTTTCATTTTCACCCATTTTTTTTGGCTTAATTTAATTTCTTAGATCATTGTGGGAGGAAAAATAAACTGGCTACATGTTGTTTTTTTTCCTGATGTCTTTTCAATTCTCTTGTCAATGGTTAAGTTGCTTTCAGATTCTGAACTCATTTTGTCAAATTTAATTTACGGTTAAGTTATTTTCGGATTTATATTTTTAGTGCTTTAACAATGGGGACCTAACCAATTGAACTACCCCTTGGGGTTTATTTACAAATTACTATATCAAGTTCATATAGAATATAATTTATATGTTATTTAAAAAAAATTGTTCAGAAACTAGATGATAGGAGGTAAACATTGTAAAGGTGTTTTTTTTAATTGAAATTCTTAGAAGAATTTAATGAGTATTTAAGATAAATATTTTGTTATTATGCTAATAGACATGTCTATTTTGAAATAAGGCTTGCAAAATTTTAATTTAATTATCAATAATTATTAGGTGGATGGTAGGGACTAAACTTTCACATGATATTTAAACTATACTTAGGAGTAATCATAAATCAAAAGTTTAAACTTATTTTAAAAGTAGTTATGTCCTTTTTACCTTTTTAATTAAATTGATAAATTAAAAAATGTCATATGAAATGGGTTATGATTTTTTAGGCATGTAGTATTGATAAGTCATAGTATTGACCTATCGTATTATAACCAGCCTAGATCCATTTTAACCCTGAATCTATCAAGTGTCAAGAGGGATCAAATCTCTTGAGGTGTAAACCTCTTTTTTTAGCGCAAAACTTGAGAGAAAGTTTGCACCTTGAGAGGTTTGATCCCTCTCGATGCTTGATAGATCTAGATTTAAAATGGATCTAGGCTAGTTTCAGTCATGCGCGTCCATGGAAAATTTGTTGAACATCAAATTATTTTGATTATTTTAAATATGCTAAATATTTCTAAGATTAATATGGTCATTTTAATTTTAAATTTGCTTAGTTACCTCTGTGTGTTGAGATGATAAAGACTGTTAATAACTTGTATGATGAAAAATGATGAAATAAAAATTTTGAATACAAAGTGACAATGTAACAATGTTGAATGATAGAAAATGTGAATAAAAAGAATGTAGTCAATTACAAATAGTTTTCATTGTGATCTTAATCTCAAAATATTTTCTTTTATTGTTCTTATTTACACACTTGTAAGTTTTATGGATCAGATGAAAGGGATGGTTGAAATTGTAGACAATTCAAATCTTTAATTCGAGCTATTGTAGTAAATGACATACATTCTCCCTTTCTCTCCAACGTTAATAGTAGGTTTCTCCAAATGAAATCATCGTGACTTATGGAGTGTTAAACCCCAAATAAGTTTCACTGGTAGTTGTTTTCTATTACCTCGTTTGAATGCAAAGTGACTAACACTATTGAATAATGGAAAATGGGAATAATAAAAATGTAGTCAACTATAAATAGTTTACAGTTTCAAGAAGAAAACATGTTAGGTAAGTGAACATTTTATTTAAGAGGAAAATTCAAGTATTTGATTTATGGTTGAATTATTGTAACACATAGAACAATGCAAATCGTTAATAATTTTTTTTGTACCTACACTAAAATCAACACACACTATTAATCTAATTACTTTGAAATTATTGTACATCATACATCTAGCTACATCAAATCAGAAATCAACATTTACATTGAAATCAATGCATCTAGTGCAAGCATTCAATTATAATTAAAAATCAACATCTACACTGAAATCAATGCATCTAGTGCAAACAATCAAAGAGGATTAAAAATCAATATGTACACTAAAGTCAATGCATCTAGTGCAATCAATCAAATAGGATTAGTAATCAACATCTACACTGAAATCAATGCATCTAGTGCAAGCAATCAAATAAGATTAGAAATCAACAATTACACTAAAATCAATGCATCCGGTGTAATAAATCAAATAGGATTAGGAATCACCATCTACACTAAAAACAATGCATATAGTTATGTGAATAAAATTGTATATCCTCCTCCCTTTCTCCCCCCCATCTCTCTCTCTCTCTCTCTCCCCTTTGTCTCTCTATCTCACCCCACAAACATACACACTCTCTCTCCATATCTCTCTCTATCTATCTATCTCTCTCTCTCTTGCCCTATCTCTTCCATTCTCTCCCTCTGTCTCTTTATCTCCCTCTTCCCTCAATGCATGTCATTAATTAAAAAAAATTGTACTTATACTGAAATCAATGCACACTACTATTATAGTTACTTTGAAATTAATGTACATCATACATCTAGTTACATCAAATTAGAAATCAACATCTACACTAAAATAAATGGATCTAGTGCAAGCATTCAAATAGAATTGGAAATCAACATGTACAATGAATTAATACATCTAGTGCAAGCAATCAAATATGATTGGACATCAACATGTACAATGAAATTAATGCATCTAGTGCAAGCAATGCAATAGGATTAGAAATCAACATCTACACTAAAATCAATGCATTTAATGCAAGAAATCAAGTAAGATTATAAATCAACAACTACATTAAAATCAATGCATCCAGTGTAATCTATCAAATAGGATTAGGAATCAATATCTACATGAAATCAATGCATCTATTTCAATGAATAACATTGTATCTCCCCCTCCCTCTCTTCCCCCCTTTCTCCTCTTCCCCCTCTCCACCATCTCTCTCTCTCTCTCTTCGCCTCTCCCTCCCACTCTCTTCTTCCTTCTCTCTCCCCCACCATCTATATCTATATCTCCCTCCATCTATCCTTCTTTGTCTCTCTACCTCACCCCCCCAAATACACATGCTCTCTCTCTCTCTCCATATCTATCTCTTCCTTCTCCCTCTCTTCCCCCTTTCTTCCCCTCCCTCTCTCTCCCATCTCTCTCCCTCTCTCTTCGCCTCTCCCTCCCACTCTCTTCTTCCCTCTCTCCCCCGCCATCTATATATATATATATATATATATATATATCTCCCTCCATCTCTCCTTCTTTGTCTCTCTACCTCACCCCCCCAAATACACATGCTCTCTCTCTCCCCCCCATCCCCTCTATGTCTCCCTCTTCTTTCCTCTCTCCCCCCTCCATATATAGATCTCTATCTCTCCTTCTTTATCTCCATATCTCACCCCCCAAACATACACACTCTCTCTTCATATGTATCCATATATCTCTCCCTCCATCTTCCTTCCCCCCTCTCTTTATTCCCCTTCGCTCCCTCTATCTCCTTCTCTTTCTCTTCCCTCCTGCACTCCTCTCTCCCTCACTCCCTCTCCATCTCTCCCTTTTAACTCCCTCTCTCTCTTCCTTCTTTTTTCTCCCTTTGTCTCCCCAACCATCATCATACTCTATCTTTCCACCCTCCAACTTTGTCACCATGTTTGTCATGATCTCCCCCTTACATTTTACATTTTACATCTTACTTGCTTACTTACATACTTACATTGTGCCTACACATCTCTCCCATATATATATATATATATATATATATATTTCTTGACATTTTAAAAATGTTGACAAACTTACTTAAATTACACACATTTTCCCTATACTGGGTTATAGAGCGCCTCTCAACACAACAAAACCATGGGTTATGATTTTTAGGGATGTTGTATTAATAAGAAATGGTATTGACTCATGGTATTGTAATTTATAGGTTAAGAATCTCCATGGTGTTAGAAATTGTAGCAAGAAAAGCTCAATTTGACTTGTGTCTTAGTCAAATTGAGTAATTCAATTTTCCATATCAGCAAGATGACTTGGATGGAAGTTAGCTAGAGTGATGTGGCCTTGTCTACTAGTTAACTCAGTCAATTCAAGTTATAGGCTTAGAGTAGAGTTGTGCATGTAGTGATTGCTAAATATTAGCAATCTAGTTCAGTTATTTTCATTTGAACTTAGTTAATTGAGCTCAAGTCATCAGTTGAGTCAGTTGAAGGTTAATTGAGTAGTAGAATTGTTGTTAACTCAGAGATCTCTTAGTTAAACTAGTCAATCAGCTAAAATAGCCTGGACATGCATGAAATTCGAATTGCCTAGCTGGAGTAGAGGAAAAGGCATATTGTAATTATTAATTGTATATTAGAATTGTTGGCCCTCAATTTTGGTCATTTTTGCCTATCCTAAATCCATTCATTTACCACCATATTCCATATTATTTCACTTACATATGCTTCATTTTAGTCATATTTTGTATATTCAAGTAACTAAATTAAGTTTTCCATTTTTTAGAAATTTTTGTAAAAATTGGGTTTTAAGAGTAAATTTGGACTACATTAAAAATTCTCGTAATAGCTCCATTAAAGTCATATGTGCATGACACCTGGGTGAGATCTGAGCACATATTTGGAAATCTTGGGAACCACAGATGAAAGAACACCTATTGGTTCGGTAAAAATGAGCAAACATAGGCCCAGTCAACGTTGGTCAAACTTGACCTATCATTCAGAAATCCCTAGTAAAAAGGGGCATATTTCTTATTTTGTGGGATTTTCCTAATTTTGTGAACCAGACTTGATGAGTTCGACCTATATGGATGGATTATGGTAGATAAGGCTGTTAGAGCCATTATCGAAAATTTAAACACAATTCATGAACCATTCAAAGTGTGTAATTTTGTATTAAGACTATTGGAGACTTTTGAGATAATTTGAAAAATCAGTTCTATTGTTCTATTGTTGTGAGTGTTGTGAGTGTTTTATCAAGTTAGTTGTAGTTGAAGAGTTCTTCAGGTGTACAAGGCAAGGTTGGAGGGCCCCCATACCAAGCTAAATACACTTTGGTTAAATTTTGTATAAATTAGCATAGTTTTAATTCAGTATTTCTTGTTTCAGTTTTATGATTCAGTTGCTTAGATGTGTTATGATTTATGTATGGTTTATGGATGATTTTGGTTTAATATCTAATTTGCATATGAAAGGACAACCAAGGATTTAAGTTAAATTCTCCTTCTATTAAATTATGAATCACAACTAAAAATCACCCTTTTGCATTTCTTGAATTCCAGTTTATGATTTGATGCAATGGTAATGTTGTTGGAGTAGAACTATGAGGAAGGACAACCAGGAACTCCTAAGTTAGGAGCCTCTTCTCTTGCTTTCTACACATCGCAAACTGTTGCTCTTTAGTTTCTCTTCTTGGGGACAATACTGTGAGGAAGGACAACTAGGACCTCCTAAGTCAGGAACCTCTTCCTTTGCTCACTGCATCTTGAATCAGAGACTTTTTAGTTTCTTTAAATTTAGAATTTACTTGTAATATGTACTTCCTTTAACCTTTGAGCCTTGCCTTCTGAAATTGATTTTACCTGAAATCCATATATTTTGGACATGATTTCAAGTCTACAAACCCGGATTGACAAGTAAAACACCTGCGTTAGTTTACTTAGTAAATTGACCTGACATTTTTTGGCGTCGTTGTTGGGGAAGCATATTCAGATTTAATCAAAATAGGAAGATCATTTAGAAAACATAAAAAAACAAAAACATAAAAAATTAATTAGGATTTTTCATTATGGTCATTTATGCCTAGACAAAGAGATGAAAATGGTAGATACACAAAACAATACCCCCCAACTACTAAATCATTGCTAGAAGCAAGACTACCTCCATTTTAATTAACTACACCAATTGCTAGAAAACCAACTTTGGAAGAGTTAGAGGAAAAACAACGTTCAGGAAAAAGGTTAGCTCTTGTTGAAAAACAAACTTTGTTAGCTTATGAAGTGAAGAGAAAAAAAACACATAGAAACATCTTTCATAGGAAGACAAAGAGAGACAAGAAAACCAATTGATCAACCTATTCTTGAACAAATAGATTAACCTATCTTTGAAACTATTTCTGAATAAACAAAACAAGTTGAAACTACACAATCTCAACTTATTACTAAAGAATTTGAAATTGCTGAAAAAGATATGGTAGAAGAAGGTCAAGGATCTAACATCCTCACTGTCTTCAGAACAAATGTTACAATATGGAAAGTAACAAAAGAATGGCAAAGAAGAAAGGAAGAAGAGGCAAGAAGAGAAGTAGAAAGGAAAAGAGAAAAATATGTCAAAAGAAAATATGATCATAAGAGAAGATAAGATGCATAAATAGAAAATGATGAAGAAGCTACTTTTGGGTTTCCAATTGTAGGTACTAGAGAAATTCTAGTAGAAGAGGTAAAAATGAAGAATATTCCACCTTAGGTTTTACCAAATTTCTATGAAATGTCTTTTGAAGATCTTGATTCGTTCATGCTTGAATTTGATATCTTATGTCAAACTTATGGTTATAATGACGATACACATAAGTGGTGGGCTCCAGTATTGCAGCAATAATGCTGCAACTCCTGGGACTCCCTTCTTTACTTTTATCAACCCGGTAGTTCGTAACAAACTTGGAAGCGACGGTGCTATATGCACAAGTAATAGCTCTTGCCGCGGCTGTCACTTGGTCAGTTGGCACAAGTACGCTAGGAGCTTAAGCCAACTTCTATGAGCTCTTAGAAGAAGCTTTTTAACTGATGGACGAAAGCTAACTCAAAGAAGGCTAATCTACTTGCAGAAAGAAACTGGAAAGTTGAAAGGAAACACAAACCCTAGCAAATCCTAATTTTACCAACGAGCCCTACTGATGCAAGAAAGAGGATGCAAGCTACTAAAAGAGATGCCATTGACTTCTAGGAAGGTAAAATTCATGTGTCTAAGCTACTTCTACAGTAACATCTGAAAAAAAAACATCTTTTTTGTATTTTTGAATAAGTTGTCAGAATTATCATGCATGTGCTTTGACTGTTTTGACTGTGCAAAGGTGGATTGGTTAGAGGAAATGCTTGAAGAAGGTTGGGAAGGTTCAAAGAGGGCCTAAGGGGTCCCTAACACCCTTCCAGAGAGTTTCATAGAGTTTGGCTATCAAGAAACCTCATTCGTGAGCTTCTATAGGAAGTTTGCAGGGGTTCTACAGGATGTTCTGGAATTTCTACAGGATGTCTGTAATTTTCTACAGGATGTTCAGAAATGGGATTTTGGAGGATGGATGGAGGAAGAAAGATGAAGGAGTGGGTATGGAGGTGAGATAGGGGTGTGAGGAGGTCCAGGACTTGGGGAATGGAGCTGAGGAGTGGCAAGGATGGTTGGATTTGTTCAAGGAGGAGTGGAGCAATGTTGCACGAAAATATGGGAATTAGGGCAAAGTGAGCAAATGGAAAACGTGAAGCAAGAATCCGAGTCAGAGGATGGAGCAGGCGGGATTGATGGAGTATGGGCAGATAGAGAAGTGGTACGGGTGCTCTGCAAGTTGTTTCTCCAACTGAACCAACAAAGACTTGGAAAATCAGAGACCTAGTTACATTAACCTAATTTGATCTAGCTAACAGTAAAGAGAATGAACAAAAGTTTATTTGCAATGAAACCATGTATAATAACTATGCAACGAAGCAATCAAGAATCTGAACATGTAACCAACTTCTGCAATTAAAAATCGAACACTAATGATTGCATGGCGAAGCAAAGACAGTGTTTTTGGTGGCAGCAAGGTCACCTTGATCCCAGCTCCTAATCCCACTGAGGGAGAGGTGAAATCAGAGGTGCTTGATGGCCTTTTTCTGAAGATCTTCTCTGTTATTAACCTATCAAATCAATCTGAACATGAAAAGCCTTTTTAATCATCAAAAGCAACTTAAATAACAAAACAAGATTTAAATCTAAATAGCAGATTTTATTCTAAGAATGCAACAAAGACACATAAAAGTAAACAAAGGAGGTACTGGGCACTTGAGATGGGCCCAACCCCAAGAGCTACAGCCTCCTAAGAGAGATTTAGAGCTGGTGCAAAGCTGGATTCATCTTTATTGATCAAAAGAATAGTTACATTCCAAAAATTGTCCACAAGGAAAACTTGAAAATGTGCTGAAATGCAGAGCTAACTTACTGCCTAAAAAATGACTAAAATCGAACTACAAACTAGCTAACTTCTACCTACAAAGTGACTAACTGAAATGAGGCCCTAAGCCTTCTTATTTATACAAATTGAGGACCCCAACAACCCTCCTAAACTTTAGGAACTCGGCTGCCAAAACTTGTAGTTAATAACACTTTTACTAGCACTTGCTCGGTTGCCCTTGTGATAATCGATTTGGTGGACCTTGAACTCCGAGATGATGGTGGAGAATTTGAGGTAAGGGCCCATAAATGAAGAGGACACCTTCCTAAAAATCCTCTCCACGAATTTGGCTGCCAAGTGCTCATTTAAATCTTTGATTTTGTCTCAAAATTGACTAAAAATCTGCACAAAGCACCCATTAGACTTGTTGGCATAATGACTAACCCAATTCACTCTATTAGCATAAATATAATAAAAAATATGCAATAAACTAATGAGAATGGTGGATTAAGTCGAATTAGGAGGTTGAATGAGCCCATATAATTATCTATTTTTGGGGCTCATCAATAAGCTTCATCTTTTTCTTGCTACTCTTTAAGAAGTTGCACTAAAATGGTTTCTGGGATTACGAGAACACTCTATTACTTCTTGGGAAGAAATGAAGAAATTTTTTCTTAAGAAATATCAAGCCTATTGTAGGCCTAGAGATTCAAAAGAAGATATTTGTAGGATGTCTCAACAATAAGATGAGATTTTGGAAGAATACTTAGAACGATTTCTTTGCAACTTGCAAAAATCCAAACAACATTCTCTAAACCCTGATACCATTAGAACAATTTTTCTCAAAGGAATACGAGATTAGTATCTTGATATCCTCAATGTGATGGGTAAAGGAGATATTTCATACTTACCATTTGATGAAATTGATGAATTATGTCAGAAGTACTCTAGAGGTAGAGCCAAAACATGAAAAATAGATATAACTTCAAGAGCTTCTAAATTAGCAACAAGAGGAGTAACAAGAGAAAAAATAGGGAGTTTATTAAAAAACTTTAAAACTGATCTTTTGAGCACCTTAAGAACATAGGTTGATGTATTAAAAGAAAAGAAGAAACAACAACAAGAAGAAAAAATACTATCAACATTTTGTCCTTAGTGTAGGAAGAAGCATCCTTTATGAGAATGTCCTTTGAATAGTATAGATGTTTGTGGACTTTGTACAAAAAATCATGTTACAGAAGATTTTCTAACATTAAAAGAGTTGCAATCATGCCAATTAAAAGAAACTCAATGATTTTATTATATGGCACCAAGAAGAGCTTGGAAACCACATTTTGCAGGTACATTTCAACCTTCACCAATACCAGCTTTGGCCTCCTCAGTAATACCAGAACCAAACTTCACAAATTTAACGAGGATATGCTTATGGAGCCCAAACTCCCCAACAATTTTACCCTCAATAACCATATCAACAACAATCTCAACAACCATATCTTCAACAATCATTTCCATATCAACAATTCTAGCTATTCCCTCAATCAAATCCATTTACACAATAATCAATGCTTGCACTAACTCAACCTCAGCAACTTCAACTGCCTTCTAACCAACCACTACTTAGACCGACTCAATTACCACCTTAGCCAGTAGAAAATCCAAGTAATAGAGTGGAAAGGCCAACTTATAACATGGAAGAAACAACATTATTTCCTACATATTCTATTCATCTTATTCAAGACATCCACTTGAGGTCTAGAAAAATTCTACAAAAAGATTCTCCACAAATCATAAAAGAACAAATTGAAGAAGGAGAAAAATCTGAATAATCTAATCCAAGGAATGAAATTTAGAAAAGTAAAACTATTATGACTCCAACACCACTTTTCCCAGAAAGGTTATTGGATTAGAAAACTTCAATTTCTCTTCCTGAATTTGATATCATAGATCAATTAAAGAATTCTTATGTCAAAATTCCTTTGTTGCAAGCTATCAAAGATATTCCAATCTATACAAAAATAATAAATGAATTATGTATTAAGAAAAGTGGCCGAAATAAAAGAGATCCACCCACAATCTAAGTCATTGGCAAATTAGCTAGTCTCATGTCTGCAAAAACAAAAAATGAAAAGTATATTGATCCTGGGATTCCTATGGTTACCATTTCAATCAATAAATTTTCAGTTCCTAAAACTTTAATTGATCTAGGAGCTGTTATAAATGTCATGACAACAGAAACTATGAAGTATTTAAAACTGCCAAATATCCGACCTACTAGTACAATTTTAGAACTAGCAAATAAATCTAAAGTTGTACCGGAAGGAATACTTGAGGACATCATTTTTTCTTTGGATTCATGGGAATATCCTGTAGACTTTCTAATTTTGCAACCAAAAGCAAATCTAGGAGGCCATCCTTTAATTCTTCGCAGACCATGGTTAGCCACATCAGATGCCTTCATTGGATGCAAATCAGGAAGCATGATCATAGCACATGGAGATGAAAGGAAACATATTACACTCTATCCTCCTGCTCAATCTCCTTCTTTACTATCATGGCCTGATGACCAACAGGAAGAAACTCTACCTATTTTAAGCATTAATCAAGCCTTTAATTTTAGAGAAGAAGAAGAAAATGAGGATTTAATAGATCCTTTTATCCTAGAACCTGATATTTCTGAGCAACTATTAATAACACAATATGAAGCTGCAGATCATCTTTTAAATCAATATTTTCAGGAAAATTGTACTATTCAATCATTGCAGAATTCATTTGAAAGCATTTTTCGTATGAACTCAATTACCAATTCTCAAAGCAAAATCATTGAAATCAATCTTGGAAAGAATTTAAATATTGGTAATAATCTACAATCATCACAAGAACAACAGGTAATTGCATTGTTACAAAAATATTCAAAAGCTTTTTCCTGGGACTATACAAATATGCAAGGAATCCATCCAAAAACATGTATCCATCACATTTACACAGATGAAACAATCAAACCAGTAAAACAAGCACAAAGAAGAATGAATCCAATGATGAAGGAGATAGTGAAAGAGGAATTGTAGAAACTATTATAGTTAGGATTTATCTACCCTATCTCTGATAGTCAATGGGTTTCTTCCTTAGTTGTGGTACCAAAGAAAAATGGCAAATGGAGAATATGTGTAGACTATAGGGAACTGAACAAGGCAACACTAAAATATCATTTCCCACTACCATTCATTGATCAAGTACTAGACTCATTGGCAAGAAAAATTTATTTTCCTTTCTTGATGGATTTAATGGATACAATGAGATCAAGATAGCATTAGAGGATCAAGATAAAACTACATTTATTTTTCCATGGGGTACATATGCTTACAACGTTTTACCTTTCATATTATGTAATGCACCTGCTACATTTCAAAGAGCAGTCCTAGCTATCTTTGCAGATCTTATACATGAATGTGTTGAAGTCTATATGGATGATTTTACTGCTTATGGAAGTACATTTGATGATTGTTTAAACAACTTGGAAAAAGTTCTAAAAAGATGCATAGAGACAAACTTATCCCTCAGCAATGAAAGATGTTTTATGATGTTAAATGAAGGGATAATGTTGGGACACCACATTTCCTCTTTTGGAATTAAGGTAGATCCAACAAATATACAAGTCATTGTAAACTTAATGCCACCAAAAACATAGAAAGAAGTAAGAAGTTTCTTGGGATATGCAAGCTACTAAATAAGATTCATTGAAAACTTCAGCAAAATAGCTTCACCCTTTTTCAAATTACTTGCAAAAAACATTAAGTTTCAATGGACAAAAAATTGTCAAAATGATTTTGAAAAACTAAAAGAAAAATTGTCTATAGCACCCATTCTCAGAGGACCAAATTGGTCATTGTCATTCCACATATCTACTGATGCATCAGAAACAACTATAGGAGCGTCTATAGGACAAAAAGAAAATCAGTTTAACTATGCCATTTATTTCATAAGCAAAAAATTAACTCTGACAGAATTAAACTATACAGTAACTGAAAAATAAATGCTAGATGTTGTGCATGCAGTCAATAAATTTAGGCATTATATAATAGACTGTCATGTATTTATTCATATAGATCATTCAACCATTAAATATTTAATGAAAAAAATTACCAATGGCAGAATTACTAGGTGGTTGTTACTAATGCAAGAATTCAATGCCATTGTTTTAGATAGACCATGAAAAGATAATAAAGTGACAAATTTTCTGTCAAGACTTAATTCTCCTGATGATCTTATCCCTGTTTCAAAGAAATTTCCTAATGAGAATTTATTTGCTATAACAACTAAAACCCCATGGTTTGTAGATGTAGCAAATTATTTATCATCTAGAATATTACCATCTCATTTCACTCGCAAGCAGAAAAGGAAAATAATCAAAGAGAGTGCTACATATACTTGGGTCAATGGTGACCTCTTCTATACTAGTCTTGATCTTTTAATAAGAAAATGTGTAAGAGAAGATGGAATTCTTGATATTCTAAAAGCATGTCATGATGAACCATGTGATGGCCATTTTTCAGATAAACAAGCAACATACAAGGTGCTCAAGCTTGGCTACTACTGGCCAACAATCTTTAAGGACTCAAAGAACTATGTCAGAAGGTGTGATAGTTGTTAAAGAACTGGAAGACCTATAGTATCAGATGAGATGCCATTAAAACTACAAGTACTTATAGAACCATTAAATAATGGGATCTTGACTTTGTGGGACCTATTAACCCACTTTCAAATGGAAAGAAGTACATCTTAGTGTGTACAGACTATGTTACAAAATGGGTAGAAGCTAAAGCAGTGACACGAGCAACAGAAGAAACAATGGTTTCATTCCTCTTTGAAGAAATATTTGTAAGATTTGGAGTTCCAAGATAGATTGTTATAGACTAGGGATCACAATTCACTTCTAAAATTGTCCAAGGTCTTACAGAAAAATACAAAATCAAGCATAGAAAGTCTACTCCATATCATCCACAAGCGAACATACAAGTGGAATCTACTAATAAGGTTATGGAAAACATCATGACAAAGACAGTGCAAATGAATAGAAAAGATTAGTCAGACAAATTAAAAGATGCATTATGGGCATACATAATTACATGGAAAAATACTATTGGATTCAGTGCATATCAACTGGATCTAGTAAAGAAGTTCTGCTACCAATCAAATTTCAAATTCATACATTCAAACTTGCAGCAGAATTGGGATTGGACATGTCAGAAGCTCAACAACAGAGACTTATGTAGCTGAATGAACTAGATGAGATCAAACAACAAGCAGTTGAGCATACATCAGTAGTATGGAAGTATTGGAACAACATAATGATATACCTTCCCTACTTCCAGAGAAAAAAAATAAAAATAAAAAGTTAAAAAATAATAAAGGATTTTGGTTGTGAAAATCTAGGATACTGGCATAATACAAATTCCAATTCATATCGGAAAACCAACTTGTTTGGCCAATATGAATTCTCTTTTATGTTTTTCAATTTCATTTTGTGGAATCAACTTCCAAAATTCAAAGACTTGAGGACAAGTTTCAAGATCAACAAGGGGGGAGATTCATAATAAACTAACAAACTAGGCAACTAGTTTGCAGAAGGGACCTAAGACATCATAATCAATATTTATCAATAAGAGACTTGAACAAGATCAATGTCATATATTATTGCAGAAGGGACCTGATTATTCATCTGAAATCAATATCAAAGGGACCTGAGAAGCAACTACAAGCATCTACAATCCAACAAAAATCATTTAGCAGAATTCATTTTGAATTCAAAGTATTGTCATCATTAGCACAAGGTCAAGTATTGACAAAAGAGCTAAGGTCATCATCAACAAAAGAAAACCATTGACAATGAGCTATCAAGTAAAAGGAAAGTACTATAAGTTTAAAGTATTCTTAATGCCTTCAGTTTTGAATTTTTTTCTAAGATTGATAACCTAGTTTAAACTTGAATATGCAGTACCCCTAGCCATGTATATAATCTTAAATTATCCTATATCACTCTACATTGTATACATTCATTCATCTCATCACTCAACCATACCATTTGCAATGTTGAACCAAACTTTTTGGCCACATCTCCTTTTTGAAAAACAAGAAATTGTTGCTCATGGAAAAATTGTCTACACAACAAGAAGGATTAGTCTATGTGCCTACAAAACAAGAATAGAGAGGGTTAGTATCATTACAAATATACTTAATCTTTCAAAAAAAAAAATTGATTTGAAATGACCCAAGATTATGGTCATTTCAAAACAAATATCAATACATAAATATATGATGAAAAGGGACAAAAATGCAATGATAAAGGCATGAATAAGCAACATGCAAATAAGTATGGTGGATATAAGCAAACATAGTGCATGCAATGCAAAAATCATAAGCTAAGTCCTAATGGCAATGAGTATTTAAAACTCTAATATATAAATAGTCACAAACTATGATGCAACATAAAACAAGTGTCAAAGGAATGTACAAAGGATAGCACAGTCATAAGTAAATGAACCATGATGCATTAAATAACACAAGTGGTAGCCAAAATCGAAAAATGAAAGGTCAGCTAGTCAAATCAAGCAGCAAGAAAATAGTCAAAAATGTTTCAAAGGATTGAACACTGTCTACGTATGTTTTTTTTCTTCAACATCATAGCTAAACCCAGCTCAGAATCAAGGACAACACTGTGTCTTCATCCACAACCTAAAAAAAAAGAAAAGAACCCTAACTGAAAGAGAAATACGCAGAGAAAAACGTAGAAAGTGAAGGGAATTGCGTGGGAGAGAAGAACCCTACGCAGTAGAGGAACTGTGTGAAAAATTGTGTGGAATTGCAAGGAGGGATTGAAGGAACTCTGTGGAGAATAAGAAGAAGCATTTTTAGAGGAGAGAGAGACCAAGATTTACTCTACGTTGAGATGACATTTCTCTCCAACAAATTCTGAAAATCACGTAGTGATCAGGTAAGAGTCAATTCCGGGGTCTTCTCAATAGCTACAAGATTTCGAAAAAAGGGTTTAACTTAAGATTTTGTTTAGATGTGTCATAATGTGAGAGAAAAAAGACTCTAGTTATGGATTTGCAATGCTCTGTCACCCTAAACATACTCTGCCACCTGTAGAATCCATGATTTTTCGAGATGTTGGAGAAGAGTTTAATTAAAATTGTATGTTTACACAGGAAGGACAAAACCATTAACAAGAAAATTTCTACAAGTTATCTACAAGTCACTTGCAGTTTAGGTATCAAAAACAATTTTTTCATGCAATTTTTGTCAAAAAAATTTGCACATAAAAATGCAGTGAGCATTATTTTAAATACACAGTATGTAGTTTTTGAAACAGTGAGGGATTTTCATTAATTTTTATGAGAAAAATTTGCAAACGAAGAGAGATTTAAACACGATTTGCAAAACAGTGAGAATTTTTTCTTACGATGGAGATTTTGGTTTTGGGTCTTTCACACAGTAAGAGTTTTTTATTTAGTTTTACAAACAAAGGATTTTTTTTGGATACCATTTGCAGTAGAAGATAGGGAAATTGAAGACTTATAGGCAGAGGAAGTAATCTCGTTTTTTTTCAAAGCTACATAGATCTCGTAAGTACATTTACCATGATTTTTATCCAAAGATTGCATGAATAATAAGGTAAAATTTATATATTTTGCTTGTTATATTCATGATGAGGTTATTTAGTGGACAAGGCCATATTAATTAGTAAACAAAGCAGATGCAAATAGCAACCAAAATTGAACCTAAGGACTTCAAGATAGAAAATAGAGTAAAGATACAGTGGAGAAATTATACCAGACATGGTTAATGGAATTTCTTAAGAAGTTCAATGGTCACAATGATAAAATCACACAGGAGTTCATAGAGAATTTTGAGCATGGACAAACTAGAGTTGGTGAACTTTCTATACCATTGAACCCGACCTTTCTTTCTCAAGCATTGGACCTTCCTTTGATAGGAGAAGAGTATAATAAGGGTCTACATTTTAAGGAAAAAAGATGGACCCTTTTCCTAGAAAATCAAAGGAAGGGATCCTTTGACAGGATAAAAGGAATTCAAAGAGATTGGATTAGAGAACCATGGTCAGAATTAGTTTTGATTATCCAGAAATACTTCACTTGTGATAATCGGTACAATGTGGTATATCTCTATCATATTAAATTGCTTTGACATATAAAAGGAGAATGTAAAATCAACTTACCTTACTTCTTTTCAAATAGCTTAAATAAAATGATAGAGAATGTCAAAAACAAAACAAAAGCTAAAGAAGCCAGTATCTATCATTGTGGGTTAATCAAGATACTTGTTGAGTATCAGGTAAGCAAAAAATTGATACTTTGGAAGGAGATTTTGGCAAAACATCATCTTGAAGAACAAATAACAGGGAATGTGGAGAAGTTTGAACAATCACATGTCACAAGAATTTTCATGCATTCTCCTTTGTATCCTAGGACAAGATTGAAGAAAAAGCAAGATGATACTATGATAGAGAAAGAGAAATCCTTTCTGTCCATTCCTAGGAGGCCTAGAACATCACAAGAGGAACCAAGCAACAAAGGAAAAGATCCAGAAATTGAAATTATTGAAACTGAGCCTCCACAAACATCAAAGAAAATTGATGAGATTATACAGAGATTGGAGGAGGATGTCCAGGAAGAGCCCATAGAGAAAGACTCCTAATTTGAGGATGCTTGGGTAGGAGCCACCTCATCTCATTCATATGCCTAAGATTCAAGGGAAGAATCTAAAGAATTTCACAATGAAGAATATCTTAAGAAAATAACAGAGTTGATAAGTGAGTTGGAAGACAACAAGATTATGGAAAGACACTTGAAAAAGGAAAACAATATGTATAAAGAAAACAACAACAACAACATAGTCAAGGAGAATAAGAAATTGAGCAAGCAGATTAAAAAACGTGAGACCTAGAATATGCTCATCTCCAAACAAGCCTACAGATGGATAAAGGAGAAAAAGTTATGGCAGTATAAATATGAAAAACAAAAAAGTAAAAATTGCCATCTACAAAGCAGAGGAACATGAGGGTATTGATATTCTCCTTCAATCTACATAGGAAGAAGCTATAGGTTCAGGAATAGTAGGGGCACCATCATTCAGGAGATCCAAATGGAGAAAGCAAGAATGAGGATGTTGGAAATAATACTGAGATTTATAATTTAATTTATTCTTCAGATGTTGACCATTAATTTGAATGTCAATACCATATAATAATGAATAGGAACAAGAAAAACAGACAGTCACACCAAAGAACACCAGATATAAGTTGGAAACCCAATGTGGGTGAAAAGCACCTGCTGCAATGTGTCTCTATCTTATTTCAATTAGAAACTTCTTTTACAATGATTCTGTACTGGTGCAGTCCTTTACCAGTACGCAGGCTACAACCTGCAGAGAGCTACAACCCTCTCTTGTTTTCCAGACTCTCCTGGAAGGGAGCTACAACCCCCTTAGCTCTTGTACTAGCTGAGCTACTAGTATGTAGGTGCTAACCTACTTCTTTTCTTCCAGGGACCACGTTTCATCAATTTTCAGACTGGATCCATGAACATCAAATAATCATCAAGTACATGTGAATCAACTAATCTCCTTTTACAATCAACTAATGAATCAACCAATAGCATCTTAGAATGCAGTAACTAGACAAGCAATACCAGTAATCTAAACCCAGAACTCTGCAGCAATAGACAAAAGGCAGCCAACAAATATTTCAAGAAAAGTCCGCAACTTCACCAATAGAAACCTGCGAGATATCCGCACTTCTGCTGAGTCTAGCCTGCGTAGCCCCACACCTACTTTGTCTACTCGACAACGCACCTCCGCACCTGATCTGTTTACTGGACTGCGCACCTCCGCACCTACGCCATCTAGCGGACTGCGCACCTCCGCACCTGTGCCGTCTACAGCACTAGGGACCTCCGCACCTGCGCCATCTACTGGACTGCATACCTCCGCACCTGCGCCGTCTACTGCACTGTGGTCCTCCGCACCTGCGCCGTCTACTGCACTGTGCACCTGAGCCGTATCTCGCCTGCGGACCTCTGGATATAAAAACTTTATCAGTCTTCAATTATACCCCAGACTGTCAGATCCACAGATCTGATCATGCGCCAAAGAGATCACGACCCCTCAATTGATCAGTCTTCTCATGCTCAGGTTTAATTTTATCTCATTAATCGATTACAAGTATTTCAGATCTTGTTCCGCTTAAGATATTCAACACATAAGTGCCTAACCAAATGGTTTCCTTTCCTTTTTATAGGCAAGCCCTTACACAAACCATGGATCAAAACCATAGAAAGCCAATACAAGGGACCCAAAACCGGGTTCAATATTTTAGATGCTATACCACGGACCAAAACCATAGGATCAAACACGTCGGACTAAATACCATGGATCAATCATAAAAATTCCCACGTGCGTGTGCTTCTCTGCATTGAAGTGAGTGAATTTGACGCCCACACCTTTTGTTCGGAGAACCTGCGGGTATGCCCGTACTTCTTGTTTAGGGCACCTGCGAGTCCGCATCTTTTGTTAGGCTCACCTGCGGGTATCTCATTTTCTATGATTTTGAGAGCTTGAACAGTGATTTTCCACTTGAGTGAGTTGCCATCAAGGACAACACCTATGCCATAATGCCAAACCTGAGTCATAATGCCAACAATCTCCCCCTTTGGACTTGATGGCAACCCCAAGATCCTCAAAGTCATTCTCCCCCTTTGTCATCAAGGGAAAAGGGTTATGCTCCCCCTGAGAACATGCTGAAAACTCTACTCTGTTGTATTGGTCGTGCTCCCCCTGACTGTAGGCCAGATCTGCAAAAGAAATTTTCTTCAAGAAGAACCATAATCCATCATGCATCATAAATGACCTTCCTATCACCAAAAGACTCTATACATACATTCATCACCCAATCAAGTGGGGATCATCCTCCCAACCTAGTGGGGTTCCATCAAAAATTTACATATGACAACCAAGTACATTATATCATTCATCCCAGACATAGGCCGTTACATGACCTTGACAAAAGAAATATAAGACATAGAGACAAAACATTAGCAGCAATATTCAGATCAGCTTCCATGTTCTCCTTCTGTACTTGCTCCTCTAAGATCTTCTACGATAATGCCAACAATGCATTATTAGAAGAATATATGCTCCTCCTGAACCTGCGCCATTTGGTCTTTGACCAATCCATAAACCAGCGAATGTACGCGTATACCCCATATGAAACTCGCGTACAACCAACAATCTCTGAAACAGACAAGATTCAACAGCAAGATGATGCATCAACTACCCCCAGCTTTTGCCTGAGGTATTCAAAGGTCTCCCTAGGCAGCGGTTTGGTGAGTATATCAACAACTTGTTCCTTAGAGGGAACATACTCCAATTTGACCTTTTGTTCTAGCACTTGTTCCTGAAGAAAATGATATTTGATAGGTATATGCTTGGTCTTTGAGTGCATGACTAGGTTCTTTGAAATACTAATTGCACTTGTATTATCACAGAAGATGGAGATAGGTGGAGTACAAGTGATTTGCATGTCTTGCAATGTTTGCATCATCCAAAGGAGTTGTGTGCAACAAGATGCAGCAGCTACATATTCTGCTTCAGCTGTAGATAATGCAATAGAGCTTTGTTTCTTGCTGAACCAAGATACTAATCTAGGACCCATGAAGAATGCACCACCACTAGTGCTTTTCCTGTCATCCACGCTCCCTGCCCAATCCGCATCTGTGTATGCATGAAGTGTGAGGTCTGTACCATTAGGATACCATAAGCCATAGTTTTGAGTTCCTTGAAGATACTTGAAGATTCTCTTAACTGCCTGAAGATGAGTTTCCTTTGGATTTGCCTAAAACCTTCCAACTATTCCCACTGCATGCATAATGTCTGGTCGGGTACCTGTTAGATAGAGCAGACTACCAATCATGGATCTATAGGTTGGTTGATGTACTGCTGCCGACTCATCATTCGCGCTGAGGCTGCATCCTGTCACCATAGGGGTACATACTGGTTTCGAATCCTCCATCCCATATTTCTTCAAGATCTGCTTGAGATACTTGGTTTGTGATAGAAAAATATCGTCTTTGTTTTGTTGGACTTGCAAACCAAGGAAATATGTGAGCTCACCAAGCATGGACATTTCAAACTCCTTTTGCATCACCAAGGCAAACTTTTGACTCATGTCTTCTTCATTGCTGCCAAAGATGATATCATCTACATACACAACAAGTATTAGCAATTTTTCATTATCAACCTTTATATATATATTGTTGTCATTTGATCCTTTTATAAAGCCTTCTTGATGAAGATATTTATCCAACCGATAATACCACGCCCTAGGAGCCTATTTAAGACCATAGAGAGCCTTTTTGAGCCTGCATACAAGATTTTGATCATTTCCAAGGATGAACCCATCTGGTTGTTCAATGTACACTTCTTCATTCAAGTCTCCATTCAGAAAGGCAGATTTTACATCCATCTGAAATACTTTGAACTTCTGAAAGCTAGAGAGAGCAAGGAACATTCTTATAGCCTCAAGTCTAGCAACTGGTGCAAAGGTTTCTTCAAAGTCTATGCCCTCTTGTTGCGCATATCCTTTACAAACAAGTCTTACCTTGTTTCTAACTACATCTCCATTTTCATTTAGTTTATTTTTGAAAATCCACTTTGTCCCTATGACATTCTTATCTTTTGGTCTAGGAACCAATTCCCAAGTGTTATTCCTTTCAATCTGTTCAAGTTCTTCATCCATTGCCTTGACCCAGAATTCATCTTTGCATGCCTCTCTTACATTTTGTGGTTCAGTGGAGGAAAGTAATGCCAAATAGCTTGAAGCTTCTGCAATTGTTCTTCTTGTTTGTATGCCTGCCTCCTTTTGCCCCAAAATTTGAGATTCTGGATGATTCTTTTGAACATACCTGGATGGAGTCTTTTCTTCTATCATTATCTATTCCTCTGGTGCCTCATGGGTTTCTTCTTCATCATGAATCTGATTTGATGTTGATGGATAGCCCTCATCATCTTCGAAGTCTTCAGATCTTACCTGCCTGGGAGTGTCTTTTTCATCCACCACTACATCAATGCTGTCGACAATTCTTCCAAGCCTTTTATTGTAACATTTGTATGCTTTGTTGTGAGGAGAATAACCAAGGAGAATGCCTTCATCTGCTCTAGGTTCAAACTTGCCAAGATTTTCATCATTATTTTTAATATAGCATTTGCTTCCAAAATTTTTGAAATGTTTTACCGAAGGAGTCTCACCATACCAGAGCTCATGAGGAGTTTGAGTGTTGTTCACCTGAATATTTGTCTTGTTGAGAATAACAACTGCAGCAAATGCGGCTTCACCCCATAAGGTTGCGGGAGTTCCAGACTCATCAAGCATAGCACGAGCCATTTGTTGAACCATTATGTTCATCCTTTCCACTACTCCATTTTGCTGAGGATTCCTAGCTGTAGAGAATTCCCTTCTTATTCCATGTTCTTCACAAAAGTCGAAAAATTCATTTGAGGTAAACTCCCCACCTCTATCAGACCTGAGGCATTTGATTTTGTGATCTGATTCGTTCTCCACCAAGGCTTTGAATGATTTAAACTTTTCAAAGGCTTCGTCTTTGTGCTTCATAAGTCCTATCCAACACATCCTGGAAAAGTCGTCAATGAATAATATGAAATATTCTTCTCCTCAAGGTGACCTTTTCCTAGATGGGCCACATACATCAATATGGACAAGTTCAAGTGGCTTGCTAGCTGATCCTTCCTTCTCAGGGAAGTTAGTTCTAGTTTGCTTACCAAACTAACATGATTTGCAAATTGTATTGTCTGGAATTTTGATGTCTGGAAGACCACGAACTGCCTGGTATTTACATGCTTTCCTTATCTGTGAGAAGCTAAGATGCCCCAATCTTCTGTGCCATAACCAGTGTTCATCGTTCTTGCTTAGATAGCATTGATGTTGTCCTTCTTTGAATATGTATAAATTATTTGGAGTCCTTATGCCTTTGATCACTGTTTTTCCTGTATCAAGATCACGAACACTACATCCATTTGATCGAAATGTTACCTCCATTCCTTGATCACACATATGACTGACACTTAATAAATTATGCTTTAACCCATCAACAGACATAACATTTCCAGCTTTTACCTTTTCTTTCAACTGAACATAACCTTTACCTTTTATGAGCGCAGGGGTGTCATTTCCAAAAGAGACCTTCTTCTCCTTCTCTAAGGCACTATATGACTGGAGTTTTTCCTTATCACCCGTCATGTGTTTCGAATAGCCACTGTCAATGTACCATTGATTTTCTTGCCCTTCTGCATATAAAGCTATACCACATTTCTCTGGTTGTGGTTCCTTCATTCTCTATGTTTTGACACTTGAGGCTTGCTCCTTCTGAGTTGTCTGCCGAAACCTGCTCCTGCATTCAGAATCTTCATGACTGAAGTTGTTACGAATAGAGCATTCTATTTCATTTTCAAGAGCAGAAAAGTTATTGTAGGTTCTTTTCACGATCCTAGTCATGCTCCTTTGTTTTTGAGCTTCTCTAGTCATGATTGTCTTATAGGCAACACATTGAGTTGCTTTGTGGCCAAAGTTATGGCAAGAGAAACATTTTCTATTGAAGAAACTCCTGTGATTATCAAATCTACCAGCCAAATGATTGTAGTTTCTATTGACATCCATTCTTGAGGCAAATTGAGAAGGTTTTACCTAAGGCTAGTTGTAGCTTCTGTTTGTCCTTAAAGTATATTTCCCCCGATTTACCTGATAGTCTTTGTTCATTCTTGAGGTAAACTATCCTTGATTTACCTGATGATTTCTATTAGGCCTTTGCTCGCTCCTCCTTGCTGCATCAAGATAACTTGTGGAGGTGGATGCTTGAGATGCTTCTTCATTATATCCCAGACCTGTCTTGATTAGTGGAGAACGTTGCACATTGATAATCTCATCCAGAGTTTCAGATCCTTTAACAAATTTAAGATTAAGAGCTTTTGTTTTCTCAATCTCTTTTCTAAGACCAACAATTTCACATTCTAACTTTTCATGAAGTTTTTATTTTTCAGCCAGTTGGAATTGCAGAGTTTTCAATAATCATATTTTTCTCTTCTAAACAAATTTTGAGCTTAGAAATCTCTTCATACAGACCTTCTTCATCTATAGCATCCATGAAATCATCATCTTCAAAAGCCATTAAGAGTCTATAATTGTTACCTTGTTCATCTTCGTCACTATTTGAAAGTCCATCACTGTCTTCATGAGTGTAATAACTTTTCTTATTTACATTCTGTTTCTTGTTCCATCTGACAGGTTCCTTACCTTTATCAAGCTTATCTTTATGAGGACACTTTGCAGCATACTGACCGACTCTTCCACAAGCAAATCATTTGAAGGGTAACTTACCTCTGAATCTTCCAGCACCTCGTTGAAGGTTCTTGACAAAATTTGATTCTTCTTCTTCTTCTGATGGATGTCCTGACTCATAGTAATCTCCTTTGCCTGATGCCTTGAATGCAGCTCCTCTCCTGTCTAATGGTCCTCCTTTCCTCATTTCGTAAGCAGTTAGAATTCCGTGCAGCTGTGACATGGTAAGATTCCGTAGATTCTCTTTTTCTTCTATTGCAGAAACTTTTGATTCAAACTTAGGGGACAAAGATCTTAGAACTTTTTCAACCACAACAACCTCTTTTATTTCTTCACCCAAGTTTTTCATACAATTAACAATCTCATCTACACGAAGGAAATATTTAGCCACACTTTCATCATTGTGCATTCTGAGATTTTCATACTGAATTCTGAGGTTTGAAGTTTTGCTCGTTTTACCTGTTCATCTCCTTCATAGCTCAGAACAATCTTGTCCCATATTTCTTTTGCGGATTTATACTGCATAACCTTGACGAATTCTAATTGAGATAGACATCCTAATAGAGTATTGACAACCTTTGCATTTGTTTCATATTGCTTCTTACCAGCCGGATCTGTAGCTGTTGCTGACGGAAAAGTGTACCCTGTATCTATGATATCCCAGACTTCTGTACCAAGAGATTGAAGATAGGCAGTGACTCTTACCTTCCAATATACGAAGTTTGTTCCATCAAAAATTGGTGGCCTGATCGATGCTTCTCTCTCGTAGTTTCTCATGATGATAGATCTTCCTTCAAGCGATCAAGCTTCTTCTGAAGGACCTGCTCTGATACCAATTGTTGGAAATAATACTAAGAGGGGGGGGGTGAATCAGTATTATCAAATTCTTTTCAATATTCCCTCTAGATTTATAATTTAATTTATTCTTCAGATGTTGACCATTAATTTGAATGTCAGTACCATATAATAATGAACAGGAACAAGAAAAACAGACAGTCACACCAAAGAACACCAGATATAAGGTAGAAACCCAATGTGGGTGAAAAGCACCTGCTGCAATGTGTCTCTATCTTCTTTCAATTAGAAACTTCTTTTACAATGATTTTGTACTGGTGGAGTCCTTTACCAGTACGCAGGCTGCAACCTGTAGAGAGCTACAACCCTCTCTCGTTTTCCAGACTCTCCTAGAAGGGAGCTACAACCCCCTTAGCTCTTGTACTAGCTGAGCTACTAGTACGTAGGTGCTGACCTACTTCTTTTCTTCCAGGGACCACGTTTCATCAATTTTCAGACTGGATCCATGAACATCAAATAATCATCAAGTACATGTGAATCAACTAATCTCCTTTTACAATCAACTAATGAATCAACCAATAGCCTCTCAGAATGCAGTAACCAGACAAGCAATACCAGTAATCTAAACCCAGAACTCTGCAGCAATAGACAAAAGGCAGCCAACAAATATTTCAAGAAAAGTCCGCAACTTCACCAATAGAAACTTGTGAGATATCCGCACTTCTGCTGAGTCTAGCCTGCGTAGCTCCGCACCTACTCTGTCTGCTCGACAGCGCACCTCCGCACCTGCGCCATCTAGCGGACTGCACACCTCCGCACCTGCGCCGTCTACTGCACTGCGGACCTCCGCACCTGTGCCATCTACTGGACTGCGTACCGTCGCACCTGCGCCGTCTACTGCACTGCGGTCCTCTGCACCTGCGCCGTCTAATAGACTACGCACCTCCGCACCTGAGCCATATCTCGCCTGCGGACCTCTGGATATAAACACTTTATCAGTCCTCAATTGTACCCCAGACTGTCAGATCCACAGATCTGATCATGCGCCAAAGAGATCACGACCCCTCAATTGATCAGTCTTCTCATGCTCAGGTTTAATTTTATATCATTAACCGATTACAAGTATTTTAGCTCTTGTTCCACTTAAGATATTCAACACATAAGTGCCTAGCCAAATGATCTCCTTTCCTTTTTATAGGCAAGCCCTTACACAAACCATGGATCAAAACCATAGAAAGACAATACAAGGGACCCAAAACCGGGGTTCAATATTTTAGATGCTATACCACGGACCAAACCATAGGATCAAACATGTCGGACTAAATACCATGGATCAATCATAAAAATTCCCACGTGCGCGCGCTTACCTGCATTGAAGTGAGTGAATTTGACGCCCACACCTTTTGTTCGGAGAACTTGCGGGTATGCCCGCACTTCTTGTTCGGGGCACCTGCGGGTTCGCAGCTTTTGTTAGGCTCACCTGTGGGTATCTCATTTTCTATGATTTTGAGAGCCTGAACAGTGATTTGCCACTTGAGTGAGTTACCATCAAGGACAACACCTGTGCCATAATGCCAAACATGAGTCATAATGCCAACAGAGGACATGCTTGAAGATCAGCAAGGGGGAGATATTGGCCCTCAATTTTGGTCATTTTTTCCTATTCCAAATCCATTCATTTACTACCATATTCTATCTCATTTCACTTGCATATGCTTCGTTTTAGTCCTATTTTGCATATTCAGGTAACTAAACTAAGTTTTTCAATTTTTAGAATTTTTTGTAAAAAAATGGGTTTTTAAGAGTAAATTTGGACTACATTAAAAATTCTCGTAATAACTCCATTAAAGTCATATGTGCAGGACATTTGGACGATATCTAAGTGCATATTTAAAAATATTGGGAACCACGGATGAAGGAACACCTATTGGTTCAGTCAAACTGAGCAAACACAAGCGTGGTCAACGCTGGTCAAACTTGATCTGACATTCAAAAATCCCTAGTAAAAAGGGGCAAATTTCTTATTTTGTAGGATTTTCCTAATTTTTTGAACCATAATTGATGAGTTCGACCTGTATGGATGGATCAAGATATATAAGGTTGTTAGAGCCATTATAGCAAAGTTTGTTTATGATTTTCCTATTTAAACACAATTCATGAACCGTTTAAAGTATGTAATTTTGTATTAAGACTATTGGAGACTTTTGAGATAATTTGAAGAATCGGTTCTATCATTATATTGTTGTTCATGTTGTGATTGCTTTATCAAGTTAGATGTAGCTAAAGATTTTTTTAGGTGTACAAGGCAAAGTTGCAGGGCCCATATACCGAGCTAAGTACACTTTGGTTAAATTTTGTCTAAATTAGCATAGTTTTGATTTAGTATTTCTTGTTTCAGTTTTCTGATTCAGTTGCTTAGATGTGTTATGATTTTTGTATGATTTCTGGATGATTTTGGTTTAAGATCTAATTTGCATACGAAAAGACAACCAAGGATTTAAGTTAAATTATCTTTCTATTAAATTATGAATTACAACTAAAAAACATCCTTTTGCATTTCTTGAATTTTTTCTTGAATTCCAGTTTAAGATTTGATGCAATGGTAATGTTGTTGGAGTAGAACTGTGAGGAAGGAAAACCAATACCTCCTAATTTAGGAGCCTCTTCTCTTCTTTTCTACACATCACAAACTACTTCTCTTTAGTTTCTCTTCTTGGGGACAATATTGTGAGGAAGGACAACCAGGACCTCCTAAGTTAGGAGCCTCTTCTTTTGCTTACTAAATCTTGAATAAAAAAAAATTTAGTTTCTTTAAATTTATAACTTATTTTTAATATGCACTTATTTTAAACTTTGAACCTTGCCTTCTGAAATTGATTTTACCTGAAATCCATATATTTTGGACATGCTTCCAAGTCTACAAACCCCGATTGACAAGTAAAACACGTGTTAGTTTACTTATGAAATTGACCTGCCAAGCAGGATGACTTGGATGTAAGTTATCTAGAGTGACATTGCCTTGTCTACTAGTTAACTCAGTAAATTTGAGTTATAATCTTAGAGTAGAGTTTTGCATGTAGTGATTGCTAAATATTAGCAATCTAGTTCAGTTATGTTGAAAAGTGTGCAACAAGAAATGCTTGTTGAGAATGCAACAAGATGATGGAGCTTAGTGAAAAGAGTCGCCTTCACTAAGTGGGCCCACAGGCAAATTATGGCGCAAGTTCTATTTTTGGATCCCAGCAGGGATGATCACAGCAGGAGTGACCACAGCGGGGATGATCACAGCAGGAGTGACCACAGCAGGAGTGATCACAGCAGGAGTGATCAAAGTCTATTTTTAGACTGACTGTCCAAAATAGAAAAGTCAAATATTATTGTCTCATAATAATATTTGGACTATAAACTTGAATTTATTCTCTTGGAGCACTTCAGTTTGAGCTACAGAGGTGGCACATGCAGCTGTCAGAAGGAAGTACGCTTTCTTTGTGGGTCAGTTGAGTTGTTGCATGCATGACTTCAGTTAGAACTCAATCAGTTGATTTTGGTGGAGTTGATTGTAGAGTTGATGGAGTTGTGTTCAGTTTGACTTGGTTAAACTAGTTGTAATTAGTCTAACTGCAAATAGACTAATGATGAGTTGTTAAACTAATTATTAACTCATAATGCAACTATAGAATACATCAGTTAACTCAGTTGCATGTCAGTGCATGTTCAGTTCAACAGGGACAGGTGTTATAGGATCAAATTGCTATCAGTTGTGACTATAGTTGTGCATGAGGATTTGCACAATCAAAGCGATTGAGTATGCCAATGAATTGGCCAATACCAAAGTATTATAGCCTCTTCTCACATCTTTCCCAGTGTGAGTGATTCTTTGGAGGTTAAATACGAGTTTGGTAAACCATTCTCATTCATTCTTGAGTAGGTATTGAGCTGTGGAGGCAGGCAAGCAGTGGAATAGATTTGGAGATCAGATCTAAGCTGTATTGTGTGTAACAGGTGGAGCTGGTACTGGATTGCTTGTGATAAGCATTGTACTTTGTAATGTTACATGATTCAATCAATATAATATACAGATAGTTGGGGTTTTTAGCAAGATGCTTTCCCCGGGATACATACTATGTTAATGAGTTTGATTGATGCTTCTATGTGCGCCTGTGAATGTTTCTGCTTCTGTAAATTGATGATCAACATAAAGGAGGTTATGTATTATGCATGTTTTCCGCAATAGTGTATAATCGAGATAATCTCTGTTGAATAAGTGTCATATTATTCAAAATTTCTACAAGTTATTTTCATTTGAACTTAGTTAACTGAGCTCAAGTCATCAGTTGAGTCAGTTGAAGCTTAATTGAGTAGTAGAATTGTTGTTAACTTAGATATCTCTTAGTTAAACTAGTCAATCGGCTAAAAATAGCCTAGACATGCATGAAATTTGAATTGCCTAGCTGGAGTGGAGGAAAAGGCACATTGTAATTATCAATTGTATACTAGTTGAGTGTACAAGCTTGGAATTAAGCAAGTGATCAATTCCTTTAGGATTTATGCAAGGAAATAGTAATTTATCCATTTTTTAGGGGCTAATTTCCTCAAGGATTGCAAAAGGAAATATGAGGAATATGGAGCCTAGAATTCGCTAAGTGTTTGCCATAGCAAGGCAATCAACAAGAGAACATATTTACAATGTAGATCATGCTTCATATTCGAAGCAAGACACTGTAATAGTTTATCATTCTCATCTGATTAATGAAAAACAATGGAGGGGTTTTCCTAGTTGGGTTACTCTGTAAATCATTGTTTTCTTATGGTTTTGATGGTTGCATGTCATTGTGCATGTTTCTAAATTGTGATTTCCATTTTGCAGAATAATAGAGGAAATTTGTAATCTCTTGATTTTATTTCAATTTCATTAGTAGTAGAAAATTTCTATTAATTTCTACATGGTATCAAAGTAGAAATCACACTAGAAACTAGCCAATAGATCTTCTCCTTCAAATATTTTGATTTGTAGATCAGTGAAACAATTTTTCTTCTATGTGGGAAAATGTCTTTCAATAGATTGAGATTGGAGTATGCCCTTGAGGGAACCTCAAATTTCATAGCTTGGAAGGACAATATGGAAGATGTACTTGGTGATAATGCAGTGCTAAAGTACACCAAAACTGAGATTCCAAAAATAGAAACATCGAATGTGCAGCAGTTAGCACAGTGGAAGAAGGATACCACAAAATCCAAGAGGAACATCCTGGAGGGTGTGAGAGACCTCATAGTATGAAATTTACATGGAAAAGAGACTCATTTTTCTATTTGTAAGACTCTCATCGAGATATTCGAAAATGGTAGTGATTTCAGGAAATTGGAATTGAGGGACAAGCTGAGAAACATCTGCATGCAGAAATGTGAAACCATTCCACATTACCACTATAGGTTCACTCAATGTCGAGATGAGCTTAAAGGAGTTGGAGAAAATATTCCCTCTTCGAAACTAGTGAGCCTAGTTCTCCCAGGCCTTTGAAAATCATGGCATAGCTACCAAGACTTTGTAAATGGAAGGGACACATTTCCAAATTGGGAGAGACTTTGGTCCGATTTGGTGCCGGAAGAAATCTGGAGGAACACTAGAGATGGAGTAACATCAAAATATGAGGAGGAAGATAATTTTTCCTTAGTTGGGAAGGGAAAGGGAAAGAAAGCCCAAATCAAGTCAGAGTCCAGCCAAAACAATGGTAAGAAGAAGGACCTAAGCAAGATAAAATGTTTTGACTGCCATGAATATGGGCACTATGCAACAAAGTGTCCATAAAAGAAGTCTAACAAGAAGCCTTAGAAGGAGTAGGAGGTGAAGCACTTTCCTCACAATTTGAATTAGACTTCACCCTAATTGCATGCATGGCGAGCACTATAATGGGGAGTGTGTGGTATCTAGATTTAGGTGTCTCATTCCATATGATAGGATGCAAAGAATTATTTAGTAACCTAGAGGAGAAGGATCTCCAGTTGCACATAGAACTTGGGGATGATGGGCGGTATAGTATCAAAGAAATTGGAATTGTAACCCTTAAGAGGGAGTTAGGTTCCCATATTCCTCTGAAATATGTTATGTATGTACCTGGGCTAAAGAAGAACTTGATCTCTATAGTTATATTGGAGGAAATCCTTTCTAAGACATGTAGCTACCAGGCAAGTGAAATAGTTTGAAGTTAGAGTGAAAAACCTCTACAAAATTGAGGTGGAAGCTTGTGATGTGCTAAGTATCAAGGCAAAAAAGGTGAAAATTCAAGATGTTGGAGAACTTTGGCATAGGCACATGGGACAATTACACCATGGGGCCTTAACATCAAGGAGTTCCTTAATAATACACCCAATCACCATATATTCAAAGCCCCATAGGATGATTATCCATTGGGGGGGATGTTGTAAACCTAATCCTTTGGGAGTATGGTAAATTTGTAATTTACTTGAGAGAATATGAAGATTTTTAAGGAAATAGGAATTTCCATTGGGAATCCACAAGGCCTCTTGGAAAATGTATCCAAGAGTCATTCATTGTGTACTTATATGTGCATCATTTTGATGAGAAATACATCAAATGCATATCATAATCTCTTCTCCAATTTTATATTTCCAACAATAAAGTCTCCATTCAAAATTAAAAATAACATAATACTTGAGACATGTTAGGACTCTATATTGTCCCTTTTTGCTCACATATTTTGTTATCTTCCATCCTTTTTCAAACCATAATTAAAGCCCATGTTATTACTTTAAACCATTTTCCAAGGTATATAACATGTCTTCTCACTACTATATGTTTGATTTATTTTACATATAATTTTACATTTCCTTCATAATTAATCGTTGATTGGATAGTTGCTGAAACAGTTTTGAAGACTACAGATTTATCACTGTGATCTACGTTGCCGAAACAGTTTTGAAGACTGTAAATTTATCATTGCAGTCTACGTTGCTGAAACAGTTAAAACAATGTGCAAATCACGTTGTTGAAATAGCCTGTGATTTGCATTTTTAGATTTGGCATCAACAGGAAAGGATCATCGAAGGAGTCGTTACATGGACCATAACAACTATATTCCAAAGTCAGGCATTGTCACAACCATTGTAACAACATTTTGTTAATGGAAGAATCGGTTATCTTATTTTAGCATATTAGGTCAAAATAAGATTTATAATGTAATTAATTGTAATAGATGTCTCCTCCTTAAAAAGAGGAGACATCAACATTAGAGGATAGAGAGATTACGGGAAGGTATAGCTGGGAGTAAAGGAACTTGAATCCTTTTTGTAATATAATACTTTGACAGATGAATAAAAGACTGTTCTGAGCATTTTCTCTTAAGTTCCATTGTCTGGCGAATCTTGTGAGAAGGAAAGGGCCCACCTTCATCACAAGATTCACCCCTTAATTATTATAGTGTGTTAAGTATTATTTTTGCATTCATGCCTTGTTAATCTCTGTTTGCTGAATTTACTTATGCGTTATTGAAACTCTGTATTTGCTACTGAAACTCTGTTTCTGCTTGGTCATTGCATTGTTTCCATAAATTCGTTCATAGGTAATCAATGATTATTTTAATTGGTTTTCTAAGAGTGAGTTTGTGAAGCATGGTAATCAGAAACAGGTGCTGAAGATTCCTGCTTGAGGAATAGGGTTTTGTCTCTGTTAGAGCACAACTAGTCCTTTCCTTTACAGATTGATTTCCTTTCCTAGATTGTTCTTTTTAAAATGTAATCCAGGATTCCTTTGATCATTGTCTGCAATAGAGAGACTTTTTCTGCTGTAACTCAAAATAGAACTTCAGTTTGTTTAAAGCAAGGTGTGATTAGAATAATTAATACTGCAACTTTTCATTGCTATTGGGATTGAGCATATATAGTGTGTGATTGCCTTTGAAATAAACAAACTTCCCTGGGTTGACAATCTATGTAGCACTCGTTGTTTAAATTAATAAGCAATTAAAGTGACCAACATTTTGGCGCCGTTGCCGGAGAAGGCAATTGTAGATTTCAAAAGCATTAATGTTTTTCTTTTAGATATGTAGAATGCATGAGAGGACACAAGAAAACTAACCATACAGGTGGCAAGGGCAAAGGAGGAGGAAGAAAGACCTTTATTGACGATATCATATCAAAGGCTGAAACTTCTCAGAGGCTAAGCTCTCGGAAGCCCAAGCCTCAGCTCTCTCTCCAAACAAACTACGAAACAGAGGAAGTTGTGGGCCCTAAAAAAGTTGAGGAAATAGTAGAAGACATTGAAGAACCAGTAGATGACTTTGAGGAACCAGTTGAAGACATTGAGGAACCAATTGAATACGTTGAGAAGCCAACAGAAAACATTGCAGACAGAGCAAGTGTAGCAAGAGAACAACCACTGGAAGAGAACAATGAAGGATTATTTGGTGGAGGATAGGTAGAACCTGAAGGAAGAGATGAGAATTCTCTCTCTACCTTGGGATTTCCTATTGGTGATTTGCCCAGAGGAGCAACTCCCATGAAGAATATCCCACTTTCGGCCTTACCTAACTTCCATGGTTTATCTTCTGAAGATCCTGATGAGTTTCTTTTTGAGTTTGATATATTATGCAGAAGCTATGATTATGTTATTAATGCTAAAAAACTAAAGCTATTTCCAGCAACACTAAAAGGAAATGCACTAAGATTGTTCATTAGTTTGGGAGGCCATGTAATCACAACATGGGAACAGATGAAATAGAATTTTCTGCTCAAATATCAGGACTATTGCCGAACAAGAGAAAAAGGGGAGGAATTATTTAAGATGGTACAAAAGGAGGACGAAAATTGGAGGACTTTGTGGAAAGGCTGGAATATAATCTGCAGAGATCCAATCATCCTAATGTAAGTAAAGATATTCTTAAAACAATATTACTGAAAGGGGTGAAGGATGATTGTCTAGACATGTTAAATATGCTTGGTAAAGGGGACATATCTAAAGAATCATATGATGACATTGTTAACCTCTGCAAAAGATGTTCAAGAGGAGCTGCAAGGAATAGATCAAATAGCAAGAATAATACATATTCAAGAGTTCAGAAATCAGCTAGTGGAGGAGCAACAAGAGCTGAAATAGGTAACTTACTTGAGGAATTTAAAACTGAAATGTTAAGTTCTTTTGCTTCATAGATTGACACCTTGTAGGTTAAGAAGAAACAAGTAGAAGTAGAAGCTTCTTTGGCTATCTTTTGTTCTAAATGTAGAGAAAAACACCCACTAAGGGAATGCCCATTGGACAAAGTGCCAATTTGTACCCTTTGTGAGAGGGATCATGAAACACAACAATGTCCTTCTTTACCAGGAATAAAAGCAGCATTGCAACCAACCAAAGAAGAAGTTGAAGCATTCTACCTGTTGACACAGAGAAGGCAATGGCAACCACGAGGACAAGGTATGAATTCTAATATGCTGTTTTCTAATTATTAGAACAATTATCCTTCTTTTAATCAAGAAAATTACCCTCCCTTTAACCAGATGCAATACCCGCCCTTCAATCAAATGAATTAACCACCCATGCAACAACCAAACCCTCCCTTTGTAGATCCAGCAATGTGAACTTCTTGGCCTTCACAACAACAATCTTATTTTAATCAATGTAATCCAAATTAGAGGGGTCAGCAACTTTCGTTTCCAAACCAATTTCCTTAGTTTCAGAAATCACTCCCTCTACCATCAGGCGCTCCACCAAATAATCAAACGATGAGACCCCAGCTACCTGTACAACCAAACCCTAACCCCAATAATAAAGCTGTGCAAGTTATTGATATTCAGAACCAGCCTATACTTTCTGTTTTCCCTGCGCAATGTAATGATATTCACTTACGATCTCGGAAAATAGTTGAACCTATTATTGATGATATTACCTCTTCTGATTCTGATAAAGAAGAGACTGAGAGAAATAATTCACGTAAGGAGGTACAGCCACCCTCTAATAAGGGTGCTGAAATAGTAGAGTCACCATTCCCTGAGCGTTTAGCTTTGACTAAAATGCCTGAGCCACCTGCTTTCAATCTTCTAGGGGAATTATAGAATCTTTATGTTAAAATTCCACTTTTACAAGAATTAAGAGATGTACCAATTTATGCCAAAACTATGAGAGATATTTGTATTAAGAACCCGGGTAGGAAAGCTAAAGATCCCCCTTACAGTTCATGTTATGGGTGATCTATCAGCCTTAATGTCCGGAAAATCTCCTCCTGTTAAATATGGTGATCCCGACCATCCTACTATTACAGTTCAGATTGGAAAAACCATCATTTCATGAGTTTTGGTAGATTTAGGTGCTGCTATAAATATTATGACTCTTGAAACTTCACAACTGTTATAGCTGAAGAATGTGATAAAAAAGACACCAACCATTCTAGAATTAGCTGACCGTTCTACAATCAAACTGGAAGGAGTCATTGAAGACCTAATCATCTCAGTTGAGTCCTTAAATTACCCAGCTGACTTTGTGGTATTACAGACTAAAACAAAGTTGGGGGGACATCCTCTAATTCTGGGAAGGCCCTAGTTGGCCACAGCTGACACCTTTATCAGCTATAGATCTGGTTCAATGACAATTTCTAATGGGTGTGAAACCAAGCAGCTTACCCTCTACCCTCATGCCACACCTATGATTAATAATGATAATTTTGTATGGTTGGACTATGATGATGATGCTACTCAACCTATTTTGACTATCAGACAAGCTTTAAGCCTTAAAGATACCACTGAGGATGAAGTAATTAATAATTTTATTTGTGAACCTTCCTTGGTCACTGCTGAAACACATAATCAGTTGACTACAATTTTGAAATCTGATACCCAAGAAAAGCTTCAATCTGAAGATCTACCTCAAACATCAACCACCATCTCCTCTAAAAGCATAACAGTGGAAATCAAACCTGGCAAAACATTGAACATAAACCCCAACTTGACAGATGCTGAAACACAATAATTAATGAAGCTACTTCGTGAAAATAAGGAAGCATTCGTATGGGATTATACAGATATGAAGGGAATCTCTCCTGAATTATGTACTCATCGCATCTATATCAAGGAGGGTTTCTGACCAATTTGTCAACCTCAACGATGAATGAATCCCAATTTGAGGGAAATTGTCAAAGAAGAACTTCAGAAATTGCTTAATGCAGGGTTTATATATCCCATATCTGACAGTGAATGGGTTTATCCATTGGTAATAGTACCTAAGAAAAATGGGAAATGGAGGGTGTGTGTAGAATATAGAGCCTTAAATAAAGCCAATCAAAAGGATCACTTTCCCTTACCATTCAATGATTAGGTGTTAGATAGTTTGTCAGGGAAGAAATTATTTTCCTTTTTAGATGGTTTTAGTGGGTATAATCAAATCAAAATTGCACCCCAAGACCATGATAAGACCACTTTTACTAGTCCCTGGGGAACTTTTGCCTATAGAATTCTCCCATTTGGACTATGTAATGCTCCAGCAACTTTTCAAAGAGCAGTGATAGGAATCTTTTCTGATATGCTTAATGACTCTATGGAGATATTTATGGATGATTTTACCCCTTATGGTGTATCTTTTGAAGATGCATTACAAAACCTTGAAAAAGTACTTAAACGTTGTGTACAATCTCACCTTTCCTTAAGCACTGGAAAATGTCATATGATGATGAATGAAGGAATTGTACTTGGACATTTTATTTCATTTCAAGAAATTCAGGTAGATTCATCCAAAATATAGGTAATTCAAAACCTTCCTATTCCTAGAACACAAACTAATGTAAGAAGCTTTTTAGGACATGCAGGATACTATAGAAGATTTATCAATTTTTTTTCTAAAATAACTTCTCCTTTGTTTGTGTTACTTATGAAAAATGTTGAATTCAAGTGGACTCATCTTTTCCAGAAAGCATTTGATGAACTTAAGCATCAGCTATCTACAACTCCTATTTTAATGGGACCTGATTGGGCACTTCCCATTCATATATCCTCTGATGCTTCGGATACTGCAATTGGAGTTGTCTTGGGACAAGAGGAAAACCATCTTCCTTATGCTATCTACTTCATTAATAAGAATATGACTCTTGTTGAGCTTAATTATACAGTTACCAAAAAGGAATTTTTAGTATTCATTTATGCTATTAATAAGTTTCGACATTACATTATTGGTTACTCTACTTTTGTTCATACTAACCACTTGGCTATGAAGTATTTAATGAAAAAATCTGTCACAAATGCCCGAGTTACCAGGTGGTTATTATTATTACAAGAGTTCGATATTACAATTGTAGATCGACTAGGTAAAGAAAATGTAGTTGTTGATTTCCTTTCTCGGTTAAAAGCTGATGATAATACTCCAATAGATGATTCCTTTCCTGATGAATATTTATTTGCAGTATCTGCTCACTCACCTTGGTATGCAGACATTGCCAATTATTTGGTTGCAGGAAAGTTACCATCACACCTATCACATCGAGAGAAAAGAAAGATCATTCAACAAAGTGCTCAGTATAGCTGGATAAGTGGGTGTCTTTTCTACACAGGACTTGATCATGAAATCCAAAGATGCATTAGAGAAGATGAGGTTTATGATATATTGAAAGCTTGTCATGATGGCCCTTGTGGAGGGCATTTTGCTGATAAGAGAACAGCACATAAAATTCTCAGGATGGGTTATTATTGGCCCTCACTCTTCAAGGATGCAAAGAAATATGTTCGGGCCTGCGAAAACTGTTAGAGAATGGGTCAACCAAATCATAGAGATGAAATGCCATTAAATCCCCAGGTGATACTTGAACCCTTTGAAATATGGGCTCTAGACTTTGTAGGGCCCATTAATCCTCCATCCAATCAAAGAGTTTACATATTGGTTTGTATAGATTATATGACTAAATGGGTGGAGGCTAAAGCACTTATTAGAGCTAATGAAGAATCTGTTTTAGCTTTTCTATTTGAAGAAATCTTTGTTAGATTTGGAGTGCCTAGAGAGCTAGTTACAGATGGAGGACCTCCTTTCAATTCTCATGGTTTTAAAGCCACCCTTCAAAAATATCATATTCATCATAGAATGACTACACCATACCACCCCCAAGCCAATGGGCAGGTGGAGAGTACAAACAAAGTCATAGAAGCCATTCTAACAAAAACAGTGAAGGAAAACAGGAAGGATTGGTCTCAAAGGCTCCTTGAAGCACTATGGGCTTACAGAACTACCTGGAGGAATACTACAGGATTTTTTTCCTATGAATTGGTTTATGGTAAAATTGTTGTTTTCCCTGTGGAATTTGAAATTAAAAACTTAAGAACTGCTTTAGTTGTTAACCTTGATTTGACTGATGCACAGATAGCCAAGTTGTAGCAGCTTCAGGAATTGGATGAAAAGAGGTTAGATGCCATTCATCAAACAACTATGATCCAGCAACAAAGGACAAGGTGGCATGATAAAACCATCAAGCATAAGCAGTTCCAAAAAGGTAATTGGGCTTTATTGTATGATTCTCGGTTTGAAAATTTTCAAGGGAAACTACGTACAAGATGGCTAGGACCTTATGAAATAGATACTATTTTTCCCAATGGAACAGTAAGGCTCCTAACAATTGATGATTCTAGGACACCATTATTGGTAAATGGTCATCGACTCTATCTGTACCAGCGACCCATTTCCAAAGAGGATTTTAAGGCCACTTGCATGGCAGATTCACATTATCTTTTCTTGGGGGAGCCTGCTACCCCTCATTGCCATTAATTTCTACATTGTATTTTTAGTATTAGATTAGATTTCTTAACTAATAATCCCTGTCAAGGGCTGGCATGTTACAATTGATTATTTTGCAGATTCTAGATTTAGGAAAGGTTGATTGAAAAGGACGATCCTACTATAAGCAGATCCAAGCTTCATCTTGAAGCTCTGTCATCTCATTTCAATCCATCCATAATTCATTTCCCCATATTTCAGTAACATTTCCATCATTTCCCATGTTCCCATCATTTTTCAGCAACATCTTTCTTATTTTCCTCATCAATGAAATAGTACCTTTCAACAACATTTTCCCTATTTTTCCCATCCCATGGAATAGTATTCTTCAGCAACATTTTCTTTATCTTTCCCATTGCTGAAACACCATTCTTTATCCATTTTCCTGTTGCTGAAACACCATCCTTTACTCATTTTCCTGTTGTTGAAACATGATCTTTTACTCATTTTTCTCGTTGCTGAAACACCGTTTCTTTTTCAAAAGACATAATCACACAACATTTTCTGTCATGAAAATCACTTCTTCTATTTTGATGCTAATTCTGTCCTTTCACTACCTTCTCCTATAACTATACAGACCTATAACAGAATTATCCTCATACTCCATGACTATTGATGATCTATTGGCAACAAGCACTATATTTTTCGAAATATGGATTAAAGGTAAACATGAGGTATGTAAATATTATGTGTAAATACTATTAAACTATAGATAAATGAGAAGATTATGTCATAATTACCACGATCCCCATACATTTAAAGCTATCATTTCAGCCGTAGTTGGGGGGAATACCAAAATTATACGCCACCATTTCACAGCAAGCTAACTACCGTCATTATTTTTACCCACAAATCACGTCTTATCACCTCACCTCTGCGTTGTTACTCCATGTTACCATTTGCAAAATTTACTCTGTCCGAAGTGCGGTAACTCGATTTTTGACTGTGTATTTTACCGAAGCTGGTTAACTATGGGAGGACCTACTATTTGACATGAGCTCGGCTCGATAGCTCTACTTGAATTACATCCAGAGGTATATCAGATTTTTCAGCGGGCAGGCTGGGTAGATTATTTTCAGAGGCTTCAGGGATTCGATCCACAACAGGTCCTTGAATTTGCACGTAATTTACGTGACGGCTATTCTACTATTCAGGGAGTTCAAATTCCTACCATAGAACATGACATAGCATAGGTTTCAGGCCTGTCGGTCACTGGCATTCGATGGTTCAGCTGTAAGCATATCATTCTGAATGCACAAATGGATTTTCTCCTGCCAAGAGAACAGGTCGAGCCCAAAGGCCGGGGTGCCGGACTTCACTCATTACCACCTCCATGGCCGATGGTTGTTGAATTCGTCAAGCATTATCTCACATGTGAAGGTCGCTACCATGTAGTCTATCAGCATGACTTTGTCTTGTTAAATCATTTGAGACATGGTAGACTATTGAATATTCTGTATTATTTACTTGGGTGTCTGAAGAATATGTCACATTATTGTAGACAGTTAAAATTCCCACTCCTTTCCCTCATCCATCACCGTCTTGTCCAACTACTAATTCAGAGGGGTTTTGCTCGACAAGTTCTCCCTCATAATAATCCACCCTTGGACCCTGAGCAAGCTGTTGAAATTCCTCAGCAAGTTGCTGAAAATCCTCAAGAAGCTCTTGAAAATCCCCACGAGCAGCAACTCGATAACATTCTTGACCCCCCAAAAATCCCACCAGCAGAATCAATCAATCTAACTGACCCTCCCACCGCATTAACTCCATCCTACAATTTAGCAGAATCATCTAATCCTACCATTCATATTCCTAGTGATGACTCTGAAGATAACCTTCCCATCGCTATGCTAAAAAGAAAAAGGCAAAGTAAGACCGCTTTCCTACCAAAAAGGCGAACGAGGGCCTCAACCAAAGAAGCTACCATTTCTGATAGCCCTCTCCCTCAGAAGAAACCCACTCGAAAAAGGAAAACCACTACTCTCCCTGCCTTTTTACCCCAAAGACGAATGAGGGCGTCAACTGAAGCGACAACTATTGCCACCACCCTAAATTCCCCACCAATTCATCTAAAACCCCATACCCCACCACAGTCCCAAGACCCCGAATCTTTACCTGTCTCACCCTCGGGCATTGAAACACAAGAACTAGATGCCCAGGATTTTACGACATCATTTCTTTTAGAGCAAGTAGCTGAAACACAAGAACCAGCTACTCATTTAGCAGCTGCCACACAAGAACCAACTGCTGATCCACAAAATCCAGATGCCCAGGATGTTTCACAACAGGTAGCTACCACACAAGAACCAACTACCCATTTAGTAGCTGCCTCACAAGAACCAACTGCTGATATACAAAACTTGGATGCTCAGGATGTTGTACAACAGGTAGCTGTCACACAAGAACCAACTACCCATTCAGTAGTTGTCCCACAAGAACCAGCTGCTGATATACAAAACCTGGATGCTCATGATGATGTATATGACATAGCTACCACACAAGAACCAACTACTCATTCAACAGCTACCATACAAGAACTAGCTGCTAATACACAGAATATGGATACTCAGGATGCTACTCATTCAGTAGCTGCCACAAAGGAACCAGTTACTGAGACTGTGACTGATACACAAAGCCCAGTCACCCTGGCTTCCCTTTTACAGGAAAACAAGTTTTTAAAGTTAGAACTTGAAGCCTATAAGCAGGAATTAGTAATGGCAAGGGAAGCCTATGACAGAGAGCTTAATTTGTACACTTTAGCCCATGCAACATTAACGACCGAGAAAAGTGCAGAGAAAGATCAATATAAGGAATATATGTGCAACCAATGTGGTAATATTTATCATCAAGCAGGGTATAAAGTAGTTGAAATTCCATTGCCTAGAGCCTCCCCTGCATCCACCTCTTCTGCAATCAAAGAGGAATGCCCTACTGTTACACAAGAACCAGTAGGGCCTTCAAAAATCAAAGAGGAACGCCCTACTGCTACACAAGAACCAGTAGGACCTTCAAATTTTTTTGAAAAAGAGGTCAAACCACAAATACCTCGGCCTACTGTGCCAGTTAAAGCTGAAGATCAGGTACCTCAGTCTACAAATATAGTTTTTACTCATACTGACAGTATTGAACAACAAATTGATAAGTGGAAGAAAGCATATGTTATGTCACAAGATAAGATTTTGCAGGAGCATAAATCACTTTGGCAGAATCATATATACTCAAATTGGGAAGCCTTAGAGCAAGTACTCTAGCAGTCTCGTGCACAGAGGAAAGAGAATAAAGAGCTAAAGAGTAAATTGTTCCTTATGTTTGATCTTGTTCACAAATTATTAGCTGCCAGGAAACCATCTTCCAATTATTCGCTTTTTCTTGCAGAACGCCTAGCGTTCTTTCAGATAAAAGAAATTAAAAATGGGAAACCTCATGAAGTATCTACACCTGAGCAGTTTGTGGAAACTTTCACAGAAGCATCTACCACTGATCAACATTTTCTCTGTGAATTGTATCTATACAATGAGGCTATCCCTGAAAACAGAAAGATCAATCTCAACCCTTTGGTTGGTGATGTTCAGATCAGGGCATTTGTCTCTTTCCTGGCCAATCAGATTACATGGTAGACTGCCTTCCTTGCAGCAAAGCACAATGAGGACAACCGCCTCCTGTGGATTCGATCAGAGCCACAGAATCTTGCCATGTTCATTTGGGAATATTCTCAATTCTTGAAAGAACCAGGGATGGGTGAGCACATCAGGCAACTACAAGCAACAGTGCTACAGGACTGCCAACATTTTGTTAAGACTAAGCAAGTTGCTACCTTAAAAGCAAACAACTTATTCTGGTAGCAATCCTCTAAGGAAAGGCAGGAGTATAACCCCTTTAGTCCCACTAATCTTGAAGCAGCAATCTCAAGGGTACCTGACTATATCAGATGTGTTCAGCAATCTGCTGAAAAATGGATAGGATATCATTTTCGTTTTCCTCTTCTATGGATGCCATCACAAGAATATAAGGCACATTACAGGTTGACTAAAAAGGAAGAAGCAGCAGCATGGCAGAAGATACAAAATGTGCACGGGTTCAGAGATTTAGCTGACAATACCTTCTATAGTTACTGCCTAAGTAATTTGCACTCCAAAGCCCAGTACCCTGACTCGGATTCAAAGTAAAAGTTGCATGAGGACATGCAACCCTTTCAGTTGGGGGGGATGTTAGGACTCTATATTGTCCCTTTTTGCTCACATATTTTGTTATCTTCCATCCTTTTTCAAACCATAATTAAAGCCCATGTTATTACTTTAATCCATTTTCCAAGGTATATAACATATCTTCTCATTACTATATGTTTGATTTATTTTACATATAATTTTACATTTCCTTCGTAATTAATCACAAATCGGATAGTTGCTGAAACAGTTTTGAAGACTGTAGATTTATCACCGCGGTCTACATTGCTGAAACAGTTTTGAAGGCTACAGATTTATAATTGCGGTCTACATTGCTGAAATAGTTAAACCAATGCGCAAATCACGTTGCTGAAACAGCTCGTGATTTGCATTTTTAGATTTGGCAGCAACAGAAAAGGATCATCGAAGGAGCTGTTACATGGACCATAACAACTATATTCCAAAGTTAGGCATTGTCACAACCATTGCAACAGCATTTTGTTAATGGAAGAATCAGTTATCCTATTTTAGCATATCAGGTCAAAATAAGATTTATAATGTAATTAATTGTAATAGATGCCTCCTCTTTAAAAAGAGGAGACATCAACATTAGAGGGTAGAGAAATTACGGGAAGGTCTAGCTGGGAGTAAAGGAACTTGAATCCTTTTTGTAATATGATACTTTGACAGATGAATAAAAGACTGTTCTGAACATTTTCTCTTAAGTTCCATTGTCTGGGAAATCTTGTGAGAAGGAAAGGGCCCACCTTCATCACAAGATTCACCCCTTAATTATTGTAGTGTGTTAAGTATTATTTCTACATTCATGCCTTGTTAATCTCTGTTTGTTGAATTTACTTATGCGTTATTGAAACTCTGTATTTGCTGCTAAAACTCTATTTCTTCTTGGTCATTGCATTGTTTCCATAAATTCGTTCTTAGGTAATCAGTGATTATTTTAATTGGTTTTCTAAGAGTGATTTTGCGAAGCATGGTAATCAGAAACAGGTGCTGAAGGTTCTTTCTTAAGGAATAGGGTCTTGTTCTCTGTTAGAGCACAACTAGTCCTTTCCTTTGTAGATTGATTTCCTTTCCTAGATTGTTCTTTTTTAAATGTAATCCAGGATTCCTTTGATCATTGTTTGCAATAGAGAGATTGTTTCTGCTTTAACTCAAAGTAGAACTTCAGTTTGTTTAAAGCAAGGTGTGATTAGAATAATTAATACTGCAACTTTTCATTGCTTTTGGGATTGAGTATATATAGTGTGTGATTGCCTTTGAAATAAAAAGACTTCCCTGGGTTGACAATCTATGTAGCAATAGTTTTTTAAATTAATAAGCAATTAAAGTGACCAACAAGACCACTAAAAAAATCAAAAATAAATAAATTATATCATAATGGAATCTGCATTGTACTTTGCATTGGCCTTAAATTTAAATTGCATAAAAGTGTGAAGTTTACAATGGTTCTTATACTTATTGTGTGGCATCAACCTCACCTTGTACATCGTAGTATTTTTCTTTGTAAGATTCGTCAATATATTTCCATTAATAGCAAAATATATTATAATGAGATTTCTTCATACACCAAAAAGGTAATGAGGGAGATCATGTCTTCAACTAGGTATAACCACTAGACACCATTACTATCAAAGGTCAAAAATTACAAAGGTGAGACTATCCTCAGCCAATGCAAAACAAGAGAACTACAACAAAAATGCTTACAAACAAATAACCTCCATTTCGCTCTGAAATAGACCCAAACAAAAGCACAAAAATGTGCTCTGTAATAGCATTTCATCAAAAAAACAACTTTGTTGACAATCCATAAAATAAACTTAGGTAAAAAAACATATGCCAACCAAAAGAAATAACTAAAGTGATACCCTTGGTGGACTGATAGTCTGATATGATGATGAGAGAGAGAAAGTAGAAGAGTTGGCGTGAGGAGAGGTTTGAGCAGGAGCAATGATGACTGCAAACACCTCCCATTGATCATTTGAGTCAATATCTAATTCAGATGCCACAAACCGCTCCACCCTAGTCAGCCTGACCATAATGTCATCCAAGTTGTAGAGAATATCCCTTAGAATTCTTTTGATTTCCACCTGACTTACAAACAACTTATAATTGTCAACCTGCTTATCTCGTATGACCATACCTAGCAGTGTTTCCAACTGATGGTGCAAACTAATAGAATGAAGGAAATGAAGCCTTTCACTTGCATAATTTCCCTAGGTCTAAAACCCATTTGAGGTTGTTGCCTCCAACCTCTGAATCAAAGAAGTATATACAAACCCCAAATTCCTTGGCCTCTAAGTGAAGAATTTACTTCCTCACTTCGAGAGGAGCTAATTCGAAATGGTTGGCCACATACTCCCATCCAAACAAATGCTAACATCACGATGAAGATGAACCTGAAGCACCGCCACAACAACTAGGAAATCTTTGTTGAGGGGCCATAGCTGCATATGAACTCTAGATGTGAAGGGAAATGGAAATTCTTGAAAGTAGAGGGATGGGGATACACAATGTGAAGGGAGGGTAGGACCGTTGCACTAGGAAAAAAATAGGCATTATAGAGACAATAGGGACCAAATTATGTGGCCGAAGAAGGCAGATTAGGAATCCACGATGCTTGCAAACATGAAACAACCTTGACTTCCTTAAACCCCAACCTTTGAATGGACAGAAAGCAAGAAAGGGAAGAAACTTTAGGGCCATTGTAGTTATATCATAGAAATAGCAATTATCAAAACCAAGTGGAGAAGGTACTCGGATACCATACTCCGCAAACCAACACAAGACAACTAAAAAAAATTAGAGCAGGGTCAGAACTTTGAGATGATGCAGTGGGTAACATGACTGTTAGTTCGAATGCAAGCTCAAGCCCCAAGTTATGTTAAAAGAGCACAAAGAAAATTGACCCTTACAGTAATTGACCAAACGATGGAGCAAGAAACAAACCACTGAGTGATTAAATAGAGAACAAACATAAGAAATCAAAGGAGAGTGAAAAGAAACAAAACCTTCTTGTGGTCCAGAAGAGACCACCCTTGTCATCCATGCACAACTTGATGATTGTAATTTTTCACCAGCAAAAACCATACCATAAACATGTCGCCACCTTGGAACCTTAACCATGTATATATAGCAGGATGAGGACATGAGAGGCCAGAGTCGTTGTGTGAAGTAAGCAGTGGGTATGAGCATCATGGCAAGACAGGTGTACGACAGGGCACAATACTTAACTATCCCAAAAATATTAAGAAGTATATGCTCTTAAATGAGCTCTACATTTGTGTCAGGAAATTCTCTGCCCGTAGCCAACCCTCCATGTGTGAGGCTACCCATCTCAGGCATTAAGGAATGGATTTTGTTTCCAAAGCAAATTTCGTATCTGGATCCAAATGCACTCACTTGCATGCATTTAAGTCGACAGGCTCTGAGTAGGTGATACAAGGGCTATAAATGGTGAGGATGCCATGCAAGGAGCATGCAATGCTAGGTGGAGAGAAAGGATCTCAAGCCATGGCCTGCCACCCCGTTTTCCATACATTTGATCGACATGTTAATCATGCTAGACAGAAAACTTAAATCTTGGTACCACCCCATCGGGGAACCTTGTACATCATAGTTAACCTAATGTACTTACCCACATATTTCATATTGGATTGTTTAAATCTTAGCTTGAACATAATATATATACAAGGGTGGCAAGTTAAGACCATTGTTGCGTGGTGAGTAGGGTAATTAAATCTTAATATGGTTTCCATTACACAAAAATTATGTGGACACAAATACAAATGAGGGTGAGTATGACTATTCTTAGACCATTTATTGATATAAACAAAATCCCCCAAATGGAACACTACCAATTTTTGAACCTACAAAATGTTGAGATGGACACAAAACCTAATTTTCCTATTCTTATTATAAAAAATGATTTATTTAAAGTTCAAGTGAGAACCCTAAAAAATTGTATGGCAAGCTTATGTGAAGGTTTCTCCATGTGATATAATAAATCATGGCTTTTGTGACTGTTTTAACCATTTATTTTGTGGAAAATTAAGTAGTTGATGTATTGCTAAAATTAAGTGGATTTTAGATGTGCGTTGTTATATTTATGGTATATAGGGAGGATTTTTGGGAATTTTTAAATTTAAAATAGTGATGATTTATAATTATTATACATTGGTTGTTGTTGAAATTGTTTATAGCAAGCCATATATAAAGTTAAAGTTTAATTATGTAGTAAATTTCCTAATACTTGTGGAAATCCAACAATATAGAAATGAGAGCATAATTCAACAATATAGAAAATCAATACTCTCATTGATTTGAGACTCTTATTGATTTTTTAACAATTTAAGTTGATGTAAAATTGGACAAAATTCTCAAAACTTGAATTGTTGTAGAATTATAATCATACTAAAATTTCTTTCAAGACATATCATACTTATATGGAAAGAGGGTCTTTTATACTACAATATTAACTTTCTTCATATTTGTGAACAAGTGTGGATATAACAACTTTTTTGTAGGGATACAATGGCATTGCAAAAACATTTTCAAATATTATTATTATTATTATTATTATTATTATTATTATTTTAAGGTCATGACCAAGTTAGACACCAAATTGGTGTATGAAATCCCCTTGTTTGTGGGATAATGGACTCTGACTCTGACTCTGCAGAGCGATTTTATTCCTAAATTCTATAAAGGTGTACATACTCTACCCCTTCTAGATTTGAACATGTGACTTCTTACAAGGAAACATATGTTCTTAACTATTAAGCTTCAACATTGCCAAGAAAACCCAAAATATATTTTTTCACATTCATAATAAACCTTCAATATAAATGAGTACAACTCACTCAATATGATTTGAATTCAGTGAATATTAATATGAAACTATCTAATTACTTATCAACACTAAAATAACTAATTAAAAGATTTCCAAAATATAATTTTATAAAAATAACTAAGTGATATAAATATCTTAATAATAAAAGCTTTTCAAAATATATTTTTATTAAAATAACTGACCCATACAAATATTGACTAAAAAGTCAAACCTGAAACTCTCAAAATAAACTTCTATCATCTTATATTTTTTTTTTTTGTCAAATAAGAGTGGAACCTTCTATTAACCGTAAGAGTGCTTACATATGTTACAAGTATTTACTAGTGCAAAGACCAACACCAGACAAACCCAATGCTAGTATACAACCAACAGGGTCCACAGGTCTCAAGATCAAACATCTATCCACAGAGTTACAACTATTTTTAAGCAGAAAACTTAAGAAATATATCACTCGAGAAGCAAGATCCTTTCCGATCACAATGCACCATAATGTGCTTTTACTAAATTCTCAAATACAAATAGACTGTGAAGACTACCGACCCTAAAAAACATACAAAATCGCTCCAAAAATCTCTATTTTGTTTGCCCAAGCCCAAACCTGAATGCGCAATCCCCACCGTCCCCGCCTCCTTTCCATCCGTCGATCAAAAAGCCTCTAATCAAGAGAGTTGCATGGAGGTCCAGCACCGTCGATCAGAGTCTATTTGATCCAACAAGTCAACCATGATTTCGCCCCGACCACTAGCGCAATGAATAACGAGAATCCGGACCTGAAAAAGATTATAGTAATTCACTCTAAAGGATTTCGGGTCCAACCATAGGTTTATCGGTCGAGCTCTTTCCGGCTCGAAAACTGTAGGATGCGCCATCAATCAACGCCTATTTGATTCGACGGCTCACCACGATTTTGGCCCAAGTCACAAGCACGAAGGAAAACAAAAAACTGGACCCGAAAAAGAATAGAGCCCTTCAGTCTAAAGGATTTTGGGTCCAACCAAGCGGTTAACGGACGATCACTTTCCGGCCCGAAATTCGATGGATGACAGAAGCAAAAGAACCTGTGGACTGCGACCATTCAACTTGCGAACTAGTTAAGTGGCATTTAACTTCCGCAGGTCTCCTCAGCGTTGTTGATCCATCATGTCGATCCAACGATCCAGATCGATCCCTTTAAACCTGATCCACCCGAGTTTGAAAATAACTTCGTTGTCCCGAGTTTGGACATAACTCCGTTGGACCCAACGAACTGTATATTCACTTCACTTCTTCGAATCGCTTTTCCTTGGGAAAGACTGCAACCCACATATCTCCTCTCTCTTCACCTTTCTCTAATCTTCCTCCTTCTCACTGCTAAAGATTTGGAATAGTTCCATGTCTTTTGCAGCTTGACAGAGATAATCATCACACAGTTTGCCTGGGGGTATCGACTCCCAGACATGCCTAGTGCAGCCTTCCTTACTAATCACTCCTTCATTTGTCAGACGATCAGCCAACCCATTTGCGTTTCTTTTCACATGGACAAAGTTAACAGTTCTCAAGGTGTGCATGTGGGTAGTATATGGTGAAATACCTGTGATAGCCTCCAATGTTTTGACACTTTTTCGGGTGCCGTTCCATTGCACATTTTCTTGACCGCTTTAATGATCAATTCCAAATCAGCTTCAATGATGACATTGTGTAAATTTGAATCCACTAGGAATTCCAGGCATTGCTCTAGGGCCATGAGTTCCGCCATATTATTAGAGGCCTTCCCCAAGTGGCTATGAAAGATCTCCTTTATGCGTCCCTGCTCATCTCTTATAACACCCCCAAAACCAGCTAACCCTGGGTTGCCCTTAGATGCTCCGTCTATATTGACTTTTAAGAAACCATGTGGAGGAGGCTTCCAAATATTCATATCTGCATTTATTTGGCTCACACCCTTGTTTATGCCCTATGGAACTATTGCCTGGAGACCCAAATGCAGTAGTATACAAGCATCCTAGGGTAGAGGAGGGTCCTCAGGAAATTTCCCCAACAAACTTCTAACTACGTCTTTAAGCTGCATTAAAATTTGATCAATTATGTGCTGGGGCATGCTTGTTTTGTTCTTGAAGATCCTACTATTGTGTTCTTTCCAAACATCCCAGATGACAAAGCCTAGAATCAAAGTCCAGGCTTTATTGATGATTTCATTTCTTGAGGCGTTTTTCCTCCAATTCTTCAAAGTGTTGGAGATGCTAAGTCTATCCCTATTAGTGTGCCTAAAGACCGAGGCCACCCACTCCCACATGGCGGAGGTGAAAGGGCAGAGGTTGAGTAGGTGATCCATCGTCTCCTCTTGTGAGCCACATAGGTAACATTTGGATGGGCTAGTAAAACCTCTTTTTAGGAGATTCTACCAAGTTAAAATTTTCTTTTGTTGAACTAGCCAAATGAACAACTTTATTTTCATCCACTGGGGGTTCTGCCAAAGATTCTTCCAAACTAGATCAGGGTTTTGGTAGTTAAACCCTATTACTACTGATTTAGCTTCTTTGAGGCTGAAGTTTGCTTCGGTGTTCCTTCCCCATCTTAGTTGGTCAGACAAGGAGGATACCAAAATATTCCTTTGCTCTAAATCCTGAGCAAGGGAATCTGCCTAGGCCTTCAAAGGGCTCTCTTCACTGTGGCCTAGATCCTTCCATATTCTTCGTTTACCGTTGTTCCTTACCTCGTCCCAGAAGTCACTTACCATAAGTAGACCTTTGTTGTCGGTATCATTCTTGAGAGCTTCTAATTCGTCCTTATATAAAATGGGTTCCTGTTGCCAGTTATCCTCCCAAAATCGTGCCAAGTTCCCAGCTCGGACCTCCCAGAAACTATGCTATTGGAAAATACCTTTATTTTCCCAAGCAAGGTCCCAAATGTGGGAGCCCTTAATATTCCCTGACATTCAAATATGATCCTTCTCCTACCAATTCTTTGCATATTTTGTTTTCCAGAGTTTTTCCCAAGGGGTTACCAATTCCTTGAGCCACCTCCACTAGAGTTTAGCTCTCGAAACTCTACTGACGGTTTCAGGGTCATGAAGCCCCAAACCGCCATGAATCTTGGGTTTGCAGATCTTGTCCCAGGCTACCAAAGCCCATTTCTTTTTCTCTTCTCCTCTACCCCATATAAAATTTCGTTGAATGCTCCTGATCTGTTGCATAACTCATTTAGGAGCAGGAAGAGCAGAGAACATGAATATAGGAATTGCCTGCAAGACAACCTGTGTGAGCACAAGGCGTCCCACCAAATTTAAAGACCTGCATGTCCATTTTTTGATCTTGTCTTGAAGTTTATTTATTATCAGCTCCCACACTCCCTTGCTTAGAGGTTTGTCTGTAAGAGGTATGCCCAGGTACTTGGAAGGTAACTGGTCCCTTTGAAACCCAAGAACTCTGGTGATGTTTCTCTGAATAGCAATGTCAGTATTGAAGAAAAAAAAATTGATTTGTTCAAGCTTACCTCTGTGTCGACTACCATAGCAAATTCGTTTAATATTTGTTTGATCGCTCTGGATTCCCTGACCGTGGGTATACCCTGTAGCATCATGTCATCCACAAATTGTTGATGAGTATTTGCTGCTCCATGCAGGGTAAGTTTGATACCCTAGATTCTTCCTTCAGCATTTCCCATTTTGATCGCTCTACCTAGCCCTTCCATCATGAGAACAAAGAGGAAGGGTGAGAGTGGATCACCTTGTCTGAGACCTCTGGAGGGTATAAAAGTTCTTGAAGGAGCGCCATTAAGCAGGATGGAAAAATTGGTTGTGGAAACCAGTGCCATGACCCATCTTATCTAGTTGTGGTCGAAGCCATAGGCTCTTAGTACTGCCCTTATATAAGACCAACTTAGCTTATTGTAAGCTTTCGCCAGGTCCAGCTGAATGATCATACCCACTTGCCTGTTGCTTTTGAGAGAGTGTACCACCTCATGAGCTTGGATGATGTTATTGAGGATCTATCTTCCTTCCACATAGCTAGTTTTCTCCTCTGAGATGAGAGCTGGTAAAAGGGGCTTGAGTCTGTTGGCAATTACTTTGTAAATATTTTTGTACACCACATTACATAAATTTATGGCTCTAAAACCATCCGGAGTCATGGCTTTTTCCTGTTTTGGGATCAAATCTATGAAGGAGGCATTAAGAGCCTTCAGAACTATTTTGGATCTTCTTGAGTCTTCCACCACCTCTAGGATATCCTATTTGACTGTTTTCCAACAAGCTGTGAAGAAGTCTACATTGAACCCATCCAGGCCTGGAGCTTTTCCATTTTGCATTTCATTGATCACTTCACTAACCTCCTCTTCCGACACTGGCCTGTTAAGATTATGGTTGTCTTCTCTGGTAACCAGCCGAGGGATGTACTGAGTGAAATGGTTAATGAACCTAGATCTGTCCACCAGAGGCTCCTCTGCTATGCTGAGGAAATGTTGAACAAGGACAAATTCCATTTCTTTGTGAGAGACGAGTTCTATCCCTTGAGAATCTTTGAGTTTTGTGATTCTGTTATGTGCCCTATGATCCATGGTGGATTTATGGAAGAACTTCGTGTTTCTTTCTCCCTCTCTAATCCACTGCACCCACGATTTCTGTCTCCAGAAAATCTCCTTTTGCATGCACCGATCTTCCCATTCTTCCTACAGAGAGTTGGCTAGTCTTTTCCGCTCCTCGGTAAAACCATCTATGATGATGATCTGATTGATCTCCTGGAGTTTTTGCTCAACTTCTCTTTTGGTTTTGAAAATGTTACCAAATTCCTTTTTGTTCCAATCTTTAAGCCTGGATTTGATGTGTTTAAGTTTCTGTTGGAGCAGGAACATTCTAGTGCCTTGAATGTTTAGATCCTCTCTCCACCATTTGTTAATATTGCTGGTGAATTCAGGGTGCGAGAGCCAAGCATTTTCAAACCTGAAAGGTCTGTTTCTTGGTAAACAAGTGGCTTCTAGCTGTACAAGCCAATGATCTGAGCCCCCAAAGGGAAGAATAGAAGCTGACATGGCAGGACCTGAAAGAAAGAGGTCCTCTAAAATAATAAATCTGTCTAGCTTGGAGGCAACTTGAGAAGCCCCTCCCCTCTTATTGTTCCAGGTAAAGGTACCATTTATTGTTTTAGTGTCCACTAACCCCATGTTCATTATGAAGTTCTGGAAGGCAATGGAGTCTCTGCCTAGATGTCTGATACCACCTTTTTTCTCTGTAAGAGATCTGATCATATTGAAATCTCCTGCAACAATCCAGGGTACATTAGGGTGTCTCACTCTTAGCTCCTCAAGGGAGGTGAGAAGCTTGAGTTTGTCTTCTTGCTTTTGAGGTCCATAGACATTTGTGATCATGTAAATCTCCGGATCACCTAAAGGTTGACACACCAAAGAAAGATAGTTCCTAGATGCTTCAACATCCAGGATTCCAAATTTCTGGGGATCCCAGAGCATAAGAATCCCCCCCGCCGAGTTGTTTGCTTTAACCTCTAGATATTCATACTTGATTAGCCATTTTTTATGTATTTCTCTGATCTTTTCCATCGAACATTTTGTTTCTTGAATAAAAACCATATCTGGTTTTTCTTCTTTTATTCTGTTACTAAGATTTCTTTGTTTTCTTCTATTTCCTATGCCTCTAATATTCCAGGTTGTAAGCTTCATTAAGAAAGGTTTGTAAAGGAATAACTGGTGAGATCTCTCATCTTACCTGAGTTAATCATGAGTTTTCCACATTCGTTCAGCAGCTCATTCTGTCTTTTTCTTCCTCTTTTCCTGCCTGGGTTCTTGGGAGATTGTATCTATGTCTCCTCCATCATTTTGACCCCTCTATGTTCCTAGCTTTCATGGTTTCTTTTGACTCCAGAGCCCTTTGATTGTGATCTCCATAGGAAGAGCTGTTGAACCCTATCAAATTCCTCTTGTGGTAGGGAGTCCACTCCTTTGGTTGTCCCTTGTTACAGAAACTTTTCTAGATCTAAATTCTTGCTTTCTAAAATCTCCTGCAATTCATGGTCCTCCATTCTAGCCTCACTTGGAGTCATCTCATGGTCCCTACTTATCTCCATATTACTTGACAGATCATCCTTTTGCTGGTTGTTTCCTATGATATCTTCCATGCTAGCATCCCTTTCCTTCTCAGTGATAATGTTCTTCGATTCCTGATTTGTTTCTTTGTTTCCATCTTCATCTTCTAGGATCTTGAAACCATTGTAGCTCGATTTTCTTTCCTCATTAATCTTCTTTTGAGGCCTCTTCCCACCTTTCCCTTTGCCCCCAACCTTGGTGAAACCCTCGGGATTTTTATCCGAGGTGGTTTTTACGTTTCTCTCCAAATTGTTTGTTGGGTAGTCTCTGTATAGATGCCCGTGTTCATGGCATTTGCGGCACCTAAATGGGATATGTTCACATTCCACCGCCTGCACCCATTCTTCATCATATACTTCTAAAATTATCACTTCCGGAAGTGCCCCAGATAGGTCCATTTCCACACATATCCGAGCGAAGGAGGTATATTTACCTTTCAGAGTCGCTTCTGAGATCTTTAGAAAATGCCCCAACTTGTTGCCTATTGTTTTCAGAGATTTCGGTAGCCAATAATCCAGAGGAAGGGAGTATAGTCTAATCCATACCGATACCGATGTGAATGTTTCACGTTCTGGGACAAAGTTCATCATCCATGGCCGCATGTAGAGGCCTGCAGCTGCGTAGAAATATGGTCCTCCTTCGAAAACTCTGTCTTTATCCTCTAGGCTTGTGAACACCACCGTGAAGAAGCCCTTAGATCCCAGATGAAGGTTTATTTCCCCCTTTGGTTTCCAGTGGCTCCTTATCCATACATGCAGTGCCCTCTTCGTCGGCCATATCCCCATGAATTTGCATATAACTGCATATTCCGCCATGTGATCTCTGTGCGCTTGTAGCGCTGGGTCACTTAAAATGACCCGGGGAATGATGTTCAACTTGGGTTTGCAGACCCCAGTTGTACTCATAGAAGCAGTTTTCTGACTGCTACCCCCTGTCTTCTTTTCCTTACTAGCTTCCTGCTTATCTCCTTCCTGTTCTAGGGGTCTATTTTTTCCCAGTTTTTCTGTGTTGATTGCCTCTATTGCCATTTCCAAAGGTTTCTTAAAACACTGCTTTCTAGTGTCCTTGCTTCTGTCCATCACTATTTGACTGTAGGAGGGAGCAGCACTCCCCCCTGCACGTCCCGCCATGGTACCCAACTTCAGAACCCTAACGCCAACCCTAGATCAGTTTGCATAGCTCCGTCACTGTCCCTTTTCTTATATGCAATATTAGTTTCACATCAACTTTATCAACTTATCACTAAACCATAACTCATATAATGTAAACTTAAATCATAACTAAAATAATATAAACTTAATTTTTTAATAAGATAAAAATTAGTAATGTCTTTGGGATTAATCACATCATTAAAATTTAGTCGACATTTCAAACCAACTAAATGGTTCATAATTGAGTAAGTGCTAGATTCTGACCAGCTCTTCATGATTCCATTTGTCTCTCCCTTTTTTTTTACATAATAAATATTCTATTTTAACCTTTGTAGTATAATAAATATATTAAGTTCTTATAATTTAATAAATCAAATCTAAATTTAATTCTCAATATTATTTGTATTGTTTGTAAAATTATTTGTTCACTGCATATTACTATTTCTGAATCCTTATAACTTTATTATTTAATTTTTGTAATATTATAAATTAATTAATTTAATATATTTAATTAAAATAAATAAACTCCTTACAACTACTTTATAACTAAATCATATTTTGTAACTTATTACTAACAACTTATAATATTATTTTAATTAATTTAATAATGATTTTTGCTATATTATAAATTAATATATAATTAAGATAAATAAATTCCTAACAACTACTTTATAACTAAATAACTAATATTTTAGTAAATAATTCTTAACAAACAATTTATAATATTATTTTATTTACTTTAATTACTAATGTCTAGTTTCCAAATGACTAATTCTTAGCAATGATGCATCCATGCTATTTATTCTTGAAGATCGATCAAATTTTTCACCTTTGTCATGAGGATCAACCCCATTAGTTAATTCAAAACTTAACCCAATCCTAATAATATGATTAATCCAAAAAACATGTACTATTTATAATATAAATCACAAAAATCTTATTAGGATTAAAAAAAAAAAACTTTACAATGTTTACCTCCTATCATATAGTTTCCGAACATTTTTTTTTAAATAACATATAGATTATATTCTATCTAAACTCAATATAGTAACTTGTAAATAAGCCCCAAAGGGTAGTTTAACTGGTTGGGTCCTCGTTGTTAAAGCACTTTTTGTTATTGAGAGGTCATGGGTTCAATTCTCTTGACACTTTCGAGGTCAAACTCCATGTTGAGTGGACAAGTAGTCATCCCTTTAGATGGATCTACCCAGTGCTAATATTCCATGAACGTAACAATCATCCATACCCATTCCATGAATGTAACAATCACCCAGACTCCATGTTGAGTGGACAAGTAGTCATCCCGTCCCTTTAGATGGATCTACCCAGTACTAATATGTTGAGTGGACAAGTAGTCATCCCTTTAGATGGATCTACCCAATACTAATATGTTGAGTGGACAAGTAGTCATCCCTTTAGATGGATCTACCCAGTACTAATATTCCATGAACGTAACAATCACCCATACCCTCCATGAACGTAACAATCACCCAGACTCCATGTTGAGTGGACAAGTAGTCATCCCTTTAGATGGATCTACCCAGTACTAATATTCCATGAACGTAACAATCACCCATACCCATTCCATGAACATAACAATCACCCATACCCGGCACCAATATTCCATGAACGTAACAATCACCCATCCCAATGTTGAGTGGACAAGTAGTCATCCCTTTAGATGGATCTACCTAGTACTAATATTCCATGAACGCAACAATCGTCCATTCTTTACATGGATCTACCCGTAGCAATCACCCATCCCTTTACATGGATTTACCCGATATCAATATTCCATGAACTGGATCTACCCGGTACCAATATTCCATGAACGTAACAATCACCCATCCCTTTACATGGATCTACCCAGTACCAATATTCCATGAACGTAACAATCACCCATCCCTTTACATGGATCTACCCGATACCAATAGTCCATGCACTGGATCTACCCAGTACCAATATCCCATGAATGTAACAATCACCCATCCCTTTACATGGATCTACTCGGTACCACTCTTCCATGAACTGGATCTACTCGGTACCAATATTCCATGAATGTAACAATCACCCATCCCTTTACATGGATCTACCTGGTACCAATATTCCATGAACATAACAATCACCAATCTCCAAACTTTGTAAACCAAAAAAAATGTAATTCATTTAAATAAAATTTAAATTTAGTAAAAAAAATGTAAATCATTTAAATCACCGATCTCCAAACTTTGTAAACAAAAAAAATGTAATTCATTTAAATAAAATTTAAATTTAGTAAAAAACTGTAAATCATTTAAATAGAATTTAAATTTAGTAAACGGCATTAACATTGTTAATCCCACCACTTAAATTACCTTAATAAACTTCTCCAATTAATAAACTTATCAAATAAAATTAGATTTAAAAAAATAAATTAAAATATATATTCATTTGAAAGGAAAAAGAAATTATTTTAACATCCACAGTGCTAAAAAAACTTATAACACAGAGTACTTCATCTACTTGATGTATTGATTTTTTAAAAACTTATAAGACAGAGTACTTCATCTACTTGATGTATTGATTTTTTATTTTTATTTTTAATTTTTGGGTTACTTTTTGCTTTGGAAAAAAATAAATTAAATTTTGCTTTTAACGACTTTGCCACGTTGACTCTGTGAACTTGCTTGTGTGCTTCGAGTCTTCATCTTGCGCTTATTTCTATATTATCTAGGAAGGCGTTAACAATTCCATACACCGTGTGGAAAATATTTGGAAAATCAAACCATTTCTCCATACATCGTGTGGAAAATATTTGGAAAATCAAACCATTTCTCCATACACCGTGTCGAAAATTAAGGGTCGTCCACCTCAAGCTTCCGCACTCAACGATTTCACTTCGGGAACATCACCCACCGACAGTCGTGAAAATAAATTATTTTATTAAATCGTCATGTGACGACAATCAATTTTGCATTTGCCTTGCCGCGTCAACATGGGCTAAATTTGACAAGTCGATTTCGAAATCCGAGAATAACTTAACCGTAGGTTAAATTTGATAAAATGAGTTCAGAATCCGAGAGTAACTTAACCATTGACCAGAGAATTGAAAAGACAATCAGAGAAAACAACATGTAGCCACTTCATTTTTCCTCTCACAATGATCTAAGAAATTAAATTAAGCCAAAAAAAAATGGGTGAAAGTAATTATGAAACGAATATTCTTATCTTTCAATTAAATCTAATAAACAGAACAATAAATTATGTATTGACAATGTTGTAACAACTTCCCATCAATAAATTAATAAAATGTCGTGACCGATATGGCTGAATCTCGCACGGCACCGTTCCTTGTCAACAGAATTTTTGTCAGATTGCATGTCACGGTAGATGACATTGCGACGAGATAAGAGGGGCATATTCGCCGACTCGTATGATATTGGTGAATTTTTTTATGTTTTTTTGTGGGTTTCTGCAAAGATGTGTGCTAAATCCTTGTGCGCACAATATCAAAATTTCCTGTTTATAAATCTGCGTAAATTAATATGATACCATGTGCCCATAAGGATTCCAAAAAACATGTACTATTTATAATCCTAATAATATGTTTAATCCAAAAAAACATGTACTATTTAAACAATGAGGGATTTTATTAATTTTTATGATAAAAATTTGCAAACGAAGGGAGATTCAAACACGATTTGCAAAACAGTGAGAATTTTTCTTACGGTGGAGATTTTTGTTTTGGGTCTTTCACGCAGTAAGAGTTTTTTATTCAGTTTTACAAACAAGGGATTTTTTTGGGATACCATTTGCAGTAGAAGATAGGGAAATTGAAGACTTATAAGCAGAGAAAGTAATTTCGTTTTTTTTCAAAGCTACAAAGATCTCGTAAGTACATTTATCATGATTTTTATCCAAAGATTGCATGAATAATAAGGTAAAATTTATATATTTCGCTTGTTATATTCATGATGAGGTTATTCACTGGACAAGGCCATATTAATCGGTAAACGGAGAAGATGCGAATGACAACCAAAATTGAACCTAAGGACTTCAAGATAGAAAACTGGAGTAAGGATACAATGGAGAAATTATACCAGGCATGGCTAATGGAATTTCTTAAAAAGTTCAATGGTCACAATAATAAAATCGCACATAGAGAATTTTGAGCATGGACAAACTAGAGTTGATGAACTTTCTATATCATTGAACCCAACCTTTCTTTCTCAAGCATTGGACCTTCCTTTGATAGGATAAGAGTATAATAAGGGTCTACATTTTAAGGAAAAAAGATGGACCTTTTTCCTAGAAAATCAAAGGAAGGGATCCTTTGATAGGATAAAAGGAATTCAAAGAGATTGGATCAGAGAACCATGGTTAGAATTAGTTTTGATTATCCAAAAATACTTCACGTGTGATAATCGGTACAATTTGGTATATCTCTATCATATTAAATTGCTTCAACATATAAAAGGAGATTGTAAAATCAACTTACCTTACTTCTTTTCAAATAGCTTAACTAAAATGATAGAGAATGTCAAAAACAAAACAGAAGCTAAAGAAGCCAATATCTATCATTGTGGGTTAATCAAGATACTTGTTGAGTATCAAGTAAGGAAAAAATGGATACTTTGAAAGGAGTTTTTGGCTAAACATCACCTTGAAGAACAAATAATAGGGAATGAGGAGAAGTTTGAACAATCACATGTCATAAGAAGTTTCATGCATTCTCCTTTGTATCCTCGGACAAGATTGAAGAAAAAGCAATATGATACTATGATAGAGAAAGAGAAATCCTTTCTGTCCATTCTTAGGAGGCCTAGAACATCACAAGAGGAACCAAGCAACAAAGGAAAAGATCCAGAAATTGAAATTATTGAAACTGAGCCTCCATAAACATCAAAGAAAATTGATGGGATTATACAGAGATTGGAGAAGGATGTCTGTGAAGAACCCATATAAAAAGACTCCTAATTTGAGGATGCTTGGGTAGGATCCACCTCATCTCATTCATATGTCAAAGATTCAAGGGAAGAATCTAAAGAATTTCACAATGAAGAATATCTTAAGAAAATAACAGAGTTGACAAGTGAGCTAGAAGACAACAAGATTATGTAAAAACACTTGAAAATGGAAAACAATATGTATAAAGAAAACAACAACAACAACATAGTTAAGGAGAATAAGAAATTGAGCAAGAAAATTAAACAACTGAGACCCGGAATATGCTCATCTCCAAACAAGCCTACAGATGGCTAAAGGAGAAAAGTTATGGCAGTATAAATATGAAAAACAAAAAAGTAAAAATTGTCATCTACAAAGCAAAGGAACATGAGGGTATTGATATTCTCCTTTGATCTACATAGGAATAAACTATAGGTTCAGGAATAGTAGGGGCACCATCATTCAGGGGATCCAAATGGAAAAAGAAAGTATGAGGACATGCTTGAATATCAACAAGGGGGAGATGTTGGCCTTCAATTTTGGTCATTTTTGCCTATCCCAAATCCATTCATTTACCACCATATTCTATCTCATTTCACTTACATATGCTTCGTTTTAGTCCTATTTTGCATATTCAGGGAATTAAATTAAGTTTTTCAATTTTTAGAATTTTTTGTAAAAATTGGGTTTTTAAGAGTAAATTTGGACTACATCAAAAATTCTCGTAATAACTCCATTAAAATCATATGTATAGGACACTTTGGCAACATCTAAGTGCATATTTACAAATATTGGGAACCACGGATGAAGGAACACCTATTGGTTCAGTCAAACTGAGCAAACACAAGCCCGGTCAACGCTGGTCAAACTTGACCTGTCATTCAAAAATCCCTAGTAAAAAGGGGCAAATTTCTTATTTTGTGGGATTTTCATAATTTTTTGAGCGATAATTGATGAGTTCGACATGTATGGATGGATTAGGATATATAAGGTTGTTAGAGCCATTATAGCAAAGTTTGTTTATGATTTTCCTATTTAAACACAATTCATGAACCGTTTAAAGTGTATAATTTTGTATTAAGACTATTGGAGACTTTTGAGATAATTTGAAGAATTAGTTCTATCGTTATATTGTTGTTCATGTTGTGAGTGATTTATCGAGTTAGATGTAGTTGAAGAGTTCTTCAGGTGTACAAGGCAAAATTAGAGGGCCCATATACCGAGCTAAGTACACTTTGGTTAAATTTTGTCTAAATTAGCATAGTTTTGATTTAGTATTTCTTGTTTCAGTTTTATGATTCAGTTGCTTAGATGTGTTATGATTTTTGTATGATTTCTGGATGATTTTGGTTTAAGATCTAATTTTCATATGAAAGGACAACCAAGGATTTAAGTTAAATTATCTTTTTATTAAATTATGAATCACAACTAAAAAACATCCTCTTGCATTTCTTGAATTCTAGTTTATGATTTGATGCAATGGTAATGTTGTTGGAGTAGAACCGTGAGGAAGGAAAACCAATACCTCCTAATTTAGGAGCCTCTTCTCTTGCTTTCTACACATCACAAACTACTTCTCTTTAGTTTCTCTTCTTGGGGACAGTATTGTGAGGAAGGACAACCAAGACCTCCTAAGTTAGGAGCCTCTTCCTTTGCTTACTGCATCTTGAATCAAAGACTTTTTAGTTTCTTTAAATTTATAACTTATTTTTAATATGCACTTCCTTTAACCTTTGAACCTTGCCTTCTGAAATTGATTTTACCTGAAATCCATATATTTTGGACATGCTTCCAAGTCTACAAACCCGAATTGACAAGTAAAACACCTATGTTAGTTTACTTATTAAATTGACCTGACAAGTAGTGTCATGCGGAAAGAGTCAATTTTGCGGACAAAACTGACCTCCCTAGAAGCTAAGGCTTTCTAGTGACAAACAAGACAATTAAACACTACCTTTCTCTAAATATGCATTTAGAATACAAGTAATCAGGTGTTTATAACATACCTTTAGTCCAACGCTTTGTAGTAGTCCAGCCTTGCCGATCCGGATGAGCTCCTCCTTCTCTTCGAAACCTGCATTCACTAACAAGCAAACGATTACATAGCACCTGAATAACTTATAAAATAAAACATATTCATCATACAGACCAAGGAGTATATGAAACAAATCATGTATAACAATCTGTTGAGAAAAATGAGTTTATTGTATTAAGTGGAAACAAAAGAAACCATTACAACCTGAGCCTTGGTGTTGTGCAGGTCCCTCCCAGGGTCCAGCAAGAGTTCTCCTTTACTTTGATCAGCTCACCCACTTCCAAATGAAGCTAAGAAAGGATGGGAATCTCTCCTCTCAAGCTCTATAAGGGAGTCCTAATTCCAGCAGCATCTACCCTTAGGAATGTTCAGCTTTCAACCTCTCCTCCCTCTGGCCCAATGCCTGTATTTATAGTGCTTTAGAGGAAGTTAATCAGTTCCACCATCAATGGGATAAGCCCCTCTTTGAATGGGATAGCTCCCCTTTTGATGGGATAAGTTCCTCTTTCATAGGGATACATAAACCATCTGGAGGCGCTCAATACATGTCAAACAAGCTTCTAGAATGCTCTAGAAATGACCACAAGTAACTTTTTTGAAGTGAAACTTGCGCCTTTTGACCTTTACAGGAGTACGCACCCACCCCTTTACAGACAGAGCGTACAAGTATGCAGGTATTGTGAACTTGGGGTGCGTACACGCAGGTAAGGCTAAGAGAAACTGCGTACCCAGAGTTATTTGACTTTTAAAGGACTTTCTCTCTTTCTTGGAGTTTGACATGAGGAGCAGAGGTATGAGACTTGCCAAGGAGGATAGTATGACAGTTGATGGAGCCATACTAACTGCAAATAGTCATGGTGACAAATTTTAGTGTAACAGATTGCGCCCTAAAGTGCGAAGCCTATAGTAGATTAGGGTTTCATATCATCTAGGAAGGGTGAAGTACTTTATCATTTCAAGGATTATCCTGTGGAGAGCCCAGTCGGAACCTGCAAATATTCAACACAAAATACATATATAAGATCATATCATCGCTGAGGTAGGCATTCCCATACTCAGATCAAAAACTTTAACTAACAAACTAACTACTGCTCTGATACAGGAATGATTTCGCAGTACATCATAATCATAGACTTGTGTAGACACAGTGTGGACACAGCCATCTGTTTATAGTTAGTCTACTATATAATGAATACAAAACTCCTCGCAGCCTGTATGGTGGAAACTAGATCCAGGGTCTTCATTTCTACTTCCCGAAATAGTACGATTCTATCCATGCGAATAAATGAGTTGATGTCGAGCATGGTAGAAACCACTTGATTACCAGTCAATGATGTAAACTGTTAACAAGTGTGAGAGAGACCACCAGTGATGTCAATGGTTCTCAAAGTACCCAGTACAATCCATGAGATGTGAATGAATGAATTGATGTCGAACATTTCACGGAATCCTTCGATCGAAAGTCAATGATGTAAACCGTCGTCAAAGGCGAGAAACCTACCATTGATGCATGCAGATTTCAAGGTACTGACAATTTCTAGGTCATCTTTCTAGATAATGTGCTGATGTCGATAGAAAGCGACCCGTTGCAGGCAAGCCCACAACACGAAATCATAGATCAAGTTGAAGAAATGTAGCTGTAAGGACTGATTCAGGGATGGTCGAGATGGATGACGGGTATTTTGCAGATGAATGGTTTATTTGCAGTGACCTCTTGAACACATAACGACACGACAGATGGCTTGGTGACAATTGACCCAAAGTTAATACCCGGAACCGGTTGAAGATTTTCAATGTGGTTTGATCAACTGTTAGGCAAAGGATTTCCCAACCCAGGTGAATGAAAAGTGTCGTGTTCAAGAGTGGTGATAAGGCTTCTTCTGAGACAAAGGATAACAAATAGGCTCATTTTTCTCTCTTTTCCCCCACCATTTCTGGCAAGTACCTCTTTATTTTTTACAAGCTTGAGGAGGATAACATATGCTTGATTATAAGCTCATCCTTCGGATGAGTCCAACTTAGTTTAGATTCGAACCCTAAGAAGGAGTGGTCCGTTCCTGTTTGTAATCGAACAGGTCCTTTACTGTGAAATTTTAACGAGTCCAGTATAGGAGAAACTCGGCGTTTTTCAATTTTAGAGAGTCTGAAAAACTTAAGAAGACTCCATGGTTGAACTTTTTCATAAATTTGTGTCCCTCAAGCCCGAAAAAGTATAAAATAATACTTGAGAGAACCGCTTGATCTTTTACAACCAAGGAGTACTTTCATAGTTAGTGTCTTTGACCTGAAAAGTAAAAAGCGATCAAGGACACGTCGTTTTATTTCCAGTATCGAATTTGAAACGACAAAAATCCGGCAATCTTTTCCTGTTTTTATGGTCAGAAAAGGGCTATAAGGGGACCGTCTTTTAATTCCGTTTTAACGAGTGTAAAAGAAACGCTCGGCAATCTTTTCATATTTTAGGAGTCAGAAAAGGGCTTAAAAGAGAACTCCAAGGTTTCACTTTTTCGTAAGTTTTAACGAGTTCGAAAAAATGATAAAAATGTACTCATGGTTTTCAATTTTTCGTAAGTTTTAATGAGTTCGAAAAAATGATAAAAAAATGTACTCATATGGCTGACTTTCAATTTAATTTACGAGCAGGAAAAGACGGAAAGAACTCCTCATTTTCATTTGTTTTACGAGAATGAAAGATAGCAAAATAATTTCGGGATTTTCATGAGTTTAACGAGTCTTGAAAATAACTAAAATTGACTCGAGATAGGTTTCATTTTTACAAAAGCTTGAAACAGAGAAAAACTATGCTTCAAAATAGTTTCATTTTTACACAACCTTGAAACAGAGAGAAACTGTGCTTGATGCCCCCTAAGCGTAACTGCTAGAGCGCATGCCCCCCTGCTTCATTTCATTCAACCAGTTGGATGAAATGAAGGTTGAGTACGAGATCGTTTGAAAGACTCGACCTAAAACTCAAGAAAATTATGCAAAAAACTGAAATAACTAACCTAAACATACAACTTAACATTTATGAGATCTAGTCAAACTCTCGACTCAAGTAGAGGAGGATTTGTTTCATTTTTTAACGAGCTTGACACAGGAAAAGAACTATGCTCGGATTTCGGTTTCATGTTTACGCAAGCTTGAAACGAAAAATTATGCTTGTTATAAGTTCACATGCCCCCAGCATAATGACGCAAATCAAGGTACATGCCCCCCAAGCTTCATTGCATTCAATGAAGTGGATGGAATGAAGCTTTACTTTCAAGATCTTGGAAAGACTTGTGGGAGTTGTTTCATTTTTTAGTGAGGTTGACACAGGAAAAGAACTATCCTCAAAACCCTTGTTTCATTTTTTAAACGAGCTTGACACAAGATAAGGAACTATGCTCATAACTACTCTCTACAATCTACCTATATAACCTACAATCTACCTGATTCATTTTTTAATGAGGTTGACTCAGTAACAGGAACTATCCTCTAAAAACCTTGATTCATTTTTTAACGAGCTTGACACAAGACAAGGAACTATGCTCAAGAAGTTCGCATGCCCCCCAGCATAATGATGCAAAGTGAGGTACATGCCCCCCAAGCTTCATTGCATTCAACTAGGTGGATGGAATGAAGGTTTACTTGCAAGATTTAACTTGAAAAGGGAGTTGTTTCATTTTTTAAGGAGGTTGACACAAGAAAAGAACTATCCTCATACCTGATTCATTTTTTAACGAGGTTGACTCAGTAACAGGAACTATCCTCGTACCTGATTCATTTTTTAACGAGGTTGACTCAGTAACAGGAACTATCCTCACTACATCCAGTTTCATTTTTTAATGAGGTTGAGACGGGAACAAACTATCCTCGCACACACTGATTCATTTTTTAACGAGGTTGACACAGTAAAAGGAACTTTCCTCACCAACTGATTCATTTTTTAACGAGGTTGACACAGGAAAAGAACTATCCTCATGACATTGATCATGGCTTCCAACTGGAAGAAAGACATGTCAATGGACACACCTTGATCATGGCTTCCAAGAGATCTTCATCAGAAGGAAGAATAGTTCTCTGGAAGGAACACATGTCAAGGGACTCAAAAGGGATAAGAACATCGTGTTCAAGTAATCCCATAGAGTTTTCCATGTCAATTACCGGATCTAAATCAAAGGAAGATGAGGAAACAGTGAGAGGCTCACTTACATCGGTAACTGAAAACATGGGACCAGTTGCCACATAATTAACCCATGGCAGGGTAGATACCACTTTAGAATCAGGAACATTTAGGGGTGTCATATTATTGGTAGTTGAAACAAGACTAGGGAACGAAAGCTGGTCTACAGTCACAATACTGCCATTGTGAGGGAAAGACATCACGCGAAAGAGTGTCGATACGACAGCTTTCATTGCATAAACATAGTCTCGCCCAAGGAGTAAATTGAAATCCAAGGGACCTCGAACTACCATAAGATCAATACAGACAGTTTTACCTTCCAAGGTAATAGAAAACTTAGGAAGGATCCCTAAAGGTTCACTAATGGTTCTGTTAAAAGCTTTCAGATTCTGCGTAATAGGCGCAAGCTGAGGGGAACCCAAAGCTTTCCAAACAGTTGAGGATAAAATACTAACAGAAGCACCTTCATCTACCTGAGTACGATGTATGTCCCTACCACCAGCTTTGATAATGATTTGGAAAGGGATGGAGGAAGGAAGACGAGGTTCTGTCAGTCTATTCCAGTCAAAGGAAAAGACCTCAGTACTTGGAGGGGGTTCTGTAGAAACAGGTGAAATACCCTCCGGCATAGAAGAATCTGATGTAACAAGAAGAACCTGAGCGGTATGAAGTTCACTCTCTAAAGGGAAAGTGGGATCGACCGAATGTGAAATTGAATCGACCACTTGATCAACTAATGGATCATCAACCTGAGTGACATGAGTTTCACTCTCCAATGGAAGAGTGTGATCGACTGTACTTGAAATTATATCAATCACTCCGTCAGTTGACGGTAGGTTGGGAGAAAGTTTACGGTAACCAGTTGGAAATTCTTGTTGTGGAACAGTAAGGTTTTCCAACAATGTTGAGGCTTCATCCATGTGAGGGCAAATGTGAGTTTGATGACTCGCTTTGCATAACTTACAAGGAAACCTAACTTTACCCTTTTTCCCAGGAACCTGACTATCACTGGTTGATGGATCAATGGAAAGTTGATGAGATTTTTCTGACCATACTTCCAAGACCTTTGGAATACCAGGACAATTAACAAGGAAGTGGTCACCCTTACATAGCCTGCAAGGGTATTTGGGTTTACGATGCATGTCGGAGTTTTCCTCAACACAACTAACACTTACAGTCGTGGTTGGTTGGTTGACTTCTTTCTTATCTTGCCTCTTCTTCTTCTTCTTCTTCTTCTTCCCTTTCTTCTTCTTCTTAGCCTCCTGGTTACTAGCATCAAGGCTTTTACCAGGCGAAGAGGAAGAAATGGGGGAAGAAAAATTAGGCGAAGAAGGTAAAGGGTCAGAAGAAGGTTGGTGATGTTGAGATGGTAAACTCTGTTGAGGTGAAGCATACGGTTGAGATGGAACAATTGGAGTATTTTGGGCCAACGAAGTTGAAAATAACCATATCGGTAAACCTATTGTAAATCCAGGTAATGACAAAGTAGCCATATAAGGAGGACCAACATTTCCAAAGTAAGGAAAAGTACTAGGATTCTCGTTAGGAGGGGTTCCTAGGTTGGTAAATTCCGGAACATTTGCCATTATATTCAACTTCAGTGAATTTTATTAACAATTTTTAAAACTAAAATTAACAATTCACAATTCACACCTAACAATTAAAATTCACAATTCACACTTATGGTCTCTAAAAGTAAAAACAAACAAATTAACACGCGCTATCAAATCTAGGAGTCAACCACACACAAACAGTAGCCTTCCGGACCGAAAACACTAGTTGGTGATGAAATCCAACATCGCAGAATTCAGTACAGAAGTGGCGGGTGGAACAGTTACCCCGGTAACCTGCTTAATGAATAGACTGGACCAAGTTCCTCCACTTTAACCGTCTCGAGTGAAGTGAACCCCCCAGAAAATCCAAGTGAGTCTAGCCGACGTCTGCTCCAGGTACAGTGGGATCTTCCCTCCACCGTCACCTTGGGTAGAACCCTAAAGATAATAGTCACTAAGGTTACCAACAGCAACAAATATACCTGGGGGAACAGTCTACGATCCGACAGCACGCAAGGGCAGAGTAACAAGCTCAATCCCCTTGCCGGCTCCTTGACAATAATCCAAGGTTTACCGACAAGTGACCCCAGGCTCCTCGACAATGGTTAATCCGAGGTTTACCGTTTGTAGTACGTGCGTATCTGGCGTCGTTCCCAATGAAGGAGGATTGATCCCCTCACTGGTTCGGACACGATCTCGTGCTTCTCCTTTAAGAGGAGCTTTCCCAGAGTATAAATGTAACAGTTGGATTTATCCTACCACAAGATGAGCTACTTGTTTGGTTTTTCTGTCTTAGAGAGTTAATTACTCTCCTACTCCAAGACACTAGCCTAAGCTATGTTGGTGTATCAGAGCCCTAGAAATGTAAAAATTACTAGATGAATTTTAATTAAGCGCTGTGTTATTTAGGCTGTTATTACTCAAATGGGTAAATGGATATGAAACCAATGGTGTTATGACCCGACTCAAAACTGAATGCAATCGAATATGATAATGTAATCCTTTCAATTCGATGAATCCTAACTAAAGTAAGGAGAGAGTTTCCATTCACTTCCAACAATGCAAAAAATTGATCACTAAGAGAAAATATAACAAATTCTCTAATGCACTAATTTCATCAAGAAAAACTAATGCAAATCAATTCCAAACCATTTTTTTTATTTTTATTTTTGTGTAAATTCAAATCAAAGAAAGCTGATCTAAATCTACGATTGATTTTTCAGAATGTAAACTATGCAATGGTAATCTAAGCACAATTCACTTGAAAAGTATGCAAATGTAATCTATGCACATTTTTCATTCATATTCTGAAAATGAGAATTCTAATTATGCAAATGTGATCTATGCAAGAGAATTCTCAAACACAAGACGATTCTAATGTAATCTAAGAATCAATCAAGTGCAAGTCGAGAAAATTGGGTGAGAGTTCCAAAGATGAAAAGACTGAGACAAACCTCCAAGTAATGACCAAGGGAAATCAAATTAATAATTTCTCAAAAAAGAGACTAAAAACACCCAATTGATAAAAGCTTAAAGCATGAATGCTAATGAAATTAGCCAAGATGAAAGCTTCTGACAGGTGAACAGTGGATCTGGGCAGCAAAAATAAGCTATAAACAAAATCTAATAGGAGAAAAAGGAAAAAAATGGAAATTTTCTAAGCTTTTGACAGGGGTACGCAGGCAGCCTGTTTGGCACAGGTGCGGCCACGCTCTGTGTACACAGAAAAAGTGCGTACAGGTACGCACTGTGCTTAACGCAGAGGGTGCGTACTGCTCTCAAAATCAATAAAAATAAAATCTAACTTAACCCTAAGCTATTCCACCCAAATTCACAGTCAATCAGCCAAAAACCAGAAAGAAATCGACTTTTCTCAAATCAAAGTATCAATCAAAAGAGAAATCAATCAAATCCATGGATTCCCCAGCGGAGTCGCCATTTTGTCATGCTTCTAGAGTCAATTTTGCGGACAAAACCGACCTCCCTAGAAGCTAAGGCTTTCTAGTGACAAACAAGACAAGTAAACACTACCTTTCTCTAAATATGCATTTAGAATACAAGTAATCAGGTTTTTATAACATACCTTTAGTCCAATGCTTTGTAGTAGTCCAGCCTCGCCGATCCGGATGAGCTCCTCCTTCTCTTCGAAACCTGCATTCACTAACAAGCAAACGATTACATAGCACCTGAATAACTTATAAAATAAAACATATTCATCATACAGACCAAGGAGTATATGAAACAAATCATGTATAACAATCTGTTGAGAAAAATGAGTTTATTGTATTAAGTGGAAACAAAAGAAACCATTACAACCTGAGCCTTGGTGTTGTGCAGGTCCCTCCCAGGGTCCAGCAAGAGTTCTCCTTTACTTTGATCAGCTCACCCACTTCCAAATGAAGCTAAGAAAGGATGGGAATCTCTCCTCTCAAGCTCTATAAGGGAGTCCTAATTCCAGCAGCATCTACCCTTAGGAATGTTCAGCTTTCAACCTCTCCTCCCTCTGGCCCAATGCCTGTATTTATAGTGCTTTAGAGGAAGTTAATCAGGTCCACCATCAATGGGATAAGCCCCTCTTTGAATGGGATAGCTCCCCTCTTGATGGGATAAGCTCCTCTTTCATAGGGATACATGAACCATCTGGAGGCGCTCAATACACGTCAAACAAGCTTCTAGAATGCTCTAGAAATGACCTCAAGTAACTTTTTTGAAGTGAAACTTGCGCCTTTTGACCTTTACAGGAGTACGCACCCACCCCTTTACAGATAGAGCGTACAAGTACGCAGGTATTGTGAACTTGGGGTGCGTACACGCAGGTAAGGCTAAGAGAAACTGCGTACCCAGAGTTATTTGACTTTTAAAGGACTTTCTCTCTTTCTTGGAGTTTGACATGAGGAGCAGAGGTATGAGACTTGCCAAGGAGGATAGTATGACAGTTGATGGAGGCATACTAACGGCAAATAGTCATGGTGACAAATTTTAGTGTAACAAGTAGGATGACTTGGATGTAAGTTAGCTAGAGTGACATTGCCTTGTCTACTAGTTAACTCAGTAAATTCAAGTTATAGGCTTCGAGTAGAGTTTTGCATGTAGTGATTGCTAAATATTAGCAATCTAGTTTAATTATTTTCTTTTGAACTTAGTTAACTGACCTCAAGTCATCAGTTGAGTTAGTTGAAGGTTAATTGAGTAGTAGAATTGTTGTTAACTTAGATATCTCTCAATTAAACTAGTCAATCAGCTAAAAATAGCCTAGACATGCATGAAATTTGAATTGCCTAGCTGGAGTGGAGGAAAAGGCACATTATAATTATCAATTGTATACTAGTTGAGTGTACAAGCTTGGAATTAAGCAAGTGGTCAATTCCTTCAGGATTTATGCAAGGAAATAGTAATTTATCCAATTTTTTAGGGGCTAATTTCCTCAAGGATTGCAAAAGGAAATATGAGGAATATGGAGCCTAGAATTCGCTAAGTGTTTGCCCTAGCAAGGCAATCAACAAGAGAACATATTTACAATGTAGTTCATGCTTCATATTCAAAGCAAGACACTGTAATTGTTTATCATTCTCATCTGATTGATGAAAAACAATGGAGGGGTTTTCCTAGTTGGGTTACCCTGTAAATCATTGTTTTCTTATGGTTTTGATGGTTGCATGTCTCTAAATTGTGATTTCCATTTCGCAGAATAATAGAGGAAATTTGTAAACTCTTGATTTTATTTCAATTTCATTAGTAGTAGAAAATTTCTATTAATTTCTACATGGCATCAAAGTAGAAATCACACTAGAAACTAGCCAATAGATCTTCTCCTTCAAATATTTTGATTTGTAGATCAGTGAAACAATTTCTCTTCTGTGCAGGAAAATGTCTTTCAATAGATTGAGATTGGAGTATGCCCTTGAGGGAACCTCAAATTTAATATCTTGGAAGGACAATATGGAAGATGTACTTGGTGATAAAGGAGTGCTGAAGTACACCAAAACTGAGATTCCAAAACTAGAAACATCGAATGTGCAGCAGTTAGCCCAGTGGAAGAAGGATACCACAAAATCTAGGAGGAACATCTTGGAGGGTGTGAGAGACCACATAGTATGAAATTTACATGGAAAAGAGACCCTTTTTCTATTTGGAAGACCCTCATCAAGATGTTCGAAAATGGTAGTGATTTCAGGAAATTGGAAATGAGGGACAAGTTGAGAAACATCTGCATGCAGAAATGTGAAACCATTCCACATTACCTCTATAGGTTCACTCAATGTCGAGATGAGCTTGGAGGAGTTGGAGAAAATATTCCCTCTTAGAAACTAGTGAGCCTAGTTCTCCCAGGCCTTTGAAAATCATGGCATAGCTACCAAGACTCTGTAAATGGAAGGGACAAATTTCCAAATTGGGAGAGACTTTGGTCTGATTTGGTGCAGGAAGAAATTTGGAGGAACACTAGAGATGGAGTAACATCCAAATATGAGGAGGAAGATAATTTTCCCTTAGTTGGGAAGGGAAAGGGAAAGAAGGCCCAAATCAAGTCAGAGTCCAGCCAGAACAATGGTAAGAAGAAGGACCTAAGCAAGATAAAATGTTTTCACTGCCATGAATATGGGCACTATGCAACAAAGTGTCCACAAAAGAAGTCTAACAAGAAGCCTTAGAAGGAGTATGAGGTGAAGCACTTTCCTCACAATTCAAATTAGACTTCACCCTAATTGCATGCATGGCGAGCGCTATAATGGGGAGTGTGTGGTATCTATATTTAGGTCTCTCATTCCATATGATAGGATGAAAAGAATTATTTAGTAGCCTAGAGGAGAAGGATCTCCAGTTGCACATAGAACTTGGGGATGATGGGCGATATAGTACCAAAGGAATTGGAATTGTAACCCTTAATAGGGAGTCAGGTTCCCATATTCATCTGAAATATGTTATGTATGTACCTGGGCTAAAGAAGAACTTGATCTCTATAGTTATATTGGAGGAAATCCTTTCTAAGACATGTAGCTACCAGGCAAGTGAAATAGATTGAATTTAGAGTGAAAAACCTCTACAAACTTGAGATGGAAGCTTGTGATGTGCTAAGTATCAAGGGAAAAAGGTGAAAATTCAAGATGTTGGAGAACTTTGGCATAGGCACATGGGACAATTACACCATGGGGCCTTAACATCAAGGAGTTCCTTAACAATACACCCAATCACCATATATTCAAAGCCCCATAGGATGATTATCCAATGGGGGGTGGATTTTGTAAACCTAATCCTTAGGGAGCATGGTAAATTTGTAATTTACTTGGGAGAATATGAAGGTTTTTAAGGAAATAGGAATTGCCATTAGGAATCCACGAGGCCTCTTGGAAAATGTATCCAAGAGTCATTCATCATGTACTTATATGTGCATCATTTTGATGAGAAATACATCAAATACATATCATAATCTCTTCTCCAATTTTATATTTCCAACAATAAAGTCTCCATTCAAAATTAAAATTAACATCATACTTGAGACCATTAAAAAAATCAACAAAAAAATAAATTATATCATAATGGAATTTGCATTGCACTTTGCATTGGCATTAAATTTAAATTGCATAAAGGTGTGAATTTTTCAATGGTTCTTATACTTATTGTGTGGCACCCACCTCACCTTGTACATCATAGTATTTTTTTTTGTAAGATTCATCAATATATTTCCATTAATAGCAAAATATATTATAATGAGATTTCTTCATACACAAAAAAGGTAGTGAGGGAGACCATGTCTTCAACTAGGTATAACCACTAGACACCATTACTATCAGAGGTAAAAAATTACAAAGGCGAGACTATCCTGAGCCAATGCAAAACAAGACAACTACAGCAGAAATGTTTACAAACAAATAACCTCCATTTCGCTCTAAAATAGACCCAAAAAAAAGCACAAAAATGTGCTCTGTAATAGCATTTCATCAACAAAACAACTTTGTTGACAATCCATAAAAGAAACTTGGGTAAAAAAACATATACCAACCAAAAGAAATAACTAAAGTGATACCCTTGGTGGACTGATAGCCTGATATGATGACGAGAGAGAGACTAGAAGAGTTGGTGTGAGGAGAGGTCTGATCAGGAGCAATGATTATTGCGGGCACCTCTCATTGATCATTTGACTCAATATCTAATTCAGATGCCACAAACCGCTCAACCCTAGTCAGCCTGACCATAATGTCATCCAAGTTGTAGAGAATGTCCCTTATAATTCTTTTGATTTCCACCTGATCTACAAACAACTTATAATTGTCAACCTCCTTATCCCTATGACCATACCTAGCAGTGTTTCCAACTGACAATGCAAGCTAATAGAATGAAGGAAATGAAGCCTTTCACTTGCAGAATTTCCCTAGGTCTACAACCCATTTGAGGTTGTTGCCTCCAACCTCTGAATCAAAGAAGTATATACAAACCCAAAATTCCTTGGCCTCTAAGTGAAGAATTTACTTCCTCACTTCAAGAGGAACTGAGTCGAAATGGTTGGCCACATACTCCCATCCAAACAAACGCTGACATCACGATGAAGATGAACCTGAAGCACCACCACAACAACTAGGAAATCTTTGCTGAGGGACCATAGCTGCATATGAACTCTAGATGTGAAGGGAAATGGAAATTCTTGAAAGTAGAGGGATGGGGATACACAATGTGAAGGGAAGGTAGGACCGTTGCACCAGGAAAACAATAGGCATTATAGAGACAAGAGGGACCAAATTATGTGGCCCAAGAAGGTAGATTAGGAATCCACGATGCTTGCAAACATGAAACAACCTTGGCTTCCTTAAATCCCAACCTTTGAATGGACAGAAAGCAAGAAATGGAAGAAACTTTAGGGCCATTGTAGTTATATCATAGCAATAGAAATTATCAAAACCAAGTGGAGAAGGTACTCGGATACCATACTCCGCAAACCAACACAAGGCAACTGAACAAAATTCCAGCAGGGTCAGAACTTTGAGATGATGTAGTGGGTAACACAACTGTTAGTTCGAATGCAAGATTAGACACCAAATTATGTTAAAAGAGCACAAATAAAATTGACCCTTACAGTAATTGACCAAAAGATGGAGCAAGAAACAAACCACTTAGTGATTAAATAGAGAACAAACATAAGAAATCGAAGGAGAGTGACAAGAAACCAAACCTCCCTGTGGTCTAGAAGAGACCACTCTTGTCATCCATGCACAACTTGATGATTGTAATTTTTCACCAACAAAAACCATACCATAAACATGTCACCACCTTGGAACCTTAACCATGTATATATAGCAAGACGAGGACATGAGAGGCCAGAGTCATTGTGTGAAGTAAGCAGTGGGTATGAGCGTCATGGCAAGACAGGTGTACGACAGGGCACAATACTTAACTATCCCAAAAATCTTAAGAAGCATATGCTATTAAATGAGCTCTACATGTGTGTCAGGAAATTCTCTGCCCATAGCCAACCCTCCATGGGTGAGGCTACCCATCTCAGGCATTAAGGAATGGATTTTGTTTCCAAAACGAATTTTGTACCTGGATCCAAATGCACTCACTTGCATGCATTTAAGGCGACAGGCTCTGAGTAGGTGATACAAGGTCTATAAATTGTGAGGATGCCATGCAAGGAGCACGCGATGCTAGGTGGAGAGAAAGGCTCTCAAGCCATGGCTTGCCACCCCATTTTCCATACATTTGATCGACATGTTAATCATGCTACTTGATAGAAAACTTAAATCTTGATACCACCCCATCGGGGAACCTTGTACATCATAGTTAACCTAATGTACTTACCCACATATTTCATATTGGATTGTTTAAATATTAGCTTGAACATAATATATATACATGCGTGGCAAGTTAAGACCATTGTTGCGTGGTGATTGGGGTAATTAAATCTTAATATGGTTTCCATTACACAAAAATTAGGTGGACACAAATACAAATGAGGGTGAGTATTACTATTCTCAGACCATTTATTGATATAAACAAAATCCCCCAAATGGCATATTACCAATTCTTGAACCTACAAAATGTTGAGATGGACACAAAACCTAATTTTCCTATTCTTATTATAAAAAATGATTTATTTAAAGTTCAAGTGAGAACCCTAAAAAATTGAATGGCAAGCTTATGTGAAGGTTTCTCCATGTGATATAATAAATCATGGCTTTTGTGATTGTTTTAACCATTTATTTTGTGGAAAATTAAGTAGTTGATGTATTGCTAAAATCGAGTGGATTTTAGATGTGCGTTGTTATATTTATGGTATATAGGGAGGATTTTTGGGAATTTTTAAATTTAAAATAGTGATGATTTATAATTATTATACACTTGTTGTTGTTGAAATTGTTTATAGCAAGCCATATATAAAGTTAAAGTTTAATATGTAGTAAATTTCCTAATACTTGTGGAAATCCAACAATATAGAAATGAGAGCATAATCCAACAATATAAAAAATCAATACTCTCATTGATTTGAGACTCTTATTGATTTTTTAACAATTTAAGTTGATGTAAAATTGGACAAAATTCTCAAAACTTGAATTTTTGTAGAATTATAATCATACTTTCAAGACACATCATACTTATATGGAAAGAGGGTCTTTTATACTACAATATTAACTTCCTTCATATTTGTGAACAAGTGTGGATATAACAACCCTTTTGTAGGGATACAATGGCATTGCAAAAACATTTTCAAAATAATAATAATAATAATATTATTATTATTATTCATGACCAAGTTAGACACCAAATTGGTGTATGAAATCCCCTTGTTTGTGGGATAATGGACTCTGCCTCTGCATAGCGTTTTTATTCCTAAATTATATAAAGGTGTACATACTCTACCCCTTCTAGATTTGAACATGTGACTTCTTACAAGGAAACATATGTTCTTAACTATTAAGCTTCAACATTGCTAAGAAAACCCAAAATATATTTTTTCACATTCATAATAAACCTTCAATATAAATGAGTACAACTCACTCAATATGATTTGAATTCAGTGAATATTAATATGAAACTATCTAATTACTTATCAACACTAAATAACTAATTAAAAGATTTCCAAAATACAATTTTATAAAAATAACTAAGTGATATAAATATCTTAATAATAAAAACTTTTCAAAATATATTTTTATTAAAATAACTGACCCATACAAACATTGACTAAAAAGTCAAACCTAAAAATCTCAAAATAAAATTTTATTAACCTATCTTTTTTTTTGGTCAAGTAAGACTGGAACCTTCTATTAACTGTAAGAGTGCATTACATATGTTACAAGTATTTACCAGTGCAAAGACCAACACCAGACAAACCCAACGCTGGTATACCACAAACAGGGTCCACAGGACCCAAGATCAAACATCTATTCATGGAGTTACAACTATTTTTAAGCAGAAAACCTAAGAAATCTATCACTCGAGAAGCGAGATCCTTTCTGTTCACAACGCACCATAATGTGCTTTTACTAAATTCTCAAATACAAACAGACTGCGAAGACTACCGGCCCTAAAAAACAAACAAAATCGCGCCAAAAATCTTTGTTTCATTTGCCGAAGACCAAACCTGAATGCACAATCCCCACCATCGCCGCCTCCTTTCCATCTGTCGGTCAACAAGCCTTCGATTAGTAGAGCTGCATGGAGGTCCAAAACTGTCGATCAGAGTCTATTTGATCCAACAGTCAACCATGATTTCGGCCTGACCACTAGCGCAATGAATAATGAGAATCCGGACCTAAAAAATATTAGAGTAATTCACTCTAAAGGATTTCGGGTCCAACCATAGGTTTATTGGTCGAGCTCTTTCCAACTCGAAAACTGTAGGATGCACCATCGATCAATGCCTATTTGATCCGACGGCTCACCACGATTTTTGCCCAAGTCACAAGCACGAAGGAAAACAAAAATCCGGACCCGAAAAAGATTAGAGCCCTTCAGTCTAAAGGATTTTGGGTCCAACCAAGCAGTTAACAGATGATCGCTTTCCGGCCCGAAATCCGATGGATGACAAAAGCAAAAGAACCTGCGGACTGCGGCCATTCAACTTCCAAACTAGTTAAGGAGTGTTTAACTTCCACAGGTCTCCTCAGCACCGTTGATCCATCCTGTTGATCCAAGGATCCAGATCGATCCCTTTAAACCTAATCCACCCGAGTTTGTACATAACTCCGTTGTCCCGAGTTTGGACATAACTCCGTTGGACCCAACGAACTGTATATTCACTTCACTTCTTCGAATCGCTTTTCCTTGGGAAAGACTGCAACCCACGAATATCCTCTCTCTTCACCTTTCTCTAATCTTCCTCCTTCTCACTGCTGAAGATTTGGAAGAGTTCCATGTCTTTTGCAGCCTGACAGAGACAATCATCACACAGTTTTCCTGGGGGTATCGACTCCCAGACATGCCTAGTGCAGCCTTCCTTACTAATCACTCCTTCATTTGCCAGATGATCAGCCAACCCATTTGCTTTTCTTTTCACATGGACAAAGTTAACAGTTCTCAAGGTTTGCAGGTGGGTATGTATATGGTGAAATACCTGTGATAGCCTCCAATGTTTCGACACTTTTTCGGGTGTCGTTCCATTGCACATTTTCTTGACCGCTTTAATGATCAATTCCGAATCAGCTTCAATGATGACATTGTGTAAATTTGAATCCACCAGGAATTCCAGGCATTGCTCTAGGGCCATGAGTTCCACCATATTATTAGAGGCCTTCCCCAAGTGGCTGTGAAAGATCTCCTTTATGCGTCCCTGCTCATCTCTTATAACACCCCCAAAACCAGCTAACCATGGGTTGCCCTTAGATGCTCTGTCTATATTGACTTTTAAGAAACCATCTGGAGGAGGCTTCCAAACATTCATATCTGCATTTATTTGGCTCACACCCTTGTTTATGCCTTGTGGAACTATTGCCTGGAGACCCAAATGCAGTAGTATACAAGCATCCTAGGGTAGAGGAGGGTCCTTAGGAAATATCCCCAACAAACTTCTAACTGTGTCTTTGAGTTGCCTTAAAATTTGATCAATTATGTGCTGGGGCGTGCTTGTTTTGTTATTGAAGATCCTACTATTGTGTTCTTTCCAAACATCCCAGATGACAAAGCCTGGAATCAAATTCCAATATTTATTGATGATTTCATTTCCTGAAACACTTTTCCTCCAATTCTTCAAAGTGTTGGAGATGCTAAGTCTATCCCTATCAGTGTGCCTAAAGATCGAGGCCACCCACTCCCACACGGTGGAGGTGAAAGGGCAGTGGTTGAGTAGGTGATCCATTGTCTCCTCTTGTGAGCCACATAGGTAACATTTGGATGGGCCAGTAAAACCTGTTTTCAGGAGATTCTCCCAAGCTAAAATTTTCTTTTGTTGAACTAGCCAAATGAACAACTTTATTTTCATCCACTGGGGGTTCTGCCAAAGATTCTTCCAAACCTGATCAGGGTTTTGGTAGTTAAACCCTGTTACTACTTGTTTAGCTTCTTTGAGGCTGAAGTTTCCTTCGGTGTTCCTTCCCCATCTTAGTTGGTCAGAGAAGGAGGATACCAAAATCTTCCTTTGCTCTAAATCCTAAGCAAGGGAGTCTGCTTGGGCCTTCAAAGGGATCTCTTCACTGTGGCCTAGATCCTTCCATATTATCTATTTACCATCGTTCCTTACCTAGTCCCAAAAGTCACTTACCATAAGTAGACCTTTGTTGTCGGTATCATTCTTGAGAGCTGTTAATTCATCCCTATAAAAAATGGGTTCCTATTGCCAGTTATCCTCCCAAAATTGTGCCAGGTTCCCAGCTCGAATCTCCCTGAAACTATGCTGCTGGACAATACCTTTATTTTCCCAAGCAAGGTTCCAAATGTGGGAGCCCTTAATATTCCTTGACATTCAAATATGATCCTTCTCCTGCCAATTCTTTGCATATTTTTGTTTCCAGAGTTTGGCCCAAGGGGTTGCTGATTCCTTGAGCCACCTCCAGCAGAGTTTAGCTCCCGAACTCTGCTGACGGTTTCAAGGTCGTGAAGCCCCAAACCACCATGAATCTTGGGTTTGCAGATCTTGTCCCAGGCTACGAAATCCCATTTCTTTTTCTCTTCTCCGAAAATCGCGTTGAATGCTCCTGATCTGTTGCATAACTCCTTTAGGAGCAGGAAGAGCCGAGAACATGAATATAGGAATTTCCTGCAAGACAGTCCGTGTGAGCACCAGGAGTCCCGCCAAATTTAAAGACATGCATGTCCATTTTTTGATCTTGTCCTGAAGTTTATTTATTATTGGCTCCCACACTCCCTTGCTTAGAGGTTTATCTGTAAGAAGTATGCCCAGGTACTTGGAAGGTAACTGGTCCCTTTGAAACCCAAGAATTCTGGTGATGTTTCTCTGAATAACATTGTCAGTATTGAAGAATTTTTTTTGATTTGTTGAGGCTTACCTCTGTGCCAGCTACCATTGCAAATTAATTTAATATTTGTTTGATCACTCTGGCTTCCTTGACCGTGGGTATATCCTATAGCATCATGTCATCCACAAATTGTTGATGAGTATTTTCCATTCCATCCAGGGTGAGTTTGATACCCTAGATTCTTCCTTCAACATTTTCAATTTTGATCGCTCTGCCTAGCCCTTCCATCATGAGAACAAAGAGGAAGGGTGAGAGCAGATCCCCTTGACTGAGACCTCTGGAGGGTATGAAAGTTCTTGAAGGAGCGCCATTAAGTAGGATGGAAAAATTGGTTGTGGAAACCAGTGCCATGACCCATCTTATGCAGTTGTGGTTGAAGCCATAGGCTTTTAGTACTACCCTTATATAAGACCAACTTAGCTTATCGTAAGCTTTCACTAGGTCCAGTTGAATGATCATACCCGTTTGCCTGTTACTTTTGAGAGAGTGTACCACCTCGTGAGCTTGGATGATGTTATTGAGGATCTGTCTTCCTTCCACATATCCAGTTTTCTCCTCTGAGATGAGAGCTGGTAAAAGGGGCTTGAGTCTGTTGGCGATTACTTTGGAAATAATTTTGTACACCACATTACATAAAATTATGGGTCTGAAACCATCCGGAGTCATGGCTTTTTCTTGTTTTGGGATCAAAGCTATGAAGGATGCATTAAGAGCCTTCAAAACTGTTTTGGATCTTCTTGAGTCTTTCACCACCTCCAGGATATCCTGTTTGACTGTTTTCCAGCAAGCTTTGAAGAATTCTACATTGAACCCATCCAGGCCTGGAGCTTTTACATTTTGCATTTCATTGATCACTTCACTGACCTCCTCTTCCGAAACTGGTCTGTTGAGATTATGGTTGTCTTCTCTGGTAACCAGCCGAGGGATGTATTGAGTGAAATGGTTAATGAACCTAGATCTATCCACCAAAGGTTCCTCTGCTATGTTGAGGAAATGTTGAACAAGGACAGATTCCATTTCTTTGTGAGAGACGAATTCTATCCCTTGGGAATCTTTGAGTTTTGTGATTTTGTTATGTGCCCTATGATCCATGGTGGATTTATGGAAGAACTTCGTGTTTCTTTCTCCCTCTCTAATCCATTGCACCCACAATTTTTGTCTCCAAAAAATCTCCTCTTGCATGCACCGATCTTCCCATACTTCCTATAGAAAGTCAGCTAGCTTTTTTTGCTCCTCGGTAAAACCATCTATGATGATGATCTGATTGATCTCCTGGAGTTTTTTCTCAACTTCTCTTTTGGTTTTGAAAATGTTACCAAATTCCTTTTTGTTCCAATCTTTAAGCCTAGATTTGATGTGTTTAAGTTTTTGTTGGAGCAGGAACATTCTAGTGCCTTGAATGTTCAGATCCTCTCTCCACCATTTGTCAATATTGCTGGTGAATTCAAGGTGCGAGAGCCAAGCATTTTCAAACCCGAAAGGTCTGTTTCTCGATGTACCCATACAAGTGGCTTCCAACTATACAAGCCAATGATCCGAGCCCCCAAAGGGAAGAATAGAAGCTAACATGGCAGGACCTGAAAGAAAGAGGTCCTTTGAAATAATAAATCTATCTAGCTTGGAGGCGATTTGAGAAGCCCCTCCCCTATTATTGTTCCATGTAAAGGTACCGTTTATTGTTTCGGTGTCTACTAACCCCACGTTCATTATGAAGTTCTGGAAGGCAATGGAGTCTCTACCTAGATGTCTGATACCACCTTTTTTCTCTGTAAGAGATCTGATCATATTGAAATCTCCTGCAACAATCCAGGGTACATTAGGGTGTCTTGCTCTTAGCTCCTCAAGGGAGGTGAGAAGCTTGAGTTTGTCTTCTTGCTTTTGAGGTCCATAGACATTTTTGATCATGTAAATCTCTGGATCACCTAAAGATTGACACACCAAAGAAAGATAGTTCCTAGATGCTTCAACATCCAGGATTCCAAATTTCTGGGGATCCCAAAGCGTAAGAATCCACCCCACTGAGTTGTTTTCTTTAACCTCTAGATATTCATACTTGATTAGCCATTTTTATGTATTTCTCTGATCTTGTCCATCGAACATTTTGTTTCCTGAATAAAAACCATATTTGGTTTTTCTTCTTTTATTTTGTTACTAAGATTTCTTTGTTTTCTTCTATTTCCTATGCCTCTAATATTCTAGGTTGTAAGCTTCATTGAGAAATGTTTGTAAAGGAATAGCTGGTGATATATCTCATCTTATCTGAGTTAATCATGAGTTTTCCACATTCATTCAGTAGCTCATTCTGTCTTTTTCTTCCTCTTTTCCTGCCTGGGTTCTTGGGAGATTGTATCTGTGTCTCCTCCATCATTTTGACCCCTCTATGTTCCTGGCTTTCATGGTTTCTTTTGACTCCAGAGCCCTTCGATTGTGATCTCCATAGGAAGAGCTGTTGAACCCTATCAAATTCCTCTTGTGGTAGGGAGTCCACTCCTTTGGTCATCCCTTGTTCCAGAAACTTTTCTAGATCTAAATTCTCCCTTTCTAGAATCTCCTGCAGTTCATGGTCCTCCGTTCCAGCCTCACTTGGAGTCATCTCATGGTCCCTACTTATCTCCATATTACTTGGCAGATCATCCTTTTGCTGGTTGTTTCCTATGATATCTTCCATGCTAGCATCCCTTTCCTTCTCAGTGATAATGTTCTTCGATTCCTGATTTGTTTCTTTGTTTCCATCTTCATCTTCTAGGATCTTGAAACCATTGTAGCTCAGTTTTCTTTCCTCATTAATCTTCTTCTGAGGCCTCTTCCCACCTTTCCCTTTGCCCCCAACCTTGGTGAAACCCTCGGGATTTTTATCCGGGGTGGTTTTTACGTTTCTCTCCAAATTGTTTGTTGGGCAGTCTCTGTATAGATGCCCGTGTTCATGGCATTTGCGGCACCTAAATGGGATATGTTCATAGTCCACCACCTCCACCCATTCTTCATCATATACTTCTAAAATTATCGCTTTCGGAAGTGCCCCAGATAGGTCCATTTCCACACATATCTGAGCGAAAGAGGTGTATTTACCTTTCAGAATCGCTTCTCAGATCTTTAGAAAATGCCCCAACTTGTTTCCTATTGTTTTCATAGATTCCGGTAGCCAATAATCCAGAGGAAGGGAGTATAATCTAATCCATACTAGTACCGATGTGAATGTTTCACGTTCTGGGACAAAGTTCATCATCCATGACCGAATGTAGGGGCTTGCAGCTACCTAGAAATATGGTCCTCCTTCGAAAACTCTGTCTTTATCCTCTAGGCTTGTGAACACCTCCGTGAAGAAGCCCTTAGATCCCAGATGAAGGTTTATTCCCCCCTTTGGTTTCCAGTGGTTCCTTATCCATACATGTAGCGCCCTCTCCGTCGGCCATATCCCCATGAATTTGCATATAACTGTATATTCCACCATGTGATCTCTATGCGCTTATAGCACTGGGTCGCTTAAAATGACCCGGGGAATGATGTCCGACTTGGGTTTGCAGACCCCAGTTGTACTCATAGAAGCAATTTTCTGACTGCTACCCCCTGTTCTCTTTTCCTTACTAGCTTCCTGCTTATGCCCTTCCTGTTCTAGGGGTCTATTTTTTCCCAGTTTTTTTGTGTTGATTGCCTCTGTAGCCATTTCCAAAGGTTTCTTAAAACGCTGCTTTCCAGCGTCCTTGCTTCTATTCGTCACTATTTGACTGTAGGAGGGAGCAACACTCCCTCTTGCGCGTCCCGCCATGGTACCCAACTTCAGAACCCTAACGCCAACCCTAGATCAGTTTGCAAAGTTCCGTCGCCGTCCCTTTTCCTATATGCAATATTAGTTTCACATCAACTTTTATCAACTTATCACTAAACCATAACTCATATAATGTAAACTTAAATCATAACTAAAATAATATAAACTTAATTTTTTAATAAGATAAAAATTAGTAATGTCTTTGGGATTAATCACGTCATTAAGATTTAGTCAACATTTCAAACCAACTAAATGGTTCATAATTGAGTAAGCGCTAGATTCCGACCATCTCTTCGTGATTCCATTTGTCTCTCCCTTTTTTTTATATAATAAATATTCTATTTTAACCTTTGTAGTATAATAAATATATTAAGTTCTTATAATTTAATAAATCAAATCTAAATTTAATTCTCAATATTATTTGTATTGTTTGTAAAATTATTTGCTCACTGCATATTACTATTTCTGAATCCTTATAACTTTATTATTTAATTTTTGTAATATTATAAATTAATTAATTTAATATATTTAATTAAAATAAATAAACTCCTTACAACTACTTTATAACTAAATCATATTTTGTAACTTATTACTAACAACTTATAATATTATTTTAATTAATTTAATAATGATTCTTGCTATATTATAAATTAATATATATAATTAGGATAAATAAATACCTAACAACTACTTATTACTAAATAAATAATAGTTTAGTAAATAATTCTTAACAAACAATTTATAGTATTATTTTATTTACTTTAATAACTAATTTACTAATGGTTAGTTTCTAAATGATTAATTCTTGGCAATGATGCATCTATGCTATTTATTCTTGAAAATGGATCAAATTTTTCACCTTTGTCATGAGAATCAACTCCATTAGTTAATTCAAAACTTAACCTAATCCTAATAATATAATTAATCCAAAAAACATGTAATATTTATAATACACATCACAAAAATCTTAAATTTAAAATAAAAATGATTTTATATATGTACTTTTTCAATTATTTTCTTTTCTTTACGAAGATATATGCTAAATCCTTATACGATACGTTTGAATCCTTATGGGCACATTGTATCATATTAATTTACGCAGATTTATAAACAGTAAATTTTGATATTGTGCGCCCAAGGATTTAGCACACATCTTTGCAGAAACCCAAAAAAAACATAAAATAATTCACCAATATCATTCGAGTCGGCGAATATGCCCCTCTTATCTCGTCGCAATGTCATCTACCGTGACATGCAATCTTACAAAAATTCTGTTGACAAGGAACGGTGCCGTGCGAGATTGATTAATTTATTGATGGGAAGTTGTTACAACATTATCAATACATAATTTATTGTTCTGTTTATTAGATTTAATTGAAAGATAAGAATATTCGTTTGATAATTACTTAATATTCGTTTGATAATTACTTTCAGCCATTTTTTTCGGCTTAATTTAATTTCTTAGATCATTGTGAGAGGAAAAATGAACTGGCTGCATGTTGTTTTCTCTGATTGTCTTTTCAATTCTCTGGTCAATGGTTAAGTTACTCTCGGCTTCTGAACTCATTTTATCAAATTTAACCTACGGTTAAGTTGTTCTCGGATTTCGAAATCGACTTGTCAAATTTAGCCCATGTTGACGCGGCAAGGCAAATGCAAAATTGATTGTCGTCACATGACGATTTAATAAAATAATTTATTTTCACGACTGTCGGGTGGGTGATGTTCCCAAAGTGAAATCGTTGAGTGCGGATCCTTGAGGTGGACGACCCTTAATTTTCGACACGGTGTATGGAGAAATGGTTTGATTTTCCAAATATTTTCCACACGGTGTATGGAGAAATGATTTGATTTTCCAAATATTTTCCACACAGTGTATGAAGAAATGGTTTGATTTGCCAAATATTTTCCACACGGTGTATGGAATTGTTAACGCCTTCCTAGATAATATAGAAATAAGCGCAAGATGAAGACTCGAAGCACACAAGCAAGTTCACAGAGTCAACGTGGCAAAGTCGGTTAAAAGCAAAATTTAATTTATTCTTTACAATGCAAAAAGTTACTAAAAAAAATTAAAAAAAATAAAATCAATACATCAAGTAGATGAAGAAGTACTTTGTCTTATGAAGTAGGTGATTGTTACGTTCATGGAATATTAGTACTGGGTAGACCCTCTAAAAAAAATAAAATGTTAGTTTAGTTATGGGTAGGTAAATTAGGTGGTTTTGCAAATATAGGCCTATGTCATTTTTATCCTAAGTCTAAGGACATGGTAAAAAGGAAAAACATGTGCCATGGGATAAAGTGCTTTTACATGTTTTAGTTCTAATCTTTGTTCTAAGTCAAAAAGGAAAAACGTGAAAAGCACATGGAAACAAAGTTTCTCTGTCATATATGGTTGAAAGACAGCAGTGTCAGAACATCAGGATCCTATCTCGCTCATGATCCACGACCCATATTGTTTTTCGACCCCCTCTCCATCCTGCCTTTACTGGGGGGGGGGGGGGTTGTCCGAAAAGGCTGTTTCCCCACCAAGCCCCATCCCCTACATGGCACCCTCTTCGCACTTCGCCCCCCCCCCCGTTGAAACTGCTTACCATCCACTACCGCCTCCAAAACCGCTTTCCTTTCGCCCGCTTTACTGTGTCCCCACCATGACGCCTTCACCATTTACCTCCTACCACATCACCTAGCAGTTAACCACTTAAATTACTTCCGACAAAACAACCGTTTGGCATTAAATTCATAATTCCCGTGTAACCATTCAAACTTAATGGTCTCACGCCACCTCCAATGAATTTCACCATGATTTGTCATTTAAAAGCTTTCAGGAACCATTACTTTCCTCCTTTTACTGCTCATCCTCTCACTTTCCTCATTTTTACTGACTTTTTCTCTGTAATTAACAACTTTTGCACCACAACTATTTTCACAGTGTTCGCACGACCAGACTAAGACAGAAATTGACAGTCCTCTATTTCTTTCACCTGACAATTTGCTACCAAAATAGTTTCTCGGTAAGGTCTTCTATGAATATCTCCTATATTTCATTAATACAATCATGCCTCCCAAGAGAAAAACCTAGGAGAAGGTTGTTAATCCCTTGATCCCTCCCTTCGTAGATTTAGATCACATCCCTTTGGCCGATAGGGATTATCGGATTAATGAAACCCAGTGCGACTATGATTTTTAGAGTTATACTGTTGGTTGGAAGACAAGCATGTAGATAAAACTAATGAAATTGGGCTCTGGGAGTCCAATCTTCCACATTATATTTTTCCCCTCACCTTCCAAGCCCCAAAATTTACCAAAAAGTGTCAAGCATGTTATGTCCCTGCCTAAAGAGCTATCATGGCCCCATCCAGTGACATTCTCTTTACCATTACTGCCCAATCGATAGATCAAATAATGTTAGCTCCCTCTGTGGAAAATAGTACTCCTTTCTCCTTATAAGCCCTCACCTAGCTTTATCAGAAACTAGATTTCGCCACCAGAGCCAAAATTTTTGAGATCTTCTTTCCTGAGAATGCCCAATTACCTAAAAATAATCCTCCATATCCTTCCTCCATCTTCCCTAATCAAGCCAAACAAATCATATCCATAATTAACTATATTTTGGGTTATTATTCTGATCAGTGGGTAGATGAGCATATTTTAGGTTTCATCTCCATATTTTCCACATACAGTAAGCCATCCATTGTATTCAATTTCAGTCAATCCTTGGCTGACAACATTCATGAGCAATTTCTAAAATTTCCCACAATGCAGGTGTTTAATTACACCTCTACTTTAATATATATGTTCCTTTACTATGAAGCATATACGTTCAATTTTGCAATGCAGAAGCTTGATGATGTAGGAAACCAACAACCAGTGATCTTTTGGACATCATTGGTCATGAAAGAACAACATGAGTTCTCTTATAAGCAGTTTATTGAGGATTTTGTTCACCCATCCATGAACATCCTCAAAAGTTCTATACAACCTAGAATTAGTGAAGATATCAAAAGAATTTTGCATCTAACTGATCAAGCTAAAACTGGAGATTGGTATTTATACCAAAATTACACAAAAATCAAGGTTTGTGGTTGCGAATCGGCACCATACAAACTCTCCAAATACCTCCCAATGAGGATTTTTTTCCCTGGAATACATCAGACAGATGTTAAATTATAATGATATTCATTTTGTAGTGGCCAAGAAGAAATCATAGTTTCGAATAAAGACACAGGTGGGCCCATTTGTATGTAATACTAGGACAACAAGTGAAGAATCTGACAAGATGCTTAAAGAAATAAAGTTCAGCTTGAGTTTTACATGGTCTTATGACACTTGTGGCATTATTTCAAAGCTCAGAGTAGAAAATAAAAGTACTCCCTACATCCATACTTCAAGGCCTGAAATAGAAAAATATGCAAATTAGTTGGAATGGACAGAAAACACCTTGCAGGAAGCCGAAGAACAACTCTTTTCTACTTCCAGTTTGCAGACTCCCACTCCTCAGGAGAAATCAAGCAAAAGAAAAAGGGAGGAGGGATCATCATCAACCACTAGAAGTGAGGTCAAAGAGTTTAGGATCAATTATAGGAAGAGGACAAAATTGACTCCTAGGACAGATGTGGACAAAGAGACAGAAGAGAAGGTTGCCATCATAATTACAGACTCACCACCTGCAAGCAACAAATTTGTAACATCTCCTACTAGACCTTCATCATCACAAGGTCACAAGGAAACAGAGCTAGAATCCCAGAATGTCCAAGGAGAGAAAGAAAAGATAGTTTTTGATAGGTACAGAGAAATTAAGCTTAAGAATGAGATTCTTAAAAATAGTACCTATAATCAATTTTGGAAGTAGACATCCAGCTCACAGAGCAGATTGTTATCAGTGTTTGACACAGAGCATGGGAAGATGCAAACGGATTTTCTTGAAGCCCAAATTCCACAGCCAAAAACACCATCAAATTAAAAGAGCACTACATTTGAGTTCAGCGACAAAGACATTCATCCCATTGATCAAATGGAGATTCATAAGCAGAATGGTGAGATGATATCTTCTACATTGAGTAACACAGCTATGTCATTGTCCCGATTGCAGGTTTCATTTGCTAATGTTAAATCTCAGTTGAAAATGGAGGAAGTGTCCTCCTTAGCAAAGGATAATAGGATCAAGTTTTTGGAGGATTTGGTGGTAAAGATAGGGTATGACCCTAAAGATGTCAATGTTGCAGAAGAGATCATCAAGAAGAAGAATCTGGAAATTATAGCCTTGAGAAAGTAGCTTAAGCTGCCAACTACAAAGGATCCATTAACCAAGGACATTGAAGAAAATGAAGCACAAAAGGCTGACATGATGAAGTTGATTATAGAGCAGAAAATAAAGATTAGATAGATGGAGGCAGAAATGGAGAAGATAATAAAGGATAAAGAATAAAGTCAGAATATGGCCATTGTCCCCCTGGATGCCATACATGTTTCTTAGCTTCTAGCAACATGAAAAACCACTGCAGCTACTTCTTCCACTCATACTGTAAGTGTTGAATAGGTGACCAAGACACTGGAGAACATGTCAATCTAATTAAAGGAGATCAAGAATTTGCAGGATCAACTCAAAGCTTTAGAAGTACAGAAAGCCAAGGCTAAAGCTTCTCATATTATTGAAATCCAGAAATCATAGAGATTGTTGGAGAAGTTATAGAAGGTAGAAAGGGATACCTCAATTGGTCAGACCTTGTCCCGAGCCAAGCAAACCATATGGATGAGTATTATAGACTCTATGAATGATATTTGGCCATCTATACAAATCATATTTGAGTAGAAGGAATTGATAGAAAAAGATACAAAAACCATCGTTCAGGGAAGGGAGAAGCTTGGAGAAATGCCCACAAAAGCCTCCAACATTATCAGATTCATGAACTCTAAGTCCAAATATGAAATTTAAGAATTAGGAACCTGTGACAGATCTGCCACTATTTTGGAAGTCAATAAAGTCTTAACTAAGAGGAACCTTATTGATCAGTTGGAAGAAAGATGTGAAACATTGGAGCTAGGAGTAAACAAGTTCTACAACAGAATTGAAGCATTGATCCAGAAAGGGTTGCCCAACATTTATGTAATAAATGATAAATTGATCACTCAGGAAGACTATGTCCTGAAGATGAAGGAAATGGCCAGAAGCAGTATCAAGGTCAGTGGGATAAAGGGCAGTATGATAGCAAAGGCATTTTTAGAAACCATGTCAAATGATTTCTACATACAGAATGAGGTAAAACATGTTTTTACTGTGAAGCCAACTTTTTCCAAATACATAGAGGTCGATGAAATTTACTAGAGGGTAATAAAATTGACCATACCCAATGAAAAGAGATGGGAAGAGCTTTGTGATTTACTAGACTAAAGAGTAATTCAGGTGCAGTAAGACAACAACCAACACATTAGCCATCATGATAGTCAACACATCAATGCAGCACAGTTTCAGGTCGACTTAGCAACCAAATCCACCAAAATAGAGCCAACTTTCCTTCCATCTGTCTACGTGGCATATTTTTCTGCAGAGATAAATCATATTGTTTGTAATCAGGCTAATAATACATTGTCTATTTGACATCGATTTTGTAAATGATTTTGTAATTATTTTGTATAAACACTTCACTGTTGAAGTATTAAGGGTTGATTTCTTAATGTAATTTCATCTGCATATTGTAATTTTTCAAAGTGGCTGGAGCATCAATAATATAGGGACCTTTTCACAGGATTCATTTTTTGTACCAAATGCTGATGTGTTTCTTCAGTTTATTTGTTTAAACATTGTTTTTCTCTCTCTGTTATTCTCAAAATCTCAATTACTTAACAGAAAATGTGATGAATACGATTTGTTATTTAGAGCACCCTATTCTAGCTGTTAGTAATTTTCATGTTTTTTGTTGAAGTCAAATTAAGGAATTCTTAATTTCTCCTTAACTTCTACTAAACCTTATGTTTTCTGCTATTTCACAATCCATTTAATATTCTGAAAGATCCAAATAGTGCAACCTAGCTGGCCCTGTGAAACTCCTCTAAAATTTGATGCCAAATCCAGTTTAAATCTTTAGACTCCATAGTCCAATGGAATTAAGACATTTTAATCAACCAAACAATCCAATAAAAAACAATTAGTATAGTCATAACTAGCCTAAAATTTACACCAAACGTAGCTAAATTTTATAGAGAGATCCCTCTCTAAAGCTGGCAGGGCTAGATCCCAGCTTCCAAAGTCGTTTTGATGTTGTCTTATGTGTTTACTCCCTCAACCTCAAAAATAAAGAATGACAACATAGTGGTGACCATATTGGGGAAAAAAACTCTTTAGATTGAAAAATCATTATTCCCTGGTATTCAATCAATATTTCTATAAATGAAAGCTTATATATCATTATGAAATACATGATCTAAGGTTGTTATCTTGTATATATTTGAGTGTGTTTTTAATTTTCATTTTATTAGTTGTGTGATGAATTTTTATAGACCTCGCTCCCAGAATAATTTTCGCTAGAGCTCACCCTAATCCCAACCCTACTGAATTTGTAGATAATTAAGAGAAATTGGTGAGAAAGAAAAGTTTTACAGAGATTCAAGGTAGTAATAGTCCTTTGTCGAGGTTCAATTCTCTTCCCGAGAGTAGTCCTTTGTCAAGATCTACCAGATAAATTTGAAACTATTCAAGATATAGAGTTTGATTTTCCTTTCCAGCATAGTTTGTTTAAATCAAAATCTGAGACTTTTGTAGAATAGACTGTCATTGACAAAACCATACTGCAACCATATATACCCTAGACCCAACCTTTTAAAACAGATCCTGATCTTGAATCCTACAACAATTTGATAAATTACAAGATATGGTTTCGGTTTTAAACCAAGCCATTGATTAAGCTTATATTCAACAATCTGTTGAATTCTTAGCTTTAATTGTTGCAACAACTTCTTTGTCCACCCAATATTCCCATTATGTTAATCTACAACCCCCTAGTCCTACTCATTCCATAGTCTCTACTTCTTCACCTATGATATCTCAGACTATTATTCCTATTATCCCTGTAGTTATTACAACTACACCTACCACATGACCAACTTCCAGTCAATCTTTTAGACTAGCTATGGTAGGTTGGTATGCACCTTTGGTGTTACCAGGCTAGCTAAATTATATGCCTGGATATTACCAATGTAAAATTCTGACCATTGACAACATTGGTTCTTATACTGCTCAGCAGCATTCGGATAGAATGAATGATGTGTTTGACCTTCAAGAAGTAGATGAATCTGATGTAAAAATGAGATTGTTTTCCCAAAGTTTAGGAGGTGATGTCAAAATGGTTTAGGAGTTTACCTGCAGGAAGTATAGCCAACCTTGATGCATTCCATCAAACTTTCTTAGCTAGATGGGAAATCAAGAAAAATCCACTTCAACTTCTAAATGAATATAAAATACTAAAAAGAAAACCAAATGAAAGTGTGGAAGAATACTATGAACGGTTTAATATTGTTTACAATGCCATTCCTACAGACATCAAGCCCTCCCCTGGCCTAGCTTTAACTGATTTTCCTGATGGTTTTGATGTAGACACGGAATATCAACTTAGTGAGAGAGACACGACAACTTTGGAAGAAATGCAAGCTAATGTTATAACAATTGAAGCTAACATCTTAGCCAAGAAAGCCAAACTAAAATATGAACGCAGGGTTACCATTAAAGAATAGCCTTCTAATTTTGCCTCTAATCATAAAATTGATAACCTAGTGTTGGCTTGTATGGGCATGACTCAAGTTCAGAGATGATTTAGCCAAACAAATCTCGGTACTACTGGCCCTTTCGGCAACAGTGTGTGGAGCGCGGACTGAGGTCTCACCTGAAGTAGTATGGGAGGGTGCTAGAACCAAGTTTCCACACCCTAGAGAGATGTCTAATGATTTTTGGCAGTCCGTAGTTTGACCCTGCACACACGTCGCTATGCGTAGCTATCAGTCCCTCGCAGCCTGTGATGTTGCCTTCGCGCAGCCCTGCTCGAGGTACGATCCATGCTATTACCCAAATTCCTTATCATTAATCTGATATTAATCAATTACTTAACTTATCTATATGAGCCCAATTATACTTAACAGTGTTCAACATTCATATAAGTGCGTGCGATAAACAAAACAGTATAAAAACATAGAAAGTAAGACAAAACAGATACGCAATATTTGGAATTAAATGTCATTTTATTATTCTTCTTGCTTGGTTACATACCCGATACCACCCTACGCACTCAGCTGCAAGGGTCCGTGCACTCAACTGTAGACTCTATTAGGCCTATGCGCACTCAACTGCAGAGCCTCTTCCTACTACTACGACCCAAGACTTTACACTTTACAGATCCGGCTCAATTCCTCATCCTCGCTCTCCATTTCTTCTATACATTACTTTTCTCTAATTTTCTTACAACTTAGAGCCTCGCTCTTACTTATACAATCCCATGGTTCGCGGACCATGGGTAGGCCGACATTACAATACATTACATTACAAAACTTAGGGTGAACAACCCTATGACTCAAGATACACTTCGCGCACCGCGCCTGAAATTCGCGGAGTCTTACAATAGAATTTGACCAAAACTTGGCCTTTGAGCCCCAAAACATGCTGTGGGGGGGATTCAATGCCCAACAGGCCCCCAACACAAACATCATGACTCGCCCTCGAGTAACTCTGTCAGCGCAGTGATCTTGGTGTGGAAACCCTCGAGCTGATCCTGCGCTATTCAGAGGTCTGCAGCGCACTGCTCTGCGGTTTGCTGGACCTGCTGCATGCGCTCTTCCGAAGCTTCTTGGTCGGGAGAAAATCCATGCCTTAGCACGTACAGTCCCTGCATCTATGCGAGCTTGCCTTCGATATCTGCCATGATGGTGAAGGCCTCATCAAGCCATGGCTGGACAAGCGCTTTGAGAACTGCCTCTTTCTGTCTCGCGGCGTCCACCTGCTCTTTTACTGCCCTTGCTTGCTGCATCTTTGCAAGTCGTTGAGTGAGGACGATTGTCTACGCAGTCCCTCAGACACTGATCCGGATTTTGGGGGGAGGCCCCCAAGATATAAGAGATTGAAATGGATCTTGGGAGGAGAGACCCCCAAGATCTGAAAATTTGAATTGCCATAAGAAAAAAGAGGAGAATGCCCCATAAACAAAACCACAAAGAAACTTTTTATTAAAACCGATAATAACTATAAAGCTTACAAACAGAAATGGAAATAAACAGTTAGGGCGATGGTAGCTTATCTCTGAGAAGAGATGTGTGGCTACATGCCTCTGAACTGTAAAGGCTACATTGTGGCGGACAATCCGTCCTTTTACAAAATGTGACTTGTTACTTATAGTATTTTTCTAGTTACAATACCATGGGTCAATTCCATGGGTGAATGAATACCATGGGTGGATTTTACAATACCATGGGCAGATGCCATTTACAATACCATGGGTGAATGAATACCATGGGTGGATTTTACAGTACCACGGGCGGATGCCATTTACAATACCATGGGTAAATTCCATGGGTCAATGAATAATATGGGTGGATGAGTACCATGGGTTGATGCCATTTTCCATTCGGATCATTCCTCCCTCCTTAAGAAGCAATGGTCCCCATTGCGTAAAGTTCCCTCCTGCAAAGCCTTTGTTGAATATGAAGAGCCACTAAAGATAAGGGTTTTATGTGGTTAACCCATAACCATAATGAACGAAGATCCGAGGATAGAGATACCCTGTAATGCTTGTGACCAACTGTGATTCTGACAGTGTGCGGCCTAGCAAATGGACTTCGATAAAGTGTGGGTTTGTGGATGACCCATAACCATTATGAATGAAGATCCGAGGATAGAGATACCCTGTAATGCTTGTGACCAACTGTGATACTGACAGTGTGCAGCCTAGCAAATGGACTTCGATGAAGTGTGGGTTTGTGGATGACCCATAATCGTGATGTTGGTTGCTGATGAAGTAGCAGGTGCCTACATAGCCTGGGGTGGGAGGGCACGTCTCCAAATAACCCAAGCCGAATGCTGCTATGTTGAAACTGATTAATGTGAAGCAGGTGCCTACTAAAGTGGGGTGGGAGGGCACGTCTCCAATGGAAACCCACTCCGAATGCTGCTCCAAAGTTAAAATGGACATAACTCGGCCAATATAACTCAGAATATTTATTATAACCTATTTTTAGAAGCAGAAGGATCATTTTGCATCTTCCCATGAGTTGGAAATCCTTATCTGGACAATCTAAGATCTTAGATTCGCGCTGCAACAGTTCCGCCGTCACAAATTTTTGATAAAATAGCTGATTTTAAATCAGCGATATCTCCCACATCCGAACTCCGATTCGATCCATTTTTTTTTTGAAATTGGGTGATTTTTCGAGAGGAATCCAGATCTGGTATTTGTTTTTGTAAATTTTGTACCAAATGTTTCAGATCTGATCTGAAAAGTCGTCGCCCAAAAAGTTTTCTGCAAAAAAATTGAGACTGAAATATGCATGAAACCCTCATTCCCATGGAATCGTAACCTGCTCTGATACCACTGATCCGGATTTTGGGGGGAGGCCCCCAAGATATAAGAGATTGAAATGGATCTTGGGAGGAGAGAGCCCCAAGATTTGAAAATTTGAATTGCCATAAGAAAAAAGAGGAGAATGCCCCATAAACAAAACCACAAAGAAACTTTTTATTAAAACCGATAATAACTATAAAGCTTACAAATAGAAATGGAAATAAACAGTTAGGGCGATGGTAGCTTATCTCTAAGAAGAGATGTGTGGCTACATGCCTCTGAATTGTAAAGGCTACATTGTGGTGGACAATCCGTCCTTTTACAAAATGTGACTTGTTACTTATTGTATTTTTCTAGTTACAATACCATGGGTCAATTCCATGGGTGAATGAATACCATGGGTGGATTTTACAATACCATGGGCAGATTCCATTTACAATACCATGGGTGAATGAATACCATGGGTGGATTTTACAATACCATGGGCGGATGCCATTTACAATACCATGGGTAAATTCCATGGGTCAATGAATAATATGGGTGGATGAGTACCATGGGTTGATGCCATTTTCCATTCGGATCAGACACTGTCATACTACTCCTGAATTTTGCGCGCCTCTGTTTCTAGGTGCTATATGTTGGGGTCCTCCTGCAAAGGTGTGAGGACCACAAAGGCTTGGTCCAACATACTGGTACAGTCATGCACTGCCCGTCCAATTAATTCCAACCCTATTTGGATAGCGCTAGTGCACTGTTCTCTAACTTACAAGGGAGTGGAAGGCTGCGCCTTCAACCACAGCTCGACGATTTGAAGATTCAGCTCCAGCTGAACCTTTGTCGTTTCTGCTCTAGCTTCACGGGCGTCGGTCGCTAACCTGTAGATCCGCTCTACTACTGGTAGATCTGCTGGGATGGCCTGTTCCGAGATGCATCTGTAAGAGTTGTCTACCACCTGTTCCAACCCCTAATTCTGTGACAACAATTCATCACGCTGTAGGTTGAGTTGTTCGATGTTTATCTTTTGCTCACTCAAAACCTATATCGCGCGACCCTCCATGGCGCAGAGTTTTGCGGTTATTCCATATTGCAATTGGTAAAATGTTTCTCGCGGAAGGGCAACCAAATTAAGGCCAAGTCCCTTGATCCTACCAACCGCAGCTCTATCGATCTCATTTGCTACTACTAGCACTCCTTCCAGTAACACTATGGTATTGGCCATCCTCACGCGTAACATCTGTTCTGCTGCTGATGTGCTTGCTGCGATGTAGGTGGCCAAGGTTCCTTCCTGTGGAGGCCACACCTGTAGTTCCTACAACTGCACCCTTAGGGCCCCCAACACAGTCTGCTGCTCCATCATAACTTCTTGGAGTGCTTCCTTGGTGACATCGCAAACCGTCTCGCCGATGTCATAGAGGTCACCTTTAGTTAATGTGATCAGGTCTATGGCCAGCTTTGAAGCCTTGACCTTTTTCTGTGGACCCGATCTTTCAGTGACGTGTGGCCGTTTAAGTTGGGTCGAAGTGGTTCCTGGGTCCGCGCTTTCTTCTGCAAGGTCTGTGTCCTCTACCTCCTGTCCTGCAGACACTTTTTGGCCCTTCTCTGCTTGTGTTGTTGCGGCCTCAGCTGTCTATGCTGCTGCTGCTGCTTCGGCAACCTTCTTTTGCACCGCGGCTACCTGTGTCGCTTCTTCATTGTGCCTTTTCCCGGCCAGCTGTGTGACACACAACTTGGCCTCATCCTTCCTTTTCTGTGTTGTCGCCTTTTCCAATTCTGCCAATTCCGGGGTGCACCACTTAGGAGGCCATGTCTCTAACACTATAAAGATTGCGTCGTCAGTGGCTATGAATGGGAGCTTTGTCCATTGTTGCACCAGATCCTTTCGTGCCCTGATGTAAAGATTGTGCATGTCAACCTTGATGTTTGCAAAACTATGCAGACTATTGTGCATTGTGGGGGACAAGCGCGACCTCCTATTAATCCACATTTGGATGCTCACCTGCATGAGCACCCAAAAAATCTTGATTTCGTGAATCCTTTTCACGTCCTTGGTAGCCAAGAGCGAAGCGTACTTCACAACCTCTAGCAAGTCACGTTCAATGCTTAGGAACTGACTGTCCTTCGACAGTTCCCCCGCTACCAGCAAAATGGATAAGAGCAACCACGTGTAGTGGAAGGTCTTACCCTGCTCCTAGGCTTCCTAACAGTTGATCAAGAATTCTTCGTAGAGGAACTTAGCCCAGTTGAACTGGACCCCCTCCACACACTGTTCGGCCAACGCAATCACCGGTGTTGTTACTTCATCGACGCAACATTTTCTCATTAACTTGTCGGCCAAGAGTTGGGTAGCTATGCGCACCCCTTTATCCTTGATACTAGTGATGGCATAACCCCTCTTTTCCTTTTCAAGCTTGTATTTGGTCTTCATGGCTTCTGCGAGAGCCAAATTGCTGACTTTTCCTGCTATTGTAGTGGGGTCCTTTCCTACATGGAAGCTGAGAAATTCTGTGGATGAGATTAGCTGTGATGGGAATAGGCTCTTCCAGCCATAAGTACCCATCGTGCACCAGGAAAAGCAGCTGCCTGATGACGAAAATAGTAATAGGCGCATGATGAAAATGTGGTATCCACTACAGAGGAAGCAACCCAGCCTTCTCCACACCGCGCATCCATTTTCGCAGCTCTAATGTGATTACTATCCCCTCCGTATTTTGTTTCATCAAGCTCGCCGTCTCTAAGTGTGGGAACTTCTCGCTGTCTGCGAGGTCCCAATCTTCAAATTTTAGGGTCGGCACATGGCCTAGGAGCGGCCCCTCAAAGGTAATTCCATCAGGGAGGAGCGGGGTCTAGGGTGCACTCTTCGTGGCATCCAGGTCCATTGTACCTTGGCTTTTCCTTTTCACGGAGGGACATACTCGGGTAGTTTTGCTGCAGAGCGCATCAGTTGGATGTCCTCCTCCACATCTTCTCCTTCCTCTATTTCGACAATCAAAGCTTGTAAGTCCTCCTCCTCTTCATCTGACTCAATGGTGACTGCCTTGCCCTTTTCCTCCATTGATAGCTTACTGGACCGCGGATTCCTCGGGGACATGCACACTGGTCCCATTGCCCACTTATCTTTTTTCGGTCTCAATGTCCGAGGTGATTTCAGGATTTCTGGAATAACCTCAGTATCTTCGGGAACATAATGTGCTATATGGGTCTATGCAGCCTCGCTGGAGGTTCCTTCATCAAAGCCCAAAGCTCTCCTGGTAGCCGCCATCTTGTCTACACTGTATATGGTCTTTCACAAACTTAGGGGCTCGAATATTGCTCGGTGCTCAACACTTTGTGCTCTATTCAACCACTCAAATCTCAAGTGAACAAGTGTTGTCTTGTGGCTAGCCCTTAGAGTTGTATAGCACCTTTTGAATTCAAATTCGACCGTTCCCCCCAATTCTGGGCCATCAATGCTTTCTTGGTGGCAGATTTGCCAAAATCTGGCCTGTACCTGCTGTCTTAAATGCCCGCCGCCTGCTCCATTTGGCCTCAAATCGGACATCCCATCATGAACAATGAAACCAACGGTTACTTCCCAGCCTACCCACATGGTAGCGCATCCCCCCGTATGCAGGCTCGAACCTTGTGACATGCTGACTCTGTGTGCACCTCCCTTATCGTGTAATCCCCAAGTAGACTTTTTTATAGTCTCGCTCTCCCTTTCAACTGCCTGGAGTGCTGAGACTGTTCTTCCGACGACTAGTTAGGTGGTCGCACCACCCATGTGGAGCTCCATTTCGCCCCTCAGGATAGTCCGCAAAAAATCCTCAATTGTTCTCGTCGTGCACTCTACTGGTTGTAGTGCGCTTTCCTAATTATTGCGTTGTGTGATATATGGTCCGAGCCATGACAATAGACTAATTAATTCTCAACAGTAGTTCTCCCACTTATCACTATGGGTGTGCGCACCTTGCCGTACCACCCTTAGTTTTTTGGCGAGGAAGGCTTCCTTTATTTTCGTCTTCCAACTTCTTGACCTCTGCGTCCATCAACATGCTTTTCTTCCTTAGCCGTACCCAGTCCTTTTCAAGTTCGCGAAGTCTATGGTTCCCTTGCCGAATGGCTTCCTGAAGTCTTACATGTTCTACTTTGTGTAGCTATGTGATTTCTTCGTTCTGGGCTTCGCGCACTGTCACACCTGTAGGTGCTATTCCGTGTGGGTTCATCTTTGCAGGCTCTTCAGAGATTACAGTCCCTTCTCCATTCCGCAACCTTGGGATTGATTTCACGGTCAGGGTTTTTCACATTGTCCTATAGGCCCATTGGATCACTGGAATGCACGGGTCCTAGTCGGTACATCGCACCTAGTGAACCCTGTTCAATACGCACACCCTGTCGAACGCTTCTCTGTGGATAATCCGTAGCGCGCTTCACCTTTCCTACCGCTGTGTTTTGTTCTAATTCTCTATTCTGGGACTAGTGTGTGCTGGGGCACGCTGCATGTCATAGGCCTGCACCCATTGAGAAAGGTGGGTGCTCAAGTTGTTTTGTCCCTCACAACCTATTCTCATCCCTAACTGGGGTTTTCCAAATCGTAAGCGCATTACCCTTTTGCATTCGCGCCAATACTTGAAAACGTTTTGATGCGTACCCCACCATCTTGTAGGCGTAGTGCGCAGTGCCCATTTTAGTGCATCGAACCGCTACTGTTCTGGTACTGCGCTTTCAAATTTGTTCAAAAATTCCTCCACTGTTGTCAACCCATCGTACATTAGCAGATCACTTACCTCTGTTGTTGCGTAGCGCAGTGATCTCATCAGTTTATTGTAGTTGAGCATTGTTACTTCGTGCAGCCGATTCTGCCATCGTTCTATTTCTTCATCCAAATCCAAAGTGCAGGAGCTTTCATGCTCCCACGAAATCCTACCATCTGCAGTTGGATTCACCCAATCCTGTTCTCATGCAGTTATCTTGTAGATGCAATTGAGATCGTCATCACTATCATCGTCGCGCACCAGTTCAGTGTATCGCGCTCCTTTGGCAGGGTCTAGTGGTACTATGATGCGTAGTGACTTTTTCTCAAAAACCATTTTGCGCTTCTTTAAATTTATGACTCCATTCATATTAGTGGCCCAATCTATGCCCAATAGCACGGGATAGGGATTGTTATCGTCGAAAATATCTATCACTTCAAAATCTGCCAACGTGCTCGCACCTTCAATATCCACTGTTATCCCTTGCAATCTCCCCATCGGTAGGATCTTCTGCTGATTAGCCATTCGTAATTGAATAGGAGACCACTGTAATGCGGGTCTGCCCATGCGTTCCCATGTCTGTTTTGGTAATACATTTGCGTTCGATCCTAAATCCAGAATCACGTGATCCATTTCATATTCTTCGATTTGCGCAGTCAATCTCATTTCCCTTCTTGTGCGCAATGCATGCTTTCCAACTTTTTGGACCACGCGTGATTCTCCTGACCCCGCGCACTTAGTGATAAGCTCTTGTAGTCCTTTTACCACCTTGCTGTCGTGCAACAATTTCATGCATGTCTCCAGAAAGGTAGTGAGCATTGAAGGATCCATCCCTGATTTTGGTTGATCCTTACTACCTGAAGTGGAGGCCTCCGTGAAGCTCTTCTTAGCTTCCATGAATGTCTCCTTCGCGTGCTCTAAATCAAAGTCAGGTTCCTTTGCAGGAGCCTTGCGAACCCACGCACTTTCTTCAGGCTGCTTACCCTTGTCATCTCCTGTCGTGATACCACTTCTAAGAACTATGTTTACATTCGGGTCCTCTTCGCGCAGTTCAGACCTCATCATTTGTACATTCTGAGTCGGGGGAGGCTGGAGTACCCCTTTTTCATGCAGCTTTGCTATCAATGTAGGGTAGTCTTTTGCCTCATGATCAAACTGAGTACAATACAAACATGATGTTCTGGTCGGATTCGTACAATCGCGGGCGTAGTGTCCTGGCCCTCCACAATTGTAACAAATTAGTTGTCTGTGACCCCTTCCTGGTCCCATTCCTCCTCGTCCTCGTCTGCGCCCCTGAAATCCAACGCGCACCATCCCAGTATTTGGATTGAGGGCTCGCGTTTCGGTCTGCATTCTATCGGTAGGAGTCTGATCCATCATTAGTTCGTAGCTTCTGCAGGTGTGTTCATCATGGCCTACCGACCTGCAAAAATTACAAAACAATTACTAGGACGTTTGTGTATACTTCTGCAATCAGTGACAATTATCTGTATTGTGTTTCCCTCCTATCTGACAGATCGCGCACCATAATGTAGGCATCGCATTGGGCCTTGCTTGCGCCTCTAGTCTTAATGGAATTGACCCTCCTGCTGCTAAGTGGTTCGCGAAAATTGGACAATGGTCCTTATCATGCCCTTGACCTTTACATTTTATGCACCATACTTTCTCGTGCGCCTCTGGCCGACGTGTCTTATCCTGTCTCAAGCTCTGCATTTCCAGAAACAAATTTTGTAGTTGCGTGTGGATTTGCTGGACTCCCAGAGCAAGATCTTGTATAGGGGTCTCATGCAATCTCATTTCCATCTCCAAAGCTTCAGCCTGGGTGGAAAGCTTTTGCTATGACAACGCCATCCTTAAATGCGGTGATAGTGACGCTACAAACCATGCACGGTGTTGTGCATCCGTCAATGTCATGTTGGCTTCGCGAATCATACTCTTCAGTCTTTGATCCATATCTCGGGGGGTCTCACCTGGGAGCATCGCGATCTCCTTAAATCCAATAATTGATTGTGTCTTCGACTTTGGCCTACTAAATTCCCTATTCAGCGCTGCTTGAATTTCTGCGATTCCTGCGTTTGGATGATCATTAGAGTGTTTAATGTACCATGTTAGGCCGCGATCCTACAATGCACTTACCAATGTAGCCTTCTTTATATTGTCGTCCATCTACCCAGTACTAATATTCCATGAACATAACAATCACCCATACCCATTCCATGAATGTAACAATCACCCATACCCGGTACCAATATTCCATGAACGTAACAATCACCCATCCCAATGTTGAGTGGACAAGTAATCATCCCTTTAGATGGATCTATCCAGTACTAATATTCCATGAACGCAACAATCGCCCATTCCTTTACATGGATCTACTCGTAGCAATCACCCATCCCTTTACATGGATCTACCCAATACCAATATTCCATGAACTGGATCTACCCGGTACCAATATTCCATGAACGTAACAATAACCCATCCCTTTATATGGATCTACCCAGTACCAATATTCCATGAACGTAACAATCACCCATCCCTTTACATGGATCTACCCGATACCAATATTCCATGCACTGGATCTATCCAGTACCAATATCCCATGAATGTAACAATCACCCATCCCTTTACATGGATCTACCCGGTACCAATATTCCATGAACTGGATCTACTCGGTTCCAATATTCTATGAATGTAACAATCACCCATCCCTTTACATGGATCTACCTGGTACCAATATCCCATGAATGTAACAATCACCGATCTCCAAACTTTGTAAACCAAAAAAATGTAATTCATTTAAATAAAATTTAAATTTAGTAAAAAAATGTAAATCATTTAAATCACTGATCTCCAAACTTCGTAAACAAAAAAAATGTAATTCATTTAAATAAAATTTAAATTTAGTAAAAAAATGTATATCATTTAAATAGAATTTAAATTTAGTAACCGACATTAACATTGTTAATCCCACCACTTAAATTACCTTAATAAACTTCTCCAATTAATAAACTTCTCAAATAAAATTAGATTTAAAAAAATAAATTAAAATATATATTCCTTTGAAAGAAAAAAAAAAAAATATTTTAACATTGATAAGACTAAAAATAACTTATAAAACAGAGTACTTCTTCATCTACTTGATGTATTGATTTTTTTTTTTTTTTTTCTTTCCTGTCCTGATAACTTTTTGCTTCGAAAAAAATTAAATTAAATTTTGCTTTTAACCGACTTTGCCACGTTGACTCTGCGAACTTGCTTGTGTGCTTCGAGTCTTCATCTTGCGCTTATTTCTATATTATCTAGGAAGGCGTTAACAATTCCATACACCGTGTGGAAAATATTTGGAAAATCAAACCATTTCTTCGTACACCGTGTGGAAAATATTTGGAAAATCAAACCATTTCTCCATACACCGTGTCGAAAATTAAGGGTCGTCCACCTCAAGGATCCGCACTCAACGATTTCACTTTGGGAATATCACCCACCCGACAGTCGTGAAAATAAATTATTTTATTAAATCGTCGTGTGACGACAATCAATTTTGCATTTGCCTTGCCGCGTCAACATGGGCTAAATTTGACAAGTTGATTTAGAAATCCGAGAATAACTTAACCGTAGGTTAAATTTGATAAAATGAGTTCAGAATCCGAGAGTAACTTAACCATTGACCAGAGAATTGAAAAGACAATCAGAGAAAACAACATGCAGCCAGTTCTTTTTTCTTCTCACAATGATCTAAGAAATTAAATTAAGCCAAAAAAAAATGGGTGAAAGTAATTATGAAACGAATATTCTTATCTTTCAATTAAATCTAATAAACAAAACAATAAATTATGTATTAACAATGTTGTAACAACTTCCAATCAATAAATTAATCAAAATGTCGTGACCGATATGGCTGAATCTCGCACGGCACCGTTCCTTGTCAACAGAATTTTTGTAAGATTGCAAGTCAGGCAGATGACATTGCGACGAGATAAGAGGGCATATTCGCCGACTCGAATGATATTGGTGAATTATTTTATGTTTTTCTTGGGTTTCTGCAAAGATGTGTGCTAAATCCTTGTGCGCACACTATCAAAATTTACTGTTTATAAATATGCGTAATTAATATGATACAATGTGCGCATAAGGATTCCCACGTATCTGTATAAGGATTTAGCATACATCTTTGTAAAGAGAAGAAAATAATTGAAAAATACATATATAACATAATTTTTATTTTAATAGTAATGTTTTTGGGATTAATCATATTATTAAAATTAAGTTGAAGGTTTGAATTAACTAATGTGGTTCATTTTTATGACAAAGTGAAAAATCAATCTATTTTAAGAATAAATGGTATGGATGCATCATTGTCCAAAATCAATTCGATCTTCAAGAATAAATAGCGTGGAATATTATAAGTTGTTAGGAATAAGTTACAAAATGTGCTTCAGTTATAAAGTAGTTGTTAGGAGTTTATTTATTTTAATTAAATATATTAAATTAATTAATTTATAATACTACAAAAATTAAATAATAACGCTATAAGGATTCATAAATAGTAAATAGTAATATGCAGTGAGCAAATAATTTTACAAACAATACAAATAATATTGAGAATTAAATTTAGATTTGATTTATTAAATTATAAGAACTTAATATATTTATTATACTACAAGGGTTAAAATAGAATATTTATTATATAAAAAAAAGGGAGAGACGAATGGAATCATGAAGAGATGGTCGGAATCTAGCGCTTACTCAATTATGAACCATTTAGTTGGTTTGAAATGTCGAATAAATCTTAATGATGTGATTAATCCCAAAGACATTACTATTTTTTATCTTATTAAAAATTAAGTTTATATTATTTTAGTTATGATTTAAGTTTACATTATATGAGTTATGGTTTAGTGATAAGTTGATAAACGCTGATGTGAAACTAATATTGCATATAGGAAAAGGGACGACGACGGAGCTCTGCAAACTGATCTAGGGTTGGCGTTAGGGTTCTGAAGTTGGGTACCATGGCAGGACGCATAGGAGGGAGTGCTGCTCCCTCCTACAGTCAAATAGTGACAAACAGAAGCAAGGATGCTGGAAAGCAGCGTTTTAAGAAACCTTTGGAAATGGCAACAGAGGCAATCAACACGGAAAAACTAGGAAAAAATAGACCCCTAGAACAGGAAGGGGATAAGCAGGAAGCTAGTAAGGAAAAGAGAACAGGGGGTAGCAGTCAAAAAACTGCTTCTATGAGTACAACTGGGGTCTACAAACCCAAGTCAGACATCATTCCCCGGGTCATTTTAAGCAACCTAGTGCTACAAGCGCATAGAGATCACATGCCAGAATATACAGTTATATGCAAATTCATGGGGATATGGCCGACGGAGAGGGCGCTGCATGTATGGATAAGGAGCCACTGGAAACCAAAGGGGGGAATAAACCTTCATCTGGGATCTAAGGGTTTCTTCACGGTGGTGTTCACAAGCCTAGAGGATAAAGACAAAGTTTTCGAAGGAGGACCATATTTCTACACAGCTGCAAGCCTCTACATTCGGTCATGGATGATGAACTTTGTCCCAGAATGTGAAACATTCACATCGGTACTAGTATGGATTAGATTATACTCCCTTCCTCTGGATTATTGGCTACCAGAATCTCTGAAAACAATAGGAAACAAGTTGGGGCATTTTCTAAAGATTTGAGAAGTGATTTTGAAAGGTAAATACACCTCCTTCGCTCGGATATGTGTGGAAATGGACCTATCTGGGCCACTTCCGGAAGCGATAATTTAGAAGTATATGATGAAGAATGGGTGGAGGTGGTGGATTGTGAACATATCCCATTTAGGTGCCGCAAATTCCATGAACACGGGCATCTATACAAAGACTACCCAGCAAATAATTTGGAGAGAGACGTAAAAACCACCCCGAATAAAAATCCCGAGGGTTTCACCAAGGTTGGGGGCAAAGGGAAAGGTGGGAAGAGGCCTCAGAAGAAGATTAATGAGGAAAAAAAAATTGAGCTACAATGGTTTCAAGATCCTAGAAGATGAAGATGGAAAGAAAGAAACAAATCAGGAATCAAAGAACATTATCACTGAGAAGGAAAGGGATGCTAGCATGGAAGATATCATAGGAAACAACCAGCGAAAGACCATGGAGATAAGTAGGGACCATGAGATGACTCCAAGTGAGGTTGGAACGGAGGACCATGAACTGCAGGAGATTCTAGAAAAGTTTCTGGAACAAGGGACGACCAAAGGAGTGGACTCCCTACCACAAGAGGAATTTGATAGGGTTCAAAAGCTCTTCCTATGGAGATCACAATCGAAGGGCTCTAGAGTCAAAAGAAACCATGAAAGTCAAGAACATAGAGGGGTCAAAATGATGGAGGAGACACAGATACAATCTCCCAAGAACCCAGGCAGGAAAAGAGGAAAAAAAAGACAGAATGAGCTACTGAACGAATGTGGAAAACTCATGATTAACTCAGATAAGATGAGAGATCTCACCAGTTATTCCTTTATAAACCTTTCTTAATGAAGCTTACAACCTGGAATATTAGAGGCATAGGAAATAGAAGAAAACAAAGAAATCTTAGTAACAGAATAAAAGAAGAAAAACCAGATATGGTTTTTATTTAGGAAACAAAATGTTTGATGGACAAGATCAGAGAAATACATAAAAAATGGCTAATCAAGTATGAATATCTAGAGGTTAAAGCAAACAACTTAGTGGGGGGGATTCTTACGCTCTGGGATCCCCAGAAATTTGGAATCCTGGATGCTGAAGCATCTAGGAACTATCTTTCTTTGGTGTGTCAACCTTTAGGTGATCCGGAGATTTACATGATCACAAATGTCTATGGACCTCAAAAGCAAGAAGACAAACTCAAGCTTCTCACCTCCCTTGAGGAGCTAAGAGCAAGACACTCTAATGTACCCTGGATTGTTGCAGGAGATTTCAATATGATCAGATCTCTTACAGAGAAAAAAGGTGGTATCAGACATCTAGGTAGAGACTCCATTGCCTTCCAGAACTTCATAATGAACGTGGGGCTACTAGACACTGAAAGAATAAACGATACCTTGATCCAGGTGGATATTGGTGGCCACCTGCCAAGTCCACCTGGACCCCCACCATTGTCTTTCTCAGCATTTTCAGTTTCCTTAATTGTAGCACAACTTACTATTTTTAGCAGTTTTTCGGGTCCTGAACTTCCGGAGCCGTTTTGAGGCCCTAAACGACGTTTTTTTGGGAATCTGGGTTATGCCTCCCAAAGTGGTAGTACTCGGATAGATCTTTCTAACGAGCTATCGTACGCGTCAAACGGAGATCGTATGCCAAAGTTACAACCCCGGGAAATTGATGTACCAATTTACCCAAACGGGGCCCACAATTTGGCGTTTCATCTTCTAGGGTTAGGTTTCGGGATGTGAAGGGTTTTTCATTGTTTCTCAACAATAAATAGGCCTTCGAGCCTCATTGTAACACAGTTCGAAACAGTTCAGAGGCATGTAGCCGACACATCTCTTCTCAGAGATAAGCTACCATCGCCCTAGCTGGGTTATTTCTATTTGTAAGCATATTTCAGTATTTTACAGTAATGAAATGAAGTATTATTTCCGCTGCATCTCTGTTTTTATGGTTATCGCATCTCTGTATTTATGGTTATCTCTGTAATCTATTGCGTTCCTGTTTAAAACCGGATCAGTGGTATCAGAGCAGTCTGCTTTTTCTCTGTTTTTCTTTGCATGTCCCCAACAAGGTCGGGATATAAGGAGTTAGGGCTTGAACTAGTTGAACCTTTGAAAGACCAGCCTCGCAAATCCCGATGGCCTCCCATGGCGGACGAGAAGAAAGATGAGGGGGCAGGAGATCCCATCAAAATCTTGCTCGAAGAAGCCCTCGAGCGACAACGGAACGCGATGATGGACAGCTTTGCCCAGATCCTTCAGCGGCTACCCAGAAGCAACGCATCGGCTTCCAGCAGCTACTCTGGAAATGCCACACCCTTTAAGGTACAAGTTAATTTTGAAATCCCCATATTCGAGGGTCAGATAGACGCAGATGCCGTAGATAAATGGTTAAATCTGCTAGAGGGTTATTTTTCTGTTCATGAATTTTCGAGTCGGGAAAAGATTGTTTTTGCCCTTCTCAAAGCAGCCCCCCACGTTAAGGACTGGTGGGAAACCTACTGCGAGCAAAAGGATGAAAGTACTGGCTCACTATTTTCAGCCGCACCCACCTGGGATTCGTTCCGGGATGCCATCAAGGAGCAGTACTACCCTGTCGGAAGCTATGAGGATGAATACATAAAGTGGACCACGCTGCGGCAGGGCAGGGACCAAGACGTGCCGGAGTTCACCAATCTTTTCCATACCCTTCGCACAAAGTTGGGTATCAAGGATTCGGAGCAACATTTGATACTCAAATACCGTGGCTGCCTACACAAGTACATCCAGGAAGAAATACAGTTCCTAAACATCCCCTCGCTTGGTGCAGCATACCGATATGCCGTCAAGGTCGAGCAGAAGTTTAAACAAAAGAAGCGAGACTTTGGATCTGCGAATCCAAAGCAGGGGAAAGGTGCCCCTAAACCACAGAACAAAGGACAAAGCCAAGGCGGGACAGCCCAAGACAACCAGCCGAAGCTGCAAGCAAAGAACAACGCCGTGAAGCTGAGAAAGGACACTGGAAAATGGTGCGAGTTCCATAAGAGCTCCACTCACAACACAAGTGAGTGTCGGGCCAAGCAGTCACTGGTGGCTGAGCTAAAGGTTTCAGAATCAGATGCATGTTCCGACTCTGAGTCAGAACCCGATAAGGGGTATGAAAAAGGGAAGCAGATCATTGATGCGGATCCCAGTGCCACTGTTGCTACTGCAAAGATCCAGAAAAATGAACCCGAAGATCCAGAGGAGGAGGAGCGTCTCTTCCACTCCCAGATGTGGGTAAAGGGCTCCCCGATACAGTTCATTGTTGATAGCGGGAGTCAAAAGAACCTCATTTCGGCAGAGGTCGTGAAGTGGTTGGGCTTACCGACCACAGCACATCCACAACCATACACCATTGGGTGGCTTCACCAAGGACGAGATCTTCGCGTGAGCCAGCAGTGTCGCCTTCCATACAACATCAAGCCCTTCACAGATGAGGTATTGTGTGACATTGCTCCCCTTGAAGTTTGTGATGTATTACTAGGACAACCATACTTGTGGAAGCGACATGCTGTGTATGAATCAAGGCCCCGTGCTGTTATTATTACATTGGGAAATAAGTTGTTCAGGATACCAGAGGTAGCACCACCTGCCGCCATCTCTTTGATTACTGCAAAACAATGTAGTAAGATCATTTCCAAAACCAGGAAATTTGTTTTCCTGATGATACGCCCTCAAGGAAAGAAGAAGACAGTGGCCGCGGCCTCCAAACGGGGTCCCTCTGCACGACAACTACAGATGGACAAGGTTGTGGAGGAGTACGAGGACATCTTCACCTCCCCGGCAGGGGTTCCTCTGCACTGTCAAGTCAAGCACTCCATCGATCTGACCCCAGGTGCGCCGCTACCCAATGGACCAATTTATCGGCGCTCCGTTCTGGAGAACGATGAAATCAAGAGGCAGATTCAGGAGCTCCTGCAGAAAGGTCACATCCGTCCGAGTTCATCGCCCTGTGGGAGCCCGATCGTGTTGGTGCAGAAGAAGGATGGGACGTGGAGACTCTGTATTGACTATCGGGCGCTGAACAAGATCACTGTCCGTAATAGGTACCCGATCCCGCGGATTGATGACCTCCTAGACCAACTAAAGGGGGCGAAATATTTCAGCAAGATTGATCTGAAGTCAGGATATCACCAGGTACCAATCGAACCCTCCGATGTGTGGAAGACTGCCTTCAAATCCAAGGAGGGCCTCTTCGAATGGTTGGTCATGCCTTTCGGATTGACGAATGCTCCTGCAACCTTTATGAGGCTAATGGATGACATCTTGCGGCCATTCACCAACTCCTTTGTAGTAGTATACTTGGATGACATCCTGATCTTCAGCCAGAGTTGGGAAGAGCACCTCCACCACATCAGACAGGTTCTTCAAACACTGCGGCAACACAAGCTATGTGCAAATTTGGAGAAATGCACTTTTGGCATGACCCAGGTTCAGTATCTGGGATACATCATTGATGAACAGGGGGTGCATGTCGATCCAGCCAAGATCCAAGTCATTCGGGATTGGCCCTCTCCAACCACTCTAACAGAGCTCCGCAGCTTTCTAGGTCTTGCCAACTTCTACCGCAGGTTTGTGTTGGGGTTTTCTCATATTTCTTGGCCCTTGAGTCAAGTCACCAAGGGCGGGGCGAAAGCAAAATTCTTTTGGTCTGAATCTCAACAGAAGGCATTCAGGGAGTTGAAGGATCGCCTCTGCACGGCACCAGTGCTCGCGTTACCAGATTTACAACAACCATTTGAGGTCGAGACAGATGCCTCTGACTATGCTATTGGCGCAGTCCTTACTCAACATGGACATCCAGTGGCATATCACAGTGAAACACTTTCAGACACAGTTCGGAAGTACCCCACTTATGATAAAGAGATGTATTCCATTGTACAGGCCTGCCGACAATGGAAGCATTACATTTTGGGGAAGGAAACGGTCATCCACACAGACCACCGACCTCTGCAGTTCATACAGACCCAAGGGAAATTGCAGAATGATCACCATCAGAAGTGGTCTACATACCTGCAACAGTTTCACTTGAACATCAAGTATAAAAAGGGCAGCACCAATAATGTTGTAGATTGCCTCAGTCGGCCACCGATCATGGCGCTAACCACCGTGCTCAACTCTTGTGGGCACGAGACTTCTGACTGGCCACTTCTCTACAAAAGCGACCCAGAATTCAGCCACACATACCAGACACTCTTGGAGGGTCGGCATGTTGCAGATTTTCACCTCCAGGATGCCCTATTATGCCACCTCGGTCACCTTTGTGTTCCTTCAAGCGAGCGTGCCAAGATGATTTGGGAAGCACACTACAGTCGGGCTGCTGGGCATTTCGGGGTCGAGAAAACAGTGGCAGTACTGCAAAATTATTTCTATTGGCTGAATCTTCGACAGGATGTTGGGAAGTACATCCGATCATGTACTGCCTGTGCCATTGCCAAACCGACCATTAAGAAGCACGGCCTCTATACCCCATTGCCTACCCCTAGTCGACCTTGGGAATCCATCTCCATGGATTACATGTCAGGCCTTCCTTCCACTAAGCATGGAAATGACTGTGTTTTTGTGGTCGTCGACAGGTTCTCGAAGATGGCCATTATGATGGCCTGCAAGAAGAATATCACAGCAGAAGCCACTGCTAAACTCTTCTTTGAACGAGTGTGGGTGCACTTTGGGATCCCACAGTCTATCATCTCAGATCGGGACAGTCGGTTTCTCAGCACATTTTGGTCCAGTCTCTGGTCAATGCTGGACACCAAACTCACGAAGTCCACAGCCTTCCATCCTCAAACTGATGGCCAGACAGAGGTTGTCAACAGGATGATTGTGCACATTCTGCGCATGTATAACTCAAAGCATCCACGCACATGGGACGAGAGCCTCCCCTATGTTCAGCACAACTACAACCGAGCTCTTCACAGCTCCACTGGCCATAGCCCTTTTCAGGTGGGTTTGGGATTCCAGCCACTATGCCCCATTGATGTGGCCATACCACTTGCAGCTACTCACATGAATTCAGCTCATGTCCAGTCCGAAACAGATAAGGCCACCAGCTTCATTGAGCGCATCCAACACATTCGCCAGCAGGTCCATGACATTCTTGAGAAATCAAATTCCAAGTACAAGCAGCGACATGATCAACACCGGGTGCCACACAAGTTTCAGGTGGGCGACAAAGTCTGGTTGCATTTGCAAAAGGAACGCCTTACTGGAGCCTATCGGAAATTGAGACCACTCCGATATGGTCCTTACACCATTACTAAGGCGATGGGAGACAATGCATTTGAGCTCAGCATTCCCCCATTCCTTGGCCTGCACCCAGTGTTCAATGTGGACCGCCTTCGGCCATACTTTCCACCATTGCTAGACACATCCGACATTGCAGAACAGCTCAAACCCACAGAATTAAATCCAGATTGCATGGAACAAGCTGCAACTGATCGGATCATGGACACACAGATCAAGAACACTCGCCAACAGAATATCCAACTGTATCGAGTTGTCAAAGCAGGCCAACTCCTTTAGCAGGGCAAGTGGCTCACCAGGGAACAAGTTCAGCAGAAGTTTCCTCATCTCATGGAGGAGCTCAACGCAATGGGGACCATTGCTTCCTAAGGGGGGAGGAATGATCCAGGTGGATATTGGTGGCCACCTGCCAAGTCCACATGGACCCCCACCATTGTCTTTCTCAGCATTTTCAGTTTCCTTAATTGTAGCACAACTTACTATTTTTAGCAGTTTTTCGGGTCCTGAACTTCCGGAGCCGTTTTGAGGCCCTAAACGACGTTTTTTTGGGAATCTGGGGCAACATGGGTCCATGGACCCATGTTGCCTCCCAAAGTGGTAGTACTCGGATAGATCTTTCTAACGAGCTATCGTACGCGTCAAACGGAGATCGTATGCCAAAGTTACAACCCCGGGAAATTGATGTACCAATTTACCCAAACAGGGCCCACAATTTGGCGTTTCATCTTCTAGGGTTAGGTTTCGGGATGTGAAGGGTTTTTCATTGTTTCTCAACAATAAATAGGCCTTCGAGCCTCATTGTAACACAGTTCGAAACAGTTCAGAGGCATGTAGCCGACACATCTCTTCTCAGAGATAAGCTACCATCACCCTAGCTGGGTTATTTCTATTTGTAAGCATATTTCAGTATTTTACAGTAATGAAATGAAGTATTATTTCCGCTGCATCTCTGTTTTTATGGTTATCGCATCTCTGTATTTATGGTTATCTCTGTAATCTATTGCGTTCCTGTTTAAAACCGGATCATACCTTTACCTGGACCAATAAGAGGGGAGGGGCTTCTCAAATCGTCTCCAAGCTAGATAGATTTATTATTTCAGAGGACCTCTTTCTTTCAGGTCCTGCCATGTCAGCTTCTATTCTTCCCTTTGGGGGCTCGGATCATTGGCCTGTACAACTGGAAGCCACTTGTATGGGTACACCAAGAAACAAACCTTTCAGGTTTGAAAATGCTTGGCTCTCGCACCTTGAATTCACCAGCAATATTGACAAATGGTGGAGAGAGGATCTGAACATTCAAGGCACTAGAATGTTCCTGCTCCAACAAAAACTTAAACACATCAAATCTAGGCTTAAAGATTGGAACAAAAATGAATTTGGTAACATTTTCAAAAGCAAAAGAGAAGTTGAGCAAAAACTCTAGGAGATCAATCAGATCATCATCATAGATGGTTTTACTGAGGAGCGAAAAAATCTAGCTGACTCTCTGCAGGAAGTATGGGAAGATCGGTGCATGCAAGAGGAGATTTTTTGGAGATAAAAATTGTGGGTGCAATGGATTAGAGAGGGAGAAAGAAACAAAAATTTCTTCCATAAATCCACCATGGATCTTAGGGCACATAACATAATCACAAAACTCAAAGATTCCCAAGGGATAGAATTTGTCTCTCACAAAGAAATGGAATTTGTCCTTGTTCAACATTTCCTCAACATAGCAGAGGAACCTCTAGTGGATAGATCTAGGTTCATTAACCATTTCACTCAGTACATCCCTCGGCTGGTTACCAGAGAAGACAACCATAATATCAACAGACCAGTGTCGGAAGAGGAGGTCAGTGAAGTGATCAATGAAATACAAAATGTAAAAGCTCCAGGCCCGGATGGGTTCAATGTATACTTCTTCAAAGCTTGCTGGAAAACAGTCAAACAAGATATCCTGGAGGTGGTGGAAGACTCAAGAAGATCCAAAACGGTTCTGAAGGCTCTTAGTGCATCCTTCATAGATTTGATCCCAAAATAGGAAAAATCCATGACTCCGGATGGTTTCAGACCCATAACTTTATGTAATGTGGTGTACAAAATTATTTCCAAAGTAATCGCCAACAGACTCAAGCCCCTTTTACCAGCTCTCATCTTAGAGGAGAAAACTGGCTATGTGGAAGGAAGACAGATCCTCAATAACATCATCCAAGCTCACGAGGTGGTACACTCTCTCAAAAGCAACAGGCAAGCTGGTATGATCATTCAGCTGGACCTAGTGAAAGCTTACGATAAGCTAAGTTGGTCTTATATAAGGGCAGTACTAAGAGCCTATGGCTTCGACCACAACTGGATAAGATGGGTCATGGCACTAGTTTCCACAACCAATTTTTCCATCCTGCTTAATGGCGCTCCTTCAAGAACTTTCATACCCTCCAGAGGTCTCAGACAAGGGGATCCGCTCTCACCCTTCCTCTTTGTTCTCATGATGGAAGGGCTAGGCAGAGCGATCAAAATTAAAAATTTTGAAGGAAGAATCCAGGGTATCAAACTCACCCTAGATGGAGAGGAAAATACTCATCAACAATTTGTGGATGACACGATGCTACAGGATATACCCACGGCCAGGGAAGCCAGAGCGATCAAACAAATATTAAATGAGTTTTCTATGGCAGCTGGTACAGAGGTAAGCCTCAATAAATCAATTTTTTTTTCTTCAATACTAACAATGCTATTCAAAGAAACATCACTAGAATTCTTGGGTTTCAAAGGGACTAGTTACCTTCCAAGTACCTGGGAATACCTCTTACAGATAAAACTCTAAGCAAGGTAGTGTGGGAGCTGATAATAAATAAACTTCAGGACACGATCAAAAAATGGACATGCATGTCTTTAAATTTGGCGGGACTCCTGGTGCTCACACAGACTGTCTTGCAGGAAATTCCTATATTCATCTTCTCGGCTCTTCCTGCTCCTAAAGGAGTTATGCAACAGATCAGGAGCATTCAATGAGATTTTATATGGGGTAGAGGACAAGAGAAAAAGAAATGGGCTTTGGTAGCCTGGGACAAGATCTGCAAACCCAAGATTCATGGCGGTTTGGGGCTTCATGACCCTGAAACCGTCAGCAGAGTTCGGGAGCTAAACTCTGTTGGAGGTGGCTCAAGAAATCAGCAACCCCTTGGGCCAAACTCTGGAAACAAAAATATGCAAAGAATTGGCAGGAGAAGGATCATATTCGAATGTCAGGGAATATTAAGGGCTCCCACATTTGGAACCTTGCTTGGGAAAATAAATGTATTGTCCAACAACATAGTTTCTGGGAGATCTGAGCTGGGAACTGTTATCACCCCAAGAAACTCACCTAGGTTGCATATTGGTGATGCTCGGGAACATTACAAATTCAACAAAATAGTTGGATAAATGGTGGATGAATGAAACAAATGCTGCATATTCAAGCCAGATAACCACTTCTACTATGATTGACCCCAAACATGGGTGAACACCCCCAGACTACAAAGCTTTTAACCACCAATTACTCACAGTTTGAGGATAAGGTGATAATGGAGAAGACTGACAACACCAGAAGATGCACAAGACCCTGTGATGGCCGGCTGAAACCAGTTAAAAGGTCTGTAAATCTAGTTTCTAATACACAGACAGGATGACAACTCTCTATGCATTAAACAACAGAAACCTGCATACACGTTCAATGATACATGCTAAATCCTAACACAGAGGTGGGATGACAACCCCTCTAATGCTAAACATTAACAGAACATGAATCAATGCAAACAGGCACAGCCTGGAACAAGAAAGAGAAGTGGAAAATGAGCAATTAACAGCAAAAGAAGCTTGTATTAGCTGGAAATGAAGACCAGATGCTGCAGGTTACAAAGTAGTTACAGTCTCCAGAAGTTGAACCTTACAACAGAGTCACCTTCATCTAACACTCATCATCCCACTACATCGGTTTTTTCAGTATATATGGTGTCTCATTACACAATCTCCCTGCTAGCTATGCGTGGAGGAGTCCATAAATGGCCACCAACCACATTTACATTCAGGAATGGGCCGCTGATACAAATCTGGTTGTGCTGTAAATGGATTTGACCCCTCTGTTGCTCTGCAGTCCTCCTTTGAGCAGGTGGCGTGAAATACCAAAGGAGCCATAACCATTGAATGCTCTGCATTGATAAACGGTGTCCTGCTTCCTCCTCGGCCATACTTTTGATTAATGGCAGCTGCCGAATCATTAAAATGGCTCAATCATGACTGTTTGGCTTTAAAACAGTGAAACGCTGCTACACTGTTCATTCCCGCCCATCACTGCTTCATCTTTGGCTTTAAAAGGTGTCCGTCAACCGTTGATCTGCCCTCAAGAAATCGAACGGTTGAGGTGAATATCGGAAGCCCTTTCCTGACTGTCCTTTAAGTCCCGATAGAATGGCTGTTTTGGAAACGTACATAGGACGCGTGGCATAGTTCTATTGCATCGGGCTCGCTTGTACGAAAACCACTTGCTGAGCAAAAGCGGTCCGATAAGGTTGGCGGTTTCCTTTGTATTTGAAAACACATAAACTGCTGCAAAACACGGGAAATTTGCTTTTGGCGGACTTAAAAACATATATATTTTACTTCCCGGACCCCATCGGGTCCGGTCTTCATCGCTATCGACATCCTCCCAGGCTTCCTTTTGTATTTCCTTATATTTCCTTTAACAAAGAAAATGCGCCCAAAACCAATGAAAATGGCTCAGCGCGGACTTGAAATTTTAATAAAAACCATTTATAGTTCCATCGGGTCCGACCCTCGTCGCTATCGGCACCCACCAGGCCTCCTTTGTATTTTCTTTATATAAAGAAAATACATAAAAAACAACGAAACAACGACGGGCGCGGATTTGAAATATTATGCAATGGATTGCTGTATTGTCGTCGGGTCCGGCCCATCGGGTCGCAACATAACTCATGGTAAAGCCCGCCCCTTTGTTATCGCCGATAGCGATACTACTGTGGACCCGATAATCTATCAAAAGGAATTAATACCACCGTCGGGTCTGGCCCATCGGCGATTGCTCATTTATATGCAAAAGGCCATGCTCCATTGGAAACGCCGATAGCGATATCAGCGATCGCTCATCGGCGATGTATCATGTCGCTGCTGTTGCCTCCCCCGACTTGCGATATGCCGACGAGATCTGGACCGTTGATCGGCCAGATCCAACGGCTGAGATTAATTCGGTCCCTTATGCCTGCGCTTTTGATTTTTACATGGTTTTTTGGGTATTTCCGCCTCCCGATAGTGTATTTCTGCCCTCCAAAGGGTTTTCCCCTTGCAATTTTTTCGATCGGTGGAAGAATTTTAGCCATAATTTGAGAACTAGAAAAGCAACCATGGATCCTTTGGCACCATTATAAGTGTAATTGCAGCCTTTGAGAGTGTTTGAATTCATTTTTGATGCTTTTGCACAGCAAAGCTAACAGGAACCTGGCACAATTTTGGGAGGATAACTGGCAACAAGAACCCATTTTGTATAAGGATGAATTAGCAGCTCTCAAGAATGATACCGACAACAAAGGTCTACTTATGGTAAGTGACTTTTGGGACCAGGTAAGGAACAATGGTAAATGGAGAATATGGAAGGATCTAGGCCACAGTGAAGAGAGCCCTTTGAAGGCCCAAGCAGACTCCCTTGCTCAGGATTTAGAGAAAAGGAAGATTTTGGTATCCTCCTTGTCTAATCAACTAAGATGGGGAAGGAAAACCGAAGGAAACTTCAGCCTCAAAGAAGCTAAACAAGTAGTAACAGGGTTTAACTACCAAAACCCTGATCAAGTTTGGAAGAATCTTTGGCAGAACCCCCAGTGGATGAAAATAAAGTTGTTCATTTGGCTAGTTCAACAAAAGAAAATTTTAACTTGGGAGAATCTCCTGAAAATAGGTTTTACTGGCCCATCCAAATGTTACCTATGTGGCTCACAAGAGGAGACGACGGATCACCTATTCAACCTCTGCCCTTTCACCTCCACCATGTGGGAGTGGGTGGCCTCGGTCTTTAGGCACACTAATAGGGATAGACTTAACATCTCCAACACTTTGAAGAATTGGAGGAAAAACGTCTCAGGAAATGAAATCATCAATAAATCCTGGACTTTGATTCTAGGCTTTTTCATCTGGGGTGTTTGGAAAGAACACAATAGTAGGATATTCAAGAACACAACAAGCATGCCCCAGCACATAATTAATCAAATTTTAAGGCAACTCAAAGACACAGTTAGAAGTTTGTTGGGGAAATTTCCTGAGGACCCTCCTCTACCCTAGGATGCTTGTATACTACTGCATTTGGGTCTCCAGGAAATAGTTCCACAAGGCATAAACAAGGGTGTGAGCCAAATAAATGCAGATATGAATGTTTGGAAGCCTCCTCCACATGGTTTCTTAAAAGTCAATATAGACAGAGCGTCTAAGGGCAACCCAGGGTTAGCTGGTTTTGGGGGTGTTATAAGAGATGAGCAAGGACGCATAAAGGAGATATTTCACAGCCACTTGGGGAAGGCCTCTAATAATATGGCGGAACTCATGGCCCTAGAGAAATGCCTGGAATTCCTGGTGGATTCAAATTTACACAATGTCATGATTGAAGCTGGTTCGGAATTGATCATTAAAGCGATCAAGAAAATGTGCAATGGAACGACACCCAAAAAATTGTCGAAATATTGGAGGCTATCACAGGTATTTCACCGTATACATACCCACCTGCAAACCTTGAGAACTGTTAACTTTGTCCATGTGAAAAGAAAAGCAAATGGGTTGGCTGATCATTTGGAAAATGAAGGAGTGATTAGTAAGGAAGGTTGCACTAGGCATGTCTGGGAGTCGATACCCCTAGGAAAACTGTGTGATGATTGTCTCTGTCAGGCTACAAAAGACATGGAACTCTTCCAAATCTTCAGCAGTGAGAAGCAGGAAGATTAGAGAAAGGTGAAGAGAGAGGAGATTCGTGGGTTGCAGTCTTTCCCAAGGAAAAGCGATTCGAAGAAGTGAAGTGAATATACAGTTCGTTGGGTCCAATAGAGTAATGTCAAAACTCGGGACAACAGAGTTATGTCCAAACTCAGGTGGATCAGGTTTAAAGGGATCGATCTGTATCATTGGATCGACAGGATGGATCAACGGTGCTGAGGAGACCTGTGGAAGTTAAACACTGCTTAACTAGTTTGCAAGCAGGTTCTTTTGCTTCTGTCATCCATCGGATTTCGGACCGGAAAGTGATCATCTATTAACTGCTTGGTTGGACCCAAAATCCTTTAGACTGAAGGGCTCTATTCTTTTTCGGGTCCGGTTTTTTGTTTTCCTTCATGCTTGTGACTAGCCTACCCTTTTCCCAGATGTTCATAAGAACCTCTTGCCATAAATGCCAAATATTTGAGGGGAAAAGAAAGCTTTTGCCTCTACCATTGAAACCCATATCTGTTGAAAGTCCTTTCCAACAATGGGGATTTTATTTCATTGGAGAAATCCATCCACCTTCCTCTGCCCAACATAAATGGATCCTCACTGCGACTGATTACTTCACAAAATGGATTGAGGCCACACCTTCCAGACTAGCCACAGATGTTGTTATCATCAAATTCTTAGAAACTAATATCCTATCTAGATTTGGTTGTCCAAACAAGCTCATTACAAACAATGTTGTAGCTCTTAGATCTAAGAAAATGATAGATTTTTGCAACAAATACCATATTACTTTGGGACATTCAACTGCTTATTACCCATGGGGTAATGGGTTCGCCGAATCTTCAAATAAGAGTTTAGTAAACATTATTAAGAAGCTGTTAGAAGAGAACAAAAAGTCATGGCACAACAAGTTGATAAATGCACTTTGGGTTGATAGACTCACAACAAAGAAATAAATTGGCATGTCACCATACCAATTGGTTTATGGAATGGATGTTGTTTTTCCATCCTCTTTGTGAGTTCCAATCATGAAGATAATTTAGGAATTGCAGGTTGAGCCAAATGAAATCCAAAGGAGAATTGACCAGACAATCTAATTGCATCTATCCAGGGAATAAGTCTATAATAAGGCTCAGGTCATCCAGGAGAATATCAAAAAGGTTTTTGATAGAAGAACTAAAGCAGATAAATTCACTTTGGGTGATAGAGTTTTAAAGTGCGATTCCAAAAGAGATGACAAAGGAAAACATGGAAAATTCGACTATCTATGGACAGGGCCTTATGTCATTTATGATTTCATAGGACGCAACGCATTTTTTCTCAAACATCTAGATGTGACAGAAATGCTTAGTGGACCTGTGAATGGGAGAATGTTGAAGCACTATTTCTCTGAGCAATAGAAATTTTTCTAGCATTAATCATTGTAAATATCATTTTCTTTATTATTTTGATTGGGTGACCTATTAACAGAAGTTGAAGCCTGTAGAGAAGGCCATAAGCTTCCTTTGATATGTTACCATCACTACTATAACAAAGGAAATCATGTGTGGATATTGTTGAAATAGAACACTCAAGGCTACTGATCAAATGTTCTTGGCACCTCACAGGCTGAGTGCCATCCCTAGTTGGAGCCACTGTTAGGGTCCTATAATTTATAGGATCTCAAGGTATTGAGTATTGTATCTCATGAATCTTGTACTGTAAATAATTGTCAATCTCCTAATGATTTCGAAATAAAATAAAAAATAGAATAAAAAAATGAAAAGAGGGTATAAATAACAAAAAGATAAAAAAATATATATTGAAAAAGAATAAAAATGGAACCCCATCAAAAGAAAAACAAAAGAAGGAATAATATTGAAAGTGTTGCAAGTCTAATGCCACTACTGATAGATAGTTTTCTTCGTCTTTGTTGAATAAAGGTTGTGTGCAGTTTGTTCAAAATTCCACAATGTCTAGCTACTTGTTTGTCTATACAATGTGATCATGGTTAAACTTGTTCAAATTTCTGTAAATTAGGTTAGAGAATAAATATTTTCCCAAAGGTCTAATTTGGGTAAATCAATAGTTAGGTAGAAAATGACATTGATGAAGCTGATTATAGAGAAGAACATACAAATTAGATAGATGGAGGAAAAAATGGAGAAGATAATAAAGGTTAAAGAACAAAGCCAGAAGATGGCCATTGTCCCCATGGATGCCATGCCCATTTCTTAGCTTCTAGCAACAGGAACATCAACTGCAGCTACTTCTTCCACTCATATTGCAAGTGCTGAACATGTGACCAAAACACTGGAGAACATGTCAATCCAATCAAAGGAGATCAAGACTTTGCAGGATCAACTCAAAGCTTTATATGCACAGAAAGCCAAGGCTGAAGCTTCTCGTATTACTGAAATGAAAAATCACAAAGATTGTTGGAGAAGTTGCCGAAGGTAGAAAGGGATACCTCAATTGGTCAGACCTTGACCCAAGCCAAGGAAACCATATGGATGAGTATTCTAGAATCTATGAATGAGATTTGGCCATTTATCCAAATCATCTTTGAGCAGAAGGAATTGATAGAAAAAGCTACAGAAAACATTGTTCAGGGAAGGGAGAAGCTTGGAGAAATGCCCACAGAAGTCTCCAACATTATCAGATTCCTGAACTCTAAGTCCAAATATGAATGTGAAGTGTTAGGAACCAGTGACCAAACTGCCACTATTTTGGAAGTCAAGAAAATCTTGACTAAGAGGAACCTTATTGATCAGTTGGAAGAAAGATGTGAAACATTGGAGCTGGGAGTAAACAGGTTCTGCAACAGAATTGAAGCATTGATCCAGAAAGGGCTACCCAACATTTATGTAATAAATGATAAATTGATCACTCAGGAAGACCATGTCCTAAAGATGAAGGAGATGGCTAGAACCAGTATCAAGGTTAGTGGGATAAAGGGCAGTATGACAACAGAGGGATTTTTAGAAACAATTTCAAATGATTTCTACATACAGAATGAGGTAAAACATGTTTTTACTGTGAAGCCAACTTTTGCCAAATACACAGAGGTCGATGAAATTTACCAGAGCGTAGTAAAATTGACCATACCCGATGAAAAGAGATGGGAAGAGATTTGTGATTTACTGGATTGAAGAGTAATTCGGGTACAATAAGACAATAGCTAAAACATCAGCCAACACGACAGTCAACACATCAACACATCACAGTTTCAGGTCGACTCAGCAACTGAATCCACCATAATAGAGCCACCTTTTCGTCCTTCTAGCTACGTGGCCTATTTTTCTGCTAGAGATAAATCATATTGTTTGTAATTAGGCTAATAATACAATGTCGGTTTGACCACGATCTTGTAAATGAATTCGTAACTATTTTGTATAAATACTTCACTGTTTGAAGTGTTAAGGGTTTATTTTTGAATGTAATTTCATCTGCATATTGTAATTTTTCAAAGTGGCTGGAGCATCAATAATACTTGGAACTTTTCATAGGATTCATGTGGTGTACCAAATGGTGACGTGTTTCTTCAGTTTATTTGTTTAAACATTGTTTTTCTCTCTCTGTTATTCTCAAAATATCAATTAGTTAACAGAAAATGTGATGAATAAGATTTGTTATTTAGAGCACCCTATTCTAGCTGTTAGTAATTTTCATGTTTTCTGCTGAAGTCAAATTAAGGAATTCTTAATTTCTCCTTAATTTCTACTGAACCTCACTTTTTCTGCTATTTCACAATCCATTTAATATTATGAAAGATCCAAATAGTGCAACCTAGCTAGCCCTGTGAAACTCCTCTAAAATTTGATGTCAAATCCAGTTTAAATCTTTAGACTCCATAGTCCAATGGAATTATGATAGTTTAATCAACCAAACAATCCAACAAAAAATAATCAGTACAATCATAACTAACCTAAATTTTACACCAAACATAGCTAGAATTTACAAAGAGATCCCTCTCTAAAGCTGATAGGGCTAGATCCCAGCTTCCAAAGTGGTTTTGATGTTGTCCTATGTGTTTACTCCCTCAACCTCAAAAATACAAAACGACAACATAGTGGTGACCCATACTTGACGCATATGAGGTAAGAGGGGACACTCATGAGTATAATTTCCATATACGCAGCAACAAGCACAAGGTTTTTTCGTACGAAGACCCTTGTTTTGCTTGGGTTGTCTGCCGTGTTACTAGGTTGTGAGATTAGTCTGGTTTCCCTGAGGTGAATTAGATGGTGGGCCCTGGCTGCCTTCATTACATTGATATTGTTGGTTCCAGTTACCTTTCCCCTTGTTCCTTTCCTTGGGTTTGGGGGGATTGGTACTGCTCTACTGAGCATACACTTGACCTTGTGGAGGAGTTTTATGTTGTGATAGAGGTGGAGGAGGCATGGGGGGTTGGGGCATTGGTGTTGGAGTGCTAGGTGGTGCATATAGATAATAAGGAGATGGGGCAACACTAGGATAAATAGGTGGAGCAAGATCTAGCTCTGACATCTATTGATGTGGATGGGGATATGCATATGACGTGTTGGGACTTGAATAAGAGATTTCATGTGGAATATTGGGCGAGGGATAGATGTAAGAGGAACTGGTCCCCCCTAAGGTTGATAATAACTCATCGAAGGTGGAGCATATGGTTGAATTTGAGGGTGTGAAATGGTTCGAACGATACCATTAGTGGCATGAGATGGCCCCAGTGTGTTAGCAGCACTAGGCCAAGGCAGATCGGGGATGACAGTATAAACATAACCTGACTAGGCATAGATCATATCAAATTTCAAGGCTATTTGGAGTGCATCTACCTCATATTGCGGTAATATATTTCATTAATCAATGCATCGTAACCAAGTTCGGTGTTCCCACGTCCTCCCTTGCATGTAATTCTTTTCACACAATTCATATCACACATTCGTACATTTCTTCTAGTAAATGTAGCAGCCTATAGAATTTCTCATGAAGGGTTTCATGCCTTCCCCTACTTCCCTCTGCAACACTTGCTATTTTTGAAGCAAAATTAACTTACCGTGAGCAATCGTAGACAATGGCCTAAACTTAAAGTGACAGTTCCGTTATAGTGCTCGTAATTATTTCATGTATTTCCACATTGATTCCTTTCTCCTTAATATTGCATCTTCAAAAATTTCATTCGTGCCTTAGCTCGTACGAAGTTCATTTTGGTACGGAGCTATCCCATCAAAAAGCTCTCCATCGTCGTTTTCGTGACACTCCATAACCCAATGGATAAGGCACCTGGTCTTTGTTCTTGATCTTCCGCGAGGCAGTATCATCCCTAGATGGAGCATGTGTTATACATAAAATTCACCCCCTCCATTTTTCCTTTTACAACTTCCCTTCATAAGATAATGATGAAGCTAATCGAGAAATCCTTTAAAATTTGTTTAATCGGAAGGGTGATATCAAGTTCATAGATTTGATTGTTTATCTTATGCCTCTAAAAATTGACAACACAAATTAATTCATTGGGTCAAAATATGCATAAGTTTTAATCCCTGTCCCATTCTCGATGAACGTAAGATTTAATCATTTTTCGGTAGTTCCGGTTGTTTGATGTAGGATCAATGCTTCAATTTGTATTATTGCATATAAACATGCACAAGTGTTAAAATTTTAGCCAACACCCAATGGATCACAACCCTTTGATATAAACTGATCTGATGGTTTTTGATTCATATTGCGCCCAAACAAGAAAGGAATATAATGCCTCTTTTAGACCCAATGTGATCTTAGTCGTCCATATAATCTATCATCGACAGTTTTCGGGTCCCTACTTATATGATGTTTAATCACCTTCTCACACTCGATGGATGGGACTCATATTTTCAGTCATTGAGCCTGCCATATACCATATTATGATTGTTGTGTTTCATTAATTAATCATTTAACCTGATTAAATGTTAATGCTACCAACTTTCCATTATTCATTCATATTTTTCTCCTTCTTTTACATGTAGCATGTAAGCCTAGCAGTGGCGAAAGCTAACTTCTATGCAGAACTAGGGCCGAGTCGCCGCTGCCATTCATCCGGTAAATTATTTTCTGCCTTCTCCGCCCTTCATTTAATTGGCAATTTAGTTTTCGATAAGTTTGAAATTTCGAACTTATCATCTAGGGATTCTCTAGTTAATGAATTAGCTGGCATCAAGGATACTAAGACTTGTCTAACGGACATCCTTATGCTTAAAATAACCCTGTCCTCCTCTTCACGTGTCTCAGATGAAGGCCTATGTCTGATAAAGTCTGGGGTTCTAGATACCACCCTTCCCACGATTCATTTCAACCCCAACTCTATTTTATTACTCACCAAGCATTTTGAACTTGAACAACAAACTATCTTCTCTCCTCCGAGCCGTAAGGTTTTCCTAAGACTCGATGAAGAAATAATTTCCAAAATGCTTGGCATCCCTGCACAAATAATTGATATAACGGACAAAGGGCTTGACCAAGAATTCATAACATGGGCCAAAGAAGATAAATTGGAATTTTTTAAAGGTTTACTCCTAAGCCCTAACCCAAAATTGATGTTGCAGTTCCCTGGAGCAGCCATTTCCTTGAATCCCTTCTATCAAACTTTGACCTCTCTGTTTGTTGTCATTTTTGGGTTGGCAGACGATTCAAAAATGGATGAATCCATATTCTTGTCCATTCAACTCATTACCCTAAAGTTGGACCGAAAGGTAATTAATTTCCCTTAGTATTTATTCTGATCCATCACAATTGATCTCTCTACTTCCATCCCATTCAACTCGTGTCGTCATTGTACATATTTGATCCATTTGATTTTGTTCAATTATCCTTCCTATTTCCTATCTACTAAGATTCTCCTAAGTATTACAGATGTGAATGATAAAGAGAAGGAAATTTATAGGTGGACAGATGTAATATACCCAGAGTGTCTCCCTAATTCATATGCTCAATACATATATTGTTTCACATATTATTTGAAAGTGAAACTTACTGAAGAAACTGTAGATATAATTTTAGAGGAACAAAGAAGAATACTCAGACTTACTAAAGAACAAAGTATAAGAAGTTGGTTCCTGTACCCTGACTTCACTTTAATTCATCTGTACGGTTTTGAGAAACAACCTTTCCAATTACCAAAGTATGTTTCACCTTTGTTGTTTGCTTATGAAGTGCTTAGACAAAAGATTGTTATAAATGAGTTACATTTTGTTTCTAAGAAGAAAGGAACACTTTTCAGTTATCCCTATTCTATTGTACCTTTAATTGATAAAATTAAAAGGGCTATAGATTCCCTGGAAAGGGAAATGTTATCATTTGGATTGTTGCAGGATGACAACTGGCAATACGATCCCTTGGGAATTATCTCAGGATTGAAGAAACAAATAGGTCTATCAGCTTATGTACATGAAAGGAAGCCCAAAATAGAAAAGTTGGAAAATATTACACTACCTATGGATATTCCTGCACAGGTGGTGACACATACATTTATAGAGAATGAAGGAAAAAGTCACCTTGCATCAAGCTCCACTAAAATCAAAATGCAGGAAACTAGTATGGAACAATCAACTCTTTTTCCACCAGCCCCTGCAATAAAAAGAAAATCAAAGGTCTTAACTCTGACTAAAGAATCATGACGTTTGAAAGCGAAAGGAGATGATGCCGATATTGATCTATTCGAGTAATAAATAGAATAGTCAATTAAGTATGCAACAAGTTATCATTGATACTAGGCCAAAGGATTATGGGGCATAGGCCCTTGGCATAAAGCATAGCTTCACAGGAGGAAAACCCATATTGACAACTAGTAAAAAATTAGCTCTATTTTATGAGTAGTCTAAAATTGGTAGAAACTGCAACTCTCAAGGATGTGGTCCTTACAAATGAACCTCGATTTATTTTTGCTACCGATTTTGAAACAAATACTCTAAGCCTCATTGTAGTTCAACCAGAGATAGGAGAGAATTAACAGATGCTAGGATCTCAGATATCTTCTTTAGCCATTAATTTGGGGAAAGTGTCGGACATGGATGTAATAAGCTTGCATCAACAAGTAGGAAAAATTGTCTCCAAGAGATTGCTTGATTCAACAACAGGAAATAGAAGAATGCAGGTGATGTTAGAAATTTTTTCTAACTAGTTATACATAGCGCGGGTAGCTCCAAGAACTAGAGCTAATAGGATTAAATAATTGGAATATATTTTAGTTCGGAAATCTAGTCAAACTAAAGAAATCGGGCCATTTAAGAAATTACACGAAGAAAATGAGAAGGAAATAAAAGCCTTGTTGGCCATAATGAAGATACCATATCATGACCCGCATATCTTAATTCAAGCTTTCAAAAGGAAATGAGAGCTTGGAAACCATATGAAAGAGATTAAAACATAATTGTGACTTAAAAAGGAAGAATTTAAAGAAATACTCAGATAGATGGAGATATTGAAAGAAGAATCCCGCACTAAAGAGGAACACCACCTCAAACTTCTGGTAGATTAAAAAACTAAAATTGACCAAATCCTCAATACATTCCAAGCATTTGAAGTTGAGGAATAAAAGCTTTTGCACACCAATATAAATCAACTGGAACAAGAGCTATAAGCAGCTAGATTGGAGAATAAAAGCGCAGAACATAAAGGGGAATATTTAGAATACTAGAAGAATGGCATAAATTAACAGATTTAGAACGAGCTTAAGAAAAAACAAGGTGAGATTAAAACCTTGCAGGAGATAATTAAAGTCACCCACATAGGAAGATAGGTCATAATACAAGCCAATGAAGAAATATGGGAGATTAAGCAAAAAATCTCCACATTAAGAGCTTATGTGGAAATCCTTCCTGACTGTGAGAAGGCCATCATTAAAAGTGCCAATATAGAAGCAATGAGCAAAACCAAAATATTGGAGGAAAGATTAAAGGATGTCGATTCACTTATTGATTTCATCAATACCTTGGAGGAAGAAATGCTAGCAAGGTTGAATTTACCTCCAAGAGATCAGTGTGTTTTCTCCCTTTGTATGATGAAGTAGAAATGTACTGCAATGCAGCTTATGTGGGAACATTTTAATAAAGATTCTAAGGAAATCAATGATTTTAGAGTCGAATGGAATTATCTCAGTAGATTTGGTGTACCATCCTTCCGAGGAAAGGAGAATTGGCTAATATCCCATGAAGAGTTTTGTGATAAGTTTAGAACTACAAAGCAAGACCTTGGCTTCTTAGTCGTACATGGAGAAGAGTCGGTCTCACGATTTGTGGTGGTGAACGCTCTCTGTAGAAATTTTACTATTGTAGATGAAACTAATACGTTGATACAAAATCTTCCTATAGAAAAATACCAAATCAGATCTCGTTTAGTCGTAGTCATAAGAAAATATAAGAATGTGCCCTGGTTATCAACTGCGTAATGGGATCAAATTGCTAAGGTGAGGAAGCATTTGAAATGACGTCTTATTCTGGAACATATATCTTCAACTCCTTGGGCAGTTCAACCCATTCAACCAATGCAATCAGTAACATATAATACTAAAGATTGGAGTGAGATATCGATGATCACTACTCAAGCATCGGTGGTCAAGATGTGTGTGGCCCATAGTCTTTCTCCTGCTGACGCGTAAAAGAAAATTAAAATTTCAAATTCATGGAGGCGACCTTAATGTTTAAGTTGTTTAATTTTAATTCATACATTTATTTAAAGATAGTTATTTTGTCAAACTACTATTTAAAACCTTTCTTCCCATAATGGGGGGTTTTTGATAGAAGAGAAAGTTTTGGTTTTTCATAGTTATGATTGTACGTGTTACACAAACTTTTTTATCGTATGAATCAAATTACTCAAAAAATTTTATAAACCTTTTATGTGTATGTTTGTGTATGAAAATTGAAGTGCTAAATCTAGGTCTCGTGTCATGCTTAGTATTCTTTTCTTTTAAGTATTTGCATGTTTTGATATTATATTATCGAATTAAATGATTGAATGACAAGCATTTGATTGATGTTGGTTTTAGAAGCCTACCTCTAGAACTAACGACAAACTTCGCTTAACTTATCCTCAATTGTTACGTTATATCTATCTATCTATCTAATATATATATATATATATATATATATATATATATATATATATATATATATATATATATATATATATATATATATATATATATATATATATATAGATATAGATATATATATATGTGATTTGTTTGTATCTGAGATATTGGTTAAAATATGGAATATTTGTGTTTCTCATTTGTCTTCGTGATTTTAGAATCTTAATATTTACTATTGGATTCACCCATCATAGGAGAATTAAATTGAGAAATTTGGGATACTTTCACTTGTTGCAATATTCTTACCTTATTATCGAGTGTGTTATTATCTCATGTACATGTGTCTGTTATGTTAATTTTTATACTTGTTTTTATTATGTTCCATTGTTTTTCCTTTATTTCCAGTGTTTTGGGTTTATCATACATGCACGAGTTGTATTGTTCAATGATCGTTAGTAATTAATATTCCTTATATTTTCACTGCAATATTACTATGACGTTTTCAATTACTATTATCTGACCTTATTATATTTTTTTTCTTGAAAATTATATAAGTATTGTCAGGGATACCATTGTGGCATATTGGTGGTCATCCTACAATGCCTAGAGTGAGAGGGCTTATCAATCCTCAGTGAATGCGTTCTTAGATTGTTCTACTCTTGGAACAATTTGAGATCCAATATTTAATATTATAGCTAATGTCACAACCAGATTTACACCTTTAAGGGATGGTTTTTCTATCAAGATTATTTATAAACATTGCATCCCAGATAATGTAACTAATATTTTTGTTTTCAATGATGACCATCAAATATTGGATCTCATGCCCAATTCAAATATATTCAGAGACACGACAATAGATGAGGAGGAACATGACAAAACCTTACAAGACGAAGCTAATGAATGTAAGGTAAACCCCATGCCCAAAGGTGTTGTTACGTTGGAAAATTTATTTGATATGCAGAATAATTTTCAGGGACCCCCAAATACCAAGACTCAAAGTTTCATGTTGTCACATGAGTAAACCAATATTGGAATGGAAGTTGACCCTAATTTCATCAATTTAGGTTTTGGTTTTTCACCTTATGAAAGAAAATCATTCATCAACCTATTCAGGAAATATCAGGATGTGTTTTCCTAGACGTATGATGAACTTAAGACATATGAAACTAGGATCATCCAACATGTCATGCCTATAAAGGACGGGGTCAATCCATTCCAGTAGAAGCTAAGGAAAGTATACCCAATGTTGGAACCCCTTATTCAAAAGGAATTAAAGAATTTTTGGATGCAGGCATTCTTTTTAAGGTAAGACACTCCACTTGGGGTCTTGAATCTAGTTCCTATAAGGAAAAAGTTCGGTGAAATCTGGTTATGTGTAGAATTTTGGAACCTAAACCGGGCTTCAAATAAAGATCGTTATCATGTTGCCTCTATAGAGAAAAATCTACAAACAGTATCTAGATAAAAAATGTTCTCTTTTCTTGATGGATTCTCTAGGTGAAATTAGGTTATGTTAGCTGAACCAGATCGATTAAAGACAACTTTTAGAACTGGGTGGGAAACATTTTCCTTTCAACGCATGCCCTTTGGCCTCATTAATGTTGGATCCACATTCCAAAGGGCGATGGACATTGCTTTCAGAGGGCTTTTTTGTCAAAGAGAGGTAGTATATTTAGATGATGTGATGGTATTTTTAAAGAAGAGATCAGACCACCTCCATCATCGGAAGCAAATATTTGAGCATTATAGAAAATACATGATATCCCTTAATCCCAAGAAGATTGTATTTGCGATATCAGAAGGAAACCTTCTTGGGCACATTATCACTAAAATCGATATCATCGTTGACCCTGAACGCGTGAAAGATATTGTACAAATCCTGCTTCCAAGCAGTAAGAAGGCTATGCAATCTTTCTTGGGTAAGATTAACTTTCTTCGCAAGTTTATTTTTTATTTTCTCAGACAGTCAAACCATTGCAAAATATGATAAAGAAGGATGTGGAGTTCAAATGGAACTAAGAAGAAAATGAAGCATTCAACCGTATCAAGAAGGCCATTGATGAAGCTCCTTCTATTTATAGCCTTGACTTCAGCAAATATTTAATTTTTTATACCTTTGCTTCATATTCATCACTAGCAACCTTCCTAACATAGAAATATAGTAACGATGACAAGCGACCCATATCATTCATGAGTACATGTCTGCAAGGGGCAAATATCAACTAGCCAAACATGGAAAAACAAGCATACCAGTCTACAAAGTCGTTAAACACTTCCGAGTGTATATCCTGAAGAATCACGTGATATTGTTCGTACCTCATCCAGTTGTTAGGTCATTGTTCATCCAATAGGAATTGGGTGAAATAAGAGCTAAATGGATGACCTGCCTCCAGGAATATGACTTGGATTTCAAGCCTCCTCACATGATTAAAGGATATGGGTTATGCAAATTGGTCGTTGAAGCTACTGACCAGTTGGATGAAGAATTGGAAGGATGGGATCATGAGATTGAAATGTACCAAAAATACTTCACATCAACACATGATACCTGATCCTAGTATACTCATATGAAGTATTATATAGGACAAGGGACCTTTCCTCCTACCTTGTCCGCGAAATAGAGAAGAGTTGTAAGGCTTGAAATTGCATCTTATCAACTGGTACAAGGTAATATATTTCATAAACACTGCAATGGTGTATTTCTCAAATGCTTAGAATCTGATGAAGCACAAAAAGTGTTGAAGGAGCTACATGACGGGTCAGTAGTTGGCCATTATGTTGCCGACACTACAATGCATAAAATCATGAGATATGGCTTCTATTGGCCTACCCTATTCAAGGATTCCCACACATGCTTACAAAAAAGCTCAAACTATCAAAGATGTGCTCGAAGTGAATCACGGTCAACCACCCAACTCCAATATATAACAGTGGAAGAACCTTTTCAACAGTTGGGCTTGGATGTCATTAGAGAGATCGTGCCACATTCATAAAAAAAAATAGGTACTTACTCACATCCATAGACTACTTCAAAAGGTGGGTGGAAATTGTTCCTTTACAACAAATCAACGATTAGGAGGTAATATATTTCATTAATCGGCACATCGTAACCAGGTTCAGTGTTCCCACCTCCCTCGTATTTTATAATGCTACTTATTTCTCATCTTTAAATTTGTATTATTTTTCTTTGGAAAATGGTATCATTTTGAAACATTCAACTAATTACTACCCTCAAGGCAATGGCTTAGCAGAGTCCAACGACAAGAACCCAATCTACATTATCAAGAAAGCCTTGTTGTCACACCAAAGAAATTGGCACAACGCCTTAACCAACGCCTTGTGGTCTGACTAGGTCACCCCTAAACCATCTCTTGGAACTTCGCCTTATTTCCTGGAGTATGGAGAAGAAGCAATCTTGCCATCTAAATTGTACCTACTTTCCCTCCAATTATTGCAAGAGTCTCAGGGCACACCCTATCCTATGATACAAAACTGAATTGACACTCTGCTCAAATTTGAGGAAGAAAGACAAAAGACCATAGAGAAGCTTTCCATACACCAAAATCAAATAAATATATGGTTTGGTAAGAAATTTTTAGTTAGAAATGAATTCAACATAGGTGATCTATTCCTTAAGTGGGTTAATCCCATGAGGAAAAATGAAAGCACACAAAATTTCAAGCCTTGTGGATTAGACCTTTCCAAGTCAAGGAGAAAATTGGCCAACACACCTACCATTTACAAAATCTGGAGGGAAGGGTTGAGCCCCTTACTGTGAATGGCTAAGATCTTAGGTTTTACTTCACCTAGCAGCTCTTGTAGTTGCTCCCCTATCCATGTAACATAGTTTACTTTTATGTTTCCTTGTCATTTTTGCACTTAGCTCCTAGCTGCATCTTTACACTTTGCATTTAAGCCCTACATCTAGTTTTTTTTACTTATGTCATTTTGATCATGATAGCTTACTCCATTAATAAAGGTTTTATCCTGGATAAATAATTCTTTAACATTGCTCAAATTGAATTCCCTCTAGAGTTGTGGTAACACCTATGCCAATGGTTGACCTATACTCTTGTTTTTACTTGCTCTTGATTATCTCTAAAGTCACAACCAAAATGAGATGTGAAAACTGGTCTCAGTGGGAACTTTGATTACCTAGGGTGCCCTATCTTTAGTAGTGAGGCCCTCACTCTTGATTTGGCTATATAGTTTGAAAATTAGTTCACACCCACCAACTCAAAAAGGGGGAACAAAAAACCACAATGGATAACACATATTTTGGGAAAACAGTAAAGTCTCTGAAAAACTAGAACAACCTCTCTTACACATAAAATAAGTCGGGATCCCTCATCCACTCTGGAAAAATGAATTCCTAATAAAGAAATTTTAATGATCATATAAGGAATAAAGTTAAATAAAGGGTAAAGGATTGAGAAATTATTCCTTTGTAGAGAGGTGATGCAATGACTTCATTGAGGTATTTTCTAGGCTTGCTGGTAGCGAAGCAACATTTGTGATTTCTAGGGAGTGACTTCATCAGGGTATTGTCCACACTCACTGGAGGAATAGAAACACCAGATATCTGTAACTACAGTATTGAAACCTTTACAACCCATATATCAATATTTGGACCCCTATCTAGAGTCATTGGGAACATTCTTTGTTTGTGTGTTTGATAAGCCAATTCAAAGTAGTGAGGTACTTCTGATCAATACTAAGGATAACATGGAGACGTCAGTGGGACCCATAGGTTTGGGACAACACACTCTGAGGATCGACTGCACTCTAAATCAAGGGCAGGTAGAGACATTGAGGTTCTACCAGTGGATCGCCAATTATTGTAGCAACTATAATAACCCCCAAAACTCAACCCTTTCAACATTATGGAGCCCCTTATTAGACTTCTATCATCCATTTACACCTTAATGAGTTTCTACATCCCAACAGTGGGTCAAGTTTTCCTTAGACACCTAAGAAAATATCACGATGCAAACTCCAAATTTTAACTCTCTCAAGGTCACACGTCACAATGAGATACTTCACTTAAGGTTTAAAATTGCAACCTATGACCCCCCTTTTCAAGCAAATATGTTGGTCTAGGTCACCAAGTTGCAAGATCGCAGGGTTGTACAACTCATAAAATCCAAAATTTTGTGATTTTGTGACCTTGCGACCTATGATCTATGTCCCTAGTCATCAAATATAGTCACCGAGTCGCACAATAGCACTGTATCTCACATCCCATTCTGTGACTTAGCCTACCTTATGAGCTTGCGACCTTAAAGACCTGAAGACTTAGAAGTCACATGGTCGCAAAATTTTTAGGCCTAACTTTAGCAACCTCCTATACCATGCAACCTTTCAACCTCCTAGGCCCCTACATGTCTGACCAAATTATAAAGAAAAACCCTACCCATAGTTCACTTGTTCGACTAAATGGAGCACTCGATGACAGAGGGACTTGGCGACTAAGTAGTTGTGTGAATCCTCTCTAGGTATTCGTCTTTTCACCTCCCTTGTAATCATTCTTCTTTCCATGTGTTTGCCTCAAGCCATGAACTCTGCATATTCCTCCTCTAGTAGGTTTTATGTGCCTCTTTGGGCCATTTCCAAGCTCTTCACCCTAAAACTCTCTAAACTCATCATCTATCTGCTTAGCATCCCATTTCTCAAGGACTAAGCCTAATTTGAATCACATCACCCTTTCCCTCAGTCGTTGTTGTTTGTTAAGCCTATGTGGGGTCCAATTTCTGTAGAAATTTTGAATAATATGACACTTATTCACAGAGATTATCCCGATTATACACTATTGCGGAATACATGCACAATACATAATCCCGCTACGTTGATCATCAATTTAGCAGCATCAAAAACAATGAAACATAAATCGCATGCGCACATTAACACAATATGTAACCCGGGGAAAGCATACAGCTGAAAACCCCACACTATCTATATATTATAATGACTGAGAACATGTAACAATACATAGTACAATACTCCTCACAAGTATCCAACACTATCTCCACCTGTTACACACAAAACTAGCTCAGATCTGATCAATCACTGCTCAAATCTCCTCCACTGCTTTGCCTGCCTCCACTACACAACCCTGCAAGAGAATGAATGATGAATGGCTGATCCAAACTCCTATTTACCTTGTGAAAATCACTCACACTGGAAATCACGTGAGCACAGGCTATTCTACTGGGCATATGTTGTGCAATCCTCATGGGCATACTCAATACATTGCTTGTGCAAGATCTCATGCACAACTATAGTCACAACTGATAGCAATCTCAACCTCTAACACCTGTCTCCACTGAACTGTACATGCATTGAGTTAACTGATGTATTCTTCAGTTGCATTATGAGTTAATAATTAGTGAATTAATTTAATCAATTAATTCACATCACTCATCACTAGTCTATTTGCAGTTAGACTAATTACAACTAGTTTAACAAAGTCAAACTGAACACAACTCCATCAACTCCACATCCAACTTCACCAAACTCAACTAAATGAGTTCTAACTGATGTCCTGCATGCAATAGCTCAACTGAATCATAAGAAAAGTGTATTTCCTTCTGACAGCTGCATGTGCCACATCTGTAGCTCAAACTGAAGTTCTCCAAGAGGATAAGATAAGGTTTATAGTCCAAATATTATTATGAGACAATAATATTTGACTTTTATATTTTTGACTGGCAGTCTAAAAATAGACTCTGATCACTCCTGCTGTGATCCAAAAATAGAAGTCCATCTATTTTTCCCAACTTGACCAATCATCCATAAACAACATCCTGCAACTCATAGACCATGATCCATATGTCTAAAAATAGTCATAGTCTAAAAATAGACTTTGCGCCAAAAATAGCCTGCGGGCCCACTTAGTGAAGGCGACTCCTTTCCACTAAGCTCCATCATCTTGTTGCATTTTCAACAATTTCCACCTTATGCCACAAAAAATTCATTCAAGCCATTGAAGGAACAAGGTCACGCTTAAAAAAAGCACAATAAGGTCTAGATCACGACCTTGCGACCTACACCAAACCATGACCTTGTGACCTAGCTCGTTCCACAACCTTGTGACCCAGCTCATTCCATGACTTTGCAACCTATATCAGACTACAACCTAGCGACCTCTGACTCTATCTAACAGTCCAGTTGCAAAGTCATTGTTTTTCTCCCATTAGGTGTAGCAACCACTATATCTATGTGACCTAGCATCCAAACCAAGTTCTAAATTCAAATTTATTGTCTTATTTTTTATATTGTGAAGCTTGGTTCAAGGTCATTCTTCTGATTAACATTATTTATGTCATCGTTCTCATCTTGGGATTTTTTGTTTGAAGTGCCAGGTGACATCGATTTGGACTATATATCAATATTATATTTCTTTGGAGAGATGGTGCCTCTAGTGGTCAAGTCTTCTCGCAAAAGCACCGAGAGCAACGCCCAAGAAATCCTAGAAGGACCGCCAACACCCATCTATCGGGACACGACATGCAACATTAATAATACCATCGAGCTATCATGGTTCGATATATACTTTGAATTTTCTAAGAAAAACATTCCCTAGGACTAGTAGGACTTCAATGTATATATTAATATCAAGACATCCTCATTGCACAAAGTAGCCACGCATCTGCCAGTGTTCCCATGCATAGAAACCATTTATTGGATGCTACATAGCATAGATAGAAAATGATGGGTTATGTTAGGGTCCTATAATAGGAATCAGTGGTGTTGGCCTCTTACTATTCATTTTTGGTCAATTTATCCTATGAATCACTAGGTGCCATAGCCTAAAGGTTTTCTTATCCAAGGACCCATTTAGTTCTTGAAGTCTTGTGGTCAAGGCAAGTTTGAATGTTTGGGAGATTTTCTGCATACAAAGTCCAGATTAGATCATGTTGTAGGTGATTTCATGGTAAAGTTCTCATAAGCAACTTTCCAACAGTATATGTGGTGCTTCAAATCGACTTCCAGATCAAAAGATAGCGCAAGTTGAAATTTGCTCCTCAAAACTAGAAATCAAAGGAAAAATGCCTAAGTGTGAAATTATTTATGTGAAATATTAAACTTAATTCAAAAATAACTTAGAAACCCAATCTCTAAACTATTGGAACCACATTTACTAAATTTTGGGAGGGGCGGGAAAGGAAATAAGGGAAATTTCATATGTTTGTGAAATGAGTTTACAAAAGGGAGGCTAAGTAATATGTGAGTGAGGTGAAAGGAGATTTTTACTAGTAAAAGGAGGTTGAGTAAAAACAAAGACAAACAAAGACATGTTTTTTTCTATGGTATAAAGAGGATAAATGCACGGAAAATAAAATTTGGATAAATACTTATCCAAATATTTCATGAGTAAAATGGGAAAGTAAAAAATATTTTACCAACCATGGAAAAATAGGACATGGCTTTTAAAATCCATGGTACAAGACATGGTTTTTAAAATCCACGGGAAGGAGAAACAAGGCATGGATTCAAAACATGGATTTCAAGGCAAGAGGATGGTTTATTAAATCATTCAAAGAAATATTTTGAAATTTTATTTTTTGAAATTCATTTACAGGTTTAAGAAAAATATTTGGAAATATTATTCAAAATATTTTCTTCCCAAATATTTTGCGACAATGATGAATTGTTTAAAGATGACAAAGGAAAAGATAATGGGAAAAAGGTTCAACACATAAGTTTGTTTTAACTCCAAAATGAAAATAATTTATTGATCAACTAAGTGGAAAAGATACACAGGAATGCAATTGTTTAAAGATGACGAAGGAAAAGATAATGGGAAAAAGGTTCAACACATAAGTTTGTTTTAACTCCAAAATGAAAATAATTTATTGATCAACTAAGTGGAAAACATACACAGGAATGCAATTATTTTCAGATTTTTTGGCTCAGAAATAGCAGTCAAAGGGACAACTAGTTGATACAGGTGGCAGAGTTAATCAGGTTTGAAATGGCAGCCAACAAGTTTTTGTGAAAACAAATTCAGCCATTTTAGATTCCAAGGCAAAAGATCAGCATAAATAAAACAAATTCCATATTTGAACGCTGAAGATTTTCCCAGCAGTTCTAGATTTCCTACAGTTTTCCAGCAATTGATTTTGTCTTTTGTTTATTATTCAAACTTTTTCTAGAAATGGTTAGATATTATTTTGTAATCATTTACTTTTTGGAATGTGAAGTTAGTTCAATAAGAAGTCTATAAGCATGTTGTAATAAGACTAAGTAGAGGTTGGAATTTTTTGAAATGTGTTGGAACTTTTATGAAGAAAGGAGTTGTATATTTATGTAAGTTGTGCATTGTACTGAAAGTGATCAATTTACATAAATAAAGAGAGTTTTGTTCTAGTATTCTTGTGTCAAACAATTGGTGATATACTTTCTTATGTAAAATTGTTTCTTTTCTCAATTTTCCATATGTTTTCCCCGTTATCGTTGCAAGAAGATTAAGGGTTGAATTTGCTTAAGTGTACTCTATTATGGATTGTAGACAATATCAATGTTTTCATTCTAATGTTAAGTATAAAATTCATCTCAGTATGATCTATATTTACTTGAATTTAAATCATATTCATCATATTCACTCCACAGACACTCTATAAGATCCAAAATTTTGTGATTGATTTCCAAAGGTTCATGACTCCATTCCCAATGGAATTTCCTTGCATTTTTCAACCAAACTTTTGAAAACCCCACCTCAAATTTTCATAACTAGCCTAATATCTTAAAAAACAGAAATCTAAATCAGAAAGAGAGATCCCTCTATGAAGTTGGAAGGGCTAGATCCCAACTTTACAAGTGGTTTTTTCGTTACCTCTGCCTTTATCTCCTCATCATAGGGAAATTACAAAGTGATAACATTCTGGAAACCATACTAGGGAGAAAACTCGAAAGGTTTCATCTTCCCTAGGAAAGACTATCAAGTTTCAGATCTAATTATCAATGGTGGAAAGTGATTAGACACAAGAAGGTTGAAAACATTCACCTGTAAACTCCTAACAGTTTCAAGATGATCTAAAGAATCCATCGGCAGCAGGATCTAGAAATCAAGATGAGTTCTCAATCTAGAATGTATGCTCCTATGCATCACATTCATATCCCAGGCTTTCAAATCACATGCATGGTGTCAGTTGGCAGAATTATTTACCTATATTCAAATATCAAAAAGGAGATGATGATTCTTTGCATTTGATTAGGTTTCATATGCACATCCGTAAGTTTAAAGTTAAATTTCACGAAGATTGTCTTACGAAGATGTTCATGGTATCTTTGGACGGAAATGCACAATCATGGTATGAAATCTTGCCAAATGATTGTTTATATTCTCTTAGATATTTTCATGCAGTATTTTATAAGAAATATAAATAACATCATCCTTCTTTGTTGTTGGTCAAATATTGTTGCACACATTTTGACAATTTTATTGAGGATTAGGAAGGTTTTTATGAAGATCATAAATCTATGGATGATGAGATTATAGAGGCTATTTATGGGCGAACTTTCAACCATGAAGAAGATGTAGAATCCGACTACTGTGAGACTCAAGAAATTTTTTAACAAGTATATATTTCTCCCATGGTAATGAAACAAATATGCATTTCAATGAATTACTTTCTCCTGAACTTGTTGATGCCATTTTACATCCTTTATACATTTCAGAAGAACAAGAGAACAGAAAACCCAGTTGTAATGAAGAATCAGAGCTTGCCGATGATAGTCATATTCCACTCTTCAAGTTTAAAGAACATTTACAACAGTCTTGTCAATATTTATGTGATCGAACACATGAGGGCGGTTATATTATATTTTTTGAAACTGATGATAGTTTGCAGCAATCTTCTCAGATTTTCAGAAATGAAAATGATCATTCTAGTTGCCTTGCATTCCATTCTTCTCCTAAGTTTTTAATTCAGGAAAAAAAAATTGAAAATCAAAATTCTGAGTTTGCTAGCATAGAAACTCAAGAAAGTTATGATTCATCCATTATTTTCAGCAATATATGCAACAAGTTTGTTCCTCTAAGCTTAATTCAGAAATTTCTGAAGAGCAGATTCATAGAGTTACATGCACAAAGATTTTCAACAATGAAAATTTTCAAGATAATTATGAGGTAGAGCGGGTTGTTTTAGATCTTATCGATGTACACAACACTGTTCTGAATAAGGTGGTTCCTCAATTAAAGAGGGCAAGATTAATGAACTGAGTGTTCTCCTTTTTCTAGAACAAAGTCCTCTTACCGATCATAAGGTGAAGGTAACCAATTATGTTTTTGAAGATTCTTTTGTTGGCCTCTTGGAACCATTGAAAGAATATTTTTTTCATCCCATGGCCAGATTATTGTGGGATTTATGGAAGCTTGTACCTTTTACCAATGTTGGTTTTCAGAATCAGTTGAATCTTGAGTTATCATTCTCTTTCTTATTATGTCTACTTAAGGAAAAGTGTGAGTAGAACTTAGTCAAGTAGACATTTGCTTGATTGGCTACATTGGAGAGAACAAATCACCTAGGGTATATACTTTCAGTAGGTGTGGACAAACATCATCAAAGTTTGAAGCCTGAGGAGAAGGCCCTATGACTTCTGTGATGTGTTGTCAAATTTATGATTTTTTTAAAAGTTTGTAGCAGAGTTTTTAGTGTATAGTTCAGATTCCAGTTTAAAGAATGGATTTGGTTTAGTTTGAGTATTGGAACAGATTACCAATTGGGTTTCAGTTGCAATGGTTTAAGGGCATAGCATGTTGCAGGTTTGGGGTCATCCCAATGGTTAGGCACATGGTATATGGTGTTTTTTGGCACCTCACTAGGAGGATGACATCCCCATTGGAGCCATTGTTAGGGTCCTGTAATAGGAATCAATGGTGTTAGCATATTACTATTCATTTTTGACCAGTTTAGCCTATGAATCACTAGGTATCATAGCCTAAAGGTTTGATTGTCCAAGGAGACATTTAGTTCTTGAAGTCTTGTGGTTAAGAAAAGTATAAATGTTTGAGAGATTTTTCTCATATAAAGTTTGGGTCAGATCATGTTGTAGGTTTTTTCATGGTAAAGTGATCAGAAGTTTCTTTCCAATGGTATATCTCGTGCTTCAAATTGACTTCTGGATCAAAAGATAGAACAAGTTGAAATTTGCTCCTCAAAACTAGAAAACAAAGGAAAAATGCGTGTGTGAAATTATTTATTTGAAATATTAAACTTAATTCAAAAATAACTTAACAACCCAATCTCTAAAACTATTATCTGTATCATTCAAATTTAAAAAAATGTGGCGGGAGAGGAAATAAGGTGAATTTGATATGTTTATGAAGTGAGTTTACGAATGGGAGGATGAGTAAAATGTGATTGAGGTGAAAGGAAATTTTTACAGGTCATATATTTATGAAATTCTGAGTAAAAACAAAAAAATTATAGATAAGAAATATATGTTTTTTGCTATGGTATAAAGAAGAGGATTGAGGTGAAAGGAAATTTTTACAAGTCATATATTTATGAAATGCTGAGTAAAAACAAAAAAAAATTACAGATAAGAAGTACATGTTTTTTGCTATGGTATAAAGAGGAGAAATGCATAGAAAATGAAATTTGGATAAATACTTATCCAAAGATTTTACATGAGTAAAATGGAAAAGTAAAAATTACTTTACCAACCATGGAAAAACAGGACATGGTTTTTAAAATCAACGGGAATGAGAAACAAGACATGGTTTTTAAAATCCATGGGAAGGAAAAACAAGGCATGGATTTAAACGAGACATGGATTTAAAAAATAATACATGGATTTCAAAACAAGAGGATGGTTTATTAAATCATTCAAAGAAATTTTTTGAAATTCATTTATAGGTTTAAGAAAAATATTTGGAAATATTATTCAAAATAATTTATTCCCAAATATTTTGGGACAATGATGAGCTACTTAAATATGATGAAGGCAAAGATAATGGGAAAAGGGTTCAACACATAAGTTTGGTTTAACTCCAAAATACAAATAATTTATTGATCAACTAGGTGGAAAACATACACAGACATGCAATTATTTTCATATCTTTTGGCTTAAGAATAATAACCAAAGGGATAGTTAGTTGATACAGGTGGCAGAGTTAATTGAAAGGGAAGCCAACATTTTTTTGTGAAAACAAATTCAGACATTCCAGAGTCCAAGGCAGAAGATCAACATATATAAAACAATTTCCAGGTTTGAAGGCCAAAGATTTTCCCATTCGTTCCAGATTTCCTGCAGTTTTCCAGCAATTGTTTTATCTTTAGTTTATTGTTAAGATTTTTTCCATAAATTGTTAGATATTATTTCGTAATCATTTCCTTTTTGGAATTTGAAGTTAGTTCAATGAGAAGCCTATAAGTATGTTGTAATAAGACTGGGTAGAGGTTGGAATTTGTTGGAATTTGTATGAAGAAAGGAGTTGTATATTGATGTAAGTTGTACATTGTATTGAAAGTGATCAATTTATAGAAATACAGAGAGTTGTGTTCCAGGATTCCCGTGTCAAACAATTGATGATGTATTTTCTTATGTAAAATTGTTTATTTTCTCAGTTTTCCATATGTTTTCTCTCTTTATTGTTGCAAGAATATTAAGGGTCAAATTTTCTTAATTGTACTCTACTCTGGCTTGTAAACAATATCAATTTTTTCATTCTAATGTTAAGTATAGAAGCCATCTCAGTATGCTCTATATTTAATTGAGCTTAAATCATATTCATCTTATTCACTCCACAGACACTCTATAAGATCCAAAAGTTTGCCTATCCTTCTGTGTTACAGTTTCTCTGTCATTTTGTGATTGATTACCTAGAGGTTCATGACTCCATGCCCAATGGACTTTCCCTGCATTTTTCAACCAAAATTTTGAAAAACCCCACCTCAAATTTTCATAACTAGCCTAATATCCTAAAAAAAGAAATCTAAATCAGAAAGAGAGACCCCTCTCTGAAGCTGGAAGGGCTAGATCCCAACTTTACAAGTGGTTTTGTGGTTACCTATGGGTTTCTCTCCTCGGCCTAGGGAAATTAGGGAGTGATAACAGGTTATAAGGAGCCACATGGGTGAAGTTTTTGCTTCTTTTACTATTACAGACATTGTTGCTTACTACAGGCTACCAGAGAAGGAGGAGACCTTCAACACCAAAAGGATCTTAGATTTCCATATGTCAACTAAAGATATCCTAAGATCATGGTGGAAAGAACCCTCCAAATTCTAGGTCAAGAATGATCATATCTACAGAATAGAGGGCCTTAGGAAGGTCTATGAACTTATGGTAGCAATGATGAACCATTTATAAGACATGCCAAATATCGACACATTCCTTGGGACTTGGGTAGCTATCATGTACATGGATGCTACGAGGGGAACTATTTTCAACTGGTTAAGCATTATGGCTTCAACTCTGAAGATCAATACACGGGTAGCTATGAACCCGCAAAAGGAATAGTCATCATAATTTTAAATGGCATCATATCTCTTGGATGTAGTGTGTGCAAGGTATCGTTTCGAGGATTGGAGCCATAATTGGACCCCCGAGGCAGCAGAGGTTGTGCTCCTTCATTACAAGATCTCATGCAATCCAAGATATAAGAGTATGCATGAAGTCACTTCCAATTCATTCCTCATTCCATTGTACATGTTTCTCTTTGTAGAGGAAACTCCATGCATGTCTAAGAATGCTAGAGAAACAATCATCAGAGTGGTTGAATTCTCCCCATTCAAGAAAGCACCTTCATCATATTTTTGGGCTCATATAAGCCTCCTCATGCTCTCTCTAGGATGGGATGGATAGGTTTCTTTGCAGTATATTTGTTATCAGATGACCACAGGGTTCTCTAAAACATTGCACAAAGGAAAGAAGAACCCGTGCCCAACTTCCTTGTGACTATTGGAGCATACACCCTCAATATTTTTAAGCGAGCCAAGATAAAAGCTGAAGAAATGAAAGGATAATACTTTATAGATCTGAGTCATCACATATATGACCCAAGGGTGGTTGTGGAAATCCACTGTAAGAAAAAGGATTTCAATTGGTCATATGCACACAACAAGCATTACCATGAAGATAGGGTCTCGAATTTGTGTAATGCTACTAGGGAGTTGGGGCCAAGTTCTTCTACAAGGGAATAAATAGGATTAATAATATACATATTAAAAATCAGTTAAGTAAAACAATTAAAATCAAATCAAAATCAATTAGTTAAACTAAAATTATTATAATATTCATATGTATATATAAGGGTCGACTTCTTTATAAAATTTATCAAGATTTAGGTTTATTTATACTCTGGGCGCAAGATTCTTCTCTCAAGGAACTATCAATCATATTCTAAAATTAGTCCTGATGATGGACCCCCTTTGGGGTTTGAAACGTCGACAGAATGAACATGATACTCTAGATAATCCGGATCATGCTACTCCAAGAAACAACCACAGAAGCTTAAAATCTAACATGTCTAGGCATGTTACTACTCCCTACATTTCATGGTCAAGTTGTTATTTTGGTCATGTCATCGCTCATTTTGATGAGTCATCAATAAAATGCCTTGATCACTAGCTCAGCCATAATCTCATGGTCAGTCCTACTGCAAAGTTCAAAGTCCAAATCATCAGTTCATAGATCCATTAGGTGTCATTATTAAGGTCAAGTCATCAAAATGGTAAGAAAGAGTCATCATCACCTAGGTCATCATCATGGGAGTAGTAATAGGGAAAAATGTTCAAGGAGATTTCAGCTTGTTTTACCATCCCCATTCATATTTCATATACCTCCCTAAACCTTCCCTCATAAATCCCCTCATTCCATCAAAAACCCCTTTTTATTCTTGAGAAAAGCCTTGAATCCTAGCCCAAAACCCATTTTTTCCCTTGAACAAAACTCATTCACAAACTCTAGCCGAAATCCATTTGTATATCCCTCTAGCCTCATTTCCATTCTTTGATAATAGTCCAACTCTAGTCGTGTTTCCATTTTTATATATATATCAAATCCATGCTGAAGTTTTTTAAAGGTTGGGACCCATCAAACATATCGAAATCAGCCTTTCCCCTTGTGCAATACAATAGACGCCTATTCCTCCCCACCAATTGTGATTGCGATATCACATATTGCAAATTCTCTAGCCCGCCAATATCGTAGAACCCTTCCGCTCGCTGATTGCGATATCACAATGTTATTTCCCCCTCCACCGATATCGCATATCATACATTCCTCTGCTCGCCAATTGCGATGAGACCCGGTCCGCCGATTGCGATATCACAATCGGGGATCACACAATCACAAGTTCCTCCTTCGCCAAACCCCTTCCCACTCCTCAATGGTGATGTGAAATATTCCTTTGGATGCAATATTTTATATATATTATGGTTTTTAAAGATTTCAGGTCCGGCATATCGAAAAAACATGAAAAATTAGTGTTAAATCCCCTCCTCTGCTTTGCAATAGCGATGCAGTGAATCACCCTCACAAACGCAATGTTTTATGCGTTACGATTTTTAAAATTTTGGGTCCAGGCCATCGGAAAAATAGGAAAAAACATGGTAAAAGGTTCCTCCCTTGTTGCAATTGCGATAAGCGTCAATGACCCATATTTAAATCGGCTTAGATCAGCATGCCCAGATCAATAGTTCATAATCCTCCTGGAATGGTCAAAATCAGTTTGTTTTCTACGCTCTCGGCCACGGTTTCTCGCTGTCTTTCATGTAATTTCCAAACTGAATGACTACGACCTCCATTTACGAAGCACTAAATCATTCATGTCGCCTCTGTTTAGAGGACAACAAGGACATTTTCAACACAAATCCCTTTCACCTCCTCTCAAACAGAATGCAGAAAAAGTGGAATAGCAGTGCAATTCATTAATCAGCATGATTAACAAAAATTTCTATTCAAGGCCTCAAGTACCACCAGAATGCCCAAAACAACACCAGAAACTCAGTCGACCGATATTATTAGCAGTATGAAACTATTTTTATAATTTTTCTAACCAATCTTGAATTCAATTTGAAGATGTTTATTTTTGAAAATCATTGTATAAATACTTTAGATTTCGAAGTATTGTGGGTTGGATGTTTTGTAAATCATAGCTTGGAGCTAGTGTACATTTTGCAGTAATATAACAGGTAGTTGTATTTAGTATCTTCGGATTCTTGTGGTATGTTTATGTGACAATGTTTTCTTTGATATTTCTTTTCCTACCATCTCTATGATTTTCTTTTGATCATCTCATGAGTCTTAAACAAAATTCATAAGTAATATGCTTTGTTTTGATGATAATTTCATGCTAGTGTTCTTTCTTCTTAATGAATGAATTCATGGTTACATGATCATTCTGATCTTTTACCTTTTCATCTCTACACCACCTTGACAACCTATTTCTATCACTGATCATGCCTACCTTGCCCCATTATATCTTTGCAATTGATCATTAGAAACCTTAGCCTAGTTCCTAGATATATGAGCTTCACCCAACAAACTCTAAAATAAAAAACCATTGAGCTTAATATCTAGCCTAACATCTGAATTCCCTCTCTTGTCACTTCATTGCTGTGAGATTCTTGAGAGGGATCTCTATGATTTGGTAGGGCTAGTTGCCAAGTCTAAATATTGGTTTGAGGTTACCTCCTTGGCTTCCTTTCTTAGCCTTGGGACACTGAGGAGTGCTAACATATCCCACTCTAGTACAAAAGAGTTATAATCATCCATCGAAGAAGAGGTAGAAACTTTGGAGGAAGCCATGACTTTAGTCTATAAAGAGATGTTAAATTTGCATCAACTTGTATCACCCTTTCCAGTCATACAAGTTGAGACCAAGGAGAAGACAACCATTCTCAAACAAGCCATCATAGTTAACAACATATGTGAGTGGACTGTCAAATATCCAGATGTTCCAACAACTCTCCCTACAAATCCTTGGATCACTGCTCAAAATGGCAAAGTCCAAATTCACATCATGATCCCATCACAAGACAAATTGGAAAAGAATGTAGAGCAAGTTATGCCTTCATATAGGAATTTTCTAAGTGTATTAGAATCCATAATTGAGGTGCAAAAAGTCATCTCTATCGAAGTAGTCATAGACATGAGAAAACGAGGGGAAGTTCTACATGAAATTAAGGCATTTCTTAATCCTCACAAATAATCCTCTACCATGGAGAACTTGTAGGTGAAAAAATAAAAAATCGTTCAGTGCATGCTAGAACCAATGAGGATATACACCAAGCTGGTGACTTTGTCAAATCAAGTCTAGGTCAAGAAGAACACTTTAATACAAGATTCATTAGAGTGTCTTCATAGACACAGGGAAGAACAACAAAAGGTGGTCAAATTGGCAGATGATTTCAAGCTCTAGCATGCATACCTTGTGGAGAAATCACATGTGGATGTTCCTAAATTATTTATTGTTAAATTATTAGAATAGAAACATTTTTGTTTGTGCATAGTAAAATAGAGACTATGATAAAGTAGAGTCTCATAGGAATAAGAAAGGTCATTAGGTAGTTCAAGAGTCATTAGTAGACCAAGAGTCACCTTTTTTATATAAATATACCCTCATGACACATTGTAATGGATGTAACAACGACATGTTAAAAGTTCATGTAATAAAGTTAGTAAAGCCAAAATAAGACCAAGGTCATGGGACATGTATTTCAAGCTAAATGTTGGGAAAAACATCTTAGTGGGAATCACTTGTTGTGTATTATGTCTAAGAGTAAATTGGAAAAGGAAATGGAAAAGGATTTGAAAAGGAAAAAAGGAATTAATGGTATTTTATTTATGAAAATAATGGAAAATAGGAGAAAAGGGAGGTGAGAGGTCAATGGTTGCATGTGAGGAGGAAATTGAAGGAAAATTAAGGAAAATGAATAAAATAGATGCCTCAAGGATAAAAAGGCCTCTAAGGATTAGTTCACAAATTTTGTTGGTTTATCCTTTTGTCATATTTGTTTTGGAATTAGTCTTAGAGCAAAGAAGAGCACCAAGAGGAGAAGCAAAGCATGCAAGCAAAGGAAGAACAAGGAAAGAAAAGAAAGGACAAGGATAGCAAGGATCAAGCAAGGAAATGTTGGATAAAGCAACTTTAGTGGGAATACTTGTAGGTAAGAGGTTGCATGTATGATTTCCTTGCTAGTTTTTGCATGCATGGTATGTGCATGTATGTATTTCATTCGTTTATTGTCATTGGCATGGGTTTCGTTTGGTTTTGACAATGGTTCTAGCCTTGCATTTCCATTTCTGGATAGCCATGGTGTGATGGGATTCTTTCTTGGTTGAGCTTTAGATTGCCGAAAGGTTTTGGATCTGGGTGAGGTGGTCTCAAGAAACTCCCAAGGGTGGGGTGGAGATGGTTTTCTATGGGAAACCCTAAACAGGTGGGTGGAGACAGGAAAATTCCTCAAGGGATGGTGAAGGAATTTTGAGGCATCCAAGTTTGGTTTGGTTTTGTGATCTCAGGATCAGTTTAGGTGAGGTGACAGCATGGTGAGGCTAGAGGTCATTTAACCTTTAGATTCCTTTTTTTTTAATGGATTGGCTTATCCCATGAGATCCCACATTCATGCTTGGAACATGGCATAGGGGTGATTAGCTAAGAGAAATATTTGGTTTGACCCAATCTATGGTCTGGTGGTACGTGGAAGTCCCTGACTTGGTTGGATTTTTGTTATGGCTAATACGAGCTAAGTCTCTCTTGTCTTTAATGAGTAATTGTACTTGCATTATGCGTTTTTAATTGTTGTTTTATCATTTTTATCTACCTGGTTATGTGTTGGTTATAAGCATGGTTATATGACAAATTTTAAGTATGCCTCTTATCACATTTTAATTAATGAAAGTTTGGTTAATGAATTCATGACCTAATTTATGTTATGAGATCTATTGTGAGAACGCATTGGCTGTTATTGTTAAACCTCAGATAAGTTCCAGATCCCTATGTTCACATATGCATTCATGACCTGTAGGTTACATGTTTACCATGTGTTTGATGGAATGCATGTCTTGGTTGGGAGGGGTTAGGTCAAGTCCTTGTTTAATTTTTTTGTTTAGAATCTTTATTTCTATGTTATTTATCATTTCTGGAAGTTTCATTGAGTTCTAGGCAGGGGCCTGAGTCTTATCCCTGGAAAAGTGGCTCAGAATTCGGGGTTGCTAGCATAGAACTGACTGGAAAAGTCTATAGCCAATTTGAAGCAGACTTATGGGAGTGACTAGAGGCTTACATATGCTTGGAGTAATTTCCAAGGGAGCAACTTAGGCTCTACATCAGTGAAAAGGAGAGTTAGCTCAGGGGTTAGATACCTAGAGGGGTTAGGTAGCTCTTGGAGGTCCTGTAACACCTGAGGGAAGTCAGTAAGGTCTTAAGTTGTCGAACATTTCCTTAAGGTCATATAGGAGATTGAGTCTTATCATACTTACCCTCAGCTCATGTTTACCCTAGGAAAATTGGTGAAAGTTGGTAAATATGGGAGGCGGCAGTTACAGTGGACTTTTAGCTTTGGACTCATTGTGGTGCATATGGTTTTGAAAACTTAGGATCTTCTAGTGAATGCAAGAAGTAATTGTCTATTTCCACTTATGGATTTGTTGGGGATATTGTATAATGGTGTTGTGGATATTCTCAGCCTAATGAATTGAAAGTTCCTATGATCTCTAGTGTATTGTCTCTTCATGTGTCTTCATGAACTATAGGACTTCTATTGCAAAAAATGGATGGTATATGATATTCTTACCATATGCTTATGTTGTTAAACTATTTTACTGATGTTGGCATTGTATCACTATAGACTATGCACGCACCTATAGTTTATATGGTTAACAATAACGAACTTATTCATGATTGGTAAATTTATCTCTTATGTATACGTGGATCGTATTTGAATTCTTGCTAACAATGCTTTTCTTCTAATTCATGATTTGAAATTATGTTGTTTTTATTCATGGTATCTATTCTATTATATTTTCATAAGCTATTTAATTACATTTTTTGAAGTTCCATTCGTTGTCTCTTTATTCACACTTTCTCTGTCTGAGGTGAAACTTAACCAAATGAAATGGCATTCATGCCTACATGTAACTACCCATCCCCACATTTACCGAATTTCACTAGCCTATCAAGGTAAACAGGAGCTGATGGATACTATGACATGACTCAAACTTCTAAGTATAGTTAAGGAAGTGGAATCAATAGCCTGAAACTTTACCGACCTTCCTAAGGAGCTACAAGACTCCTAGGAGCTAAACGACCACTCCAAGTGCCCAAACCCTAAGCTAACTTTCCTTTTTACTAACCTGGACTCCTATTCAATTACATAACAAGGAAATACAATGGTTGTGACCCTCCAGTCGCATGGATAACCCTGCCCCCTAGTGGCTAAAGTTCAGATTTCCCAGTTTTGAGTATGTGGCCCCGGAATCTTAGCCACCTTTCCAGGACCTGTCTGTAGACCACTGCCCAAATCTTAATGAGACTTTCTAGAATAATAAATAACATTAATACAAGGTCATTCACACAAAACTTGATCAATGAATTGACCTAACTAGTCCTTACCATGACATTCATTCCGTCAAACATATGGCGAACTTGTAATCTATAGGTCATGAATGCATAATTAAACATAGGGGTATGATACTTATCTGAGAATTGTTAATAAGGTCTAATTCCCTCTCATAATAGTTGCAATAACATCTATTAACTCATGAATTAATTAGCCATTTATCAACAAGTCAAAACACATAAAGAGACATAGCTATTATACATCATATAACCAACATATAATCAACGAATGAAAAATATATAGACCATGATAAAACAACCATCAAAGCCACATACTAACAAGTATGATTACTCATGGAAATACAAGAGGAAAATAACTCTTATTAACATATGATAAAGCCAACCAAGTTAGGGTCTTCCACGTACCACCCTACCATAAATTGGGTTGAACCAAATCTCTCTTTCAGCCAATCATCCTCATGCCATATTCCAAACATGAATGTGGGATCTCATTGAATAAACCAAGCAAAACAAAAATAGTGCTTCCAGAGGCCAAACCACCTCAACCCTCAACCAGTGATTCCACCTCATAGTTGGACATGACTAACACCAACCAGATGGGTCTCTACCCAAGTTTTCTAGGACTCCAAAGCATTTTTCCCAACCACGAATTTAGGAATTAATAACTAAAGCCACAGCCTTCCAGGGCTCCATAACATTTTTCCATCCAAGGCTCCAAGACTAGTAACTCAACCCACCAAGGGCTCAAGATAATTTTTCCAACCAAGGCTCTAGGACTAGTAACTCAACCCAAGTTGTTCCAGGTCTCTAGAGCATTTGTTCCAACCAACAACTCTATGAACTAGTAACTCAACCAACAAGCATAAGGAACCTGAGCACCAATAAAAAACAACAAGTGGAAAACCCCACAACAACATGGATAACTAGGAAATGGCAAGGCTAGGCAAAATCACTATCAATATAAGCAATCCTCCATGCCAATGAAAAATTGTAACCAAATAACCACATGCATATACCATGCATGCTAAAACTAGAAAGGAATTCATGCACGCAACTTGATACCTGCAAAGAAATCTAACTATAGTTGTTGATCGTGATGTCCCCTTGCGCTATCCTTCTTTTCCTTTTCCTTCTTTCTCCAAATCCAATGAAAAATGGAATGCTCCAAGCATGCTCCAACAATGCTCCAATACTTCTCTAAGTGGTCAAGAGTATGAGAGAGAGAATAGAGAGAGATCCAAGCTAAAACTAACAAAAGGTTGTTAGCTAATTGTTGGCGGAATTTTTTAGAAGGTTAATGACCCAGGTTCAGCCTGAGTTGCCAACAAAGGAATTTGTTGTAGTCTATATTTTAACCAGCATTTTCACTCCCTTTTTCAAAGGAGCGTCTCACCTGAGACAAGCCAAAACCACATAAAATTGAAGTTATCTAGATTAATACCAAAATGATATTTGTGCCATTAACAAACTAAAATATACAAAACCATATTATCACTGAAACATGCATTCATTACAGAAGAATTTAGAAAATTGCTTGCATGAATAAAACTAGAAATTTAAAGGGTACCATACATTCATCACACAACTACAACATCAACACAGAAATTCCCAAACTCCATTTTATTAATAGTGGCAACCATTACATCAAATATCATGCAGATCTGTGGGACTATCTCAACCAAAACATTACATCCAACTCTACTACACATAAATTATATCCTTTGCACAAACACAAATTTCTACAACACTCGAATACAACTAGCACATAAACTCAATCTATGTGAAAAATGTTGTTGAATTCGTCCCTCTATGCTTTCCTTTATAGGCATGCTCTCTTGATCTAGTCTTCTTGGTGATTTCTTGTTCTTGCATAGATTTTGTCACTTTTGAAAAGATCTTGGAGCCATTTTCCTTTTTTCATGTTGATTTCTTCAAAATTGATCCCATTTTCTTGCTTCTGTAGGTGTGCATCCTTGTTTTCTGGCTACGAAAGTCCCCCTTATGAAAATTTTTGTTTTTGATAAATTTGTCATGCCATTTGATTCTATGTTGTTGTACTAGTGATGTATGCTCAACTTCTTGTTATTTGATTTCGTCTAGTTCATTTAGCTACATAATTCTCTGTTGTTGGGCTTCTGACAAGTTCAATCCCAGTTCTACTGCAAGTTTAAATGTATGAATTTGAAATTTGATTGGGAACAAAACTTCTTTACCATATAACAGTTGATATGGGTTGAATCCAGTAGTATTTCTCCATGTAATTTTGTATGCCCATAATGCATCTTTTAATTTGTCTGACCAATCTTTTATGTTCATTTGCATTGTCTTTGTCATGATGTTTTCTAGAACCTTATTAGTAGATTCTGCTTGTCCATTTTCTTGAGGATGATACGGAGTAGATTTTCTATGCTTGATTTGGTATTTTTCATAAGATCTCGGACAAGTTTAGAAGTGAACTGTGATCTCTGGTTTGTAACAATTTGTCTTGCAACTCCAAATCTTACAAATATTTCTTCAAAGAGGAATGAAACTATTGTTTCTTCTGCTTCTCCTGCCACTGCTTTTTCTTCTACCCATTTTGTAACATAGTCTGTACACACTAAGATGTACTTCCTTCCATTTGAAGGTGGGTTAATAGGTCCCACAAAGTCAAGAGCCCATTGTTCAAATGGTTCTATAAATACTTGAGGTTTCAATGTCTTCTCATCTGATACTGCAGGTCTTCCAATTCTTTGACAACTATCACATCTTTTGACATAGGTCTTTGAGTCCTTGAAAATTGCTAGCCAGTAGTAGCCAATCTTAAGCACCTTGTATGTTGTTCGTTTATCTGAAAAATGGCCACCACATGGTTCATCATGACATGCATTTAGAAGATCAAATATTTCATCTTCTCTTACACATTTTATTATCAAAAGATCAGGACCAGTATAGAAGAGGTCACCACTGACCCGACTATATCTAGCACTCCCTTTGATTATTTTCCTTTTCTTCTTGCTAGTGAAATGAGATGGTAATATTCCAGATGATAAATAATTAGCTATATTTTCAAACCATGGGGTTTTAGGTGTTATAGCAAATAGATGTTTATTAAGAAAGTTGTCTGAAACAGGAATAATATCACCATGAGAATGAAGTCTTTATAGGAAATCTGCCACTTGATTACCTTTTCCTGGTTGATCTAGAACAGTGAGATTGAATTCTTGCATTAGTAACATCCATCTAGTAATTCTGCCATTGGTAATTGTTTTTTTCATTAAATATTTAATGGTTGAATGATCTGTAACAATAAACACTTGATATCCTGTTATATAATGCCTAAATTTATTGACTGCATGCATAATAGCTAGCATTTCTTTTTTCAACTACTGTATAGTTTAATTCTGTCGGAGTTCTATTTTTGTTAATGAAATAAATGGCATAGTTAAACTGATTTTATTTTTATCCTAGAGATGCTCCTATAGATGTATCTGATGCATTAGTAGATATGTGGAATTGCAATGACCAATTTGGTCCTCTGAGAATGGGTGCTATAGACAATTTTTCTTTCAGTTTTTTAAATAAATTTTGACAATATGTAGTCCATTGAAACTCAATGTCTTCTGCAAGTAATTTGAACAAGGGTAAAGCTATTTTGCTGAAGTTTTCATTGAATCTTTTGTAATATCCTGCATATCCCAAGAAACTTCTTACTTATTTCTATTTTGTTGGTGGCATTAAGTTTACAATGACTTGTATCTTTGTTGGGTCTACCTTTATTCCAGAAGAAGAAATGTGGTGTCCCAACACTATCCCTTCAATTAACATCATAAAGCACTTTTCATTGCTAAGAGATAGATTTGTGTCAATGCATATTTGTAAAACCTTTTCCAAATTGTTTAAACAATAATCAAATGTGTTCCCATAAACAGTAAAATCATCCATGTATACTTCTACACATTCATGTATAAGATCGGGAAAAATTGGCTAGGACTACTCTTTGGAAAGTAGCAGGTGCATTACATAATCCAAAAGGTAAAACATTATAAGAATATGTTCCCCAAGGACAAGTAAATGTAGTTTTATCCTGATCTCTCAATGCTATCTTAATCTGATTGTATCCACTAAATCCATCAAGAAAGGAAAATAAATTTTTCCCTGCCAATGACTCTAGTACTTGATCAATGAATGGTAGTGGGAAATGATACTTAAGTGTTGCCTTATTCAGTTCCCTATAGTCTACACAAATTCTCCATTTTCCATGTTTCTTAGGAACCACAATTAAGGGAGAAACACTTTGACTATCAGAGATGGGGTAGATAAATCTTACCTGTAATAGTTTCTGCAATTCCTCTTTCACTATCTCCTTCATCATTGAATTCATTCTTCTTTGTGGTTGTCTTAGCGGTTTGATAGTTTCATCTATGTAAATGTGATGGATACATGTTTTTGGATGGATTCCTTGCATATCTGTATAATCTCGTGCAAAATATTTTGACTATTTCTTTAATAGTACAATTACTTGTTCTTCCTGTGATGAATGTAGATTGATACCAATGTTAAGATTTCTTCTGGGGCTGATTTGAATAAGTTTACTTTGAGAATTTGTTATTGTGTTGACAGGAAAAATTGCTTCAAATAATGTTTGTAGTGAATTAATAGTGAAAGTTTCTTGAAAACATTGATTTAGCAATTGATCTGCAACTTCATATTGATTTGTTCTTAGCTTCCCTGAAATGTCAGGTTCTAAAATGAAAAGATCCATTAAGTCCTAATTATCCTCTTCTCTAAGATTGAAAGCTTGATTAATACTTAGAATTGGTTGAATTTCTTCTTTTTGTTCATTGGGCATGAGAATAGAGTGTTATGCGCTTCCTTTCATTTCCATGTGATATGATCATACTTCCTGATCTAATCCAATAAAGGCATCAATTGTGGCTAACCATGGTCTACCAAGAATTAAAGTATGACCTCTTAAATTGGATTTTGGTTGTAGGACTAGGAAGTCTACAAGATATTTCCAAGAATCCAAAGAAACAATGATGTCTTTGAGTACTCCTTCTAGCACTACTTTGGATATGTTAGCTAGTTCCAGAATTGTAGTGGTTGGTTGGATATTTGGCAAGTTCAAATGTTTGATTGTTTCTATTTTCATAACATTGATAGCAACTTCTAAGTCAATTAGAGTTTTAGAAACTGAAAAATTATTGATTGAAATGGTTACCATAGGTATTCTGAGATCAACATATTTTTCAATTGTGGTTTTTGTTGACATAAGACTAGCCAATTTCCCAATGACATGAATTGTAGGTGGATCTTGTTTCCTTTTTGCAGTTTTCTTTGTGCACAATTCCTTAATTGCCTCTATATAAACAAGAATATCTTTGATAGCTTGCAACAAAGGAATTTTGACATAATAATTCTTTAATTCATCTAAGATATCAAATTCAGGAAGAGAAATTGAACTTTTTTTGATCTACTAACCTTTCTGGGAAAGGTGGTGTTTGAGTAATAATAGTTTTATTTTTCTAAATTTTATTCTTTGGATTAGATTTTTCAGATTGTTCTCCTTCTTCAATTTGTTCTTTTATAATCATAGGAGAGTCTTTTTGTAAGATTTTTCCAAATCTCAAGTGGATGTTTTGAATATGAAGAATTGAATATGATGTTCCTTCCTCAGTATTGTAGATTGGCCTCTCCACTTTGTTGCTAGGATTTGCTACCGATGGGGCTGGTAGTTGAGTTGGTTTGGGTGGTGTTTGGTTAGAAGGAAGCTGAAGCTACTGAGGTTGAGTTAGTGCAGACATTGATTGTTGTGTGAATGGATTTAATTGAGGGGATTGTTGGAATGTGATATGGAAATGGTTGTTGAGGATATGGTTGTTGATATGACTGTTGAGGATAAGATTGATATTGTTGTTGATGTTAGTTCTAGTCTTTGCACATGATCTTAAGTGAAAATCATATCCTAAGTATTTCCATCAGAAGAAGCTTTGAAAAATATTTCCAATGGTATATCACACTCCCATAACCAGTTTCTAGATTAGAAGATATGATCGAAATGAATGAGTGATTCTTGGTTATGCATGTTTTGAGGTCAGTTGCTACACACAATGACGAGTTTACTACAAGATCGGTTTTTAAAATAATGGTAAGGAATTTTTCAAAAGTGAAAGAAGTTTTTGTCCCTCACATACCAAATAACAAAAACCTCCTTCAGTTTATGCACAGGTGCTACTATGTGGGAGATATGCAGTGATATTTGGAACCTACATTAAAACAACACAAATTTTTCATTTATTTTATTGTTTTAGTCATTTTAGTGCGGTGCCATTTTACAACAGATGGAAAGTAATTTTGAAAAACCCAAGGAGGTATTTGTTAACCACAAGTCATATAACAAAAACCTCTTTCATTTTATTCGCATGCATCGTGAATTTGGATATGTGACTAGATCTGTACAACTCATTTTCACAGATTTAGATTTTTAATGATTTTCTGTTTTATAGATGATTTTGTAGCACAGATTCCGAGAAACTGGAAACGAATTTCCATAATTTGAGAGAGGTTTTTCTCCAACATGAACTTATCTACAAAAACCTCTTTAATTTTTGTAACAAGTGCTATATTTTAGGAGATACGAGTTCATCTTCAACACCTATTTTCAGAAATTCGGTCCAAGTTTAATGTAACTGATTTTATTTTAAAGAAGATGGTTGAGCTCAATTCCCTTAATACAGGGATGAACTAAATGTATAAATTTTATGAATTTCATAGTGTAGAGGTTGGATTTTGGCAGCAGAGAGGTTGTCTTGGCTTTGTGTAAAATGTTTTCCTAAATATCATTTTAATAAAACAGTATTTTGCCCTTTGGATCTGGGATTCATAACGGTGTTGATGTTTAGTATGTTTTTCCTGTAATTCATTTACAAATTATGTTTTTTCTGCCTTGTTAAAGCATTATCTAAGTGATATGTTAGGAATTCATCCATAATGAAGCTCATTTCATGATTATTTTGTTGTTAGTTGTAATGGTTGTCTTAGCAGAATTCATCCTTGGCTAGATGCTCTATTCAGCAACCTCGTGATTCTCTTTCATCTAAAGTTGTTGTTGCATATTCATCCTTTGTCTGATGCTTGCAGGGCAGCGGGATTTCTCCCCCATACTTATCACATTTACAATCTTCACTTGGCTGAACATGGCACTTAATTTGCCCCAGGTTTGCCAGCAGAAACTAACATCGATTCCATAGTCCAAATCATCCTTGCTCTTGTTGTTTCGACCCAAAACAAAAATCAATCAAAAACCATATAGCTACTATACCTAGCCTAAAAACCATATTTGATTCAGTCATCTTGACTGAAATTCACAAGGAGAGAGCCCTCTCCCAACCTGGTAGGGCTAGCTACCAAGTTAAGCTTGGTTTGTGGTTATCCTAGGATTGCCTCTCTTCAACCTGAGGTCAATTTAGGCTCTAACATAGTGGCAACTCTGCTGGGGAAGAGGTGACAGATCTTCTTCAAGAAAGATCATTCAAGTTGCAGATCTGATTACTGATGGTGGACAACAGTCAGACACATATGAAGGCTGAAATCATCTACCTGATGACTCCAATGTTCAAGATCCCGAGCTTTGACTTCACTGCCAAAGAATCTAGTTTTCAGAATGTTGATGGTAATCACCGATGATAGGGTATGTGGAAAATCCGTTATCTAGTGAAATTTTATTTATTTTAAGGGATGAGATAGCAAAATTTCAGATTGATCAGAGTTTTTTAACATCATTGTTTCTTAGCTTGAAATCCAGCCGACTCACACCTGAGAATAAATATTGTTTTCTTGGCTTAGTGGTTGAAAGATTGGAAAATGAAATTGAATTATTGGATGTTCAAATTAAATCACTTGAATTCCAAGACCCAAAACAGTTCTTGGAAACTCTCCCTCCTCACAAAGAAGAAAAGATAAGGCTGCCCTTGGATGGTTGGATTGAATGATGTTATGATTTACAGCGAGGATGTGACGATCTCTAGCCAAGAGCATATGTTAATGAGCTGGGGCAGCAGATAGAATCTGGTTTCTATGATCCCATAGCAGCATATATGGAATATATTTTTACATTGAAAGAAAAGTCAAGTTGCCTTTTACAGAGCCAGAGGTACTATGGGTATATATTGCTGGTAGAATTTCCAGTTGTGTCCTGGTTCAAGCATTTCCAAGCAGCATCTTTGTCACAGTTACTTGAATGGTTGATATGGCATTACAACATCACTTGATCCATTGATTTTGCAGCAAAGTAGGGTAGGTTTGTGTAAATAAATAAGCTGCCAAAGGCAGCATTTCAGTTTCTGGTATTTGTTATGTACAGGTTGCAGTATGTGTATGTTTGGATTGGTATGAGTTGTTTTGAGTTTGCAGTTATTTGATCATATTACCCAATGGATGAGGCACTTGGTCTACAGTGTTCTTGACACCTCTAAGGAGCTACCATCCCCAATAAGGCCGATGTTAGTTCCAATCTTTGCAGCCTGTCACCAGGGATCAAAATGGGCTCTTACTATGTTTGGTTTTCAGAGATGTTTTGCACATGATCTTCAGTGAAAATCATATCCTAAGTATTTCCATCAGAAGAAGCTTGGAAAAATATTTCCAATGGTATATCACACTCCCGTAACTGGTTTCTGGATCAGAAGATATGATCGAAATGAATGAGTGATTCTTGGTTATGCATGTTTTGAGGTCAGTTGTTGCACACAACGACGAGTTTACTACAAGATCAGTTTCTAAAATAATGGTAAGGAATTTTTCAAAAGTGAAAGAGGTTTTTGTCCCTCACATACCAAATAACAAAAACCTCCTTCAGTTTATGCACAGGTGCTACTATGTGGGAGATATGCAGTGATATTTGGAGCCTACATTAAAACAAAACAAAATTTTTATTTATTTCACTGTTTTGGTCATTTTATTGCGGTGCCATTTTACAACAGATGGAACGTAATTTTGAAAAACCCAAGGATTTTTTTGTTAAAAACGAGCCATATATCAAAAATTTCTTTCAGTTTATTCATAGGTGTCATGAATTTGGATATGTGACTAGATCTTTACAGCTCATTTTCACATATTTAAATTTTTAATGATTTTCTGTTTTAGAGATGATTTTGTGGCACAGATTCCAAGCAACTGGAAATGTATTTTCAAAATTTGAGAAAGGTTTTTCTCAAACATGACCTTTTCTACAAAAACCTCTTTCAGTTTTGTAACAGGTGCTATGGTTTAGGAGGTACTATTTCATCTTCAACACTTATTTTCAGAAATTCAGTCCAAGTTTAATGTAACTGATTCTATTTTAAAGAAGACGGTTGAGCTCAATTCCCTTAATACAGGGATGAGCTAAATGTATAAATTTTATGAATTTCGTAGTGTAGAGGTTGGATTTTGGAAGCAGAGAGGTTGTCTTGGCTTTGTGTAAAATGTTTTCCTGAATATCATTTTAATAAAGCAGTCTTTTGCCCTTTGGATCTGGCATTCATCACGGTGTTGATGTTTAGTATGTTTTTCTTGTAATTCATTTACACATTATGGCTTTTCTGCCTTGTTACAACATTATCTAAGTGATATGTTAGGAATTCATCCGTAATGATGCTCCTTTCATGATGATTTTTTTGTTAGTTGTAATGGTTGTCTTAGCAGAATTCATCCTTGGCTAGATGCTCTGTTGAGAAACCTCGTGATTCTCTTTCATCTAAAGTTGTTGTTGCAGATTCATCCTTTGTCTGATGCCTATAGGGCAGCGAGCTTTCTCCCCTATACTTCTCACATTTACAATCTTCACTTGGCTGAACATGGCACTTAATTTTCCCCAGGTTTGCCGGCAGAAACTGACATCAATTCCATAGTCCAAATCATCCTTTCTCTTGTTGTTTCGACCCAAAAAAAAAATCAATCAAAAACCCTAGAGCTACTATACCTAGCCTAAAATCCATATTTGATTCAGTCATCTTGGCTGAAATTCACAAGGAGAGAGCCTTCTCTCGACCTGGTAGGGCTAGCTACCAGGTTAAGCTTGGTTTGTGGTTATCCTAGGATTGCCTCCCTTCATCCCGAGGTCAATCTAGGCTGTAACAGTTGATATGGTTGTTGAGGATAAAAATGTTGGGGAGGTTGGGCTCCATAAGCATATCCTCGCCAACTTTGTGAAAGTTGGTTTTGGTTTTGCTGAGGAGGCCAAGCCTTCCATGGCAAAGGGGCATTCCATGAAGTTTGGGCAAGATATTGAGTAAATTATTGAGGAATTTGTTGAGGTAAATTTTGAGGCATAACTGTAAACCGTGGTTGCCAAGGTCTTCTTGGTGCCAAATAATAGAGAGAGTCAATTCCTTGACTTTCATCTATTGAATTTTCTTGTAATTCCTTTAGCTTTGGACAATTATCAATTAGATGATTTTTAGTACAAAGTCCACAAATTTGAATACCATCTAAAGGACATTCCCTTAGTGGATGTTTCTTCCTACATTTAAGACAGAATTATATCGCTAGATCTTGTTCATCATGTTTCTTATTAGCCTTAAGTATATCAACTTGTGTTCCCAATGTGCTCAAAATATCAGTTTTAAAATTCTCAAACAAATTCCCTAATTCAGATCTTGTTACGCTTCCTGTTGTTGATTTAGTAACTTTTGAATTTAGATCTTTTTTTCCACTTTTTGATCGACCTCTAGAATACTTTTTACACAATTCTGCAATTTCATCAAATGGAAAATATGAGATGTCTCATTTTCCCATCACATTAAGAATATCAAGATACTCATCTCTTATTCCTTTCAAAAAAATTATTCTAATGGTATCATGATTTAGAGAATGTTGTTTGGATTTTTGTAAGTTGTAAAGAAATCATTCTAAGTATTCTTCCAAACTCTCATCTTCTTTTTGAGACATCCTAAAAATGTCTTCTTTTGAATCTCTAGGGCTACAATAGGCTTGATACTTCATAAAAAAAAAAATCTTCATGTCTTCCCAAGAAGCTATAGTGTGTTCTCCTAATCCCATAGACCATTTTAATGTAGCTTCTTTAAGAGTAGCAAGAAAAAGATGAAGCTTATGTGTATCATCAATATAACCATAAGCATAACATAAGATATCAAATTCAAACATGAATGAATCAAGATCTTCAGAAGACATTCCACAGAAATTTGGTAAAACTGAAGGTGGAATATTCTTCATTTTTACCTCCTCTCCAAGAATTGCTCTAGTCTCTAAAATTGGGAATCCAAAAGTAGCTTCTTATCATTTTCTATTTATGCATCTTGTCTTCTCTTATGATCATATTCTCTTTTGGGATCTTCCTCTCTTTTCCTTTCTGCTTCTCTTCTTGTCTCTTCCTCCCTTTTTATTTGCCATTCTTTTTGTTGCTTTTCATATTGTACCCTTTGTTCTAGAGTGAGTATTGGGATGTTAGATCCTTGCCCTTCTTCCGCCATATCTTTTTCAGTAGTTTCAAATGTTTCAGTAACAAATTGAGATTGTGTATTTTCAACTTGTTTTGTTTGTTCAGAAATAGTTTCAAAGACAGGCTGATCTATTTGTTCAAGAATAGGTTGATCAATTTCTTTTCTTATTGCTCTTTGTTTTCCTATGGAAGATGTTCTTGTTTGTTTTTGTTTTCTCTTTACTTCATAAGCTAACAAAGTTTGTATTTCAACGAGTGTTAAACTTTGTCCTGAACGTTGTTTTTCCTCTAACTCTTCCAAGGTTGGGTTTCCAACAATTGTTGTAGTTAATTTGAATGTAGGTGGTCCTAATTCTACCAATGGTTTAGTAGTTGGGGGGTCTTGTTTTATGTATCTACCCTTTTCATCTCTTTTTCTAGTCATATAGAATCATAATGGAAAAATCCTATTTACAAATTTTTATTTTTCTTTTTTTTTAAAGCTTCCTATTTTTATTAAATCTGAATGTGCTTCCCCAACAACGGCACCAAAAATGTCAGGTCAATTTACTAAGTAAACAAATGCAGGTGTTTTACTTGTCAAACTGGGTTTGTAGACTTGGAAGCACATCCAAAGTATATGGATTTCAGGTAAATTCAATTTCAGAAGGCAAGGCTCAACGGTTAAGGGAAATGCATATTACAAATAAGTTCTAAGTTTAAAGAAACTAAAAAGTCTTTGATTCAAGATGTAGTAAGTGAAGGAGGAGGCTCTTAACTTAGGAGGTTTTGTTTGGCCTTCCCCACAGTATTGTCCTCAAGAAGAGAAACTAAAGAGCAGCAGTTTGTGATCTGTAGAAAGAAAGAGAAGAGGCTCCTAAATTAGGAGGTCTTGGTTGTCCTTCCTCACAGTTCTATTCCAACAACATTACCATTGCATAAAATCCTAAACTGGAATTCAAGAAACAATTCAAGAAATGCAAAAGGATGATTTTTAGTTGTGATTCATAATTTGATAGAAAGAGAATTTAACTTAAATCCTTGGTTGTCCTTTCATATGCAAATTAGATTTAAAAAAAAATCATACAGAAATCATAACACGTCTAAGCAATTGAATCTTAAAACTGAAACAAGAAATATTGAATCAAAATTATGCTAATTTATGAAAAATTTAACCAAAGTGTACTTAGCTTGGTATGGGGGCCCTCCAAACTTGCCTTGTACACCTAAATAAATATTCAGCTACAACTAACTTAATAAATCATCCACAACATGAACAACAAATAGAACAGTAGAAATGATTCTTCAAATTATCTCAAAAGTCTCCAATAATCTTAATACAAAATTACACTTTCTTGAATGGTCCATAAACTTTGTTTAAATAAGCAAATCACAAACAAAATTTGCTATAATGGATCTAACAGCCTTATCAATCCTAATACATCCAGATAGGTCGAACTCATCAATTTTGGTTCACAAAATCAGGAAAAATCCCACAAAATAATAAATCTACTCCTTTTTACTAGGAATTCCTGAATGATAGGTCAAGTTTGACCAGCATTGGTCAGACCTATTTTTGCTCAGTTTGACTGAACCAATAGGTGTTTCTTCATCCATGGTTCCCAAGATTTCCAAATATGTGCTCAGATATTGCCCAGGTGTCCTGCACATATGATTTCTATGAAGCTACTACAAGAATTTTTAATGCAGTCCAAATTTAATCTTAAAACCCAAGTTTTACAAAAATTTCCAAAAATTGAAAAACTTAATTTAGTTACCTAAATATGAAAAATAGGACTAAAATGAGGCATATATAGGTGAAATAGGATAGAATATGGTGGTAAATAAATGGATCTAGGATAGCCAAAGATGACCAAAATTGAGGGCCAACATCGCTGATAAGGTCGATAACACTAGCTGGAGTTGAGGAGGATTGTGATGTGGTTGATGAGGAGAGACTGAAGTGGTAGTGGTAACTGGTGGAAGAGTGGACATAACAGTGGGTGGCCCAGTAGACACTATTGTAACAAAATTCACATTCGGAGCTTGATGAACTAAAGAACCTACCTCTGTCCAATTGGTATATGCCGAGGAAATTCATTCTTGTGCTATCTTCAGTAGGGGGGGAGGTCTTCATCTGTATCAACGGGAAACTTACCAGTAGAAGAAGGAACATATTCAGTGGATTCCTTGGGGTGCATAACATTAAAAGAATAAAATTCTTGATCATTCTATTTCCACGTAATTACCACAGGCCATGAAAGAACCTCACTATGGAATGCATGCTCATTGAGATAGAAGGGTAGCTTGCACATGGAGAAAGTTTCATGGTTAACATTAATTTGCTAAATATAATAGTGACTATGGCCAATCACAAACCAAATTTGGTGAGAATATCGGTCTAGGAGTGAAAGAGGCACTCTCGCGACTTTGCAAGTAACATCACCCATCTCATTATACTAGTGCCCAAAGGCAAGGTCATTAAAATCATGATTGGTTGTATCCTTGATGCTGCACCATAGAGCATATGCATAATCAAATAGTTCATCTTTAGGGACATGTGTTAATTCTTTTTTGTTGGGCATGCACCATTTATACATGGTAAGAGGAATAACTAAATATCCAAAAATAAAGTAAGTGGCCTTGGCATGGACAACTTCTATGACTTCAAATAATACATTGATCAGGTAGCTAGACCAATTCAGCTGATCTCCTCAAGAATAGGCCTCGACAACATAAATTTTATTAAGAGAATATTCCCCTTTGGTTAAATGTCACATGATTTTGTTGGAAATTATAGTACAATCGACCTTGATAGGCTGAATTTTGATCATATTAATGACGAATCCTCATCCTTTCCTCTCAGTGCCATACTTTTTATATAGGTTATTTTTATCCTTCTTCTTACCCCACTTTGAGACCTTTTGGAATGCCATATTAACATCAGATCCATAGACAATGATTCTCATGAGTGTGTGGATATCTTAAACATGGATCTAATATTCCCAATCCAACCATAGCAAACCTCCATGAAGGCGATTGATTAGAAACTTAGTACATAGCATGATCTCCCCAATGGTACCAAAGATAGGTAAGTCACATAGAACCAACAACGAAGACTATTTTAACAAGAGGAAATCAACTTTGATTTGTTGGACATTATATAAACCAACACTCACCATGTGTTTCACGACATGGACTAACTGCCTCTCGTGGATCCTTATCTTTGGCAATGTGATCGTTGACTAACACCTGCAGGTTTTTGTCTAACGAAAATCGTGATTCCCAAAAAATGGTATCATAGTGTAGGTCACGAGTTCAATACACACTTGGCTCGTGTTGTGGGGGAGATTGTTGGACATTGGATAAACCAATGCTCCCTGTGTGTTTTGTGACATGGACTAACTGCCTCTCGTGGATCCTTATCTTTGGCAATGTGACCATTGACTAACACCTACGGGTTTTGGTCTAGAGACAATTGTGATTCCCAACATGGTCTTGAGATTAGAGAAAGCACTGGGTCTGACATTCGAATCCATGAAAACTTCAGTGTTAAGGTGTTGATCTGAGAAAATGATCCTTTCAACGAACTTAAAGCAATTCCTTTTCCATTGAAATGGTGGTTCTGAATGCTTATACTAGGTCCAATTACCTTTTCCCTTTCTCTATTGGCTAAGGTATGTCTTTTAATTACCAACATATTAGAGACATCATATCGATTCTCCTTGCTAGTCTCACAAGAGAATGATCCTTAAGCTGATTTTGTGGCTCATCCAAACCACTCTAAACTTTTCCCTTTGGGAAGAGGACTTCTAAGATGTAGAAAAAAGAATTAAAATGCAAAACTTAACCTATGATGCATTTATCCTAGACCTATCTCGATTGAAGGAAATAATACTCTTTCTCTCAATCAAGAGCAAGCTAAAAGGACGAGAAAAGAAGCATGTAGGAATTAGAATTGGAATGAAGGAAATAGACCAAGGAAATAGTTCATGAGATCTAATCCTTGTTAAAACAGACACAAATAGCTAAATGCCTAATAAATAATTACCAGACACTTAATTGTAAATAAATCCAACTCCTAATAAAAATATGTATAGGAACGAGAAATTTATGTCATAGTATTGAAGTAGTTCAAATAAAATGCCATGTAGAAAAGAAAAACATCTATAACTCTAAATTGTTAGATAGCTAGCCATCCTAATGAAATAAATGTTTGTTCTTATACAATTTATAGTTTTCAAGATGCATTTCTGATTAATTATGCAAGGTAGCTTGATCAGAACTTTAAATGGGCTAACAATTAACATTTAACAGTAGTGCTAAAGTCAACAAATAACTCATACAACAAAAATGTAATTGAAAACTAAAAACATTTATTTCAATAATCGATGCAAACAATAGTGCCATACAACAATTACATAAATAAACTTTATTATGAATATGAATCAAGTTACAGAACCTCAAAAGATTACAGTAGTGAAAATCCCTTGTTGCGAGCAACTCGATCTTTGTCTGCAAAGAAGACTTCAATCCCAATACAATAGTTAAAATGAGCATTGAAACTCCTCTACAAACAGACTAAAAGCCCATAAATTATTTTTCCTCTTCTCCTGGATTCGAATTCTCCCAATCTCAACCCAACGATGGGTATTTATACATGATTTAGAAATAAAAACAATTTCCTCAAATCTCTCAATAGCAGAATTATTAAGAATACAATGAAACAAAAGGATTGCTTTGATTGGGATCTGGAAAAACGTCGATGGGATAGTTAAGAGCGAATTCCCCAATTTATTTTGTGCAGTGCTAAAATTAATCCGGTGGTTTTCAACAACTTTCTACTAATAAAGGATTCATTTGCAACCTAGAGGAATTTCATTGGATCGTTTTCATTTTCAGCCATATATCAGAAGCTCTTTGTCAAAAAAAAACAAAATTAGCCATTATATATTAATAATAGAGTAAGAAAAACTTTGAACAAACTCTCATTAAACCTGAAACGAATATATATCACGAATTTTCTATTAATAAGACAGTGTCCCCCTCGAGGTGACAAATGGTAAGCATTGACAGGCATCAGAGAAATGCATATCGTAGGTTTAAACATAGTCACACAAAAAATCTTATGACATATGGGTGTTACAGAGCAGACGTGATACCAATCCTTAAACCATTGTTTATATGCCCATCGGATCTGGAGGAATATCTAAAATTGGAAGTTTGAGTGTGATCCAATAACAAAAGTCATGATATAACGAGCGGAGCTGATATTACAATTAAGACGATTCTATAACCATATCGGGTCTGGTGGTGATGACATAGGCAGACAGGTGACAGGTAGAAAGTTATGTCAGATATTCTCTGATATCTGGAATTTCTAATGTGGTTACATATAGAAGCTATGATATGGAGCGGACGTGATATCCTTATAGACCATAATTAATACCATATCGGGTCCGACATATCGGATCCGGCAGATATCGAAAGTCGGAGGGGGGGCACATTGGGATATCAGTGATAGATGTTTATCGGAGCATCGGGGGAGTGATATATCGAAGGTTTTAACAATGTGGCACACAAAAATCTTAGATATGTAAAAGCTACATGGCCCATATATGTGTTACAAAGGATTAAACTACAACCACTCGTTATAATAAAAAACTTGGTATCGGGGGCTATTTAAGGGATAAAAATAAAAATATTATTTACAAATATAAATAAATGTTTTACAAATAAAAGTAAAAATAAAGGGATAAAACCTATAAAACAAAAAGGTAAAATACATTATATACATATCATTAGGTCAAGGTAGTGAAAAATATCCAATCGACAATTGGGAACCATTTACAAACCAAATATCCAAATGACATTAAATGAGTTATGATAGGAAGATAAGAACAGATCGAACTCATTGAATCAATCCAAATTCTCAAAATAAAATAGTGATATGACCAACCATTAAATTAAAGGGTCCCCATGTTTTTTTTTGCGAGCCACGCTATGGCTACTTGCTACTGTGTCTGTGATTGTGACAGGTCCACGTCCAATCTAGGGTTCATGCCCATGGAGGTGCTGGGCACTCCCCAAGCGCCTCCCCCTCCTCCTCCGTCGCCCTCGTCTGCTAAGGCCTTTAATCGACTCTTGGCGGGGCTTCCAAAGAAGAAGAACTCAGAAGCTGTGAAATTCATCAAAAAATTAGATGATATACCTGAGATATCCCTTCCCCCAGAAACCCCGATCCAGGTTGCATTATCTTTGGCCGAGCGAGCTCTCATCGGCCAGTTTACTGGGCTACGGCCATCCCCCAAACTGGGTCAACAGAACTGGGCGCCGTTGATCAAAGAAAGTGTTACCTCTTATTTTCTAGGGAGAGGATTCTTCCTCTTCGAATTCTCTTCAAAGGGTGACAAAGATCTGATCTTCCAAAATGGCCCCTACTTCATGGACCCTCAGGGTTTCTACCTAAATAAATGGACTCCGGACTTTGATCCAGCAGTGGACGTGCCCAAAGCAGTCCCGATGTGGGTTAGGCTCCCAAATCTCCCAGTTCATTGTTGGAATTGGGACTCTTTGATGCACATTGGAAATGCCCTTGGGAAATTCATAGATCAAGCAAACAATAAGGACCAATATGACTGCGCCAGAATCTGCATAGAAGTATATCTGGAGGTGGGGCTGCCAGAGGCCATCAAAATCAATGTTGGAAGCTGGACGCATGTGCAGAAACTGGACTATGAGCAGTTTCCCTTCAAATGCCGGAAATACCATGTCTATGGCCACTTCACCAGAGACTACTCGTCCAACAACAAGGCTGTGTAGGGGAAGGAGGACGGCTGGAATCAAGTCAAGTGCTCCAAAAATTCTCACAAGACAAAAAATCCGGGAGGCCCAAATTGAAAAGGTCCTCACCAGGCCTCTACTCAGCAGATCCCGCCCAAGCTTGTTCCAGAAAATAAGTTTGATCCTATAAGCTCGCAACTAGAGGACACCCAGGAGGTCGTGGACCAAAAGGCAGTGTCTCCAGATAAAGGTAAACTATCTATCTATTCCAAGGATGCAAGTGTTGCAGAAAGCTCAAAAGGAATCCTTGTCGAAGTCGAGGAAGAGGACCAAGAGTCGGAAGACTCGGAGGAGGAAGGAGAAATAGGTGACTCCCAAGCCTCTGTAAGGAGATCCACAAGAGGCCGCAAAACAGATCGGGAGAAAAGAGAGCAGGAAACGTACAAGGATAAGTTACAGGGCAGCCAACCAACTCTGGAGAAGTTGTTAGCAAAAAAGCCGAAGATGGCGAGAAACCAGTCTCAAGGCTCCAAGGGAGCCCAGCAGAACAAAGGTAAATAATGAAAATAGTCTCCTGGAATTGTAGGGGTATGGGGAGCAAAATCAAGGAAGAGGCCATAAGAAACTTAATAAGAATAGAATCCCCAGACATATTCCTTATCCAGGAGACCAAGATGGAGGACTCAGACTTCCTCCAAACAAGAAAAAAACTCTGGAGTAAAAGTAAAGCAAAAGCTATCTCAGCCCGAGGAGCCTTTGGAGGGTTGGGTGCTCTTTGGAATGATAATAAGTTTTTGTTAGTAACTGAGACTTCAAATACTCACTAGCTGCTGCTAAAAATGCAGCATCTCGTTACTAAAGAATCTTTTTGTCTCTTCAATGTTTATGTGCCAGTTAATGTTGGAGAAAAAAAGGTCTGTTGGGACTCAATAAGAAGCCTAGACAACATCATTATTGCAGGTGATCTCAATCTCATGTTGCACACCTTAGAAAAGCGAGGAGGTTGCATTGTGCGAGATCCGACAAGGGAATGGGCTGAGGATCTCCTGCAAGATTGGGACCTGCTAGACATCAAGCCCTCTTCTGGTAAGTATACTTGGTCAAATAAAAGAGTAGGCCCTGGACACATTGCAGCAAGGCTGGATAGATTTTTTGTCCAAAGTTCCTTTCTTTTGCTTGGATTAGATGCTAGTATGCAAATCCTTTCTTGCAACATATCTGATCACAATCCTATCAAGCTTGAACTCCAGGCCCATCCTATTCTTGGCCCCATCCCCTTCAAATTTATCCCCCTCTGGGTCAAGGAACCCAATTTTTTGCAGATAGTCAAGGAAAGTTGGTCTCAGCCAGTCAATGGATCACCATTCTATGTGTGGGAAGAAAAGCTCAGAAGAACGGAATCTGCTCTAAAGTGTTGGGTGAAAACCCTTCCTAATCTAGCATCTGAAAGGAAAAATATCCAAAATCAGTTAGATGCATATCATTTGCTTTCGGAAGAGGCATATGTAACCAGAGAAATCCTCTAAAAGGAGGTCCAACTCCAACAGCACTTTCATAAATCCTGCCTGGCAGAAGAAGAATTTTGGAGGATTAAGTCTCGCTGCCTTTGGCTCAAAGCAGGAGACAGAAATTCTTCTTTCTTTCACAAGCAAGCTCAAGCCAGAAAATGCTTCAATTCCATTGCTGAAATCAAGGGAGATACTACCAATCACAAGGACTTTGCAAGCATCAAATGAGCAGCATTTCTACATTTCAAAAATTTGTATAGTGAGGATGTGAATCTGGTTCAGAATTCTTGTCTTTTGGACTGGGTTCCCCCTTCAATCTCTACTGAGATGAACCACCAGCTAGAAGCTAAAGTCACCAAGGCTGAGGTCAAGAATGCTCTCTTTGCCATGGACCCTGACAAAGCCCCAGGACTGGATGGATTCTCCGTCTGATTTCTTCAATCCTGCTAGCATATTGTGGAAAAAGATCTCTATAAAATGGTCCAAAAATCCCAAGTATGTCAAAAAATTGGCGGTAGTACAAACTCTGCGTTCCTTGCACTCATCCCCAAGGAGAAAGGCGTCAACTCCTTCAATAGATTTCATCCCATCTCTCTTTGCAATACTGGTTACAAGTTGATCACCAAAGTAATAGCTAACAGGCTGAAATATCTTCTTCCCAAAATCATTCCAGAGAATCAAGGGGGCTTTATTCATGGTAGACAACTAGTGGACAACTTCATATTAGTTCAAGAGGCAATCCTTTCAAGCCAGCAGTGCAAGGAAAAAGATATGGCTATCAAAGTGGACTTAGCAAATGCTTTTGATCGTGTTAGGCACAATTTTCTCTTGAATGTTCTGCAAAAGTTTGGATTTGGGGAGAATTTTATAAACTGGATCCGAGCCTACGTCTCAGAGCCATGGATTGCTCCCCTTGTAAATGGTAGAGTTGCTGGTTTTTTCAAAGCCTCAAGAGGACTAAGGCAGGGCTGTCATCTTTCTCCTTTTCTGTTTGTCCTCCAAGCCTCCGTTCTCAGTTTCCATCTAAACAAGAAAATGTAAGAGCAGGAGATCTCAGGGCTTTGCATTGCAAGAGGAGTCAAAAGCATCAATCATGCCCTTTTTGCAAACGATACTTTGCTGTTGGGGGCTGCATCGATCCACTCGGCCAACAGATTTAAATAAGCTCTTGATGAGTTTTGTATGGCATCGGGAAGTAGTCTCAACAAGGCAAAATGCCACATTTACTATTGGAATACTACGCCCAACTTGCTTAGTTCCATTGCCAGATGTTTTGGATTCGTAGCCTCTTCAGCTTGGACTTCTTTTAAATATCTTGGGCTCCCTATCTTCCTCAAGCGGGCCTACAGCAGGGATTGGCTCCCCCAAGTGGAAAAATTCAAGAACAAACTCTAGGCATGGGGATTCACCTGGTTTAATATTGCGGGCAAGCCAGTTCTCATCAAAGTTGTGCTTTGCAGTCTCCCCTTATTTCAGTTCTTAGTACTCCTTGCTCCAATTGGCATTCTTCAGAAAATGGACCAGCACATACGCAATTTCTTTTGGAAGGGAGGCAAACAAAATGAGAGGAAAATCCCTCTTGTTAACTGAGAGACTGTCTCCAAGCCTCTAATGGGGTGGGGTTTAAAATTCAAGAACCTTTCCCTTTAGAACATTGCAATGGGAGCCAAACTTCGCTGGAAAATTATTGCGCCCAAGCCTGGCTGGGCCCAATTAGCGCTATGGAGTAAATATTTCAAAGGCAAGAGAGTTTGATGCTTGGATGGGCCTCTCCCTTTGTAAGGCTCTGCTCCAAAGCCACCCCCCCTCCCCGATCCGCTCCAATGCTTACTGGATTCCTAGAAATGGGAGGAATATAAATATTTGGACTGATCACATCATGGACCGATATCCGATTGGTGAATGCGTTGTGTTTTTGGTTGACCACTTCAGGAAAATCCATTCTGTGGGATATATCCACGTGCGCTGGGACGCACTGGGCAAGTTGGAATTTTATAGATTTGCCTCTGGAGCTTCTTCAGGAATGCAGCTGCCTTCGCGCCATGTTGAACGGTATTGCTCCCACGCATGTGCGCAGAAGAGACTCGCATGGCTGGGGTTCGCTATCAGTAGGTTATACTGTAGCTCAAGGCTACGCAAAACTCTCTTTGAGACTGCATGTCCCTCCTGACCCTGCTCCTTGGAAAGCAGTCTGGCGCCTCTCCTCTCTGCCCAAAATTGACATGTTCTGTTGGCTTTTATGCCACAGGAAAATCATCACTGATGATAATTTGCAGAAACATGGATTTCATGGCCCATATAGGTGTCCCCTGTGCAGAGAGAATGTGGAATGTGCCACACATCTCATATTAAATTGTAAATTTGCTGTGTAGGTTTGGAGTGAGCTGATGGATTATTGGAACCCCAATTTTGTTCTTCCCATCTCCATAATTTGTAGAAATTTTTGAATAATATAACACTTATTCACAGAGATTATCCCGATTATACACTGTTTTCGAAATGCATGCATAATACATAACCTCCTCTACGTTGATCATCAATTTTGCAGAATTAAGAAACAATCTCATGCACACGTTGAAACATCAATCACACATATCAACACAGTATGTACTTGGGAAAGCATACAGCTGAAAACCCCCAACTATCTTTATATTATAATGATAGAGAACATGTAACAATACATAGTACAATACTCCTCACAAGTACTCAGTACTATCTCCACCTGCTACACACAAACTAGCTCAGATCTTAATCAAGTCATAGGTTCAAATCTCCTCCACTGTTTGCCTGCCTCTACTGCGCAACCCAAAGTTGAGAATAGAATGATCCAAGCTCGTTTTCCTTGGCTTGTACTGCACAATCCTCATTGGCAATCTCAATCAATGATTGTGCAAATCTCATGCACAGCTATAGTCACAACTGATAGTAGTCTCCACCTCTAACACCTGTCTCCACTGAACTATCCATGCACTGAGTTAACTGATGTATTCTTTAGTTGATTTATGAGTTAATAATTAGTGAATTAATTAATAATTAATTCACATCACTCATCACTAGTGTATTCTACAGTTAGACTAAATACAACTAGTTCAAATAAGTCAAACTGAACACAACTCCATCAACTCCTCAATCAACTCCACCAAACTCAATCACTTGAGTTCTAACTGAAGTCCATCATGCAATAGCTCAACTAACCCATAAGAAAAGTGTATTTCCTTCTGGCAGTTGCATGTGCCACATCCGTAGCTCGAACTGAAGTGCTCCAAGAGGATAAGATAATGTTTATAGCCCAAATATTATTAAGAGCTAATAATATTCGACTGTTCTATTTTTTAGAGTGGCAGTCTAAAAATAGACTCCGCCCATATGTCTAAAAATAGAAGTCCATCTATTTTTACCAACATGACCAATCATCCACAAATAGCATCCTGCAACTCATAGACCATGATCCATATGTCTAAAAATAAACATAGTCTAAAAATAGACTTTGCGCCAAAAATAGCCTGCGGGATCACTTAGTGAAGGCGACTTCTCTTCACTAAGCTCCATCATCTTGTTGCATTTTCAACACTCCCTCTCAATAAGATATGGATTATCTGCAACCCCTATCCTGCAACTCTGGAATGTTCTGCATGCAACACATTTTCCCGGTCCACTTGCTCCAACAACACTTGGAACAAAAACACTCCCAACTGACCACTATGTTGGGCTAGGAACATACTCTGATGCTGAAGCTCTACCTGCTGCTGACAAGTGCTCCCTCTCTGACATCTGCGCTACTACAACATCTCCATGCATCTCGCACCATTGCACACCTCTCTGTGCCAACTAGCACTGTGCAAAACACTTGTGCCTCTCGCATTGCTATAGCCTGCTAGCTATGCGCTGTCCTGGGATTCCCTGCATTGTCGCTCTCTCTGCCGCTCCATCCGCATCTGTCTCTACCCAATTAGTCAGTTCCTGCTACTCCACATCGGGGCTCCCGTAGCAAGGTCTCATCCAAGAGGTTGGGTACCTCAAGGATCCTGCCCCTCCTCCTTGGGACGATCACTCTATATCACCCCACCTCCTACCTGGAGGTATGGCTGCATGTGATCCCTCAGCCCACCTGGCTCGAAGTTTCCCCCTACTGGAGCTCTCTGCATGAGTAGATGTCTCTACTCGATCTCCTCTCAACTTCCCTTGTTGTGGCTGCCCCACAACCTCCTGAAGCTGTTGCACCAATCGTGGCTCCTCCACAGTCGTCTGAGACTTATTCTGGCTCTGCATGTTGAGAGGTAATATACGCTCCCTCTCAACCACCAAGTCTCCATCAGTTGCCTCGCTGCTCAGGGCTTTGCATGCATCTTGAACCTCAAGAGCATACAGGTTCTTGACCCGTGAACCAATCTGCTTCACCTGTCCAGTGATGATGTGTGGTGGGCTCCAGTATTGTAGCAATAATGCTACAACTCCTGGGGCTTCCTATCTCTAATTTTATCAACCCGGTAGTTCGTACAAACTTGGAAGCGACGGTGTTGTATGCACAAGTACTAGCTCTTGTCGCAGCTGTCACTTGGTCAGCTGGCACAAGTCCGCTAGGGCTCAAGCCAACTTCTATATGCTCTCAGAAGAAGCTTTCTAAATGATGGACGAAGGCTATCTCAAAGGAAATTAATCTACTTTGCAAAAATGAACTGAAAGCCAACCAAAACATGGGAACCCTAGTAAACCCTAATCTGACTAGTTTAACCTCTATGGTGCAATAGTGAGAGTGCAAATGTCTAAAAACGATGCCATTACTTCTAGTGATGTGAAATGCATGAACTCAAACTACTTCCATTGAAAAGAACATTGTTTTTGTATTTTTGCTTAAGTGGTTGGAGTGATTATGGTTTTGTTTCTTATTAGGGTTTGGCTGTGCAGAGGTGGTGCGAAGGGAGAGAAAGCTTGGGAAAAGTCAGGGGGGCTAGGAGAGGTCCCCCCGGATCCCTAGCATCAGTCCACAGAAGTCCCCAACGTTCAGGTGCTCGGCAACCGAGTTTGCAGGCTCCTACAGGATGTCTGCAGGGGATCCTACAGGAAACTCAGGAATTCTACAGGAAGTCTGCTAACCTCTACAGGATGTCCTACCGTGGGAGTTTTGGGTGATGGTGAAGTGATGGAGCGGTATGGGTGGATAGGTAAGATGGAGATGGAGCTTGTGATGGCTCAGGGGCAAAGAAATAAGATGGAGAAAGAGTGCACGAAGTTGGTTGGTGGATAGAAGGATGGAAGCAACGAAAGGTCAAGAAAATGAAGCTTCGTGGGCAATGGAAGAGTTGGAAGGTAAACGAGCGGAACAGAGGTCGAGTAGGTGGCTTTAGGCATGGTTAAGAAGAAGAAGAAGGAAATGGAATGATACTGAGCAGTGTAAATAAAACAAATTGCTTATGCCTTGCACCAAAAACGAAAATCCATTAACCTGTGCTACCTGTGCTATTAAACCAATGAACAACAATGTAAATCGTGAAGAGAAGTCGTGCATGGAGTTGGAATGAAGAAGTATGGCTCAAGATCAGAATGCATGTATGGATCTATGATTAAAATGACTGTGTTGCAGCTTGCATAAAAGTAAAAAACTGCGTTTTTTTGGTGGTTGGTACAGACTGCACCCCAACCTCTAAACAGAGATGGCAGTGAAGACACTATCAACCTTTTCTTGGAGCTCCAATGAATTACAATCCTCCTATTCTAATCTAAGCAACTGAAAGCGATTTAACCATAAGCTAATCCTACTCAATCTCATTAAAGAAATCAAATCAGCAGACTGTGTTCTTGAAATGCATGTCAAAACAAAGAAACAAAGTGCTGAAAAGAAAGGAAAATAACACTACAAAGAAGAGGAGGTCTATTGCTCTCAGGTTGGGCCCTAACCTGAGAGCTATAGCTCCCTTAAAAGCTCAGAATTAGATCCAAATCTGCTTGCCTTTATTCATAATCAAGAGTCTAATGTCATGCCAAAACTGGCTTACAAAAACAAACACCGAGCTGTAGCTCGTGCTCAGAAATTACAATATTAGTTCAAAAGTTCAAAAAGCTCCTATCAAAGGCTACGGCCTTCATATTTATACATAATGAAGATCAAGCTGGCTTCCTCCATTCGTGGAGCTTGGCTGTCCAACTGAAAGTCAAACTGCTGATCATGTAGAATCCGTTGGCTGCCTTTAAGCTCGGTGGGGAGAGCTGTTGGAGCTCGGAGTTAAGGTGAAAATCACGAGGAAGGTCATCAAGACTGTGGACAACCTCCCTATGAACCCGCAATGTCACCTTTGCTGTCTCCTTGTCTCCATTTGCGTGGTCTTTTTCTCTCTTTAATGCCAAAAACCTGAAATCATCATGAATTAGCCACATAGATATAATGCCTGCCCTTCTTCCTACAAATAACACGAATATACTAAGAAATGAATGCATAAGTGATAAAAGATGAATGGTTGAGCAAGGTAAGTAGGCCAAATGAGCCCAAATTGTACCAAAAATTGGGGCTCATCAATGTGTCCAAGGAAAACCTTTCCCTTACTGAAGACTACATCATAGCCTCTGTCTTCCAGCATCACGATCGACACCAAGTTTCTCTTCAGTCCTGGTACATACTTGACATCGGTCAAGGTAAGGCGAGCTCCATGCTCCCTCTGAAAAATAACCGTGCCTACACCTGAGACACTATACTTCTCATCATTACCCATCGCTATGAGTATCTAGAGATCTTTCTCCTCCAAAGTACTGAACAAACTCTTGTCACTGGTCATGTGGAATGAAGCTCCACTGTCAAGAAACCAACCACTTCCCACATGGATGAAACCATGCATGCAAAGAGTGTGAAATCCAACTCAAACTGTGAAGCAAGTGCCTCACCTTCAGATCCTTCCCCGGATCCCTTCTTAGATTTCCTCCGTGGACAATTTGCAGCATAATGGCCCACCTCATGACAACGAAAGCATCACACTTTTGATTTGTCAACCTTCTTCCCATCATTGGAAGAACTAGATTTGGAAAGAGAACCCTTCTCCTTCCCCTTCTTTGCTTTGGCAGCCAAAGTGCAATTTTCTTCATCAGATGCCTTTGATGAAGATCTGTCCCTGGTATTTTGCCTGATCTCCTCTTGCACAAGATCAGACCAAAGTCTCTCCCATCTTGGCAATTTCTCCCGACCATTGACAGAGTCCTGATAGGAATGCCAACTCTTCGGAAGACCAAGGAGAGCCAAGCTCACCAAGTCCTCATCATCGACAGTCAACCCCACTGTTATAGACATTTTTGTGCCTTACAGCATAGAGCATGAAATGTCAATAATCTGAGGGATCCAAAGTCCCTAAACATGTTGTTCCTACCCCTAGAGGAACAAGGTCAGCAAACCACAACACTTCAGATCAGTTCTCCACTGAAAAACACTCAAAAACAGGTCAATTTTGGATCAAAGCAGCTGCTCCACTAAGCATCTGCGCTGAATGTCAAAAGCTCTATGGTGTACCTGCGTTGCATAGCAAGTGAAACAAAGGCTACCTGCGCTGGGCGTACTTTGACATGTGGAGGAATCTTTTCTCAATGTGCCAGTGCCCAGGAAGCTTCCAAAATGACACTTGGATCAGAAGATTCGCCTAATGATGAGTAAAGAGGTTCTAAAACTCCAAGTGGAAGGTAGAAACTCCGAGTGGACTCAAGGACTGAAGAACAACTGGAGTTGAAGAGGACAACAAGTCACACATCAAGCTGACTTATCTTCACTCCAAAACTCTATATAAGGATCTCATCCCATGGGATCTAGAGGCCGGAATTTTGTGCAGAGAATTGCTGTTGGTTTACAGTTGAGAGTATTGGGTGATTGCTTGAGGGAGGTGAAGAGGAGATTTCTTTCCGTCGGGAAGGTGATGCTGGATTGGACCTCTTACGGTTGTATCACCGCCTGAACCTTACTTCCTTATATTAATAAAGCATTTGAGGTTCTTCTATTCGCATGTGTTTCAATGGTGTATTGTCTTACTTGCGTATTTGATTTATGCTAATCCTTGAATCAATTATGAATGCATGCTTCTTGTAGTTTCCTTTTCTTGTCTCGTTCGCAGGATCTCGTGTAGCTGGGCCCGTGAGAAGACTTGGAGCTGGGAGCAAGCGGCAAATAGAGGAGATTGGATCGACCATTTGCGCAAGACATCGGTAAGTGGATCTCTTCCTTTCATCTCTTGCATGTCATAAAGAAGTAACTTTAGATAGCTTTGCTTCAGCTGTTGCTAAGGAACTATCACCCTTAGAGTGGGATAGGGTCATTCCGTGTTGGATACTTTTCCCCACAACAGACTGGCGACTCCGCTGGGGATCGTGTCTTGTTGGTAGCTTGTGTTTCTTGCTATTCATTTCCTAAACAAAGGGAGTACCGAATCGAACTGCATTCGAATCCTTCGAATGCAAAGTAGAGGGTAGCTACTCTAGCTCAGTGCTGGGCATGTTTATGATTTGAAGAGCTGATCCACAAGGACTCTTTTTAGCTCTTTGTGATAGTGTTCATCTTCCTTAATCATCCTCTAGTGTATACTTGTCTGATAGCCTCTGATTTGGCCAAAAACCACTGATTTTTGAGCAATCTGTGACCCGGAATCTGAGAGAGACGAGAGTTGTCTCTTCAGTGCAGCTGCAGCAAAGGCTACCTGCGCTGCAACGCAGGTCCCGAAGGGGCTACCTGCGCTGCATGTCAGATTGACAGTGCAGTACCTGCGCTGATCCAGTTTTGCCTTGTGCAACTGGGGTTCCCTGCTTTCTGTTGCCCAGTTTTCAGTATTGTTTTTGCAGCCTGTTGTCAACCTGTATACCCAGCTGAAACTATCTTTCTTTGCCATCATTCCGCCTCAGTTGTATGAAGAAACCGTGATTGTTCTTATTGTATTTCTTGCTTTCATTCACAGTTTCCCATAGCGAAAGTGAACTAGTCTTGCTGTGACCTCTTGGATCTAGACCTGTGAGAAAGTGTCGTTGTGATTCTAAGAGCTAGTTTATTGCTGTTCATAAGCTGCTTGAGCATTTGCTTTCGTTATATGGTTCGAATTTCAGTATTTATTGTGTTGAAACGAGTGAATCTTAAGGTGTTCTTTTGATTATTGGACAAAAACTTGTTTGCTTTCGCTTGAAATTGAATTCGAAATTATACAACAGCTTTCTTTTTGTAATACATCAACATTAAGGAAGAAGAAAAGAAATACTTGCATTGTGCATGTGCATTTTGACAGTTTGCATGTCGATTTAGGAAAGTGCATCAGTGTGTGCTCTATGATCTGTTTGAAAAGATGATGTCTTTCTTTTCCCTCAGTAGTTAAGATTTTCATAAAGTTGAAAGAATTGAAAAAGCTTGCTTATCATTCTTAGACTGCATTTAGGAGTTGTATCATACATCACGTGGTGATCCATAAAGGCAAACTGCTAAGCAAGATCAACCTAAAACGAACTGAATTTACCTAACAACGCTTTGAAACATAACGAAACACAGTAGAGGTCTAGGTAGAGACGTGAACCGGCGTCGTTAAACATAGTGACTGTCGATCTCTACGAAGGTGGGTGATTCCTCCTGAGGGACGATAGCACTAATACGGACTTGTGCCCCCGCGTACCGTCGCGTATATTGGGGGACCCCTATAGGAACAAAGCCTTTATCCATAGGAAGCCGTGTCGGCCGCCCTACTGATCGCGATGCAGTGAACACAGCATTCACGAAGATCGACCACTCGTACCGTAAAACGTATTCTGTGGTTTCGCGAAAGGTTTGGCACACCCTCTGCCTAGAACTCCAGAGTAGTTTCTTTTGGCCTTTTTCAAACTCTATAACTGAAAAAGTCCATCCGAGCATTTGTCACTTCGGGCTCGTTAATACATCGAACGAGACTAGAGTCATCTTTAGCTTTTTCTCGACTCTTAAAACATGAAAAAGCAAGTTGTGTCTTAAAAAGCGTCTAAAATTAATTCAATTCGAAAACACATTTTACCCTGTGCATTGTTGGTTGATCGAGTAATCCGCAACCGTGGAAGAAATTCAATCGATGAACCGTCGTTCGCGGAGGCGTGCGAGTCAACCGTCTTTGTCTCCGGAATCGAAAACAACCCGGGCAAAGCGATCTCGTTCAACTGGTTCCAAATCACCTGTCAAAGTTAGAACAAGTGTTCCGACGACATCTGAGGTCCCGGTTACTCCAAACATTTCTGGAAACCCTGCCCCTATTGAAGAAGTTCAACAGCCCCAGAAGGATAGTAACACTGATCCTAGTCTGAGAGCAAATACTTGTGTTACTGAATCAGTTCCAGCAGTGATCGGTTCAGAGAGTCTTGCTCCTCAAACAACTGTCGCTGTCGAAACAACCCCTTCTTCGGCACCAGAAATATTCTACGGACCTGACGGTCTTCCTCTTCCACCCGGTCTGATCGCAATAGAAGAAATTTTAGAAGATCCGCAAGCAAATACTCCAACACATTTTGGAGCAGGGATCACTCTACTTCCTACTGCATCAGAAGCTAGTCTATCACCCAGAGAAGTTCCTGAAGAATCACTAGGCAATCTACTGGATAGACTCAAAATGTCTGAACAACCGTCAACATCTAGGACTGTGCCAAATAACACAGCGACAGCAGAACTCCCTGCAGTCATTCTGACAATGTTCGCCGGCATACCATCTGTCCCTAACTCTCAACAGCTGGAGGGGGTCCCTTCAGGGGCCATGACGACAGTATGGTCTGTTCCTATTTGTTCTCCCGGGATAATACCCGGTAACTCCTATGTTGGAACTCAACAAATTGATCCTTTCGGAAATCAGTTTGGGCAATCCGGTCCTCGAGATGTAATAAATCCCCTCGGTTCCGGACCACCACCGTATGGGGGGCAATATGCCTTTTCGTTACCCCCTCCGGGAAGTTACCCATACAGGAGTTCACAACCATATTCAGGTTATACTGGAATAACTACAAGTGGTTGGATACCTATGCTACCCCAGCAACCAAGAGTTGTGTATTCTATGCAACAACAAATGCCTGTGACGAACATCCCGATGACACCAGCGATTGTAACCGTGTCGCAAGTTCAAACGGTGCCTGTTGTATGTCAACCTCAGTTTCCTCAGGTTGTAATGCAACAGCCCCTTGACCCTGCGACTCAACCACAATCGCCGGCTGGCGGGGCAGCACAAGCACAAACGGGTACCAGTACCCCTCATCTTGGTCCAGTGGTTAGTATAGCACAACAACCCATGGCATCACAACCATGGTTGGTGCAGTATCAACAACCGCAATTCCAGCAAGTGTACCAAGGTACCGAGCAGCAGATTTTTGCGAACAATGGACAACCGTACATACAGAACGGTCTAAACCAACCACTTTACAGTGGGGTAGTCCACCAACCGTATCAATCATACCAGCATCAAATACATTATGCCGGTATGCAAAGACCAACTGCTCAGGCGATTCCATCGTATCCTGGGTACGCTTCGCCTAATCTGAGTCAACAGCTGCCATTCGTGGCAACTCTAGAGTTACCCGATTTACATCGGTTGACAAACGATCCGATTGCTTATGCCCCTTGGTGGCCAGCAATTCCTCACAAACTTCCCTCCGACATTCCTAAATTCAATGGAAATCCAGGTGAAGACCCGTCAAATCACGTCATGACTTTTCATCTGTGGTGTTCATCGAACACTCTGAACGATGATTCGATAAGGCTTCGCCTCTTCCAGAGGACATTGACAGGTCCAGCGGCTAAATGGTATATAGAATTGCCGAGAGCCTCTTTCGACAATTTCAGCTCCTTAGCCACGACTTTCTTAACCCATTTTCAATTACCAATTAGGTATGAAACAGGAACCGAAATACTGACCAACTTCAAACAGACGACAGCTACTCACATATCAGATCATATACATGAGTGGCGTCGCCGTCGTAGGATGGTGAAAACATACGTTCCTGATCAGCTATTAGCTGAATGGTTTATAAAGTCATTACTTCCGGCTATAACGGAAGATGTGGCCAAGGGAGGAGTCGTAACAGAGGAGCAAGTCATCGCTCGTGCTCAATATTTAGACTTGGTATATACTCAGTCTGGCACGCTCTACGACAAAATACCTGATGCCCCCAGACCTGAATTCTCAATTCCTCCCCCTCCTAAATCGAATATTGACTCTCATGCCGGAGATGGCGTGATTGGCACTGCAAGCGCGAAGTCGAAAAAGGCTTCACCTCAGAAAGCCCGTAAGACTTCAGACCGAAATGCCCATGAAGAGATTCTTGCTTCGGAAGTAAATGCCATATCAGCAGATAAAGGCAAAGAAACCAATCAACCAGGAAGCAAGAAGAAGCAAAACAAAGGGAAGAAGAAGCAACAGGATGATCCGTCACCTGAAAAAACTTCTTCAAACCCTCCTGAGAAAGGGAAAAAGAAATGGTCCTGTTCGATATGTGACGAAGATCACAAGACAACAGAATGTCCATACAAAGCTGAGCTCAAGAGATTCTTTAAGAGTCCAAAGAACCCAGCTGTATTGACTGATCCTTTCCCCAAACCAGGTCAAAATATGGTTGATAGTGGAAATGCTTCCCCGTCGCAAGTGCTAATGTTGTCGATCTCTAAGCAGCAGAATGATGCTTTGATTTCGACAAGGAACAAAGATTACGGGAATCCGCAACTGTCAAACGAAAAAGGTAAAGATCAACCTAGTAGTTCGACAACAACTTCGACAGAAGTTGTCCCACCCATAATGCCAGAATTAACGATAAAACCACCTAAGGGTGTAGTACACAAGTCGACTTTTAATCCTCGTGCCAGAGCAGCGCAGCATTATAACATAGTAGAAGATTTGGCTCAATCGCCATCCGCTATGTCGACTCTAGAAGTACTACAAAATTGTCCATCCCAAAGGCAGGCATTGTTATCGGCAATGGGGGCGGTTGATCCTAAGGATTCCAATCTTGTGTCCTTTGATCACAAAGGGTATGACCCTCAGTTACCAGCTCAACTAGCTTTCCTTATTCAAGTGAAGGCCCTCAACAAAACTGTTCACAGAACAATTATTGACGAGGGGGCATCGACATGTATTATGTCGATGAGCTGCTGGAAAACGCTAGGGTCACCAACCTTGTCGAGATCTTCGACAACACTAAAGGCTTTCGACGGTAGGACATATACCCCTTACGGTATCCTAAGTAACTTGAAAGTTGAACTAGGTGGAAAAACAGTAGAAATTGATGTTGAAGTCATAGATGGGAATCTAGATTACAACATCCTACTGGGAAGACCATGGATTTATGCCATGGCAGCTGTCGTGTCGACTTATTTTAGGAAGATCGCATTCCCGTTTGAAGGAGGGATTACGGTCGTCGACCAACAGAACTTCCTCCTTAATGGTTCACAAGTTACAGGAAGCATTCCCATGATCCATGAAAGCGACCATTCAATTCAAGATATAGGAGTAGGCCTGTTGAAAGACCCCACGATGATGGGGACTTTCTCGCTACCAAATCATATGTACATAGGAAATGTACCATTGGTGGCTACCTGCAACATGATATCTTCCACGAAGGTCGCAAAAGACAAAGTCGTCATGGATCGGGCAATGGTCTTGCACCCGAGCCCAATCGAAATATTGTAGCAATCAATGTTTCAGGCATGGGAGGCGAGCCCAAATCAATGCTCGTCAAGCGTTTGGGTAGATAGGTCAGGAGAATGTGGTACCCCTTTGGATCCTTGGTCACGAGTGCATGCAAGTGACGAAGGAATCCTACAATCAATGTGGATTGAGGGGGCACCATGGGATGATAACCACCATCGTTCCCTTCCAAAGGAAGATACTCAAGGCGACCTGTATCACCCTTCAGTATTTGAATTCCTAACGAATACTGTAAATACGGTGGATTACGAGAGAAACCTATCCAATATAGAAGAGACTATAGCCATAAATATCTCGAACAAAACAGGCATTGTAGAGAATATTTATGTCGACAAAGGTTGTTCCCCTTCAGAACAAGAAATATATAAAGCTCTTTTCCGCGAATTTAGAGATGTCTTTGCTTGGTCATATGATGAAATGCCAGGCATTGACTCGAGTATCGTTGAACATGAAATTAAGATGTATCCTGATGTCAAACCAGTAAGGCAACGGCTTCGGCAGGTACACCCCAAGAAGGCCGCTGCCATTAAAGCAGAAGTTGAAAAGCTTCTCCATGCTGGTTTCATCTACCCGGTTCCTCTAACCGATTGGGTATCGAATATTGTCCCTGTTATGAAAAAACAAGGAACAATACGAGTGTGCGTCGATTATAGGGATGTAAATCAAGCCTGTCCAAAGGACAACTACCCTACACCCTTCATCGACCAGATAATTGATGAATGCGCCGGATGTGAAATCTTTTCGTTTATGGACGGATTTTTCGGGTATAATCAAATTAATATCCGCCCACAGGACCAGTCAAAGACTGCATTTATTTGTCCGTGGGGCACATTCGCTTATCGAAAATTACCCTTTGGTTTAAAGAACGCAGGGGCGACGTTTCAGAGAGCAATGAATTATGCTTTCCATGACATCAAGAACATCGTTCAACCTTATCTCGACGATCTTCCCGCTCATTCGCAGAAGCGGACTGATCATCCGCAGCATTTAAGAGCGATATTTCTACGTTGCCGACACTACAAGATAAGACTCAATCCGCACAAATGTGTGTTTTGCGTCGGTTCTGGTCGTTTACTTGGCTTTATAGTCTCCAAGGATGGGATTCGTCTCGACCCTTGCAAGGTGCAGGCAATCATTAATTTGCCTCCACCTTCGAACTTGCTTCAGATTCAGAAACTCCAAGGGAAAGCAAACTTTCTGAGGAGGTTCATTCCAAATTACGCAGAACTTGCTAAAGGTTATACCCGTCTCCTGAAAAAGGATGTACCTTTCGTCTGGGACCAGGTTGCACAAGCTTCCTTTGATGCTTTGAAAGAAGCGCTAGTCAAAGCATCATTAATGTACGCCCCAGACTATCTAAGGGACTTTAACCTGTATCTGGCTGCAGCAGATACGACCATAGCAATGGTTTTAGTTCAAGAAGTCGATAGAATTGAACACCCTATATATTATTTAAGTAAAAACTTAAATGATACAGAAAGTAAATATTCTCATGTTGAAAAGCTAGCATTAGCGGCTGTTCAAGCGATACAAAGATTTCGGCATTATGTCCTCTTTAGGAAGACCACCGTATTGTCAGATTGCAACCCCATGACTTATATACTGTCGCGACAGTTGCTTGGGGGCAAATATTCAAAGTGGATAGCTATCCTTCAAGAGTTTGATCTGGAATTTGTGAAATCCAAATCAAAGAAAGCTTTAGTTTTCGCAGAATTATTATGCGATCTCCCATCATCGTCCAACGATGAAACGTCCAAAGAATCGATCGTGGACGAAAGTTTGTTTCTGATATCAGCAAGTGATAAGTGGTATGGAGATATAATAGTTTATCTCCAAACCCAAAAGTTTCGGCCAGACACCTCTCACTCAGAACAAAAACGCATTCGATACCAAGCAAAAGACTACATGATCGTCGGTGATACGCTTTACCGTCGTGGTGTCGATACGGTCCTGAGAAGGTGTCTCACCCATGAGGAGGCCGAAAAAGCCCTGAATGAATGTCATTCAGGCACCTGTGGGGGGCATCAATCTGGATATGCTACAGCACAAAGAATCTTACGAGCAGGATACTTCTGGCCAACCATGTTCAAAGATTGCATAACCGCAGTTAGAAGTTGCCATGCATGTCAGATTTTTGATAGCAAAACCAGAAGACCCCCCGCTCCTTTACAGCCAATAATAGCTGTGGGGCCTTTCGCCAAGTGGGGCATCGATTTCATGCAATGTAACCCCACCTCGACCGGGGGGCATGGGTATATTATAGTCGCAGTTGACTATTTTACCAAATGGGCCGAGGCGATGCCTACATTGGATAACACTGGTGAAACAGCAGCCCTATTCTTTTTTAATCATGTAGTCGCCAGATTCGGCGTACCACAGGCCATAGTAACAGATCATGGATCGCATTTTCGCAATCACATGATGGTTGAATTAACTGCCAAACTAGGATTGTCTCACGACAGCTCTACTCCGTACTATCCGCAAGCTAACGGACAAGTTGAAGCGATCAACAAGGTCCTGAAGCGCATGCTGCAAAGGATGGTTGGGGTTCACAAAAGAAGATGGCATTTGATCATGTACTCGGCTTTGTGGTCTTACCGAACATCGGTAAGGAATGCCACTGGGTTCACACCGTTTCAACTGGTGTATGGCCTGGAAGCAATCCTACCGATCCCGTGTGAAATTTCGTCCCTTAAACTCGCAATTGATCTCCTCCCCGGAACCTCAGAAGAAGAAGCTCGTTTCTTTGAGTTAATCCAGTTGGATGAAACCCGTCGTGATGCCGCTTTGGCTAACGAAGCCCATAAGAAACAAGTCAAGGCGCAGTTCGACAAAAATGTCAAACCTCGTGTCTTCTCAGAAGGTGATTTGGTCTTGCTTTATGACCAAGAATCCGATAAATTGGGAGCTGGGAAATTTAAGTCCTTATGGATGGGCCCTTATATTGTTAAAAGTGTGTTAGCAAAAGGTGCCTACGAGTTGGTAGATTATGACGGAATTCCACTGGCGCAACCCCGCAACGGGTTGTACCTTAAGCGTTACTATGCCTAATAGTAACCTGTATGCTTTTGTTACATTTTTGTTTTCGCTAAAGCGTTTGTTCCGGTTTAAGTAATCCGCTTTTTACACTTATTGCAGATGTCAAATCCATTGGAACCGTGGGTTGGATATGCTGACGGAGTGAGTCGTAGTTCGAGGAACCTCTGCAGCATGGGCCATTTTTGACCCAAGCGGCGAGTTAGTGAGTTTCAGGGGGGTATGTATTGGTCAATCAACAAATAATATCGCTGAGTATAGCGCGTTGATAGAGCTCCTCTCTGATGCCATCACCCATGGCATACGCTGGCTAGTCGTCAGGCTAGACTCACAGCTCGTGGTACTACAGCTCAATGGTACCTACTCTGTCCGAAATCCAGCTATTTATCGCAAGTTCCTAAGAGTTAAAATCTTGGAAAGACAGTTTGATTTTATCCAATATCAACACATTTCCAGAAACTTAAACACATTAACCGACTCATTAGCAAACTATGTGTTAGATAGACATTTGCAAAATTGATAAAAAGAGAAGCATCATCGATGTTTCATACATGGATCACATAAAAACTGGAATAAACCCCGAAAATCAAAAATATATATAACTGTTTACGGTTTACATATAATGTTCTGTAACCAAGACAAAATCGGTCATACGACCCCAAAACTCAAAATGGCTGGGGGGCACCCTAGCCTAGTGATGCTCATGATAACATGCCACGGCCTGTGCGATCATGCGCAGAAGACGAGACCATCGTCTAGGAACACCAGCAGTATGTCGCTGCAATCGTAGAGGCAACTCATCGATCCGTACATCCGGAATCCCAAGGGTAAGACCCTCGACCTGTTCCTGCATAGCTGCAAGAGTCTCGGCCAAGTCAAGGTCATGGAGAATAGCTCTCCCAGGAGCCTCCCCTGCTGGGGCAGCGGCCAGAACTCTCGGACGAACTGCTGGACGGACGGGGCCCACATCTGCATGCACACATGAGTTTGATTAGAGTCTTGATAGAGTAAAGCACAAGGACATTATAAATAAAAAACAGTAAACAGTGATAAGGTCAAAATATTTACCGAGATCACCCCACTGCTCGCCATCCGGTAGTACCAAATCCGGATCACCTCGGAAATCCATGCCAATATATGGATACTCGGAAAAAGCCATATCCTGTCGCTCGAACCACCTAAAGAAGGCATCAGTAAAAGTAATCTGAGATTGACCTGCATGTCTGGACATGTGGTCAACCCACCTCTGCATGCGTGGCTCAGTAGGAGATGGCAAGTCGAGAATAATATACTGAGGTTGCATCAAGGGTATCTTCTCCAAAGCGAAGGCAGTCAAAACTGAACCGAAGCCAAAATTCTTCAGTTTCCCGTCCTTTACTTTGGTCAACTGGTTTTTCATCTGAACCAGTACTGCATCACACCAGTTAAAAACTTTCGGCTGAAGACACTCCAGGGCGTGCTGCACATAAGACCTGTTGGCAACATGAGGGGATGCGCTGCCGGCCATCCTACAAATCGTGTACAGAATAGACCTGAGAGACCTGTCAGTGATATCACGGATGGAAACCTTGCCGTCTCTGCTCGGCTGGGATCCCTCCCTACAATACTGACGGATATAATCTTTCACGGAATCGCTCCCTCGGGCCGAACCGGACAAGGAAATGGGGGCACCCCGCCTTGACAACCCAGTCAAGAAGTAAATGTCCACTATGGTCAAAGGGATGGACTTGCCCCTAATCTGGAACACTTGGTTAACAGGATCCCAAGCATCAAGCAGGTACTGCAGTAAACGTATCTGTGCCCTCATGCTAGATATGCGGAAGAATTTTAGCAAGCCACAGTTCCGCAACGCGCTCACGGTAACAGGATCATGGAGGGCAATCATGTCCTCCTCTTCATGCTCTCGTTCTCGCCACGTAAGAGTCATTCTGCTCCAATAAACTCTGCAAAACAAACAAGAGGAGGAGTAAGATCCCTGACTGAGTAGAGAAAATGGCAAAAATCTCATGAAAAAATTGTGCAACCAAGATGTTTTCTGCGCCCAACGCAGGTAGAGAAGGGTCTCACTTGCGTTGGGAGACAAACTGCCTTTGAAAATGAGAACCCCCAACGCAGGTTTCGATATGGGGCACCTGCGCTGATGGCAGAGCGCCCTAGAGAAACCCCAGGGGCTCATGGGGGCAGGAAAACAAGCATAAAACTGAGAAATAAGACCATGAAAAGATAGAGCTAGGGTTTAGCTCCTACCTGGTGGAAACGGTGCTGAAAATCGTCCACAGAATCTCCCGAAATCAGCTGGTGAAAAAATCGAGAGGAAGAGGCACCTCCAAAGCTCCAACAAACCAAATGCACATGAAATGGTAAAATGAGAGGTAAAAACATCTTTTAATTGCTTTTTACGTAGTTCAAAGTGAAATATTAGTATTTTTACTTCATGTTATCCGTTTCTAACAAAGTTTGTTGCAGCAATTGATGATACAGTACTATCTCTGAAAAAGAAAAACTAGTCATGGTAAAATATGAATTTGACCTTATCAAACGAGCAGTTTTGGCAAAGTTCATGCTCGTTAAAAAATAAACGCAAACACGAGCAGTTTTGGCATAGTTCATGCTCGTTAAAAAATAAACGCAAAACCGAGCAGTTTTAGCAAGAGTTCATGCTCGTTAAAAAATAAATGCACATATGAGCAAGCTTCCCCCAGAGTTCAAGCTCATTAAGAAAAATGAACCGGTAAATAACCATTTGAGACCGTAAATTCATTAGCCATAAAAGCCTTGGTCGTGTTTGTGTACCGTCACCTCCACTTTTCATTTGGCCGATCATTCACATCCACTTGATTGTTTACCTATTTTGAGGAACAACTGCGAAAAGTGATTTCACTTAGCCATCCTTGTAATACTGCCGTGATTGGAAAATTCCAACCTGTACCTGGAATCTGCTGCTATCCCTGTTTATCACTCGTTCCTCAAAAGACGAGTCTTCTTTGAGCTCTTTTCACTGACTCGTAAAATATGAAAAGTTTGCCGAGTTTTGGCCTTCCAGCTCGTTAAAAGGACCGGAAGAGCTATCCCTCCTCTAGATTTTAATCTTGTTGGACTTGAGGGATTATTGCACAAAAAGATCGAGCGCTTGTCTAGTTCGGCTCGATAAAGATATCGAACATTCATCCCTTCTGTATTGTTTTATACTTTTTCGGACTTAAGGGATTAGATGACGAAAAAGGACCCCTGGAGTCCACTTTATGTACCCTTTTCAGACTCTCTAAAAATGAAAAGGACCGAGTTGTCTTTGTCGCTGGGCTCGTTAAAAATAATAGATAGCGACAAACTTGTCTTTAGACGAGAACGAGTTTCCCTATCGTTAAGCTCGTTAAAACATAGCGATGGGCTTGCCCGAAGGGCAGGTTATAGAACAAGCATATGTTATCCTCCTCAAGCTTGACAAAAATAAAGAGGTACTGGTCAGAAATGACTGGGGAAAAATTGGGAGAACCTCAAAGCTTAATGGTAGCAAGTCGCTCTTGAACATGACACTTTTGCCTCCGTAAATATCGAGTTGGGTTATTATCATTCACCGGTCCCTTCACCATGGTCTCGCCATACCATCCATACATGGGGTAATGCTACCGATCCATCACATCAGTGTCGTTATATGTTCAAGAGATGTCATTCAGAAAGTGTCAACCGGGTCCCATCCACTACCATACATCATCTTTCATCCTTCCATGACCGCCACCCTGAATCATATTTCACAGATCGTTTTCACCATCATCACTAGCTCCGTTCCGTGTCACTGATGTGGGATTCATTAAGGCCCTCCTTTGACGGATCACTTCTTGTCGACATCAGCTCATTATCCAAGAAGTTGATCTAGGAACACCCCCTCAGTACTTTGAAGCTTGCATGCCTCAATGGCAAGTTTCTCACTTCCGGCGATAGGTATACATTAATGACCTTCGACCAGGAGACTTTGCGTGGTGTTCGACGTCAGATCCTATATTCACGCCACGTGAATTGTGCTGCAGTACCTTGAGGGTCATCATCATTATTGGTGATTCCTCTCGCGCTTGTTAACAGTTTACATTATTGACTGGTAATCAAGCGATGTCTTTCCATGTTCGACTTCAAGAAATTCTCACATGGATCGACTTGTACTAGAGTGAAGATCGGACAAGTTTGAAGACCCCGGATCTAGTTTCATCCATCCGGGCTGCGATATATATTCAGGAGATAAAAACATAGACATGTGCAGCAGATGATCATCCTACTAAAAGGATGATAATTAAAAGCAGAGAATTATCAGTCTATTATCAGACGATCGTCTGTTTATGTACAGCAAATGTATTTATAAAGCTGAGCATGGGAAATGCCCGCATCAGCTAGATCATGAAAAGAAAGTATGAAAAGATAATGTATTGTATTGTATTTTGTTACAGGTCACCTCCTGACGATTGAATGAACTTCGGATCCTCCTAATAAAGCATTTCACCCGATAAACGACCTCATACTTTAGGGGGCAACTGTTATAGACATTTTTGTGCCTTACAGCATAGAGCATGAAATGTCAATAATCTGAGGGATCCAAAGTCCCTAAACATGTTGTTCCTACCCCTAGAGGAACAAGGTCAGCAAACCACAGCACTTCAGATCAGTTCTCCACTGAAAAACACTCAAAAACAGGTCAATTTTGGATCAAAGCAGCTGCTCCACTAAGCATCTGCGCTGAATGTCAAAAGATCTATGGTTTACCTGCGTTGCATAGCAAGTGAAACAAAGGCTACCTGCGCTGGGCGTACTTTGACATGTGGAGGAATCTTTTCTCAATGTGCCAGTGCCCAGGAAGCTTCCAAAATGACACTTGGATCAGAAGATTCGCCTAATGATGAGTAAAGAGGTTCTAAAACTCCAAGTGGAAGGTAGAAACTCCGAGTGGACTCAAGGACTGAAGAACAACTGGAGTTGAAGAGGACAACAAGTCACACATCAAGCTGACTTATCTTCACTCCAAAACTCTATATAAGGATCTCATCCCATGGGATCTAGAGGCCGGAATTTTGTGCAGAGAATTGCTGTTGGTTTACAGTTGAGAGTATTGGGTGATTGCTTGAGGGAGGTGAAGAGGAGATTTCTTTCCGTCGGGAAGGTGATGCTGGATTGGACCTCTTACGGTTGTATCACCGCCTAAACCTTACTTCCTTATATTAATAAAGCATTTGAGGTTCTTCTATTCGCATGTGTTTCAATGGTGTATTGTCTTACTTGCGTATTTGATTTATGCTAATCCTTGAATCAATTATGAATGCATGCTTCTTGTAGTTTCCTTTTCTTGTCTCGTTCACAGGATCTCGTGTAGCTGGGCCCGTGAGAAGACTTGGAGCTGGGAGCAAGCGGCAAATAGAGGATATTGGATCGACCATTTGCGCAAGACATCGGTAAGTGGATCTCTTCCTTTCATCTCTTGCATGTCATAAAGAAGTAACTTTAGATAGCTTTGCTTCAGCTGTTGCTAAGGAACTATCACCCTTAGAGTGGGATAGGGTCATTCCGTGTTGGATACTTTTCCCCACAACAGACTGGCGACTCCGCTGGGGATCGTGTCTTGTTGGTAGCTTGTGTTTCTTGCTATTCATTTCCTAAACAAAGGGAGTACCGAATCGCACTGCATTCGAATCCTTCAAATGCAAAGTAGAGGGTAGCTACTCTAGCTCAGTGCTGGGCATGTTTATGATTTGAAGAGCTGATCCACAAGGACTCTTTTTAGCTCTTTGTGATAGTGTTCATCTTCCTTAATCATCCTCTAGTGTATACTTGTCTGATAGCCTCTGATTTGGCCAAAAACCACTGATTTTTGAGCAATCTGTGACCCGGAATCTGAGAGAGACGAGAGTTGTCTCTTCAGTGCAGCTGCAGCAAAGGCTACCTGCGCTGCAACGCAGGTCCCGAAGGGGCTACCTGCGCTGCATGTCAGATTGACAGTGCAGTACCTGCGCTGATCCAGTTTTGCCTTGTGCAACTGGGGTTCCCTGCTTTCTGTTGCCCAGTTTTCAGTATTGTTTTTGCAGCCTGTTGTCAACCTGTATACCCAGCTGAAACTATCTTTCTTTGCCATCATTCCGCCTCAGTTGTATGAAGAAACCGTGATTGTTCTTATTGTATTTCTTGCTTTCATTCACAGTTTCCCATAGCGAAAGTGAACTAGTCTTGCTGTGACCTCTTGGATCTAGACCTGTGAGAAAGTGTCGTTGTGATTCTAAGAGCTAGTTTATTGCTGTTCATAAGCTGCTTGAGCATTTGCTTTCGTTATATGGTTCGAATTTCAGTATTTCTTGTGTTGAAACGAGTGAATCTTAAGGTGTTCTTTTGATTATTGGACAAAAACTTGTTTGCTTTCGCTTGAAATTGAATTCGAAATTATACAACATCTTTCTTTTTGTAATACATCAACATTAAGGAAGAAGAAAAGAAATACTTGCATTGTGCATGTGCATTTTGACAGTTTGCATGTCGATTTAGGAAAGTGCATCAGTGTGTGCTCTATGATCTGTTTGAAAAGATGATGTCTTTCTTTTCCCTCAGTAGTTAAGATTTTCATAAAGTTGAAAGAATTGAAAAAGCTTGCTTATCATTCTTAGACTGCATTTAGGAGTTGTATCATACATCACGTGGTGATCCATAAAGGCAAAATGCTAAGCAAGATCAACCTAAAACGAACTGAATTTACCTAACAACGCTTTGAAACATAACGAAACACAGTAGAGGTCTAGGTAGAGACGTGAACCGGCGTCGTTAAACATAGTGACTGTCGATCTCTACGAAGGTGGGTGATTCCTCCTGAGGGACGATAGCACTAATACGGACTTGTGCCCCCGCGTACCGTCGCGTATATTGGGGGACCCCTATAGGAACAAAGCCTTTATCCATAGGAAGCCGTGTCGGCCGCCCTACTGATCGCGATGCAGTGAACACAGCATTCACGAAGATCGACCACTCGTACCGTAAAACGTATTCTGTGGTTTCGCGAAAGGTTTGGCACACCCTCTGCCTAGAACTCCAGAGTAGTTTCTTTTGGCCTTTTTCAAACTCTATAACTGAAAAAGTCCATCCGAGCATTTGTCACTTCGGGCTCGTTAATACATCGAAGGAGACTAGAGTCATCTTTAGCTTTTTCTCGACTCTTAAAACATGAAAAAGCAAGTTGTGTCTTAAAAAGCGTCTAAAATTAATTCAATTCGAAAACACATTTTACCCTGTGCATTGTTGGTTGATCGAGTAATCCGCAACCGTGGAAGAAAGTCAATCGATGAACCGTCGTTCGCGGAGGCGTGCGAGTCAACCGTCTTTGTCTCCGGAATCGAAAACAACCCGGGCAAAGCGATCTCGTTCAACTGGTTCCAAATCACCTATCAAAGTTAGAACAAGTGTTCCGACGACATCTGAGGTCCCGGTTACTCCAAACATTTCTGGAAACCCTGCCCCTATTGAAGAAGTTCAACAGCCCCAGAAGGACAGTAACACTGATCCTAGTCTGAGAGCAAATACTTGTGTTACTGAATCAGTTCCAGCAGTGATCGGTTCAGAGAGTCTTGCTCCTCAAACAACTGTCGCTGTCGAAACAACCCCTTCTTCGGCACCAGAAATATTCTACGGACCTGACGGTCTTCCTCTTCCACCCGGTCTGATCGCAATAGAAGAAATTGTAGAAGATCCGCAAGCAACTACTCCAACACATTTTGGAGCAGGGATCACTCTACTTCCTACTGCATCAGAAGCTAGTCTATCACCCAGAGAAGTTCCTGAAGAATCACTAGGCAATCTACTGGATAGACTCAAAATGTCTGAACAACCGTCAACATCTAGGACTGTGCCAAATAACACAGCGACAGCAGAACTCCCTGCAGTCATTCCGACAATGTTCGTCGGCATACCATCTGTCCCTAACTCTCAACAGCTGGAGGGGGTCCCTTCGGGGGCCATGACGACAGTATGGTCTGTTCCTGTTTGTTCTCCCGGGATAATACCCGGTAACTCCTATGTTGGAACTCAACAAATTGATCCTTTCGGAAATCAGTTTGGGCAATCCGGTCCTCGAGGTGTAATAAATCCCCTCGGTTCCGGACCACCACCGTATGGGGGGCAATATGCCTTTTCGTTACCCCCTCCGGGAAGTTACCCATACGGGAGTTCACAACCATATTCAGGTTATACTGGAATAACTACAAGTGGTTGGATACCTATGCTACCCCAGCAACCAAGAGTTGTGTATTCTATGCAACAACAAATGCCTGTGATGAACATCCCGACGACACCAGCGATTGTAACCGTGTCGCAAGTTCAAACGGTGCCTGTTGTATGTCAACCTCAGTTTCCTCAGGTTGTAATGCAACAACCCCTTGACCCTGCGACTCAACCACAATCGCCGGCTGGCGGGGCGGCACAAGCACAAACGGGTACCAGTACCCTTCATCTTGGTCCAGTGGTTAGTATAGCACAACAACCCATGGCATCACAACCATGGTTGGTGCAGTATCAACAACCGCAATTCCAGCAAGTGTACCAAGGTACCGAGCAGCAGATTTTTGCGAACAATGGACAACCGTACATACAGAACGGTCTAAACCAACCACTTTACAGTGGGGTAGTCCACCAACCGTATCAATCATACCAGCATCAAATACATTATGCCGGTATGCAAAGACCAACTGCTCAGGCGATTCCATCGTATCCTGGGTACGCTTCGCCTAATCTGAGTCAACAGCTGCCATTCGTGGCAACTCTAGAGTTACCCGATTTACATCGGTTGACAAACGATCTGATTGCTTATGCCCCTTGGTGGCCAGCAATTCCTCACAAACTTCCCTCCGACATTCCTAAATTCAATGGAAATCCAGGTGAAGACCCGTCAAATCACGTCATGACTTTTCATCTGTGGTGTTCATCGAACACTCTGAACGATGATTCGATAAGGCTTCGCCTCTTCCAGAGGACATTGACAGGTCCGGCGGCTAAATGGTATATAGAATTGCCAAGAGCCTCTTTCGACAATTTCAGCTCCTTAGCCACGACTTTCTTAACCCATTTTCAATTACCAATTAGGTATGAAACAGGAACCGAAATACTGACCAACTTCAAACAGACGACAGCTACTCACATATCAGATCATATACATGAGTGGCGTCGCCGTCGTAGGATGGTGAAAACATACGTTCCTGATCAGCTATTAGCTGAATGGTTTATAAAGTCATTACTTCCGGCTATAACGGAAGATGTGGCCAAGGGAGGAGTCGTAACAGAGGAGCAAGTCATCGCTCGTGCTCAATATTTAGACTTGGTATATACTCAGTCTGGCACGCTCTACGACAAAATACCTGATGCCCCCAGACCTGAATTCTCAATTCCTCCCCCTCCTAAATCGAATATTGACTCTCATGTCGGAGATGGCGTGATTGGCACTGCAAGCGCGAAGTCGAAAAAGGCTTCACCTCAGAAAGCCCGTAAGACTTCAGACCGAAATGCCCATGAAGAGATTCTTGCTTCGGAAGTAAATGCCATATCAGCAGATAAAGGCAAAGAAACCAATCAACCAGGAAGCAAGAAGAAGCAAAACAAAGGGAAGAAGAAGCAACAGGATGATCCGTCACCTGAAAAAACTTCTTCAAACCCTCCTGAGAAAGGGAAAAAGAAATGGTCCTGTTTGATATGTGACGAAGATCACAAGACAACAGAATGTCCATACAAAGCTGAGCTCAAGAGATTCTTTAAGAGTCCAAAGAACCCAGCTGTATTGACTGATCCTTTCCCCAAACCAGGTCAAAATATGGTTGATAGTGGAAATGCTTCCCCGTCGCAAGTGCTAATGTTGTCGATCTCTAAGCAGCAAAATGATGCTTTGATTTCGACAAGGAACAAAGATTACGGGAATCCGCAACTGTCAAACGAAAAAGGTAAAGATCAACCTAGTAGTTCGACAACAACTTCGACAGAAGTTGTCCCACCCATAATGCCAGAATTAACGATAAAACCACCTAAGGGTGTAGTACACAAGTCGACTTTTAATCCTCGTGCCAGAGCGGCGCAGCATTATAACATAGTAGAAGATTTGGCTCAATCGCCATCCGCTATGTCGACTCTAGAAGTACTACAAAATTGTCCATCCCAAAGGCAGGCATTGTTATCGGCAATGGGGGGGTTGATCCTAAGGATTCCAATCTTGTGTCCTTTGATCACAAAGGGTATGACCCTCAGTTACCAGCTCAACTAGCTTTCCTTATTCAAGTGAAGGCCCTCAACAAAACTGTTCACAGAACAATTATTGACGAGGGGGCATCGACATGTATTATGTCGATGAGCTGCTGGAAAATGCTAGGGTCACCAACCTTGTCGAGATCTTCGACAACACTAAAGGCTTTCGACGGTAGGACATATACCCCTTACGGTATCCTAAGTAACTTGAAAGTTGAACTAGGTGGAAAAACAGTAGAAATTGATGTTGAAGTCATAGATGGGAATCTGGATTACAACATCCTACTAGGAAGACCATGGATTTATGCCATGGCAGCTGTCGTGTCGACTTATTTTAGGAAGATCGCATTCCCGTTTGAAGGAGGGATTACGGTCGTCGACCAACAAAACTTCCTCCTTAATGGTTCACAAGTTACAGGCAGCATTCCCATGATCCATGAAAGCGACCATTCAATTCAAGATATAGGAGTAGGCCTGTTGAAAGACCCCACGATGATGGGGACTTTCTCGCTACCAAATCATATGTACATAGGAAATGTACCATTGGTGGCTACCTGCAACATGATATCTTCCACGAAGGTCGCAAAAGACAAAGTCGTCATGGATCGGGCAATGGTCTTGCACCCGAGCCCAATCGAAATATTGTAGCAATCAATGTTTCAGGCATGGGAGGCGAGCCCAAATCAATGCTCGTCAAGCGTTTGGGTAGATAGGTCAGGAGAATGTGGTACCCCTTTGGATCCTTGGTCACGAGTGCATGCAAGTGACGAAGGAATCCTGCAATCAATGTGGATTGAGGGGGCACCATGGGATGATAACCACCATCGTTCCCTTCCAAAGGAAGATACTCAAGGCGACCTGTATCACCCTTCAGTATTTGAATTCCTAACGAATACTGTAAATACGGTGGATTACGAGAGAAACCTATCCAATATAGAAGAGACTATAGCCATAAATATCTCGACCAAAACAGGCATTGTAGAGAATATTTATGTCGGCAAAGGTTGTTCCCCTTCAGAACAAGAAATATATAAAGCTCTTTTCCGCGAATTTAGAGATGTCTTTGCTTGGTCATATGATGAAATGCCAGGCATTGACTCGAGTATCGTTGAACATGAAATTAAGATGTATCCTGATGTCAAACCAGTAAGGCAACGGCTTCGGCAGGTACACCCCAAGAAGGCCGCTGCCATTAAAGCAGAAGTTGAAAAGCTTCTCCATGCTGGTTTCATCTACCCGGTTCCTCTAACCGATTGGGTATCGAATATTGTCCCTGTTATGAAAAAACAAGGAACAATACGAGTGTGCGTCGATTATAGGGATGTAAATCAAGCCTGTCCAAAGGACAACTACCCTACACCCTTCATCGACCAGATAATTGATGAATGCGCCGGATGTGAAACCTTTTCGTTTATGGACGGATTTTCCGGGTATAATCAAATTAATATCCGCCCACAGGACCAGTCAAAGACTGCATTTATTTGTCCGTGGGGCACATTCGCTTATCGAAAATTACCTTTTGGTTTAAAGAACGCAGGGGCGACGTTTCAGAGAGCAATGAATTATGCTTTCTATGACATCAAGAACATCGTTCAACCTTATCTCGACGATCTTCCGGCTCATTCGCAGAAGCGGACTGATCATCCGCAGCATTTAAGAGCGATATTTCTACGTTGCCGACACTACAAGATAAGACTCAATCTGCACAAATGTGTGTTTTGCGTCGGTTCTGGTCATTTACTTGGCTTTATAGTCTCCAAGGATGGGATTCGTCTCGACCCTTGCAAGGTGCAGGCAATCATTAATTTGCCTCCACCTTCGAACTTGCTTCAGATTCAGAAACTCCAAGGGAAAGCAAACTTTCTGAGGAGGTTCATTCCAAATTACGCAGAACTTGCTAAAGGTTATACCCATCTCCTGAAAAAGGATGTACCTTTCGTCTGGGACCAGGTTGCACAAGCTTCCTTTGATGCTTTGAAAGAAGCGCTAGTCAAAGCATCATTAATGTACGCCCCAGACTATCTAAGGGACTTTAACCTGTATCTGGCTGCAGCAGATACGACCATAGCAATGGTTTTAGTTCAAGAAGTCGATAGAATTGAACACCCTATATATTATTTAAGTAAAAACTTAAATGATACAGAAAGTAAATATTCTCATGTTGAAAAGCTAGCATTAGCGGCTGTTCAAGCGATACAAAGATTTCGGCATTATGTCCTCTTTAGGAAGACCACCGTATTGTCAGATTGCAACCCCATGACTTATATACTGTCGCGACAGTTGCTTGGGGGCAAATATTCAAAGTGGATAGCTATCCTTCAAGAGTTTGATCTGGAATTTGTGAAATCCAAATCAAAGAAAGCTTTATTTTTCGCAGAATTATTATGCAATCTCCCATCATCGTCCAACGATGAAACGTCCAAAGAATCGATCGTGGACGAAAGTTTGTTTCTGATATTAGCAAGTGATAAGTGGTATGGAGATATAATAGTTTATCTCCAAACCCAAAAGTTTCGGCCAGACACCTCTCACTCAGAACAAAAACGCATTCGATACCAAGCAAAAGACTACATGATCGTCGGTGATACGCTTTACCATCGTGGTGTCGATACGGTCCTGAGAAGGTGTCTCACCCATGAGGAGGCCGAAAAAGCCCTGAATGAATGTCATTCAGGCACCTGTGGGGGGCATCAATCTGGATATGCTACAGCACAAAGAATCTTACGAGCAGGATACTTCTGGCCAACCATGTTCAAAGATTGCATAACCGCAGTTAGAAGTTGCCATGCATGTCAGATTTTTGATAGCAAAACCAGAAGACCCCCCGCTCCTTTACAGCCAATAATAGCTGTGGGGCCTTTCGCCAAGTGGGGCATCGATTTCATGCAATGTAACCCCACCTCGACCGGGGGGCATGGGTATATTATAGTCGCAGTTGACTATTTTACCAAATGGGTCGAGGCGATGCCTACATTGGATAACACTGGTGAAACAGCAGCCCTATTCTTTTTTAATCATGTAGTCGCCAGATTCGGCGTACCACAGGCCATAGTAACAGATCATGGATCGCATTTTCGCAATCACATGATGGTTGAATTAACTGCCAAACTAGGATTGTCTCACGACAGCTCTACTCCGTACTATCCGCAAGCTAACGGACAAGTTGAAGCGATCAACAAGGTCCTGAAGCGCATGCTGCAAAGGATGGTTGGGGTTCACAAAAGAAGATGGCATTTGATCCTGTACTCGGCTTTGTGGGCTTACCGAACATCGGTAAGGAATGCCACTGGGTTCACACCGTTTCAACTGGTGTATGGCCTGGAAGCAATCCTACCGATCCAGTGTGAAATTTCGTCCCTTAAACTCGCAATTGATCTCCTCCCCGGAACCTCAGAAGAAGAAGCTCGTTTCTTGGAGTTAATCCAGTTGGATGAAACCCGTCGTGATGCCGCTTTGGCTAACGAAGCCCATAAGAAACAAGTCAAGGCGCAGTTCGACAAAAATGTCAAACCTCGTGTCTTCTCAGAAGGTGATTTGGTCTTGCTTTATGACCAAGAATCCAATAAATTGGGAGCTCGGAAATTTAAGTCCTTATGGATGGGCCCTTATATTGTTAAAAGTGTGTTAGCAAAAGGTGCCTACGAGTTGGTAGATTATGACGGAATTCCACTGGCGCAACCCCGCAACGGGTTGTGCCTTAAGCGTTACTATGCCTAATAGTAACCTGTATGCTTTTGTTACATTTTTGTTTTCGCTAAAGCGTTTGTTCCGGTTTAAGTAATCCGCTTTTTACACTTACTGCAGATGTCAAATCCATTGGAACCGTGGGTTGGATATGCTGATGGAGCGAGTCGTAGTTCGAGGAACCTATCCTCTGCAGCATGGGCCATTTTTGACCCAAGCAGCGAGTTAGTGAGTTTCAGGGGGGGTATGTATTGGTCAATCAACAAATAATATCACTGAGTATAGCGCGTTGATAGAGCTCCTCTCTAATGCCATCACCCATGGCATACGCTGGCTAGTCGTCAGGCTAGACTCACAGCTCGTGGTACTACAGCTCAATGGTGCCTACTCTGTCCGAAATCCAGCTATTTATCGCAAGTTCCTAAGAGTTAAAATCTTGGAAAGACAGTTTGATTTTATCCAATATCAACACATTTCCAGAAACTTAAACACATTAACCGACTCATTAGCAAACTATGTGTTAGATAGACATTTGCAAAATTGATAAAAAGAGAAGCATCATCGATGTTTCATACATGGATCACATAAAAACTGGAATAAACCCCGAAAATCAAAAATATATATAACTGTTTACGGTTTACATATAATGTTTTGTAACCAAGACAAAATCGGTCATACGACCCCAAAATCCAAAATGGCTGGGGGGCACCCTAGCCTAGTGATGCTCGTGATAACATGCCACGACCTGTGCGATCATGCGCAGAAGACGAGACCATCGTCTAGGAACACCAGCAGTATGTCGCTGCAATCGTAGAGGCAACTCATCGATCCGTACATCCGGAATCCCAAGGGTAAGACCCTCCACCTGTTCCTGCACAGCTGCAAGAGTCTCGGCCAAGTCAAGGTCACGGAGAATAGCTCTCCCAGGAGCCTCCCCTGCTGGGGCAGCGGCCGGAACTCTCGGACGAACTGCTGGACGGACGGGGCCCACATCTGCATGCTCCATAGCACTTCTGGTTTTCGAAACCATTTGGGCTCTGCTCCCTCTCATTGTAATCTGAAATCTGGCATTTAGACCAATCAGTTAATATAATCCATAACCGTTTCTGTAAAAAAAAATAAAAAAAATTAAAGGGTCCCCATAGTGAAAATTAAGTGAATAGTGGGAGGTTGTGTTTTTACCACAACAATGGCAACAAACTGGGAAGGACAAGTTATCTCTGGAAAATGATGAAAATCTAAGGAAAAAGGAATAAAGTTAAATCAATCAAAGTGCTAGGATTCAGATTTTCAATGAAATCTATTATAACGGATATCAAAATGTTATCATTTTGTGTATCTCTAATATTGATTATAAGAGTCATGTTACAACAACTATTTAATTGATGATAACTTAAACTAAAGAACAAAATTGTATAATTGTGTTTAGTACGAAAAGTTGAACTCTCATTATCATAGGTAGAGCCACTGAAACTAGTAGGCCTCCATAGCCTCGACAGGGTTACCTCTTATCCCAAAGGAAATTTCAGTATCCCATCTATGTTTAAATATTTTAGAGGAAACCTATTTTATTAAAACTCTGAAAGCCATTGTCCTGGCTTGGTGACCAGATATGACAATGTCATTCACAAACGTTGATAGTCATGAACAAGTCGCCTCATGGTGAGACCTCTTATCTTATAGTGAATTGTTATAAGTTTTTATCCTAGCTTGGTAACTAGATATGATAATGTCATAGCCATCAAGACCCATGATCATGGTAGGTTGGCTCTTTACGGAGACCCCCTATCTTTCAGGTATTTTACAACTTTTAATTTATACTCTGATAATTTTATCATAAATGGGTAGATAAATCTTCTCCTTAAGATATTGGGATGACATAGAAGAGTGATAAAATGTTAAACCGTTTCTTTTGCCTTTTCTACTTAGGAGTTATTTATGATAAAGGTCGTTGTAAAACAATATTATCTCTTATGTTATAAAGTTAGAGATTATCAGAATGATAAGTAAAGACAATATAATAAGAGTTTCAAATTTGAATCTAAAAGAAAGCAATTTGATAATTATTCTAATGTTCTTCCTTTTACCAATGAATTTCATTGAAAAAGAGTAAAAATTTCCCATATATCATACCAAAGGTGGGTGGAAAAGGCCCTCCAACTAAAAGGTTGGTGATATCACCATGATTAATCCCAAACAAAGGTGAAACCAACACACATGGGTATTGCAAAAGGGACCAAAAATTTTTGTGGAAACAAATCCAACCAAGAGACAAGAGAAAAGAAATCGAAACTAAAAGGGATTAAAATAGAAGAAAACCTACTGCAAGAAAAATCATGAAATAGAAACTACTCAAACAAGATAACGTAATATCTTGACATAAGGGATTGAGATCTTGTTATGCATTTGTCAAATAAAATTGTCTTGTTAAAATGAGTTTTCTTATCCATGAGTTTATTAAAATCTAACCAATGAAGAGTTATGATTAACAATTGCATTTCAGAGCTTAACAGAGATTTAATTCCTTACTTAATTTTTTCTTTAAAACATATGACAAAAATGATAAGAAATTTTTCAATTTAAGAAAATCTCCTTGAGTAAGGTTTGAAAGATGCTCCATTTATCACTTATGTTTATCACAATTGTCTTATTCACAAAAGTTGGATTAAACCAAAATCTGCAAAAAGAATAACAAAATATAAGAAAGAAAAACATGAAAATAAATAATTAAAAAAAACACACAAACAGATGATAATAAAATTGCAAATGCATACCTGGAAGAATTTAATAATCAGTTTACCTCATTCGATCTCTGTCTTCTTCCATGTATTTCTTAAGAATGTTTACAATCAACTTTTTATTTAGTCAACAAAAAATTAACAAAAAGAAATCTAATCTATTCCTAATCCTAATCTAAAAGAATATTATGACTAGGTAAAGACAAACTTCCAATATAACCATTCAAGTGCTTTGTTTACTTCATGCACACACCAGTCAAATATCAGTAACAAAATCACAATTGAAACAACAAAAGTAAATATGAATTGATTATATACATCTAAAACTAAAGTATGTACAAAGAACAACGTATTTACACATAACCTATTTTAAGACCATCTCTCTTGGAAATTTTTCTCCAAGAAAATATCCATCGGATCATAAAAGTATGAATGTATATTTGTCAAAGATTCAAAACTAACCAAAAGAGAATGTAGTAAGGCAGATTGTGAGGAAACACTCTCAAGAGTTAAATTTTGTTGACAATGAGATAATTGAAATGAAATGAACATCAAATTAATTTGAAAAATAAAAGCTTTTTGATATTCGGGATTAAAATTTCGAATAACATATTCATTGTATTTAGTTAATGCATCTTGAGGGTGTTCAATGCTAAGATATTGAACATGCATGCATAAAAATTTAGAAAATAAAACATAACGAAAGAATCGAAAGAAAGCAATCATAACCAAATTTCTATGGAAATTAAAATTACAACATAATGTTATAGGGAAACTCTGGAACCTATCATTAAATTCAGTGATCGAATTACCACTAAAAGGGCATTCCCACAAAATGCTATAGATGCAAGTTTCGAAAACAAAATCATAATGAATAGTGTTAGAAACTTGAGGGACTGACTCATCAAAATGTTCAGGATAAAATTTGTGTTCATCAATAGGAGACAAAAACATAGCACGTGAATCTCCATGAGAGAAATTGGTTTTTAAAATTAGTGCACTTTGTATAGGATAAAAATCTTTGTCATCATCATCATTGTATTCATCATAAATTACCTCCTTCTCTTGGAAATGAAATGACTGATATGTACTAACAGAATAAAAAAATATGAGAGAATAATATTTTGAAACGTCGTTGATGAGTAAAGAATTATCATCTGAATGAGGAATAATTTCAAAATTTTCAAAACTAGTGATAAACTTGTTTTCAACTGACAGAATGAAATGGTGGTTATTTAGTGAAATCTGATCTGAAAAGATATCACGATAAAGAAAATAATGACTACTAGAATATAATGTTGGCTAAAAAGAGTCATCTTGACAATTCATCGTATTATCATAATTATGGTTTAATGAAATTCTTTCAGTTGTAGAAATGTGTTCTGAATTTTCATTATTCACCCTAAGAGAACATATATTAACATATTCATTATTTAAATCTTGTTATTGATTAGATTCTATTGGGCTACTTGTTGATCACATGAATCATTAGAACTTGCTTCAGTTACATTTTCAAAATCTGTATTTATATTTGAAATATTCATTTCAGAAATCGGAAAATGTGTGTTGCAACTTTCCAACAATAAGGATTGTGATCTAATTTCAATCTTAGGCTCAAGATCAATAAAATAATTTTTTTATTCAAGACTAATAAATGAATTAGATCTGTCTTTTTCTTCATTATTTAATTCTATATCTTCAGAATTAGAAGAAACAAGAGGAGAAATGTTCAACCAAATCTTCAGTTGAAGGTAAATCACATAAATGAAATCTATAACAAAGTGACCAAAATCTATTAGAAAAATCTTATAAAGATTCATTTTCATATACGAAAAATTATCTAATTCTAAACATAAATTATCATAACTATAATTTTGATGTGCTTTAAGAAATACCTGCATAAAATGGTTCCAGGAATGAAATGACTTCATTGGAACTACTTTGAACCATTTGCGGATTCATCCTCGGAATGTCAGAGTAAAAATCTCGCAGATCTCATTGTCAGCAATAATATTAAAATACTTGCATTTGTTTACAAAATCACAATGATGATCTAAGGCAGAAACTTTACTCTCACCGTCGAACTTCAAATTTGACAAGGACTCAATCTGCTTCTTGGTCATGCCCTTGGTAGGTTTAGATGAGCTAAAAGCATGACCAAGTGTAGGAATGCATATAGGAGCCACGATTAGTTAAAAATGATAAAACAAGAATTCAAATAGAACAACTAGCTCAAGGCCCTCCTTCTAGTGCCAAAAATGTTGATCGGGGAAAATGACCCTTTCAACATTCTAAGGGAGACCACCTAGTCAAGGAACTTAAAGAAATTCCTTTTCCATTGAAATGGTGGATCCAACTGGTTATATTAGGTCTAGTTACCTTTTCTCTTTCTCTATGGGCTTAAGGTATGTCTTTAGTTACCAACAGATAAGAGAATCAAATTGATTCTCCTTGCTAGTCAGGCAAGAGAATGATCCTTAAGCTGACTTTGTGGCTTAGCCAAACCACTCTAAACTTTGCCTCTTTGGGAAGAGGACTTCTAAGATGCAAAAACAAGAATTAAAATGAAAAACTTAACCTATGATGCACTTACTCTAGACCTATCCTGATTGAAGAAAAAAATAGTATTTCTCTCAATTGAGAGCAAGCTAAAAGGACGGGAAAAGAAGCATGTAGGAATTGGAATTGGAATAAAGGAAATAGACCAAGGAAATGGTTCACGAGATCTAATCCTTGTTAAGACAAATGCAAACAAACAAATTTCTAATAAATAGTTATTAGACACTTAACTATAAATAGCTCCAACTCCTAATAAAAAAAATGTATAAGAATGAGAAATTCATGGCATATTATTGAAGTAGTTCAAATAAAATGTCATGTAGAAAAGAAAAACATCTATAACTCTAAAATGTTAGATAGCTAGCCGTCCTAAAGAAATAAATGTTTGTTCTTATAAAACTTCTAGTTTTCAAGATGCATTTATGATTAATTCTGCAAGGTAGCTTAATCAAAATTTTAAATGGGCTAACAATTAACATTTAATGATAGTGCTAAAGTCAACAAATAATTCATACAATAGAAATGTAATTGAAAACCGAAAACATTTATTTCAATAATCGATGCAAACAATAGTGCCATACAACAATTACATAAAGAAACTTTATTATGAATATGAATGAAGTTATAGAACCTCAAAAGATTACAATTGTGCAAATCCCTCGTTGCCAGCAACTCAATCTATGTCAGCAAAGAAGACTTCAATCCCACTACAATAATGCAAATGAGCACTAAAACTCCTCTATAAACAGATGTTAGAATAATGTAGAAATGGAAGTGTTTGAAAATGTGATAGGTTTGTTGAGTTGTCTTCTTAGTTGTTGATTTGATCTGTTTGTGCTTCCTGGCTAGAAGGTTGAGTTGGTATTTGTATCTGCAAGTGGCTTTTTTGTTTATTTGTGGCCAAGAACTAAAAGATTAGGTTGTTATAGTTGTTGTGGGTTGAGCTAGTGATCCAAGTTGGGTGTGTGGATCTAGATATGATATCCTTTTACTCAATACACAAGATTCTTGAGGGAAGTTTGGGTTTGGGGGTCGGAAGTGGAACCTCATCAAATCAATGTGACATTTGTGACAGAGATCAGTTAGATCTGCATAAGAATTTTGTGTTTGACTCGTGCAGAGCTTGGACCTGCCTATGATTCTCGCAGATTTGGGTGTAGCTATTGCAGATCTGGATGTGAGCATTAATTAATAAAATTGGTGGTGTTGTTCATTATTCTGACATGGATCAGGAAAAGTAAGAGGAAAAGGACATGAGAGGAATTGAAGGCCACTGTGAGGGATCTCTTGTGCGTGATACGAGAATTTAAAGAGATTGATTGTCTGTGGGTTGGAATGGACATGCATGTAATTTCAATTGAGGAAGTTTTTGAAGTTATGTGGGTGACATTGTAGCGGTGGAAGCCATTTGTATGTTTTCCCTTGGAAAGAATTTAGTCAAGTTATGTGCATCATCATTTGTGATATGGTGTATCTAGTTTCAAAGAAATTTTGTTAAATTCTGAGTGAGGATTGTTATATGAAAGTTGTGTTAGAACTATTCCTGTGAAGGTAATTTGTTAAAAGCAGGAGATTGGTAGGAGATCATGCTAGCATCGTCCCTTGTCATCGGTGTAAACCCATCAATTTTGAAGACACCACCATCAATTGAGAATTTTAGTGGTTGTATAAAGTGGAATGTCTTTCCAAAATTTCCAATCACTAAGAATAATGGATTGAATACTTTTAATATCGAAGGCCGCACAAGTTTCAGAGGTATTCAAGTTATAAGTTTAACCATTGAAATTTTTGTGAAATTAAATATTTTCACGTGGATCCGTGGTTATTTATCAACAATGTTTAAAATTTCTTTAATTTGTTTGTCTGATATTTGTTGGATAAACTGACAGTCATTTCTACCTGGTTCTGTTGTGCACACCTCTTAGTGAGTTGCAAGTTTGGACGATAAAGGTGGCAGTTATTTCTTTTTTTTGGCTTTGGGAGTAGGAGCTGTAGGATTTGCAGACTTGTTTGAAACTACAAACTTCATTTGTTTAAGTAATTTCAACTTCAGAAAGCTATTAATTTATGATACCAGTGGAGATATGTTTGCATTGTGTAGAGGGACATTCTGTCGAGGTATCATGTATGTCAATCTATCATAAGACTTGGAGAACTCTGATCTATCAACGCAAGTTGTTGGGTTGTGTTATATTCTTTCCACGACTAGCCCATGTAGTTAACTAGGGGGTTAGAGCGGGGGAGGATGGAGCCCCCCCTTCATTGCACCGATTGTGTAACGAGGGGGTCACAGGGGGTTTGAGTGGTGCAGGTAACCCCACTCTATGGGGTCTGGGGCAGCGCCCCAGAAAATTTTGGTTTTGGAACCTATGTTAGGTTGGGCGGACCCACCTATGGTTTTGCGCATGATTTTTGCACATGTTTTTTTGGACACGATGGTTTTCGGTCCATGGTATTGGATGCTTCAACATGTATAAATATATATTATAACATTAAAAGGAACATAATGAAAAATCACACTGGTAGTCACGGTTTCGGATCCAGGGGAAAATCTCTGTGTATATGTGTTTTATGTGTTATGCTCTCGCATTGTTTATTTTATGTGTTTTAAAATTCGTATGCAGGTAATTTATGTACAGGGTTAAAACCTACATTTGGTATCAGAGTTGTTTTGGCTTCAAGGGGATGCCTTTGTTGCTGAGGGGTTTCGCTCGGACCTCTGGTAGACCCTGTTCAGTGGGAGATCTACAAGATCGGTTCTGGTGGTGAAAGAAGATGGCGAGAAGTGGAAAGATAGAGATGAAGAAATTTAATGGTCATATTTTGAGTTGGGGAAACTCAAGATGGAGGATCTGTTGGTGGATAAAGATCAGTGGATCACGGTAGATCCAAGTACTAAACCAACAGAAGTGTCCAATGAAGAATGGAAGAAGTTGGATTGGAAGGCAAAGAGCACAATATGATTGTGTGTCTCAGATTCAATATTGTTGAATGTATCAGGGGAAGCTAGGGCGAAGGCTTTGTGGGACAAGTTAGGGACTTTGTACCAATCTAAATCTCTGGTGAATAAATTGTTCCTGCGGAAAAAGTTGTATAACCTAAGGATTAAAGATGGAGACTTGGTGACAGAGCATCTGAATGCATTTAATACTGTGGTAAGTCAGTTAGCATCTGTTAATATTAAAATTTTAGATGAAGATAAGTGCATCAGTTTGTTGTGTTCTCTACTAGATTTGTGGGATAGTCTAGTTATTGCAATAGGTAGCAATGCAACTGCCTTGCAGTTTGATGAAATAGTCTCATCCTTGCTGACGGAGGAGATGAGATGGAAAAATATGGAGAGCTAGAATGGTGATGCCTTGTTTGTATGAGGACGGTCCCATAACAGAAACAAAAATAAGTCATCGAGTGGGAGATCTAAATCTCTAGGAAAACCTATAAAGGTGGTGTGATGGAAATGTGGAAAGGAAGGGCACTACAAAAGGGACTATAAATCTAAAGCTCCTGATAAAGGAAAGGGATCCAATGATGCTCCTTCTGTAGAGGCGAAAACCACCTCAGATGAAGGTGGGGATGTGTACTTGGCTTCTTCAAGTACACATTTAGATCATGAGGCATGGTTGATTGACTCAGGTGCATCCTTTCACTTCACTCTCCATAGAGAGTGGTTCTGCGAGTATGAGAAATACGATGGTGGTGATGTCTTCTTAGGGGATGATAGGAAGGCTAGAATCGTTGGTCATGGAAAAGTAAAGTTCAAGTTGCAAGGTGGAAGGGTTAGAACACTTTCATGTGTTTTGCATATTCCTGCATTGGCCAGAAATATGATTTCTGTAAGCAAGTTGGATGATGCAGGTGTAAAAACAATGTTCGAGAAAGATACCTGCAAGATGGTTCGAGGAGCACTAGTATTGATGTGGGGAGTTTGGATTGGAACTCTGTACAAGTTGCAAGGTAGCACGGTTGTTGATGGGTGCAACAGTTCTATGGTTCTTGAAAGTGGAGCAGAAAATCTAGTGGTCTCTGGAGAGAAGACCATGTTGTGGCATCAAAGGCTTGGACTTATTGGAGAGAAGGGCCTTCGAATACTGCATGGTAAAGGTATGGTAGGAGGTATGAGTAATAGCACTCTGGATTTTGATTTATGTGAAAATTGTGTATGTCAGAAGCAGAATCGGGTGAGTTTCCCCCTGGTGGTAAGAGGGCGAAAAATATATTAGAGCTTGTGCATAATGATGTGTTTGGACCTGTGAAGGTTCCATCACTGGGTAAGTCTATGTACTATGTATAATTTATAGATGACTTCTCAAGGAATACATGGATATATTGTTAGGAAATTATATATTACGGAGCAATGGAACACATAAAATATTGCAGAAATATAAACATAGAAAATGCATAAAACAAGAGAGACACAGATATATGTTGTTCACCCAGTTTGGGCTACATCCACAGAGAAATAGCCAGTCCTTCTTTTATTATATTATCCAGCAAACTGAAGAGATACAACCTACAGCAGATCTGTTGTAACACCCTCTTCGCTCTCAATCTCCTCTCTCTTTCTCACTCAAAATACAGATATATATAGATGCAATAAAATTCCCTCATATATAGTGAGGGGTTGCCTTCTAGGGAAAAAAACTCTAAATTAAACATAACTTCTACCATTAGATCATCCGCCTAATGAACGGCCCAGATTGACTAGAAATTACTAGACTTTTACAAGGCAATTTTACATCTATTTTTAGCTTCGGGGGCATTGCCCCTGAACCCCCGCTGGCCCCTAGACCCCCGTGGGAGGGAAAGTTCCCCCCGCATGGAGGGGTGTATAGTCTTCCTGGGGTATACATCTGGTTGAAACCTTTGAATACAGAAGATAATCAAGCTCCACACCCAACATATATTTCCTTAAGAAGAAATCTGAAGTCTTTGATAGGTTTAAAGAATTCAAGGCTCTGGTGGAAAACCAGACAGAGAAGAAGATAAAGGTGCTCAGGACAGATAATGGTGGAGAGTTTTGCAGTAAGGAATTTGAAGAATTCTGTAAGAAGTGTGGTATAGCACGGCAGAAGACTACTCCATGTACACCTCAGCAAAATGGAGTTGCAGAAAGAATGAACAAGACGTTTATGGAAAGGGCAAGAAGCATGCTCAGTGGTGTCAGGTTAAGACAAGAATTCTAGGCAGAGGCAGTGGAGACGACATGTTATCTGGTCAATAGATCACCTTCATCAGCGTTGGAGGATAAAACTCCACAAGAGGTATGGACTGGTAAGAAACCCTCTCTTTCACATCTAAGGGTATTTGGATGTGATGCATATGTCCATGTTCCAAAGGAGAAATGAACCAATTTGGATAGTAAATCTGAAAAGTGCATCTTTATTGCATATAAGGATGGTTTAAAGGGTTATAAGCTTTGGAACCCAGTAACAAGGAAGGTTGTGTACAGCTGAGATGTGGTGTTCAAAGAGGTGAAAGATGTTATTAAACATGAAGTCCAACAAAGGAACCTGAGAAGATAGAGTTTGAGCTAAAGGAGGAAGAATCAGACTCTATAGCAGAGGAGGAATCAGAAGATGAAAAGCCACAAAATTCGGGTGTGAGAAGATCAGTTCAAGAAAGAAGGCAGCCAGAAAGGTATAGTCCATCTACTTTCTGTTCAAATTTTTCTTTATCTATTACTGATGATGATCCCAGAACTGTGAAGGAAGCAGTAGATTCAGAGGATGGAAAACCTTGGAAAGAGGCCATGGTTGATGAAATGGCATCTTTGCACAAGAATGAGGCTTGGGATCTGGTGGAGTTGTTGGCTGGAAGGAAACCCATTGGCAGCAAATGGGTGTTCAAGAAGAAGACAAATGCAAAAGGAAAGGTGGAGAAATACAAAGCTCGGTTGGTAGCAAAAGGTTATTCCCAGGTGCCAGGAATTGATTTTGGTGATATTTTTTCTCCTATTGCCAAGGTAACTTCTATTAGATTACTTTTATCTGTTGATGCTGCTTTTGATTTTGAGGTAGAACAGATGGATGTGAAGACATCATTTCTTCATGGGGATCTCGAAGAGGAAATCTACATGAAGCAACCTGAGGACTTTGCGGTGAAGGGTAAGAAAGAACTGGTATGGAAGTTAAATAAGTCTCTGTATGGGTTAAAACAGTCACCAAGGATGTGGTATCAGAAATTTGATACATTTATATGGGGACTTGGCTTCACCAAAAGCAAAGAAAATCACTGTGTGTATTTTAAATAATTGGTGACCATGTTATTTATTTGGTCTTGTATGTGGATGATATGTTTCTGGTTGGAAATGACAAAGAAATTATCTAGGATTTGAAGACCCAATTGTCCTCCAAATATAACATGAAAGATATTGGTGCTGCAAACTATATTTTGGGCATGGAAATTAGAAGAGATCGGGCAAAGAGGAAGCTCTGGTTACACCAGAGGAATTATGTCAAGACAATATTGCATAGATTTAATATGCGAGATAGTAAACCAGTGAAGGTTCCTATTCCTGTAGGTGTAAAGTTATCTTCTGAACAGTGTCCCAAGACACAAGAAGAGGAAGAGGACATGTCCCGTGTTCCATATGCAAGTGTAGTCGGTAGCCTAATGTATGCAATGGTCTGTACTAGACCAGACATTCCACATGCAGTGGGAGTATTGAGCAGGTTTATGTCAAAACCAGGAAAGGAGCATTGGATAGGAGTGAAGCGGGTTTTCAGGTATTTGTGTGGCACTAGTGATTATGGTTTGTGCTACCAAGAAAGACTAGGATTGGACAGAGTGTTGGATATTCGTGGCTTTGTTGATGCAGACTAGGCTGGAGATCTGGATTAGAGAAGATCTACAAGTGGGTATGTGTTTAACCTATTTGGAGGTGCAGTCATTTGGATGAGTAAGAAACAATCTGTAGTGGCACTATCAACTATAGAGGCAGAATACATGGCAACCACTCATGCAAGCAAGGAAGCAGTTTGGTTGCAGAGATTGTGTTCAAGTATGGGGTTAGTACAGGGAGCTATAAGGATAGGCTGTGATAGCCAAAGTGAAATTTTCTTGGCAAAGAACCTTGCATATCATTCAAAGACAAAGCACATTGATGTTCAGTATCACTTTGTGAGGGATATGATAGAAGACAAAAAGGTGTTCTTGGTAAAGGTGGACACTTTGAAGAATACTGCAGATGCATTGACAAAATCTGTGAGCTCTGAGAAGTTCTCTTGGTGTAGAGAAACAATGGGTGTTGTAGAGCTGGATAAATGACTAAGCTCTCTTGTGGCCCCCTGTGGAAATAAAACAACAAGTGGGAGAATGTTGGGTTTTGTTATATTCTTTCCACGACTAGCCCACGTAGTTAACGGGGGGGTTGGGGGGGCAGGGCCTTCGTTACACCGATTGCATAGTGGAGGGGTCACAGGGGGTTTGAGTGGTGCAGGTAACCCCACTCTATGCTTCCCTGAAAAATTTTGGTTTTGGAACCTATGTTAGGTTGGGCAAACCCACCTATGGTTTTGTGCATGATTTTCGCACATGTTTTTTGGACGCGATGGTTTTCGGTCCATGGTATTGGATGCTTCAGCATGTATAAATATGTATTATATCATTAAAAGGAACATAATGAAAAATCAAACTGGTAGTCCCGGTTTGGGATCCAGGGGAAAATCTCTGTGTATATGTGTTTTATGTGTTATGCTCTCGCATTGTTTATTTTATGTGTTTTAGAATTCCTATGCAGGTAATTTTTGTACCGGGTTAAAACCTACACAAGTGCTAGAGTCACAATGTAATTTATCTTGTTGGAGCATGTGCATTGTAATTCACGTGAAAGTGAATATTTCATTCACTCACATTCTCCCCACGACGCCAAGGTGAAAAGTTTGACTTTATTTTCAAGCGATCCAATCCATAAAGTCAAATCCTCTTTAGTTTAAGTGAGTTTGCATCCCTTGTTTTGATTTTGTTATTATATGGAGATATAAGGGAAGTGTTGTGATATATAAATTATTATGGTTATTGAGGAGTTTTTGGAAGTTGGTGTTGTAAAAATATATACGGTAAAAATTATTTGTTATGAGATATATTTTTTTTTAGAAAAGAGGTTTGGATATTTGGTGGGTTGATATGGGATTATTTAGTATTCTGCCATTGATATTTATTTGAGATCTGGTCAAGAGATAAAATATTAAAGTGGTGAATTGGTGATATGTATTTGTCTTTATTTATTTAAGTTGGCAAAGGAAACCATGGGTCACAAAAGGAGAAATAAGCACTTCCAGAGAGAACTAAAACAACTAAGGTGAAAGAATCGAAGGGAAGAATCTACAGAAGAATGTGGAATGTTTCCAGCTATGGAACCAATGACTAACAAAGACATGAATCAGCCTGAAGAATATCAAGAAACCGATGCAATGTTGAAGCAATTAGTGCCAGTTTTTCCATCTTTCTCAGGTAAAAATTTTAAGCTTTGGGCAATTAAAATTGAGGGATTGCTTGGTTCAGTATATTTATAGGAATTTGTTCAAGAAACTTCTATAATTTCCAATGATAAGAGTAGAGGTGTAGTAGCATTTCTTCTTATTATATCAGGACTGGATGAAAGCATATTCTCTAGCATTTTTCATGAATATGGTGAAGTAAACAATGCAAAAATATTTTGGGACATTCTTGAAACAAAGTACAGTGAGAAAACTAATGAAGATGAAGGTGAAAATTTAGTAGCAGATCTACAGCTAGGTGTAGAGATTGCAGAGGAAAAAGTTATGGATGACTCAACAACAACTGATGAATTGAAGAAAGAATTTGCAAAATTTGATGATGGATATTTGTGTTATGAAAATGAATTTCAGGTGATCTCTGAAAAGAAATTAGTTGATAAATTGTTATTTGTTTTTGATGATCAAGCGGAAGAACCTCAAGAGTAAATTGTAGTAGTAGGTATAGGAATAAACAAGTTTGAAGAATTCAACCTTGATTATGATGTAGAGATAAATCTTATTGAAGAATGGCTTCAAAATTCCTTTGAACAAATTGATGAAGGTCTAAAAGATGCAATTGGTGTTACATGCTTAATGGTGAAGGCTCTTGAAAATGAGAAAAATGGTAAATCAATGAATGATTCAGATGATATGGAAATGGAAACAGTGGTGGATACATTTGAATAAGTTCATGGTATTTTGATGCATTGGATCCTAGAGGAAATAACATATTATTATGAACTGCTAAGGCAACACTCAAGTAAACAGGAAATTATTGATGATGAAAATGAACTTGTTGAAAAAAGAGTTGAAATGGACTGGGATCATCCTAGTTGCAATAAGAATAAATATCCAGAGTTCATGATCTGGAGTAGTAAGAAGACTCAACAGATTGAAAGCATCAGAGTTTGGAGTAGCAAGTCCAAGAAGAAATTTCATGAATATGTTGATGCAAATAAAGTTAAAATGAAATTTTTTAGTCATATTTGTAAGCCTATTTGAGACTAATACCAGCAAGCATTATTATGTTATAGCAAATCCATTTCTCCATTAAGGGGGGATGTTAAAATAATGTAGAAATGGAAGTGTCTAGAATGTGTTAGGTTTGGTTAGTGGTCTTCTTAGTTGTCAGGAAATGATCTAGATCTTTGTGAGTTACGAGGAATTGTTCTAGAAGTAAATGTTTTCCAATGTAACCGAGTTGTAGTTGAGTCATAGTGTGTATCTTCCATGTTGTAATTTTGATCGAGTCTAGTGATCCCATCATTATATAATGGGACTGTTACACAGTAATTTGTCACCATTGGTCACCGTCCCTGTTACCCATTTCCCGTACTTTGGAGGACTCATTCCGGGACCTGTGAGCAGTGACATAACTTAAAAACACTTGCATTATGTTCCCCTAAGTATGGACTTCATGTGCCCTGAAGACACCTCCTACAAAATATCCCTGAAAAGTGCCCTTTTTCCATTAGCGCGGGTCCATAGTGTACTACCCGCGCCAATGAGGGAGATCCTCAAAAGAAGGCGCGCCCATTGGCGCTCTGTCTTAGAGTAACACCTGCGCCAACCGAGTTTGGAAAATATTTTTAACAAACGCGCGCCCGGATGTTTTTTCCCTTCAAGTCATGAAGTCTTTTGAGGATAAAGCTAATCTTCTAGATGTCGAGATTCATCATCTATCCCTTACATCTATCCACAACGGCTTTTTGGAGATAATGCCAATCAATAATGGGTGTCTTGATGCATTGTATCTTCCTCCCCTTCTCCATCTATAAAAGTCTGTCCTCATGCATTTGACAAGGGAGTTTTTGAGTAGTGGTGATAGTGCTAGTAGTGATAACGCTTGTCTTGAGTGATAGTAAGAGTCTTGGAGCATAGGGAGGTTATGCTGCCAGAAGTCTGAGCTGTGTATTCATAATCAAAGAGAGAGAAAGGTCTATTGCAAGACATATGTAGCTGCTCGCCCAGCCAGAGGAGAGATTCAACGTCAGAACTTTGGTTGTATTTTTCTCTGTTGATTATTCATTAATAAACGACTATCGTTATGGTTCCGATCTTATTGTTCATTATGATAATGTTTGATCTATGTCTTTTCTGACTGATATATAGTTGTATTTAGTGGATTTTATGCTTGTATTCGCTTCGTTCTTTGCATGTGCAGGTATCCATTCGCGGAGATCGTGAGGATCATGACCTGCCGGAGCAAGGGAACGAGAGAATCAACTCGTCTACGACACTAGCGTTGGACTCCAGGTTGGTTCTCATAATCCACTTTCAATTTGCAACTAGGAACTTGCATGGTAGCGTTAATTGATTGTTGCTAGACCCATTTTGGGCTAGTGGGATCGCCTCTGTCCGCAGAGGGGATTTACCTCTCCAACAATTTGGCGACTCCACTGGGGAAGCTATTTGTTGTTTGATTCATAAACCTTGGACGGAGCTTGAAGTACGGCCAGGCAGCCTTCGAAACGCTATTGCTTTGCATTAGCGAAGTAGATCAACGCCACTTCAGTCAATCTCCGGTTTGGTTTATGAACCGAACAGCTTGGAGTTTGTCTTGCATTTTGGTTTTCTCTTGCTTGCTTGCGTAAATGAGCTTTCTGGGTTAGTTTTAAAGTTGTTTCTTGTTGTTTGATCTGTCTGAATACTGTCGACCAGACCCTGAACTGCTTGATTTATTATTTAAGCCAGCAAACTTTATTAGCGCGTTTTTCTACCTGACAGTCGCGCCAGTTGGCGCAGGTTGCACAAAAGCAACTCGCGCTAATTCCTTAATAGCGCGAGTTACAGGCTGACATTCGCGCCAGTCCTGTGAACTTTTCCAGTTTGTTTGTTGGAAGCTTTTTAAACTCAGATTTCTGTATTTTTACATCCTTTTCAGCTACTGGAGTGTGTCAAAACTCTGGTTGACTGGTTTTTTACCATTATCCTTCGGGTGTTTGCCTTTTTCCATCGATCTTATATCCCATCCCTAGAGCATCTAGTGGCTTTGTACTTCGAGCCTTCCGTGGGAGTTTTTGGTTCTTTGATTGTCCAGTCAACTCTTTGGTGGTTTTCTGCACTTGTCTAGTGGTTGACAAAACCTTTTATTGTGTGCTTCGAGCAATCCACTTATTGATCGTTTGGATTTCACTTGACTTCGTTTTGGGCTTAGATCACATAGTTCATTGAGGTCTTTGTGAGGTTTTTGACAGATTGTCTTGGTGTTTCAGACTTGGTTCTACTTGCATTGAGTGAAATTTGTCTGTTTACTTTTGTTATCATCTCTCGAAATTTGTTTAAATGCATTATGCCATTTAAAAAAAAAAAAACAAATGATCTTTTTTGCATTACATTAGCTAGCATTCTTCATTGTTATTGGCAATTAGTCACTTTTTAAGAAAAGAAAAGAAAAAAAGTTTCATTTATTGCTATTAGCTGCATTAGGATCTTTGTTGATTGTTTGGTGATCATTTTGTTTGTTTGAAAATCTCAACTCTTCTTTAGTTAGCATTCATTGAACGGAATGATATATTTTGGCATATAGTTTGCATTTAGGAAATTCTGAGAGATCACATACGGTAGGACCTAAAAACTGAAACCTAATTGAAGATCAACTGTAAAATGAACTGAATGAATCTAACAACGCATTGGAACTTAACGCACACATTTAGAGGTCTAGGCTAGAGACGTGTTCCGGCGTCGTTAAACCTAGTCACTATTGTTTCACATTACGGTTGGGTGATTCCTCCTTTTGTGACTCGGTAGTGGTCTAGCACGGATTTGTGCTCCCACGTACCGTCGAGTATATGTGGAGACCCCACTAGGTTATCATCCTTTATCCACAGGAAGCCGTGTCTGCCGCCTTACAAGCCGTAATGCACCGAACACAGCATTCAGGAAGATTGACTGCCGTACGGGAAGTCCTTGGTTTTCATCTGATTGCCAAGGTGTATAAGCAGTTTTACGGATTGTTTGGTAAACCCTTTGCCTAGAGTCTCCAGAGTAGTCACTTTTGATCCTTTTCGAACTCCTTAAAAGAAAAGGTGCCAATGAGCGTCTTGTCACTTCGTGCTCATTAAACATTCGAAGGAGACTAGAGTCACCTTTTTGTCCTTTTCTCGACTCTTAAAACATGAAAAGGTCAAGTTCAGTTCCTTTGTCTTAAAATTTATTCGGCCACGATTCACATTTACCCGGTTAGATCTTGTTTGCGTTAGCTTGAGTAGGGTTCTTTCTCATTTTCAATGGCATCCTTCCCTGAGTCTACCGGCCAAGGTGTTCCCCCGAATGGAAACCCTAGTCCATTTCCTTCTTTTGGAAATGTCGGTGCTCCGTATATGGCAACTTTGTCTTTGCCTGGGTTAACCATCGGTTTGCCCGTATGGTTGTTTTCAACCTCGGTGGTCCCGAGTGTGATGACTCCTGTTCCACCGTCTCCTCCACCCGAACAACATCATGTTGATTCCAAGGTGGACCTCTCCCCTTCTTCGCCTGTTTCTGCGTCCTCATCTTCTACTTCGCCTGGCGAAAGTCTGGATTCAAGTAACCAGGTGGCTAAGAAGAAGAAGAAGAAGACTCCTAAGCGAGAGGTTAAAAGTACAACTCAAGTCGAGCCACCTTCTGCTCCTCCGCGGAAGGTCAAATTTCCTTGTAGGTTGTGCAAGGAGGACCATCTTCTTCGCGATTGTCCTGGCATTCCCAAGGTCTTAGAAGTATGGTCTCGCGATCCGGCCCGCCCCTCATCGTCCTCTGAAGCTCATGGCGATGCTACACTATCAGCTGGAAATGTTAAGGGAAAAGGGAAGATTCGAATCCCCTGTAGACTTTGTGAAGGCAATCATCCCCTTCACCTTTGTCCGCTCATGGATAAAGCCTCTGTTGTCTTGGAAAGTCTTACAGCTCCCTCACCCCAACTTCCCGTTGGTTATCAACGTCTCTCTGCAGCCGCAGATCGTTGCCCTCCTGACAAAGAGATCGACCAATATTCCTCTCTTGTCCAGCCTCCTCTTCCTGAACCTGGCTCTGCCAAGCCTGTTCCAGACCAACCATTGGTCGGAAAGAGTGTCGACTTGAGTTCACCACCTGTCAACCACTCTGTTTCGGAAGAGAATAATTCCCATGTTCTTCTCGTCTCCTCAGATTCTCCTGAATCCGGAAATGACTCTCCTATCCCAGCTGTTCCCGAGAGTCCTGCTTCGGTTCCTTTAGAGCAGGGGGACAATCATACGATTCCCCCACCAAGTAGTTCAGTCGTTTCCTTCGACTGGAGTCGTTTGACTACCTCCTGCCTCCCATCCCATGTGCCTTTCTGGGTCACGGTACACGCCTATAATAAAGCGATACCTGGCACTGTTTTGGATGAGGGTGCATCTGTTAGTCTTATGCCTGCCACTAATTGGCAAGCTTTGGGTTCCCCACAGCTTGTGCCAGTCGCATCGAATCTGACGGCTTTTGACGGAGGAACTAGTCAACCATTAGGGATTCTTACAACGTTCCCTATTACTTTGGGAGGCAAAACCGTCTATATAGACGTATCGGTTACCCCAGGTGCTTTAGATTTCAGTCTTCTCCTTGGCCGTGACTATGTTTATGCCATGGGGGCCCTTGTCTCTTCACTTTTCCGTGTGGTTTGCTTTCCACACGATGGAAGAATTGTGATTATCGATCAATTATCGTTCGTTCGTCCCCGGGTGCCTCCTGCGCAGTTGTCATCCCCTCCTGGTTTTCATCCACCAGTTGCATCTACCCCACCACAGATCAACTACGTGGCCACTTATCATGTGCCTGTATCCAGTGATGTCGCCGTCCTGCATAGTGTCTTGGGGGCATTGGGTCCTGACTTCCGAGATGTTGTCCTTCCACCGGGAGTGGCACTCTTGGAAGCCCCGACTTCCTATTCATTATGATGAAGTTCGGTTGGAGCATAGTTCCTTTCCTGTGTCAAGCTCCTTAAAAAATGAAACTAGGTTTGGTTGGAGCATAGTTCCTTTCCTGTGTCAAGCTCCTTAAAAAATGAAACTAGGTTTGGTTGGAGCATAGTTCCTTTCCTGTGTCAAGCTCCTTAAAAAATGAAACTAGGTTTGGTTGGAGCATAGTTCCTTTCCTGTGTTAAGCTCCTTAAAAAATGAAACTAGGTTTGGTCGGAGCATAGTTCATTGTCCTATGTCAAGCTCCTTAAAAAATGAACAACTCCTTTTCCAAATCGAGTCTTTTGATTAAGATCTCGTAAAATACAAGTCGAGTCTTTCACAGATCTCGAGAGTGAGCCTTCATTCCATCCACCTCGTTGAATGCAATGAAGCTTGGGGGGCATGTGCCTCGATTTGCGTTATCATGCTGGGGGCACGCGAACTTATAACAAGCATAGTTTTTCATTTCAAGCTTGTGTAAAAATGAAACCGAATCCAAGCAGAGTTCTCCATGGTTCTTTGGCCGATCATATGCTCTCACTTGGTTGTTTATCTTTTCCTGAGGAACCGCAGCGATGAGTGGTTTTATTAGCCAGCCTCTCGACCATCATATGTTTTGAGCAGTTCCGCCATTACCGGAACCAGTTGCTACCCGTTATACCACTCGTTCCTCTAGGACGAGTCTCCTTTAAGCTCTTTTCTGACTCGTAAAATATGAAAAGATTGCCGAGTATTTTTTCCCTTTTGACTCGTTAAAAAGAATAAAATGGAGGTCTACTTTCAGCTCTTTTCCGACCGTTTAAAGACGAAAAGATTGCCGAGTTATCCCTCTTGACTCGTTAAACGTAAATAAGAGGCGGTCGTCTTTAAACTCTTTTCCGACTGTGTAAAAACGAAAATATCGGCGGACCTTTGTCGTTTCAGGTTCGTTAACGGTTTCAAATTGACGTGATTCCGATCGCTTTTTTACTTTTTCAGGTCGAAATCACTATTTATGAAAAGTACTCCTCGATCGTAATGGTCAGGCGATTCTTTCAAGCCTTGTTTTATACTTTTTCGGGCTCGAGAGACACAACTTTATGAAAAAGGACACCCTTGGAGTTTCCTTTTCTGCTGTCTTTTCAAACTCTCTAAACATGAAAAGACGTCGAGTTCTTCCTTTGTCAGACTCGTTAAAACCTGATGACATCGGATTCTGTCGAAATGACGCACCACAAGCATATGCTATCCCCGTCAAGCTTGTTAAAAATAATTGGGGTACTCGCCAGAAATGGCGGGGGAAAATGGAACAATAATTATTGTCGTGTCGGCAGTATGTCGCTCTTGAACATGGCACTTGTCTGCTTTCGTGTCTGGGTGGGGATATCTCATCTCATTTTTCACTTGCCTCCGTGGATTTGGATAATCCTGTTTGACCTCTCATCTGCTCATTGCCTTGACACCATGACCTCTGATCCATTGATGTCAAATACTGCCAATTCCACTATCGTGCCGCCGATATGTTCAAGAGAAGTTGACCTCTGCAGAAAAACAACCTCCCTCTGATAGCTCACATAATCCTGATTCACAACATTATCTTTCTGTCTCGTGTCGATAATGTGGGAAACATCATGGCCCACCTTCGATCAAGGTCACTTCCTGTCGACTTCAGCTCATTATCCAGGAAGCTGATCTAGAGACTCCCTTCCGGTGCCTTGGAGCCTGCATGCCTCAATGGCAGGTTCTTCGTGTTCGACGTGAGGTTTTCATCATTGGCCTCTGATCGAATGATTCTACGGGTGTTCGATGCCAGATCACTAATTCGCACGCCGTAGATTGTACCTATAGTACCCTGAGGGCCATTATCATTATTGGTGGTACCTCTCGCGTCCGTTAACAGTTTTCATTATTGACTGGTAATCAGACGATGTTCATGCATGTTCGACTTCAGCTCATATATTCGCATGCTTGAACTTGTACTTTTCTTCGGGTCGAGATGGAGCGCAAGACCCTGGATTTTTTCTGTTGTAATCCAGGCGTGATTCTTGTTACATGACTCATTCACTGGATGGCTGCGACCATACCTGAGTCTATTCATTGATCCTAACCAGATGGTTGCGCCCATACTATGGATCTAGATTAGTATGTACTCTCTTATGGATGGCTGCGACCATACCACATATATCATGTACTTGAGCTATCAGTTGTATCTCTCGATGCAGATTCTCAGCGGCAGCTACACGTGTTCTTGTAAAGCATTTCACCCCTCTCTCTCTCGGGCCTCATGCTTTAGGGGGCATCTGTTACACAGTAATTTGTCACCATTGGTCACCGTCCCTGTTACCCCTTTCCCGTACTTTGGAGGACTCATTCCGGGACCTATGAGCAGTGACATAACTTAAAAACACTTGCATTATGTTCCCCTAAGTATGGACTTCATGTGACCTGAAGACACCTCCTGCAAAATATCCCTGAAAAGTGCCCTTTTTCCATTAGCGCGGGTCCACAGTGTACTACCCGCGCCAATGAGGGAGATCCTCAAAAGAAGGCGCGCCCATTGGCGCTCTGTCTTAGAGTAACACCCGCGCCAACCGAGTTTGGAAAAGATTTTTAACAAACGCGCGCCCGGATGTTTTTTCCCTTCAAGTCATGAAGTCTTTTGAGGATAAAGCTAATCTTCTAGATGTCGAGATTCATCATCTATCCCTTACATCTATCCACAGCGGCTTTTTGGAGATAATGCCAATCCATAATGGGTGTCTTGATGCATTGTATCTTCCTCCCCTTCTCCATCTATAAAAGTCTGTCCTCATGCATTTGACAAGGGAGTTTTTGAGTAGTGGTGATAGTGCTAGTAGTGATAACGCTTGTCTTGAGTGATAGTAAGAGTCTTGGAGCATAGGGAGGTTATGCTGCCAGAAGTCTGAGCTGTGTATTCATAATCAAAGAGAGAGAAAGGTCTATTGCAAGACATATGTAGCTGCTCACCCAGCCAGAGGAGAGATTCAACGTCAGAACTTTGGTTGTATTTTTCTCTGTTGATTATTCATTAATAAACGACTATCGTTATGGTTCCGATCTTATTGTTCATTATGATAATGTTTGATCTATGTCTTTTCTGATCGATATATAGTTGTATTTAGTGGATTTTATGCTTGTATTCGCTTCGTTCTTTGCATGTGCAGGTATCCATTCGCGGAGATCGTGAGGATCGTGACCTGTCGGAGCAAGGGAACGAGAGTATCAACTCGTCTACGACACTAGCATTGGACTCCAGGTTGGTTCTCATAATCCACTTTCAATTTGCAACTAGGAACTTGCATGGTAGCGTTAATTGATTGTTGCTAGACCCATTTTGGGCTAGTGGGATCGCCTCTGTCCGCAGAGGGGATTTACCTCTCCAACAGGGACACATTGTATGTGCACTGAGAAAGTGTGTGCAAGCTTAGGCCTGAATTAATAAAGTGTTTCGTTATGTTAACTTTGTGTTTTTTAATAACAGACTGAAAGACCCTAAATTATTCTGCCTCTTCTCCTGGATTTGAATCCCCCCTAAACTTAGCCAAGCAATGGGTATTTATACATGATTTAGAAATAAAAACAACTTCCCTGAATATCTCAACATAGGAATTATTAAACATGCAATGAAACAAAAGGATTGCTTTGATTGGGATCTGGAAAAACATCGATGGGATAGTTAAAAACAAATTCCCCAATTTAGTTTGTGCAGTGCTAAAATTAACCCAGTGGTTTTCAACATCTTTTTTCTAATAAAGGATTCATTTGTGGCCTGGAGGAATTTCATTGGATCATTTTTTGTTTTCAGCCATATATCAGAAGCTCTCTGTCAAAACAAAAATCAAAATTAACCATTATATATTAACAATAGAGTCAAACAAACTTTGAAAAAACTCTCATTAAACCCGTGTTAGGTCCCTATAGTGTATTCCCCCATTATTATTGTCATTGTAGCCCCTTATTGTTATTGTTGTGTCAATGTTGTCCCCACATTTTTATTATTGTGCCCCATAGAAGCCCACTATTTTTATATTTGTGCCCTTACATTATTATTGTTATGTCGGCTTTGACTATATTGTGACCCCTTAGACTCCTATATATAGAAATGAGGTTTTTTCATTTGTTTCATCTAAGAATTATTCACGTGTGTAATGTAAAGGAGGTTTCCCCCTCGAAGAGGCTTATTTTGAATTCGTTGATCTATCTCTTCTTCTTTTTTGTGAGCTGGTTGCATAACATTTGGTATCAGAGCTTTGGATTCTAGGGTTTCACTGCTTCAAACAAGCCATCATGGAATTGTCGCTATAAAGTTTTTTCTACGAAGCTAAATAAGTTGGAAAAAAAACCCATTTGAGATGAAATCGTGATGAACGTCATGTCCGAATTTCAGACCATTTCTCGCTATATTTTTGGAGATACGGATCAAGGAAGTTAGGGTTTTTGCAGGCTCCCAAATTCCATCTCAAATAGGTGACCTTGGGAAAATCGTCATAACTTTCTCTTTGACCATCAAATTAAAATTTAGTAAAAATTGAAAAAAATAGGATGGACTATAGTTTGTTGAATATCCTTTAGAGATCCGAAGGATAGTGACACATGGCACTTCGTACAAGTTAGCACTACTGAACCAATCTATAATCAGGTCATTGTGGGAGATTAGGAATAATTATTTCTTCGAAAATCCAATCTTTATTAGACTTGTGGGGTTAGAAAGAGGACTCATAGGGATACCACAGGATGAAATTTCAGACCTTGGAGATCTGAAATTACAAAGATACAATAGATTCAATATCGAGCTCCTACAAAGCGAAAAAATGTGTGTAGTCTTTTTAAAAATTTGCATAAGTTGTGTTTGAAAAAATAATTTCAAGTGATTAAAAGGACATAGTGAAGAAAATTATCATTATTTTATGCTCCGCAAAAATCAAAAGGAAACACCTAGTAAGAAACCTGAAAGCTCTACTATGACACATGAAGAAGAGGAAGAAATGCAACATGATATATCAAAATTACGAGACCAAGTGCAACAAATTTTGCTCTCACAAAAGGTAATTGAAGCTAAGATGGATGGCTTAAGGAATGGAATGGAAGCTAAGATGGATTCTATAGAAGCAAAATTTAAAGGCAACATGGAAGATTTGAATATAGATTTGAAAAAGTTGCTACAAGAAATGCTTACTAATGGCGAAAAAAATAAATGTTAATCATGATTTCATAGACTCTAACGTTGGATTGAATACCCAACACATTCCAAAGATCGATATGAGGAAGTTTGATGGCAAGGATCCTGTAATTTGGATACTACATATGGAGCAATATTTTGATCTCCATAATGTGCAAAACACACAAAAGGTACGCATTGCAACTTTATATTTGGAACCCAATCATTTTATATGGTATCGATGGATTTTCTCTCGTAAACAAATTGTCACGTGGTCAATTTTTACAGAGGAAATGATAGCACATTATGAGGATACAAAGAGAAAAACCTTCTTTATCCAATAGATAAATCTCAAACAAAAGGGTTCAATGGTGGAGCACATTGAGGACTTCCAAAAATTGAATATAAGGGTAAAATATATTCCAGAGGAGCATAGGATTGATGTGTACATTGGATCTTTAAAGGATAACATCCAACATGAGGTTCACCTTTGGGAACCTGATTCATTGGAGAAGGCATTCAAGTTGGAAAGAAAATTGAAAGGAAAAATATGGCAACAAGGAATCGTACCACTCACAACTATAAAGATGGAAGTTTTTTTTGCCCTAGCCTTCCACAACCTACAAGGTTGACACCACAACAATTGGAAGAAAAAAGAGCAAAAGGGCTTTGTTATAATTGTGATAAGAAATTATTTTACATAGATTGTAAAGAGGAGGAAGAAAAGGAACAAGAAACATTATTAGAAGAGGATATACACCAGGAAAAAACCCTAGAGAAAGAAGAAATGAATCCGACCATATCTTGTAATATGTTGGCAGGAATTACCACTGCTCAAACTCTCGATAGAAGGACATATCAAGAAGAAAAAGGTAATAATGTTGATTGATTCGAATATTACCCATAATTTTATTCATTGTAAGATATACAAGGAATTGAAGTTATTCCTATATCCAGCACCAGAGTGTCAAGTGATGGTTGCAAATGGAGGAACCATAAATTTCTCTAGGAAGTGCCATAATATCAAGATTTCCATGGGATAATATGTTTTGATTAGTCCAATGCTTTCCATTCCAATGGCTACAATCTTTGGGTACGATATCTTTTAATTTTCAAGAATTTTTCTTGAAATTTTTTGGGAAGGAAAGGAAGTTGAATTAAGGGGTATCGCAAGGAAACCAGGAAAGATAATCAACTCTAACGGCATGAAAAATCTTATAAATAAATAACAAGGGGGTTTAATTTCACAATTATGTTCACTAAAGGTTCCTACATTGAAATCATTTATTTCTGCATATCTCCAAAAAGTCTTGGAAAATCATTCCAAGGTATTTGAGACTCCCAAAGGCCTCCCACTTATTCGTGATCATGATCATGTTATTAATTTGATTCCAGGAAGTGTTCCTCCAAACATCAGGCCTTACATATATCCCTATGCCCAAAAGAGTGAAATTGAATGTATGGTTGCATAAATGCTAGAGGCTGGTATTATTCAACCTAGTCAAAGTTTTTTCTCTGCTTCAGTAGTATTGGTCCACAAGAAGGATGGATCATGGCACATGTGTTTGGATTATAGGAAAATAAACAAGCTTACTATTAAAGATAAATTTCCCACTCGTGTCGTTTGATGAATTGTTGGATGAATTACATGGAGAAATTTACTTCACCAAGTTGGATCTTTGTTCAAGATATCATCAAATCAGAATGAAGACTGGAGACATTCCGAAAACAACATTTAGAACTCATGTGGGTCATTATGAATTTTTGGTCATGCCTTTTGACCTTAGCAATGCACCTTCTAGATTTCAAGGCTTGATGAATTCCATTTTCAAACCCTTCCTTAGAAAATTTGTTTTAGTATTTTTTGATAATATACTAATCTACATCAAGTCTTGGAAGGATCATGTTCAACATGTTGACAAGGTGCTAAAACTATTGGAGGAGAAAAAATTATATGAAAAAGCCTCCAAATTTTTCTTTGGAGTACATGAGGTGGAATATCTAGGTCATATTGTATATCATGAAGGTGTTAAAGTAGACCCTAGCAAAATTAAAGCCATTAAGGAATGGTAAATTCCCACATCCATAAAGCATCTGTGAGGATTTCTCGAGTTGACAGGGTATTATCGCAAGTTTGTTAAGAATTAATGAAGGCGTTTGAACATCTTAAAGAGGCAATGTGCCAAGCACCAGTCTTAGCTACGCCAGACTTCACAAAACCTTTATTGTGGAATGTGATGCCTTAGGAAATGGAAATGGTGTTGTTTTAATGCAAGAAGGAAGACCCATTGCTTTTGAAAGTCATCCAATCAAAGGAAAACATTTACATAAAGCTATTTATGAGAAGGAAATGTTGGAAATACGACATGCACTTAAGAAATGGTGACCTTGCCTAATGGGAAGTGACTTAAAGGTAAAAACGGATCATGATAGTATTAAATACTTTTTAGAACAAATATTATCTTCATAAGAGTACAAAAATGGGTCACAAAGATGTTGGGTTATGACTTTGAAATCATCTACAAAAAAGGGAAGCAAAATGTTGTTGCAGGTGCACCCTCAAGAAACGATGGGGATGTGGAAGCATTTCTTTGTGCCATTTCTATTATCCAACCAGGTTGGATAAACAAAGCAAGACATGAATGGAAGAATGACGAAGAAGTGTGGACACTCATTCAAAAGTTGTAGCAACGTCCAAGTACATATGATACATTTATCTGGAAAAATGATTTGTTATGGTACAAAGATCGCTTATACCTCTGTAAGACTTCCCAACTCAAACAAAAGATTCTTCTGGAATTGCACACCTCTCCCTTAGGAGAGCACTCAGGATTTTTAAAAAATTACTGCAGTGTTAAGAAGGAATTTTTTTGGGATGGCCTTAAATTTGATATTCAAAAGTTTGTGGAGGAATGTTTGGTTTGCCAACAAGATAAAGTTGATACAATTAAGACCTCAGGTTTGTACAACCTTTATGCATTCCAAGTCAACATTGGGAGGAGGTTTCAATGGATTTTATCACGAGTTTACCCAAGTCCAAAGGAAAGAGTGTCATCATGGTGGTAGTTGATATAATTACCATGTATGCACACTTTTGTGCATTATCTCATCCATTTAAAGCCAGTACAATTGCTACTGCATTTATGGAAACAATTCAAAAGCTACATAGAAACCCAGAGATTATTGTAAGCGACAGAGATCCCATTTCACTGGAAATTTTTGGATGGAATTATGTTCTTGTTTGGGTACTTACTTAGTTCATATCTCATCTTATCATCCTCAATCCGATGGGAAAACTGAGATAGTGAACAAATGTTTGGAAGGATATCTTCATTGCTTTGTATTTGATAAACAGACGCAATGGGTCAAGTGGTTGCCTCTAGCTGAATGGTGGTATAACACTTCCCTCCATAATGCAGCAAAAATGACCCCATTTTTGGCACTTTATGGATATCATCCACCGTCCATCACATCATAATTAAGATAAAATTCTAAAGTTCAAGCACTGGAATATCACATCGAGCATCAACAACAAGTTCTCCAACTCTTAAAGGATAACCTCACTTTGGTGCAGAATAGAATGAAACAACAAGTTGATCAACATCGTTGTGAAAGAAGTTTTGATGTAGGTGATTGGGTATTTCTACAACTGCAACCATATAAACAAATGTCCCTCAAGCAAGCTAAGAATGATAATAAATTATCACCAAAGTATTATGGTCCATACAAGGCATTGCAAAAGATTGGTAGTATGGCATAAAAATTGGAGCTTCGTGCATCTTCCCTAGTGCACCTAGTTTTCCATGTTTCATGCTTAAAGAAGGTTATAGGTGACAAGCTCCCAGTTCAAACAATATTTTCATAACTTGATGAGGAAGTAAAAATCATATTAGAACCTAAAGCAGTCACGGAAACAAGAACTCGATAGTTGCAAAATTGATCAATTTCAGAGTATCTCATCAAGTGGAAGAACTTACCCACTGAAGATTCCACATGGGAGGATGAGAATTTATACAGAAGCATCCAGAACCACTCAAGCATTGAGGATAACACTTTTTTATAGGAGATGGACATGTTAGGTCTCTAGAATACTAGTGTATTCCCCCATTATTATTGTCATTGTAGCCCCTTATTGTTATTTTTGTGTCAATGTTGTCCCCATATTATTATTATTTTGCCCCATATAAGCCTACTATTGTTGTTGTTGTGCCCTTACATTATTATTGTTATGTAGGCTCTGACTATATTGTGACCCCTTAGACTCCTATATATAGAAAGGAGGTTTTTTTCATTTGTATCATCTAAGAATTATTCATTTGTGTAATGTAAAGGAGGTTTCCCCCTCGAAGAGGCTTATTTTGAAGTCATTGATCTATCTATTCTTCTGTTTTGTGATTTGGTTGCATAAAAACCTGAAACTAATATATATCACAACTTTTCTATTAATAATACAAGAGCCCCCTAGAGGTGAAAAATGGTAAGCATTGACAGGGATCAGAGAAATGCATATCATAGGTTTAAACATTGTCACATAACAAATCTTATGATATATGGGTGTTACGGAGTGGACGCAATACCGATCCTTAAACCATCATTTATATGCCCATCGGATCCGGAGGAATATCGAAAATCGGAAGTTTGGGTGTGAGCCAATAACAAAACTCACGATTAAGTGGAGTTGATATTGTAATTAAACCAATTCTATAACCATATCGGGTCCAGAGGTGATGACGTAGGCGGACCGGTGACATGCGGAAAAGTATGTTAGATATTTTCCAAAATCTGGAATTTCTAACGTGGTTACATACGGGATCTCTGATATAGAGTGGACGTGATAAATTCATAGACATAATTAATACCATATCGGGTTCGACATACCGGAGCCTGGAAGATATCGGAAGTCAGAGGGGGAGGCACATTGGGATATCATCGATAGATGTTTATCGGAGTATCGTAAGAGTGATATATATGAGGTTTTAACAATGTGGCACACAAAAATCTTCGATATTTAAAAGCTACAGGGCCCCAATATGTATTGCAAATGATTAAACTACAACCACTCATTATAAGCCTTCAGTTATGTTATATGACCATTTTATAATATGAAAGGCTTTACAAAAAGGACCCTTTTTAACAATAAGTGAATTATAACTACTCAAAAAACCAAAAAAAATATAGCCACTATATAATAAAAAACTTAGTCTAGGGGGCTATTTAAGAAATAAAAATAATAAAAATACTATTTAAAAATATAACTAAATATTTTACAAATAAAAGTAAAAATAAAGAAATAAAACCTATAAAACAAAAAGGTAATATACATATCATTAGGCCAAGGTAGTGAAAAATATCCAATCAACAACTGGGCACCATATACAAACCAAATGTCCAAATGAAATCAAACGAGTTATGATAGGAAGATAAGAATAGATCGAACTCATTGAAGCAATCCAAACTCTCAAAATCAAATAGTAATATGGCCAACCATTCAATTAAAGGGTCCCCATAGTAAAACTTAAGTGAATAATGGGGGGGTTTTATTTTTACCACAACAAGAGGGAGGGAAAAATATTAGGCTCTGAGAAGTCATTGTCGACCAGAATGGATCTGTCATATTTGTTGATGAGATCATCATAGGAATGAATACATGACTCAATGGGGAAAAGATACACAACAATTTTAATTATGTGACCTCTGGTAACAATGCGGTGACTGTAAGCAAAATTAATAGGGGGATGACAACAAACAATAGACTCAACAGAATGCGACACAGAAGCCAGGGCGAAAAACTAGAGAAAATGATAGGTGGAATGACATCCGAAGTGTTGTGTGGAATTTATGATTGTGGAAAAAGGTGAATTCCTTAGCCTAGTCTAGAACAACAAAAGGAAAATAACATAAAGTTTTCCTTAGAGAAATTACAGTATGGGAATGAATGCTACCTCGAATCTGTAGAAATATTTTCTTTCCTACTCGCTTATGTAGCTCCAAGTGCTATAATTAGAACCTGCACACATGAATTAAACAAGAAAAGGTTCCACAATATCCACATATAATATTCTAATATCTCTATTCAAAAAATCAGTAAGGCATTGAAATACATGACTGCAAACATAACACAATAAATATAGGAAAACAATATACTCTTTGTATTAATAGAAATAGGAGAGAGTTTACAACCATAAATAGTAGATGACTTTGTAGATGTCTCCCTAAGTTGAATTTTCCTTCCTTGTCACAAAGCACACCTCAAGATTTCCCCTAAAGCATGAAGATGATGACTCCTTTAGGTTTAAGGCAGTAGTGTAAGGGCACTATCAATCTCCAAAATCCAACCCTAATGTTATGGATGGTAGTAAATTTATAGGAGAAGTGTGGTAGTCTAGAATTTACCATTATGGGCTTGAGATCCACATATGATGGGAGGATATGTTAGAAAATTATATATTACAGAGAAATTTGACACATAGAATATTGCAGAAATATAAACACAGAAAACACATAAAAATAAGAGAGACACAAATATATGTGGTTCACCTAATTTTGGCTACGTCCATGGAGAAACAACCAGTCCTTCTTTTTATATTATCCAGCAAGATGAAGAGATACAACCTACAACAGATCTATTGTAATTTCCTCTTCGTTCTCACACAATCTCCTCTCTCTTTCTTGCTTAGAATACACATACTACATAGCCGCAATACAATTCCGTCATATATAGTGAGGGGTTTCCTTCTAGGGTCCAATGTGGTGATACCTCTGAATAAATAAGATATTCAGGCTCCACACCCAACAGGATGAGCTCAAGGGATAAAAGGTGAAGTCTCCAAGATAGGATCAGATAGGATTCAAGCTCTTTATCCATCTTAAATAGTTAAAACAACCTTGGAAGCTTCTAGAAGAGGAAGCTTCAATTTTTTTTTCTTGAATTTCTAGAATCAACACACCTACAAAAGGGAGAAATAGGTGTTGACCAGTGCACGTGGAAAAGCATGCAACTAGCATTGAACGTAGGTGACTAAGGAAGCAAGGTGTGTTGGCGCTAAAAACAATTTTTTTGAGATATTTGTCCCAGAAAAGCAGAATTTTTGGATAGGTCATGCTTAGGGCTTTGTGAAGGGATAGTGACAACATGTTCATGGATATTGATTGATCTGGTTTGTAGGCTTATTCACTAGATGTGACAAAATGGCCTATAATAAGAAGTAAAATGAATGAGGGTTGTATAGAGAGATATACAACAAAAGGTTGAAATGACTTGACAGTTATGTTATGGATATATACAGAACCCAAAAATCCCTCATGATTATGACAAACTACTCCACTTGACTTAACAATTTAATTAAATGACATCTCAGGTCGAGGAGTAATGGAAACTCTTATCGATATGTGAGAAGATCAGATTATGAACTAATTACAATGAGTCTTAACCTAATGACCGAAAAGATAGCTATTAAAATAAAATTACAAGACACGACATGACAAAACCCTCCTGGACCACAATTTCTTACAGTGGGTTGCAACTAGAAAAAAACTATATACACGACAAGTAACAGGGAATGAATCTAACTAAACTGATAATAGTATAAAAAGAACTCGACTCTAATTAAAATGGCACAACTACCCTAAAACCTAAATAATACTCTTTTCTTGGAAAGGGCTTCAATCAAAAATTGATGAACCAAAATAGGGCTTCAGGTGAGCTCCATTTACCCAATGAGGAAAAAGGACACCATCCAACTGTGCAAGTTTGACAACTCCAAAGTTCCTAATTTTTGCAACATAGAATGGACCAAGCTAATGCATTTGGATCATACAAGGATGCTTCAGGTACTTACTATCATAGTAACACACAATCCCCAATAGAAAATGACTTCTTCATAATGTGTCAGTCATGCCAAGCCTTTTGTCTTTCTTTCTCCACAAACTGGTGAAAGCCGGTAAGGAAGAATTGCTCATCCAATTTCCATAACTCTTGCAACCTTTCTGGGATGGATTCATCCACCGAAATCTTAGTAGCATAATAAATAAAGAGGTTAGGGACTATAAATTCTATTGGAACCACTACTTCTCAACCATAAACCAACTGAAAAGGGGTATATTTATGTAATCTCTTGGTTGTAGTACAATAAGCCCATATTGTTTCTAGAACTCATTCATTCCAATTGTCTTGATTCACAAAGGAGATCTTAGTAAGTCCTTTCTCCAAAATTTTGTTAAAAATTTTGACAGTGCCATTTTCTTGTGAATGATAAGGACTACTCTTATGGTGCTAGATCATAAAGTTTTGCAGTAGCCTTTAAATTGTCTTATTAATAAAGTGAGATCCTTGATCACTGGTAAGGCTTTGGGGACAACTAAATATGGTGATTATGTTTTCAAAAATAAACCTTGTCGTTGTATCAATGATGCAATATTTAACAGGAGTTGATTATGCCCGACATGTCAGATAATCTATCGCAATAATTATATATCTAGTGTGGGAATGATGAGCAAGCATGTTGATTGGTCCACTGAAATCGATATCCCATTTCTCAAATGCTTCTAGTGCTTTGAATAGATGTAGATACATCTCATCTCGTCGTGATGGTTGACTAACCCATTGGAAAACATCACATTGCTTTGCATATTCCTTGGCATCCTTGAATAAAGTTGGCCACCATAGACCATCTTGTAACACCTTTTGAGTAGTATCCTTTCCTCCAACATGACCTCCAACAACATTTGCATGACATTCCCATAAAATATTATCATGTTCATGATTCAATACACAACACCTCATAATGTGATCAAGTCACATTTTATATAATTGGTCCACAATCAATTGATAATCAATGACATGAACAACCGTATGCCATTTCTATGTGGATGTATACTCCTCTGGGCATCGACCTGTTGCGAGGAACAATGAAATATCTTCTAGATAGTCAAGAACTACTTCAATGCAAAATAAGTGGGCATCAGACAACTGGTCGTTAACTAAACGTCCTGATTCTCCATATTCAAGATGTCATATATTATCTGGACGTGCATTTGATGTGATGCTCTTGAGATGCGTGAAATCTAGAATACCAGAAATACAAAGAAGTATAGCCCAGAACAAAGAATGAAATAAGAAAAACTGCAAAGTATTTTATTATTCAAAAACAAATTCAATGTTCACTTGCCTCTTCAAGGGGGAAACCTCCAGCAGAGTAGAGCTCGATTACAATAAGACTCGATGATCTTTCCCTTACTAACTAGGACTATTTATATCTAAATTACATCCAACATCCTAACTACTAGTGGTCCCTTGCATAACACTGTTTAACCACTTTATTTATTAACTATGGCCCGTTTAGAACTAACTATGGTCCCTTTTCTCTAATGTGGTTCAACCACTTACAATTATTAATACAGGATTTATTAACTCTCTAACTAACTATGATTCTGACTCGACCCATTATGCTTATTACAAAAATAAAGGGATTAGGTTTGGACCCTAACATGCCCTCCCCCATCAAAAGCAGCCACGTCCTCAAGGATAAAGCTGTGATAATTGTTGAAGAATAGTGGTTGGTTCCCAGGTCACATCTTGTGGAGAGGTGCCTTTCCACTTGATGAGGACTTCCTTGATCGTGCAACCGCGGAGATGTCTTTCACGATTGTCGAGGGCATGTTCTGGTTGAAGCTAAAGTGAGCCTTCCTCATCCAATTTGGGTAGACTTGTTTGAACTCTGTAATTGTTCCCCGCCACTTTCTTGAGGCATGATACATGGAAGCTAGGATGGATTTTTGAAGTAGGTGGCAAGGCTAGTTTGTAGGCGACTGCTCTGATGTGCTGAAGTATCTGATAGGGTCCATAGAATTTTGGTGCTAGTTTTTGTCATCCATTTTCTTTGAGAAATGTTTTCTTATATGTTTGAAGTTGCAGGAATACCTTATCCCCTTCTTGAAATGCGCACTCAGAATGATGTTGGTCTACAAGTTGCTTCATTCAATTATGAGCTTGATGTATATTATCTTTGAGATGAGCTAGCATGGTGGCATGGTTCCTTAAGAGTTGATCAACTACCTATACTTTAGAACATTCAGGGATATAGGAAATAGGTAAAGGTGGGAGTTGGCCACAGGCTGCCTTGTATGGAGTCACCTTACTGGATTCATGATAGTTAGTATTATACCACCATTTAGCTAAAGGTAGCCATTGTACCCATTGATGTTGTTTTTCTGAAGTGAAGCAGCTTAGATATGTTTCCAAACTTTTGTTGACTGCTTCTGTTTGACCATCAGTTTGGGGATGATAAGTGGTACTTAGTTGGAGTTGTGTGCCTTGTAGCTTGAAAAGTTCTTGCCAAAATTTTCTGGTGAAAGTGGGGTCACGATCAGACACAATGGAAGTTGGCATGCCATGCAATTTGAAGATCTGGTACAAGAAAACTTGAGCCACCAAAGTGGGGGTAAATGGGTGTGGTAGAGCGTAAAAATGAGCATATTTAGAAAGTCCATCCACAACCACCATGATGACAGATTTGTTTCCCTACTTTCAGAGACCATTGATGAAATCCATGGAAACATTTGTCCAGACAGAGGCAGGGAGAGGCAATGGTTGTAAAGTTCCCGGTAACTTGATTGTTTCCCCTTTATTGCATTGACACACATCACATTCAGCTACAAAAGTAAGAATGTCATTTTTCATGCTCGTCCAAAAGAAAGAAATATGTGCACGAGCATAAGTATTCTGAAATCCTAAATTCCCTACAATTGGAGATGAGTGAAACTTGTCAAAAATGCGGGCTTTGAGGGTGGATTCCAGTGATATAACTACGTGATCCTTGTAGCAAAGAATATCATCCTTCCAAGAGTATTCAATTGATGAATTAGGATATTCTCTCAAGTTATTAATAAGTTGGGAGAGAGAGGGGTGGGAGAACCATTCCTTATGGGCCTATTCAATCCAATTTGGAATGGGCATAGAGATTGATAGCAGGGTGCTCTCACCCTCGAATTGGCATGATAACGCATCATCTACTACATTGTCACGCCCTTTCTTGTAAATTATCTCATAATCATATCCCAGCATTTTGGCAAGCCATTTATTTTGCTGTGTTGATGATAGACGTTGCTCCAAAAAATATTTTAGGCTTTGATGGTCCGTGCAGATTTGGAAATGTCGCCCCAATAGGTATGGTCACCAGGTGTCTACTGCATGTAAGATGGACATCATTTATTTCTTATATGTATATTGACCCAGATGTTTTCTATGGATTTGTTGGCTAGTGAAAGTCAATGGTCTACCTTCTTGCATTAATACAGAGCCAATACTAGTACCCGAAGCATCACAATCAATCACAAAAGATTTGGTGAAGTATAGTAGGGCCAATACAAGAGTGGAGCACATGGCCTATTTGAGAGCCAAGAAGGCTTGCTGAGCTGCATCAGTCCAGAGAAATGATCTTTTCTTGAGAATATTAGTGAGGAGTCTAGAAATGCGACGATAATTGTGGAAAAATTTGTGATAGTAGCCAGTGAGACCCAAGAATCCCCTCAAACTCTTCAAGGTTTTTGGTTGGGGCTATTCTTGCATTGCCTGTATCTTTTTCGGATCAACCCTCACTCCTTCACAACCCATAATGTGTCCCAAAACGTGAATTCTTCCACGCCAAAAGATCACTTGGATAATTTTACAAATAATTTATGATCCCAGAGCAGTTGCAATATCAAGTCTACACGCTGAAGATGTTTGTCCCAGGTTAGGCAGTAAATGAGAATGTCATCAAAGAATACCAAGACAAATTTTCAAAGTTATGGTTTCAGCAGGTGGTTCATGACGTTTTGAAAAGTAGATGGAGAATTACAGAGACCAAATGGCATGACTAGGAATTCATAATGGCCTTCATGAGTTTGGAAGGTAGTCTTGGGAATGTCTACTTCCTCCATGCATATTTGGTGATAGCCGAATTGAAGATATATCTTGGTAAAGATTTGAGCACCATGTAGGTCATCAAGAACATCAATAACAACCAGAATAGGAAATATGTCCTTGATAGTGAGCTTGTTGAGGGCCCGAAAGTCCGAACTCATGTGTCATTCTCCATCTTTCTTTAGAACCATGACCACTAGATATGAATAAGGATTGATGTTGGGATAAATATCACTGGCTTCGAGGAGTTCCTTGATGATTTTTTCAATTTAATTTTTCTAGAAAAAGGATATCGATATGGGCGCACATTCGGTTGGGTCCCAGGGACCAAGGGGATGTTATGATCATGTTCACCCCTAGAGGGTGGAATCTCTTTATGTTTTTCAAATACCCTCTCGTGGCAATCTAATACATGTTTCGTCTTAGGATGAATATGAGGAATGGTGGATTAAATGGCTTGGATGGCATTAAATTGGGTGACGAATCCATGATGGCCCTTTTTCAAAATATTCTCCATTCAATTTGAGCTGATGATAATAGGAGCACCAGCCTGGAGTCCTCGTAATGTTTGAATGTGGTCATTTTGCTTAAAGCTCATATATAACTCTTGGAAATCCATTGTTATAGGGCCCAGTGTGTGAAGCCATTCAGCACCCAAGACAATGTCGCAGCCACCCATTTTAGTAGCAAACATGTGGGTCTTTAGGTGGTAGTCTCCCATCTGAAGCTTAATATTTTCACATCGGCCTTCACATTTCATGAGCTCCCCATCAGCGATAAGGACTTCGAAATTAGATATTGCCTATACAAAGCAATGAACAACTTCTCTAACTCTCTTATGGATAAAGTTATGAGTGTTGACTCTATCAATCAATACCACTACTGGTCGATGTTTAATAATCCTCGGATTTTGAGAGTTTGAGGTGAAGAAATGCCAGCCAAAGCATGTAGTGAGATAACCGACTCATATGGCATAGCTGTGAGATCATTGTCAGTTTGGATTTACTCAAATTTGTCCTCGGTCCCCTCAAGGGATGTAGCTTCCTCATGTGAGTTGTTATCAGTAGCATCAATTTGAAAGAATTTTGGTTCCTTGCATTTATGTCCTGAGGAGTAGTTGTCATCATAGTAGTAGCACAATCCTTGTTTTCTTCTTTCGGCTATTTCTTCTAGTGACACCTTTTGAACCTTAAGTGTTTGGGTGTGGGCCTGAGCCTTGGTGGGATGCACCTTGGCAATGAAATATGGACGATTAGACTGGGCAGTTAAGGCAATTCCCACCTCTAAGGCCTTTTTGCAAGAGTCCAACCAAGTAGTTGGGTGGTGCATCTGAATATGGGCTTGGATGGATTCTTTTAGGCCACTGATGAAACACTCCAAGTAGAAGTCATCTCCTAGACCGTCAGTTCTGATGGCCAGTTGCTCAAAGGTTGCAATGTAGTCCTTTATTGTTCCTGTTTGTTGGAGCTTAATGAGATGGCCCAAGAAATTAGATTCACATTCAAAGCGATCACATATGGATTTTGAGAACATGTGCCAACTGACTTTCCCTGGATAACATTTATGATTCCACTACCACCATTTCCATCTCTCTTGGTCCAAGTAAAGGGCTCCCACATGTAGCTTAGTCTGATATTCATAGATATCATTAAGGGAGAAATATTGTTCCATTTGTGCTACCCATACTGCAGGGTTAGAGCCATCAAATTTGTACATGTCCAACTTGGGTGTCCTGTGGTTGGAATGGTGTTGATTTCCATGGAAGTGAATGTGATGGCTATATTCTCCTTTTATGAGTGCATTAACACTAGGCTCCTCCTACTGAGACTTTTGAATAAGTTCTTTTAGTCGTGAGAGTTGTGCGTTAATATTTTCCATATTGCCCTGGAACACTTCGAACCTTTTTTCAAGGTCGTCGATCCGCTCATTAACCATAACTTGAAATTTGGTACCAATCATACACCAATTGATCCAGGTTGACTCAGCTTCTGGATTTAACAAAGATCTTTTACTTCCATGATGTTGTTAGAACTACATTTGAAAGAGCATAAAGAAGAACAAGGAGCATGACAAGAATCAAGAACATAAAACACAAGACGTTGATAACGGAGTTCGGCCAAGAGGGACTACGTCTCCGGCCCTCGGTGTCAAGATGGTGTAGGCTGCTGCATTAAGTGTTGGAAAGAGTGATGATGTACATGAATGTGTTTTCTCTATCATGCAAGGAATATGCCCTAACGCAGGAGTTTCTCCATGAGATGTTTCGTTGTAGGAACTCTCATTCACAAAAGGACTCCTATCAACATGACATAATTTCACATATGATAATAATGAGCATCCCGCCAACATGGCATCAAAGGGATCTCAATTCAAACATACATGTTGACACATGAGTATCCTGTCAACATGGCAAAAAAGGGATATCAATCAAAACATGACAATAAGTACATCTCACATCAAGAACAAAACAAGATCTCACATGAAACATCAAACAGGGATCTATACAACACAATGCATCTCAAACAAAGAGACAAAGAAGTACATGATCACACTGCATATACCTCACATCAAGGATTTATCTGAAGAAGAGGATGATAAACTGTTGGATCTGGTTGCACCATCAATCTCATGGCATCGAATCTCATGGAAATGAGTGCTCACACTTCGAATGTTGACACCTGCACTCCACTTTGAAAAGTGGCTGAAAAATGGAATGATCAAATGGAAAATTTTATTACACCATCAGATTCATGTTATCAAATAGTGTAAAATCGACTGTCAAATTTCTGAATTATGACAAAGCGAAAATCTGGGGCTACAGGAATATTTTAGATTCCCCCTAGATTCCTCAAAGATTCCCTCCTCCAGGTCATCTGAAGATTTATTGCTCAAATCAGAAAATTGATCCCACCATTTAGTTCCTTGTGAAATTCTAAGAAGAATGAGTATAAAGTTGGCTGCATTCTAAATCTGGGAAAATTCAGCCTCCAAGGAATCTGGAAGATTCCCTCAGGGTTCTTGAAGATTCTCCTCCACTAGGAATCTACAAATCTGCTGCTCAAAAGGAGAATCTGACCTCGCCACTATGTTCCCTGTGAAAATCTGAGAAAAATGACTGTAAACTTGATTACATTCTGACAAAAAGAATTTTTACCTCCCAAGGAATCTTTAAGATTCCTCAAAGAATCTGCATGAGAATATTCCCTGGAATATTTTGGGAATCTGCCCTGTTTTCCATGCCCAAGGCAGACCCCTCTACACTACCATGCCTCTATTCTGTCGCTTTCCCATTCGGTGCTCCGTTCACCCCCCCTTGCAAATGAAAACGAAGGTTTAAATGCGTTTTGTGGGCAGATATTTCAAGGAAACCTGTTGGCGTAACAATGGTGTACTATGTTGGGTAGGCGGAGGTCACAATGTTGAACCCCCTTCCCTACCATTGCATAATTTTGGCATTTGAATTACAAAATTGGCGCGTTGTGTAATTTTTAGGTTGTGGTTGGCAGACAATGTTAAATATGGTGCATTGTTTTGTTGCATTGATGTGGGTGCCCAAGCAGTGGGCCGACCGTTCCGACTGGGCGGGTTCAAACCCTGTCACCCACGATTTTAATTGAGACAAGTGGTTGGGGCGTGGTTCGGGTCCACCGGAGGTCGCCCGCCCACCCCATATAATGTTAATGTAATGTTCATTATAGTTATGTGGCTGGGCCAGCGGGGGTCACAACCTGTCGGCTCGGTTTTGGTATATGGTGGTTGGAGGTCCGACGGGGTCATGGCTGCCAGCCTATTTTAAAAAAATTGTTAAATATTATGGTTTGGGATGGTGGCGGGGGTCATGGCACGCCACCTTATTATTTTTCTTATTTTTTATACAATTAATAGCCATTTTTTTTAATTTGTCTAATATAAGGAATACTAGACAAATTAAAGAGGCAACAATTTCGCCTGCTCTTGGGAGCTAGGTTTCCTCTTCGGTTGACAGTGAATTTGTAGGACCATTAAACCTAGCCCACAACCCAACTTTGACCAAAACTTTTATTGGCTCTTTCTCCCTCATACAAGCTCCGATTTGAGTGTTGTTCACACCATTGGAATCAGGGCGACGAGGTGCTAGTTTGGGAGAAATCTGACCACCTTGAATTTTGACCCTTTCTGAGTCCTCTAGGACTTCTCCCTGTGTCTAGAGCCACCTAGATCACCAACCCTGGTCAATTACTTAAGAATAGTCTTCTTGGAAAGAGAGTGAGCTCAAGAGTCTAATGGTGGCGGTCACTCGAAGTCACGTCGGAAAAAAAAAAAAAAATGGGACTGCCAAAAAATTAGGGCTTACAAGTGAATGGTACCACTGCAACCAGTTCGTTGTCCTGAAGCTTATGGGCTAAGTCTCTTGCAATCATTACAGGATGGTCTCAAAATCTTTTCTTTTTCTTACTTCGAAAGGAGTTTTACTCCCCGTTGATCAATAATGGAGTGGTTAAATTCCAAAAATCTTGCTACTGCCCAATGTCTTAGACTATAGTAACAGAAACCCTAAGGTCTTGGACCTGTTGAATGTGTTGTGACAAGCTGATCTGGACTACGTCTTCCAAAACCCTCACTGCAAAAACAATCTAATATGAACTTTGAAAACCCCAACTACTGAATATGAGTTGTACAGTGACGGCAAGACCCCAACTACTGGATTAGATCTGGAAGATAAGGTAGAGGGTGATATTCAGATAGCCGAGGGAACTATGGTCACAAAGCAGTGTCTGGTGTTATAGGCCACAATATACGCAAGGGTCCAACAATAGTACTTGACCTAATATTTCAGGGCTCTAACTAAGGAGGATCAACTGTACCCTTAGTTGCACTACCTGACTATCCTACTATACATGCGACTAATCTCCCCGAGTGTTGTTCTAAATGTACTTTAGTAGCAAGACGGTCAATGTCTTATCTAAGGTTAGGTTTCAAGAAAGCCTAGGGAGCTTCTGATATCCTCGAGGGTACGTGGAAGTGCAGTCTATGTGCGATTATGTCTAATGTGATACTACTCGAAGGGGTACCCACAGGGGTTACAAAGGAGTCTAACAAATGTTACCACCTCTTGTAGTTCCTAGTGTGTGTATGTCTTCCCAAATCCACAGGTTTATGCGCTCAATTATAGATCCCGTGGTTTAAAGACGTTGGAACATGTCTCTAGCCTAAAAACAAATCAGTAAAAATTAGAGGTACAACTAGCCATGGAAAGTGATTTGATACCACTTGTTATTCTCTTGACCTACTATTACAGATAGATTTGGGCACATCACTCCCATCATTCAAATTAGTACCATTAGGACTCATCAAACCCTAATTGAGTTGCTACATGCCCTAGACAAGTCACCACTTTGAATGCCTCCTTCCCTATGAGTTTCTTGGCCTGAATCCCTCCAGAATTGCCTCCTTGAGGGCTAGCGCAACCTTGGTCAGGGGTAAGTGCACTTCAATGCAGGTAGGCCCATGTCAGGGTGCTTTCCAGAGAACTTAGGCCCACTTTGACCTGCGCTGGGCGAGTTTGAGTGAAATCATCATAGGTTTCTGGGAATATTCTTATCTTCTAGATCCATCTAGAAGATTCCCACACTTATCATCTCTTATGAGCTCGAAATTGGATAGGGAATGAGTTAAGTAACCTCCTATCCTCTCATCCCTTCCTCCATGGAAACTAAATCTAAGTTTGGACAGCCATTCAATACCCTCATTTATGACCAAACCTCCTCCATTTGCCTATAAATTGAGCACTCATCTAAGTGATCAGGGGCTGGACTTTGAGAATTTGTAAGGAGATACTGTTGGTGTGAGGATTGAGATTATAAGCAAGTATTGTTATGCTACCGAATTGTTGTGCTATTGATGTGATGTTGGTTGGAACCCAATCTGGAAGAGTGATAATGGATCAGACTTCATCGTTGTAATTCTTCCTTCTACTTAATAAAGTTGTTTACACCTTTTTCCATATGCTTATCTTGATATATGATGTTTATATGTGTGAATGTATCTGATTCCATTTACTTATATTCGATAGATCTCTTGCTTTGATTGGTTCTCTATCTTTTGTTTATGCTTGCAGGTACTTTTTGAGTGAGTTAAGTTCGAGAAGGAGCGATGGGAATCATACAAAGGATACAAAAGGAAAGCGAAAGAACAAGTAGGTCCTTTTATTCCCTTGTCTTATTTATCGTCTATAGAAAAAGGATAAGTGCTTTAGATATGTTGTTCTAGGTATAGCTACCTACCTAGGGAATTAGTATTTATCGGTAGATGCAAAATTCCTCATAACAAATTGGCAACTCCGTTGGGGAACGATCATCATTCCAGATAGTTTACCTTCATCCTAGTACAATCTAGTAGAACTTACTTGCTTCCATTGATCTTGTTTCATCCTTTTGAAGTGTTTTTTGGTGAAAATTGTGCTTGTAAGCCCCTAGGATGGCCTCTCTGGCACCAGCACAGGTTTGGTCTAGAGACAGAACACTATAGAGCACCCTTGGCTTGAGGACAATGCTTTGAAGCACACTGTCTCCCATTCAAGGTTGCGCTGATCCTCCTTAGGACAAAAATCCCTCCTTTGAGTTGATTTTTTTCCAAATTTCCTTCTGTTTCTGCTCGCTGAAAGGTTAATGATGCTTGTGTCTCTGAAATCAATTTGTGTTTCCTTTTCCAACCCTACTTGGTCTTTGATTGTTTAGTGTTTCTTAAATGATTTCTTTATCACTATCAATTCATTATCAAAGTTAGTTTATAGTCGATTAATCTTTGTTTAAAAGAAAGTGTTGTAAAAGTCTTCATTTCTTTCGAAACGGAACTGTCGTAAAGTCTTTGTTCTTGCAAAAATATTGATTAATTTTATGTGCATTAGTTTCCTTTTGTTCATCACAACATTAATGGAATTGAAAAGAAAAAATTGCATTGTGCATTAAAAAACTTTTTGTGTGCTCATAGGAATAGTTTAGGGAAATTGCATTAGATGTGTTCTTTGTTCTTTGATTACAAGAATCTGATTGCTCTATCCCTACTGGCTAAGGCTTTCATTGTCAAAATTGAATGAAAAGCATGCTTATCATATTAGTTGCATTCTAGGAATTGAAATACATCACGTGGTGAACCTTGAAAGGCAAATTCTTAATCAAGATTAACTTAAAATTAACATCAATTAACCTAATGGAGAATTGTCACCTAACGCAAAACATTTAGAGGTTATAGGCTAGAGACATGTTCTGGCTTCGTAAAACATAGCAGCTATCACTAACTTGTCTACGATACATTCCAAGTGTGATACCTCATTCCACATACGTGAGTATATCTTAGCTCGTCCACATACCTTTGGGTATATAGGGCAGTGTTACAGTACATAAAGTATATGGGAATGCTCTCACTGTGTGGTTTTGCATTAGACAGTGCTAATACGGATTGGGCCTCCATGTACTTTTGGGTATATATGGGAGGACAACACTAGGTTGTTATCCATCCTTAGGTAACCGAGTCGGTCGCCTTGTACACTGTGATACATTGAACACAGCATTCGGGGAGATTTCCTGCCGATACTTCTTGGTTCACTAGGAGTTATTCTGCAATTCACAGTTGCTTGGTAAACCTTTTTTGCCTAGCTTACCCCTTTTTGTAATAAAATCAATCAGAAATCATGGAGGAAAATCAACCCTTAGCCCGTCGTTCACAGAGAGCAGTGAGTAAACCGCCTTTACTGCCCGAAGCTACACTTATCCGGTCGAAGCGGTCTCGTTTGACTGGATCCATTACTTCACAAGCTTTTGGTTCTTCATCTGAATTACCATAAACACATATAAGTACTATCACCCCAATTACTCCTATGGTTACTGGTACATCTGTTACTAAAGTGGAATCTCCACAATTATGTTATGAAACCAGCTCAAGAAAAGATAGAAAAGATAGATCAACGCCTTAGAATTCAGCCTCTTCGAGGGGGCAACCTCCTTTACATTACATAAATGAACAATTCTTCGATGATTCAAATGACAAAACCTCCTTTCTATATATAGGAGTCTAAGGAGTCACAATATAATCCAGCCGACCTAACAATAATAATATAAAGCCACAAAAATAACAATAGAGGGATTCCATGGGGCACAAAAATAACAACATGGGGGTAATAGAGGCACAACAATATAAATAAGGGGTATAACTACAATAGTAATGGGGTAATCACTAGTATTATAGGGACCCAACATGCCCCTCTCCTTCAAAAAAGTGTTGTCCTCAACGCTTGAGTAGTTCTGGATACTTCTGCATAAAATTCTCATCCTCCCATGTGGAATCTTCAGCGGATAAGTTCTTCCACTTGATAAGATACTCTGAAATTGATCGATTTCGTAACTGTCGAGTTCTTGTTTCTGTGACTGCTTCCGGTTCCAATATAATTTTTCCTTCCTCGTCAAGTTCTGGCAATATTGTTTGAACTGGGAGCTTGTTGCCTATAACCTTCTTTAAACATGAAACATGGAAAACTGGGTGCAATCGAGAAGCTGCAGGAAGCTCCAATTTGTATGCCATAGTATCAATCTTTTGCAACACCTTGTACGGACCATGATACTTTGGTGATCATTTATTATCCTTCTTAGCTTGCTTTAGGGACATTTTCTTGTATGGTTGTAGCCGTAGGAATACCCAATCACCTACATCAAAACTTCTTTCACTGCGATGTTGATCTGCCTATTGTTTCATTCTATTTTGTGCCAACACGAGGTTATCCTTTAAGAGTTGAAGGACTTGTTGTTGATGTTCGATGTGATGTTCCACTGCCTGAACCTTAGAATTTTCTCTTAAATATGATGTGATGGATGGTGGTTGATATCCATAAAGTGCCATAAATGGGGTCAATTTTGTTGCTGTATGGAAGGAAGTGTTATACCACCATTCAGCCAGAGGCAACCATTTGACCCATTGTGTCTGTTTATCAGATACAAAGCAACGAAGATATCCTTCCAAACATTGTTTACTATCTCAGTTTGCCCATCAGATTGAGGATGATAAGATGAGCTATGAGCTAACTGAGTACCAAGACAAGAAAATAATTCTGTCCAAAAATTTCCAGTGAAAATGGGATCTCTGTCACTTACAATAATCTTTGGGTTTCCATGTAGCTTTTGAATTGTTTCCATAAATGCAGTAGAAACTGTACTGGCTTTAAATGGATGTGATAATGCACAAAAGTGTGCATACTTGGTAAGTCTGTCAACTACCACCATGATGACACTCTTTCCCTCAGACTTGGGTAAACCTGTGATAAAATCCATTGGAACCTCCTCCCAACTTTGGCTTGGAATGGATAAAGGTTGTAATAGACCCGACATCTTAATTGTTTCAACTTTATTTTGTTGGCAAACCAAACATTCCGCCACAAACTTTTGAATATCTGATTAAGGCCATCCCAAAAAAATTCCTTCTTAACCCTGTGGTAAGTTTTTAAAAATCCTGAGTGCCCTCCTAAGGGAGAAGTGTGCAATTCCATAAGAATCTTTTGTTTTAGCTGGGAATTCTTACAGAGGTATAAGCGATCTTTGTACCATAACGAATCATTTTTCCAGCTAAATGTATCAGACATACTGGAATCTTGTTGTAGCTTTCGAATAAGTGCCCACACTTCTTCATCATTCTTCCATTCCTCCCTTGCTTCGTTTATCCAATCTGGTTGGATAATAGAAATGGCGCACAACAATGCTTCCACATCCTCATCCTTTCTTGAGAGTGCATCTGCCACCACATTTTTCTTCCCTTTTTTGTAGATGATTTCAAAGTCATAACCCAACATCTTTGTGACCCACTTTTGTTGCTCTTCAGAGGATAATCTTTGTTCTAAAAAGTATTTAAGGCTATCATGATCCGTTTTTACCTTGAAGTTCTTCCCATTAGGTAGGGTCGCCATTTCTTAAGTGCATGGAGTATTGCCAACATTTCCTTCTCATAAATAGCTTTGCTTAAAAACTTTCCCTTGATTGGACGACTTTCAAAAGCAATGGGTCTTTCATCTTGCATTAGAACAGCACCAATTCCATTTCCTGAAGCATCACATTCCACAATAAAGGTTTTTGTGAAGTCTGGTGTAGCTAAGACCGGTGCTTGGCACATTGCCTCTTTAAGATGTTCAAAGGCCTTTGTTGCTTCCGGAGTCCATGAAAATGCATCTTTCTTCAATAATGTTGTTAGAGGTGCTGCTATTCTCCCATAATTCTTAACAAACTTGCGATAATACCCTGTCAACCCAAGAAATCCTCGCAGATGCTTTATGGATGTGGGGATTTTCCATTCCTTAATGGCTTTAATTTTGCTAGGGTCTACCTTAACTCCTTCATGAGATACAATATGACCCAAATATTCCACCTCCTGGACTCCAAAGAAACATTTGGATCTTTTTGCATATAATTGTTTCTCCTCCAATAGTTGTAGCACCTTGTCAACATGTTCAACATGATCCTTCCAAGACTTGCTGTAGATTAGTATATCATCAAAAAATACTAACACAAATTTTCTAAGGAATGGTTTGAAAATTGAATTCATCAAACCTTGAAATGTTGAAGGTGCATTGGTAAGGCCAAAAGGCATGACCAAAAATTCATAATGACCCTCATGAGTTCTAAATGCCGTTTTTGGAATGTCTTCAATCTTCATTCTGATTTGATGATATCCCGAACGAAGATCCAACTTGGTGAAGTAAATTGATCCATGCAATTCATCCAGTAATTCATCAATGACAGGAATGGGGAACTTATCTTTAATAGTGAGCTTGTTGAGCTCCCTATAATCCGGACACATGCGCCATGATCCATCCTTCTTGTGCACCAATACTACTGGAGCAGAGAAAGAACTTTGACTTGGTTGAATTATACCAGCCTCTAGCATTTCTGCAACCATACGTTCAATTTCACTTTTTTGGACATAGGGATATCTGTACGGCCTGATGTTTGGAGGAACACTTCCTGGAATCAGATGAATAGCATGATCATGATCACGCATAGGTGGGAGACCTTTGGGAGTCTCAAATACCTTGGAATGATTGTCCAAGACTTTTTGGAGATCTGGAGAAATAGATGATTCCAATGTGGAAACATCTAGCGAACATAATTGTGCAATTACACCTCTTTGCTCCTTTTTTAGAAGCTTTGTCATACCATTAGAGCTGATTATCTTTCTTGGTTTCCCTGCAATACCCCTTAATTCAACTTCCTTTCCTTCCGTAGAAAATTTGATGAAAAGTTCTTGAAAATTAAAAGCTATTGTACCCAAGGATTGTAGCCATTGGACTCCTAGTACAACATCAGCACCTCCCATTGGAATGGAAAGCATTGGGCTAGTCAATACATATTCTCCCATGGATAGCTTGATATTATGGCACCTTCCAGAGCAATTTATTGTTCCTCCATTTGCAATCATCACTTGACACTCTGGTGTTGGATATAGGAAGCAATTCAATTCTTTTGCTACCCTACAATGAATAAAATTGTGGGTGCTTCCTGAATCAATCAACACTATTACCTTTTTCTTCTTGATTTTTCCTTCTATCTTGATGGTTTGAGGAGTGGTAATTCCCACCAATGCATTACAAGATATGGTCGGATTTATTTGTTCTTCATCTAGGCTTTGTTCCTAGAGTATATCTTCTTCTTTTGAACTTTCTTGCTCCTTTTCTTCTTCCTCTTCACAATCTATGTAGAATAATTTCTTCTCAGCACACTTATGACCTTTAGTGTATTTGCTATCACAACTGTAACAAAGCCCTTTTGCTCTTTTTTCTTCCAATTGTTGTGGTGTCAACCTTATAGGTTGTGGATGACTAGGGGCAACAATACTTCCATCTTTATAGTTGTGAGTGGTATGCTTCCTGGTTTCCATAATTTTGCTTTCCATTTTTCTTGCTAACCTGAATGCCTTCTCTAATGAATCAGGTTCCCAAAGGTGAACATCATGTTGGATATTATCCTTTAAAGACCCTATGAACACATCAATCCTATGCTCCTCTGGAATATCTTTTACCCTTATGTTCAATTTTTGTAACTCCTCAATGTGCTCCATTAATGAACCCTTTTGTTTGAGACTTATCAATTCGCTAAAAAAAGTGTTGCTTTTTGTATCTTCATAATGTGCTATCAATTCTTCCGTAAAAATTGCCCAAGTGATAAATTGTTTACGAGAGCAAAGCCATTGATACCATACAAACTGATTTGGTTCCAAATATACAGTTGCCATACGTACCTTTTGTGTGTTTTTCACATTATTGAGATCAAAGAACTGCTCCATCTGTAATATCCATGTGGCGGGATCCTTGCCATCAAACTTCCTCATATCGATTTTTGGAATATGGTGAGTCTTCAATCCAACATTAGCGTTTATGGAATCATGATTAACATTTCTTTTGTTCTCATTATGATTTTCCTTTAGTACCCTTTCACCCTTAGGGACCATTTCTTGTAGCAACTTATTCATATTTATCTTCAATTCTTCCATGTCTGTCTTCAAATCTATCTTCAAATCATCCATCTTAGCTTCCACGTCAATCATCTTAGCTTCTACGCCTTTCTTTAAACAATCCATCTTAGCTTCTACACCTTTCTTTAAACCATCCATCTTAGCTTCTACATCTTTCTTTAAACCATCCATCTTAGATTCTGTTCCTTTTTGTGCAAAGGATAGTTGTTGCACTTGGTCTTGTAATTTTGATATATCATGTTGCATTTCTTCCTCTTCTTCATGAGTCATGCTAGATATTTTAGGTTCCTTACTAGGTGTTTGCATTTTCTTTCCTCGGGGCATCAGTTACCGATAATAATGCTCTACTATGCCCTTTGAATTCCTTCAAAATAAATTTTCAAACCAAGCTTAAGCAAAAATTTAAGAAAATCTACACACCTTTTTTCACTTTGTAGGAGCTCAATATTGCCTCTGATGTATCTCTGTACTTTCCAATCATCTACTTCTGAATTTGTGAGCTGTAGTAGCCCTCTGTGTCCTCTTTCCAATGCCACAAGTCTGACCCAAATTGGATTCTCCAAGGAAGAGTTATGTGAAATCTCCCACAGTGACTTGCTTATAGACTAGTTCAGTAGAGCGAACTTGTACGACGTGCCATGAGTCACTGTTTCAACCTTTGGATCTGAAACATGCATACAAGAAACTACAGTCCGTCCTCTTTCTGTACCTTCTTAAGAAATTTCAATCCGATCCCCAGAGAGAAAGTTATGACGATTTTCCCTAGGTCACCTGTTTTGAATGTAATTTAGGAGTCTGCAAAAAGACCAACTTCCTCAAATCATATCTCCGCAAATATCGCACAAAAATCTCTGAAATTCGCACCCAATGTTCAGCACGATTTCTTCTCAAATGGGTTTTTTTTACGACTTCTGAAACATCACAGAAGTTATAGCGAAAATGCCACGATGACCTGTTTGGAGCAGCGAAACCCTAGAATCCAAAGCTCTGATACCAAATGTTATGAAACCAGCTCAAGAAAAGATAGAAAAGATAGATCAACGCCTTAGAATTCAGCCTCTTCGAGGGGGAAACCTCCTTTACATTACATAAATGAACAATTCTTCGATGATTCAAATGACAAAACCGCCTTTCTATACATAGGAGTCTAAGGAGTCACAATATAATCCAGCCGACCTAACAATAATAATATAAAGCCACAAAAATAACAATAGAGGGATTCCATGGGGCACATAAATAACAACATGGGGGTAACAGAGGCACAACAATATAAATAAGGGGTATAACTACAATAGTAATGGGGTAATCACTAGTATTATAGGGACCCAACAAATTACCTGAAAAAACTAGAACTGAATCTAGTGAAACGGTAACCCAAGTTGTTCAACAACAAGTTGATTCTCAATCCGAAGTTGTTCAACAATAAATTACTTCTAAACCTGAATCTGTTCAATCAGAAGTTACTTTTGAACCAAAAGTTTTTCACGAAGCCCAACTTGAACTTGTTCTTTTACCAAAACATTTGGATCTTGAGGTTGAACAATCAGAAGTTGTTACATTACCAGAATAATATTGACCAGTACATCCTCAAACATTTGTAACTTTCGATACTTCCTCTTTATCTCAGCAACAAATACCAGAAATCTATAATGGACCAGACAGTGAAATTCTTCCACCTGGTTTGATTTTGATAGAAGAGGAACCCAACGTAGAATCACCTAGAACTCCATTCCATTTTGGAATTGGACTTTATCTGTATCCTCATACTCCTCATTTTATTTCTCCTTTTGATCCTGATTACTTTCAGGCACCCATTGATTCGTTAGGAAACATATTTGGACATTTGACTATGGCAAAGTCAACATCCTAGATTGTATCATTTGCTACGACTACAACATAATCTTCTGTTGCAACCCCTTCGATTACTATGACACGTGAGTCACACTTGTATGGTGTTCCATCTGTCTATCAGGTTACCATTCTTTATCGGGAACCCACTGAATTGTTTCTTCTAGCCCTTGGTCTTCACCAATGTCCTCTACTGGAATTTTATCTGGTTCTTCATTAACAAATACTAAACAGTTGGACCCATCAAGTTCATATCAAGCTGGTTCATCTGGTTACCGTCCTATGTATCCGCTTTACACTGGACTACTCCCATACAGAGAACAATATGCACATTCTCCTTATCCTCATTTTCTGAGGGGAAACCATATGTCGGTATGCCGTTGTGTCTAGGTCAACCTGGAATGATTGTCTGTCAGTGGCAACCAACCATGCCCATTAAACCTAGGCTTGTGTGTCCATCACAACCTATGCAATTTGTCTCATCCATACCTACAACACCTATTGTTACAGCTTTACCACAGTCACAAGCTCAAATTGTTGTATCTCAACCTGTGCAAGTTGGTCCTTCAACCTTAGACCCCCAAGTTTCAGGTATACAGATCCAACCTTCTCAGGCAGTTTTACAACAACCACTTGTGTTTGGAGTCCAACAACTTTAGGCTAGTTTACCTTTTACTGGAATGACTCAGACTTACACTGGTTTAGTGTATTCACAACCTGGTCAACCTTACATCGGTGGGCAAAAACCGTTAAATCAACAACCATTGTATCAACAAAAACAACAGTTACTTCAACAGCTTTGGTAGCCCCAATATCAACAACAACAATTCCAATAATACCAACCTCAAAATGGACTTGGACAACAAGCTTATGTCGGGTTTGGTCATCAACAAGTTTATCCAAGTCCTAGTCAGCAAGCCTATGTTGGGTTTGGACAACAGAAAATGTATCATGGTGCTCAACAACAACATTATGCATGATTTTCTCAACAAACTTATCCTTATCAAGGTTACCAGCAGCAGATGCCTTATGCTGGTATGCAAAGGCCTATTACCTAGGAAATCCCATCTTACCCTAGATATGCTCAACTCGACCTCAATAGACAGTTTCCTTTCGTTGCGACACTTGGATTACCAGATCTAAACTAGCTCACCAATGACCCAATTCATTATGCACCTTGGTGGCCAGTGATTCCTCATAAGTTACCTTCCAATATTCTGAAATTCAATGGAAACCTTGGAGAAGACTCGTCCAACCATGTCATGACTTTTCATTTATGGTGTTCATCAAACTCCTTGAATGATGATTCTGTTAGATTATGTCTTTTCCAGAGAACACTTACTGGTCCAGCTGCGAAGTGGTACATTGAGTTACCACGAGTTTCTTTTGATAACTTCACTTCCTTAGCTACCATGTCTTTAACCCACCTCCAGTTACCCATACGATATGAGACTGGAATGAACTATTAACCAACTTTAAACAGACTACTGCTACTCATATCTCTGATCATATTCATGAGTGGTGTCGTCGTCGTTGAATGATTAAAACATATGCTCCTGAACAGCTTCTACCTGAGTGGTTTATAAAATCCTTTCTGTCATCTATCACTGAGGATGTGGCAAAAGGTGGAGTTGTCACTGAAGAGCAAGTAATTTCTCGTGCCCAATATTTGGACTTGATTTATACACAGTCTAGCACGCTCTATGACAAGATCCTGAATAAAACCTGACCAGATTTCACTGTTCCTCCTCCACCATCGAGTAAGGACTCTCATGCTGGTGACAATGTGATTGGTTCTTCAAGCACACAAATGGTAGGTAGACCATCTGGTCAAACACTTGCCATTTCCAATCAAACTACAAATGCACCTGATAACACTCTTACTTCCGAAATCAATGTCGTGCCATCTGATAAGGGCAAGAATTAAAATCAACCAGGAAGTAAGAAGAAGGGGAAAAACAAGAAGAAACAAAATAACTCCCCTCAATAGAAATCATTTAATTCCTGTCCTTCAGCTAGGAAACCCCATTACCCATGTTTGATCTGTAACGACAAGCATTTTACGCTAGATTGTCCTCACCGCTTCGAAGTCTCAAAGCATCTGAAGACTTCTAACACATCAGCAGTATTGACTAATCCTTTTCCAAAACCGAAGACAAATATGGTTGCTACAGACCATGTTTCCACTTCCCAAGTGCTTATGCTATCCACCTCTAAGCCTAAAATTGAAGTTTTGGTGTTAACACGATGTAAAGATTATGGAAATAAATCGTCGACGTTGAATAACCAGGTTGATCAACCTAACTCTTCGACTTCGACTTTGAATGATCCTATTCCACCACCTATTGCACCAGAGTTAACAATAAAACTGCCTAAGGGAGTTGTACATAAATCGACATTTAACCCTTGAGCTCGAGCTACACAGAACTATAATATAGTAGAAGATTTGGCTCAGTCACCTTCTGCTATGTCAATGCTTGAGGTGCTTCAGAACTATCCCTCCCAAAAGCAGGCTTTGTTGTCAGCAATTGGTGGAATCGATCAAACTGATTCCAATCTTGTGGTTTTCAACCATGCAAGTTATATTCCGCAGTTACCAGCGCAATTAGCATTCCTGATTCAAGTAAATGCCTTGAATAAAATTGTTCATCAAACCATTATTAACGAGGGGGCATCTACTTGTATTATGTCTATGAATTACTGGAAAACACTTGGCTCACTACCTTTGTCACGTTCACCAACAATGTTAAAAGCTTTTGACGAATGCACATATACGCCTTGTGGAATATTGAGTAATCCACAAATCGAAATAGGAGGCAAAACAGTAACTGTTGAAGTTGAGGTTGTTGACGGACCCCTTAACTACAAAATTTTACTAGGAAGATCGTGGGTTTATGCTATGGCTATTGTGGTTTCAACGTACTTTCGTATGATTGCATTCCCTCATAGAGGTGGAATCACAGTTATCGACCAACTCGCCTTCTTTTCCTCTAGTCACAGGCTATTAGAAGCATTTCGTTGGTACACAGACCCCCACTATATCTTCAAAACATTGGTCTAGGTCTCTTTAAATATCCTTCCCTAATGGGTACTTTTTCACTACCATCACCATAAAACTTGGTGGAAGTGGTAAAAGTTGAGACTTACAACATGATATCTTCCACTTCATCTCACTTAAGGAAGATTTCCAATAGCTTTGAAGTTGATAGTAGTGATGAAATCATGTCACTAAGCCCTATTGAGCTAGCATAGAAATCAATATTTCTGGCTTGCGCGGCGAATCCAAATCCATTTTCGTCAATTGTACTTCCTCCAATCCTTTTTCACATATATTTTCTACTGATGAAGGAATCATCCAATCAATAATGATGGAAGGAGAACCGTGGGAATATTATCATCATCGTTCCCATCTTCTTGATCACATAGAAGATTATTCAAATGAACTTAATCACCCTTCAGTTTTCGATTTCCTTTCAAATTCTGTTTTCATAGATACAGTAGATTCTGAGCGAAACCTGTCAAATATCGAAGAAACTCTTTCTATCAATATTTCGACCAAACCTAACATTGTAGAAAACATACATGTTGGAAAAACGTGTTCTCCATCAGAATTTGATATTTACCGTGCTCTCTTTCATGAATTTCGAGATATATTTGCATGGTCATATGAGGAGATGCTAGGAATTGACTCTAGTATAGTTGAACATGGAATCAAAATGTATCCTGATGTCAAACCAGTGCGACAGCACCTTTGTCCTGTTCATCCAAAGAAGGCTGCTACTATTAAAATAGAAGTTGAAAAACTTTTGCATGTTGGTTTCATTTACCCTGTTCCTCTTACTGATTAGGTTTCCAATATTCATGTCATGAAGAAATAAGGGACAATATGAGTGTGTGCCCATTATAGGGATGTTAATTAGGATTTTTCAAAAGACAATTATCCTACTCCCTTTATCAACCAGATTATTGATGAATATGCTGGATGCAAAATATTCTCATTTATGGATGGTTTTTCTGGCGATAAGCATATCAATATCCGCCTAGAGGACCAATCTAAAACTGCTTTTATTTGTCCATGGGGCATATTTTCTTATAGGAAACTCCCTTTTGGTTTGAAGAATGCATGGGAAACATTCCAGAGGGCGATGAATTGTGCCTTCCATGACATCAAACATATTGTTCAACCATACCTTGACGATTTACCTGCTCATTCACGAAAACGGACTAATCACCCACAGCATTTGAGAGCTATATTTTTGCAATTCCGACACTACAAAATATGACTCAATCCACACAAATGTGTGTTTGTGTTGGTTCTGGTCGTTTGCTTGGATTCGTAGTGTCTAAGAATTGAATTCAACTCAATCCACTTAAGGTTCAGGGAATCCTTTACTTGCCTCCACCTTCCAATCTACTACAGTTACAGAGACTCCAAGGGAAGGCTAACTTTTTGAGGAGGTTCATTCCCAATTATGTTGAAATGGCTAAAGGATTTACTCATTTATTAAAAAAGGGGATACCCTTTCATTGGGATTAGGTCACGCAAGCTTCCTTTGATGCTCTTAAAGATACCTTGATTAGGGCCTCATTAATGTATTCCCCGAATTATCAAAACTACTACTTCGTGTATCTCACCGCTGCAGATACAACCATTGGAATGGTTTTAGCCCAAGAAGAAGATGGGATTGAACATCCGATATATTATTTGAACCGCAATCTCAATGATACATAAGTTAAGTACTCTTATGTCGAAAATTTGGCTCTGGATGTTGTTCAAGATGTACATAGATTTCGCCATTACAACCTGCTCCGAAAGACCACTGTCATTTCGGATTGCAACCCTATGACATATATTTTGTCACGTCAATTTTTGGGAGGAAAATACTCAAAATGGATCATCATTTTGCAGGATTTTGATTTGGATTTCATCAAATCCAAATCAAATAAATCTCTAGTCTTTGTCGAGTTTCTTTGCGACCTTCCCTCGAATACCATTGATTCAACATCAGAACTATCAATTACAGATGAGTCTCTGTTCCTGATTTCATCATCTAACACTTGGTATGGAAATATACTGATTTATCTCTAGACCCAAACTTTCATGCCTGATACCTCTCGCTCACAACAACGACGTATCCAATACCAAGCTAAAGATTATCTGATCGTTGGCGACACTCTTTATTGTAGTGGTATCAATACGATTTTACTAAGGTGCCTCACTCATGAGGAAGCCGAGAAAGTTTTGAATGATTGCCATTCAGGTGATTGTGGTGGACACTTATTTGGTTATGCTAACACGCAGAGAATTCTCCATGCTGGTTACTTTTGGCCTTCCATATTCAAAGATTGCATAATTGTTGTTAGAACCTGTCACGCATGCCAGATCTATGACCATAAAGTTAGATTACCACCTGCACCATTGCATCATGTCATCGTTGTTGGACCATTCGCCAAATGGGGCATTGACTTCATGACATGTAACCCCACCTCGGATGGGGGGCATGGGTACATTATAGTCGCTATTGACTATTTCACAAAATGGGCCGAGGTGCTGCCAACATTAAACAACAGTAACAAGACAACTACTCTTTTCTTTTTCAACCACGTGGTTGCCTGGTTTGGTGTACCATGGGCTATAGTTACAGATCATGGGTCGCATTTTTGCAATCACATGATGGCTGAGTTAATTGCCAAGTTAGGACTTTCACATGATAGTTCTACTCCTTATTATCCGCAATCGAATGGAAAAGTTGAGGCCATCAACAAAGTCTTGAAGCAAATGCTTCAAAGAATGATAGGGGTTCATAAAAAAAACTGGCATTTAATCTTGTACTCTGCCTTGTGGGCATATCGAACCTCAGTGAGAAATGCAACTGGATTCACACCCTTTCAATTGGTGTATGGTCTGGAGGCAATATTTCTGATACAATGCGAAATTTCATCTCTCAAACTCGCGATTGACCTATTACCCAACACTTCTGAAGAAGAAGCGTGTTTCTTGGAACTTATCCATCTGGATGAAACCCGTCGTGAAGCTACATTGGCTAACGAAGCACATAAGAAATGAATCAAGGCACAATATGACAGAAATGTCAAGCCTCATGTTTTCTCAGAAGGAGACCTGGTCTTGCTTTACGATCAGGAAGCTGATAAACTAGGAGCAAGAAAATTTGAACCACTTTGGATGGGTCCTTATATTGTCAAGCATGTTTTGGCAAAAGGTGCCTACGAGTTGGTAGATTATGATGGAATTCCATTGTCATAGCCCCGAAACAACTTGTATCTCAAATGTTACTATGCTTAATTGAGTGTAGTAAAAATCACTATATATATGCTTTAATTGCATGTGTGTCTGCCAATGTGTCTTTTATAGTTTTTATGTGGTTAAGTAATCTGCTTTCCATTTGTTGTAGATGTCTTTGGAACCATTTGTTGGTTATGCCGATGGTGCTAGTCATAGTACGCAGAACCAATCTTCTGCGGCATGGGCCATTTTCTCTCCAAGTGGCGAGTTAGTGAGTTTTCAAGGGATTGTTATTGGTCAATCGACGAACAACATCACTGAGTATAGCACGTTGATCGAACTTCTCTCTGATTCCATTTCACTTGGCATTAGTCGAATCATCGTTAGGCTAGACTCACAACTCGTCGTACTACAATTAACAAACGTTTATACCATCTGAAACCCAACAATTCTTCGTATGTTCCTTAGAGTTCGTATTTTGGAAAGACATTTTGAGTACATTCAATATCAACATATTTCTAGAAACTTTAACACATTAACCGACTCATTAGCAAACTATGTGTTAAATAGACATTTGCGACACATGTAAAAGTAAATTTTCAATTCACATCATTAGTTGAATAGGATTGCACATAACCATATATATAAAAAATCTGAAAGTAAAAATAGATAGATGTTTTAAAAAAATTTACAAAATTTGTGTCCAAGACATGTTTGGTCATCTGACCTAAAAACTCAAAATGCATGCAAAAAACATCCTAAGTAGACCTAGTGATGCTCATGATAACAGGTCACAGCCTGAGCTATCATGCGCAAGAGCCACATCTAACGGCCTAGAACACCAATAGTATGGTGTTGCATCCTCATAGGTAACTCCTCGATCCGAACATCCGGAATACCAAGGGTCAATCCCTCCACATGATCCTGCAACTCTGCCAGTGTCTCGGCCAAATCCAAATCCTGGAGAACTGCTCTCCCAACATTTCTCCGCGCTGGCCCACCTGCCTCCTGTTGGTGCCTCATAGGTCGAACAGTACCCACATCTACATGCATGAGAATGATTTTAGTTTAGTCTTGGAACATCAAAACACAAAAACATGTAGAAACTTAAAAATAAAAATAAAAATAAAACATTTTGTTCAAAAACAATTTACCTATAGCACCCCATTGAGCACCTATTGGTAGACTCAACTCTGGATCTCCATGAAAATCCATCCCTGAGTATGGATTCTCCTTGATGACAATGTGTTCTCGATTGAGCCAACTAAAGAATGCAGTGGAAAATGTAATCAATGACTGACCAGCATGTCTAGCCATCAATTCGACCCACTGCTGCATCCATGGATCTCTAGGACCAGCTACACCCAATGTTACATGTTGAGGTTGCATCAATGGAATTATTTCTGAGGTAAAAGCAATTAAGCGTGATCCATAGCTAAATTTCTTTGTCTTACCACTCTTTACCTTTGTCAATTTCTCTTTTAGTGAAGAATGCAGTGCCTCACACTAGTTGAATAAAGTTGGCTCAAGACACTCAAGAGAATATTGCACATATGACCTATTCGCCAAATGAAGTGTCACACTGCCTGCCAACTTTGCGATGGTGAAAATGATTGTTCTCAAAAGACAAATCATGGATATCTTTGATGATTATCTTTCCGTCCTTGCTAGGCTGTGTACCTGGCTGACAGAATTGTCGAACATAGTCCCTCACTATCTCCCCTCCACAGGAAGAACCTGAAAGAGATATGGGGGCACAACATCTCGAAAACCCTGTAAGAAAGTAAACATCATTGATAACAATAGGTACAACTTTGTCCCTTATGTGAAAATCTTGATCTGTCGAATCCCATGCATGAACTAGGAACTGCAATAGTTCTGATTGTTGCCTCATTCCGGACAACTTGAAGTATTTGAGCAACCCATAGTTTTTGAGGGCCTCAACTGTACCTAAATCATTTAGGGCAACCATGTCTTGTTCTTCATGCTCTCTTTCTCGCCAAGTAATAGACATTATGATCCGATGAAAGCCTGAAATCAAACCATAAGCTTAGTTAGGATCTTTTTCATGAAAAAAACTGGAGAAATTTTGGGTCAATTTGGTGAAACAAGTTTGTGAAACTCGCCCAGTGCAGCCCAGGCAAGGAGACACTACGCTGCAGTGTAGAATGCCTTCTGTCTAGGTGCTCCCCAGCGCAGTTTTCGACATGCAAGCCTGCATTGATCCCAGGGTAAAAAATTCAAAACCTAGAGGCCCTAAAAACCCTAAAAATTTGCATGAACCCGTAAAAGAATCACATGAAAAGAAAGAGGAGGGGTAGATCTCCTACCTGGTATGGACGGCATGAGAAATGATCCGCAGAATCTCTCGCAATCAGCTGATGAAGATTGAGGTAAAAAATAGGGTCAGAGCACAAAATGAATGGTAAATATCAAATGGTGAAAATAACATGGTAAATTCTTGTTTTTATGTTTATTTCATGAGCATTAAATGAGTAAAATTTAGTATTTACCTATTTTTTACCAATGAAATAGGTATGTTTAATCTGTTTGGTGTTTCTTTCAACAGATTTACAACTGACTTACAGAATTTGACGTGCACGATCGTGAATTTTACTTTGACCACAGAGCATACATTTATCTCTTTTTCGAGCTTTGTTAAACATCGAAAAAGGAACCCCCTTGGAGTCCTCTTTAAGATCTTTTCAGACTCACGAAATATGAAAATATTGTTGAGCACTTGTCCTTTTCATCTCATTAATGGATTGGAAATGACATCTACTCAGTATAAGTTTAACCCTTTTTCGGGCTGAGATAGATTATTTACAAAAAAGGAATATGTTGACTGAACATGGTCAATAGGTTCTCTCTTGTATTGTTTTACGCTTTTTCGGACTTGAGAGACAAATATATGAAGTGGAGTTTTCTTTTTGTCCCTTTTCAAACTCTCTAAACATGAAAAGGACCGAGTTATCATTTTCATTAGACTCGTTAAAACATCATATAGCGACAAACTTGTCCATCATGACAAGACCAAGTTTCACCTTCACTAGGCTCGTTAAAACATCACATAGTGATGGATCCACCCAAAGAGTGGAATTATACAACAAGCATATGTTATCCTCCTCAAGCTTGATAAAAAATAAAGAGTTATTGGTCAGCAATGATTGGGGAAAATGGGAAAAGGGGTAAACCACTTTATGGCAGCATGTCACTCTTGAACATGACACTTTCACTTCATCATTGTGACTATTTGGGTAGGGTTATTTGCTTTATGGTCATCATACCTTGGTCTATCATACCATCCATTACTTTGTTTTGTGTAAATGTTGCCAATCCATTCAGTGTCACCGACATGTTCAAGAGAAGTCACTCACTTTGAAATTCATCCTTTGCAATACTCATAAACCTTCATTTTCATGGCCATCATTCCTGAAACTTGCGTCGTCGGTCACTTTTCGTCTCCAAAAATCATTACACTTGTTTCATGTCGTTGATGTGGGATACATCAATGCCCTCCTCTGACGAGTCGCTTCTTGTTGACATCAGCACATTATCCAAGAAGTTGACTCAGAAACACCCTTCCAGTACCTTGAGGCTTGCATACATCTATGGTAGGTTTCTCACTTCTGGTGATAGGTTGACATCACTGGCCTTCGACCGAAAGACTTTGTATGGTGTTCAACATCAAAACATCCATTCACACATTGCAGAATGTACTGTAGTACCCTGAGGATCATTATCATTATCGGTGATTTCTCTCGCGTCTGTTAACGGCTTACATCATTGGCAGGTAATCAAACGGTGTCTTCCCATGTTTGACGTTAGATCACATATTCACATGGTTAGACTCGTACTTGAGCGAAAAATTGAACGAGATAGAAGACCCTGGATCTAGTTTCATCCATCTGGGCTGCGATTCTAGGAAATGTACCAAATCATCAGTACATTGGATTTACATTGATGGTCATCCTATCATGGGTCTGTATCTATAGGTGACTATCTATGTACTTGTAATGAAAGTTTATATGCTGAGCATGGGTATGCCTTCCCTTAGCGATTCATGAGAAAAAAATCAAAATATCATGATATTATGTATTGTAATCGATGCAGGTCACCATCCACTTCGGAACCTCCTCATCACATCGTAAAGCATATCACTCGACATCATTATTTTCGACTTCATGCTTTAGGGGGCAGCTGTTACAGATCCATTTGGGCACATCACTCCCATCATTCATATCAGTACCATTAGGGCTCATCAAACCCTAATTCAGTTGCTACATGCCCTAGACAAGTCACCACTTTGAATGCCTCCTTCCCTAAGAGTTTCTTGGCCTGAATCCCTCCAGAATTGCCTCCTTGAGGGACAAGCACAACCTTGGTAAGGGTTAAGTGCGCTTCAGTGTAGGTAGGCCCATGTCAGGGTGCTTTTCAGAGCACTTAGGCCCACTTTGACTTGTACTAGGCAAGTTTGAGCGAAATCATCATAGGGTTCTAGGAATATTCTTATCTTCTGGAGCCATCTAGAAGATTCCCACACTTATCATCTTTTATGAGCTCAAAATTGGATAGGGAATGAGTTAAGTAACCCCTATCCTCTCATCTCTTCCTCCATGGAAACTAACTCTATGTTTGGAAGGCCATTCAATACCCTCATTTATGACCAAACCTCCTCCATTTGCCTATAAATTGAGCACTCATCTAAGTAATCAGGGGCTGGACTTTGATAATTTTTAAGGAGATAGTGTTGGTGTGAGGATTGAGATTATAAGAAAGTATTGTTATGTTTTTGGTGTGATGTGATATTGATTTGATGTTGGTTGGAACCCAATCTGGAAGAGTGACAATGGATCGGACTTCATGGTTGTAATTCTTCCTTCTACTTAATAAAGTTGTTTACACCTTTTTCCATATGTTTATCTTGATATATGATGTTTATATGTGTGAATGTATCTAATTCCATTTACTTATATTCGATAGATCTTTTGCTTTGATTGGTTCTCTATCTTCTGTTTATGCTTGCAGATAGTTTTTGAGCGAGTTAAGTTCGATAAGGAGCGACGAGAATCATACAAAGGAGACAATAGGAAAGCGAAAGAACAAGTAGGTCCTTTGATTCCCTTGTCTTATTTATCGTCTATAGAAAAAGGATAAGCACTTTAAATCTGTTGTTATAGGTATAGCTACCTACCTAGGGAATTAGTATTTATCCGTAGATGCAAAATTTCTCATAACACCTACACAAAATCCATAATACAAAAAATACAAAGAAGTATAGCCTAGAACACATAATAAAATAAGAAAAAATGCAAAGTATTTTATTATTTAGAAACAGATTCAATGTTCACTTGTCTCTTGAGGGGGCAACCTGCAGCAAAACAGAGCTCGATTACAATAAGACTCGATCATATTTCCCTTAATAGCTAGGAATATTTATAGCTAAATGACATCCAACATCCTAACTACTAGTGGTCCCTTGCATAAAATGGCTTAACCACTTTATTTATTAACTATGGCTCATTTAAAACTAACTGTTGTCCCTTTTCTTTAATGCAAGTCAACCATTTACAAATATTAATATGGGCTTTATTGACTCTCTAACTAACTATGACTTTCACCTGGCCCATTAGGCATATTACATAAATAAAGGGGTTAGGGTTGGACCCTAACATTTGATCTCCTCGTCTTAACAATAACGTCAAAAGTGAACTCCTGGTATAAAAAAATCCAACGACAAATTCTCCCTTCCAAAACTGGCTTGTTAACCAAGTATTTCAATGTCGAATGATCAGTAATGAATTTAAATGGTCCTCCAAATAGATATTTCAAAACTTCTGGAGGGAATATTACATGGCAAGAGCTTCTCTTTCTGTAGTTGTATAATTCTTCTCTATAGTATAGATTCTGTGGCTAGAAAAATAAATGGTATGATCCAAGTTTCCCTCTCTAGGTTGTGTCAAGATAGCACCTAACACAATTCCAGAGGGATCAATATGTACATGGAATTCCTTATTCCAATCAAGATAGACCAAAATAGGTGCACTTGCGAGTTTATCTTTGAGGGTGTCAAATTCATAACCACACCCAACAGACCAAACACACCTCTTTGATTTATTCAAAAGATTCTCCAATGGTGCAGTGATTAAATCATAATTCTGATTGAACCTACGATAATATCTGATGTTATAAGGGATTTATGATTGCGGACAAAATTATCTCCCATAGGTTTGTTGGCTAACTTAGAACAATAGAGAGATAAGGAACCCAATGCTTTCCTTAAAGTAAATAGATGACAGAATGAAGCCTGCCTGGAATCCATCACGGACTTCACTCCTTCTTTAGCTTGAATGCTCCAATTCCCTCTCTGATTGCCAAAATTATAACCTGCACAGTTAGATAACGCAAGCCAAGAAGCTTTAGTCAATAGATCAACATGATATTTAAATACATGAAATAACAACATGACATATAGGAAAACAGAGAATTCTTTTCATTAATAGAAATGGAAGGAGTTAAAACCATAAATAGGTGTTGATCTTGTAGAAGAGCTCCTCCAAGATGAATTGTCCTTTCCTTGTCACAATGTGCACCTCCAACAACCCTAAATGCATGAAATGAAACCTCTCACAACAACAGCATAAGGGTATAATCACTCTCCAAAAGCCAACCCCTTGCATATGGAAGGTTGTAAATATATAGAGGAGTGGGGTAAGTTGGGATTTCTTATCTAATTACCAATCTAAGGTTTTATATCCAATTTTAATGGGAGGATGAGATCAAAGGATAATGGATGTAAACTCCAAAGTAGGGTAGGATAGGATCCGGATGTTTTATCTAAGGTAAATGGTTGTAACAAATTTTGGAATCTTATGGAATAGGAGGCTTTTGTAGTTTATCTCTTTTTCCCAAATTCTAGAACCAACAAGGGTGCAAAGGGGAGAAACCTATAGGTGATCAACATAGGCCACAATGGAGAAACATAAAGGTTAACGTTGTCAAGCAAGAGTTCAGGGTTTGTCCGTCTTAAAACTAGCTCAGATGATGTAGTTTCAAACAGAAACTCTAGGGAATGAAAGATGTATTCTTAGGGCTTTGTGCAAGATGATGACAAGGGGAATAGGATGTTAATTGATCCCATTAGGAGTCCTATTGATCAAATGTGACAAAATTTCCTATAACAGAGTGCCCCTAAAGCACAAAGTCAGAAATGGTGACTGATGATTGAAGTGATTTACCTTGTGACAAGTTGGTATCAAGAACAACTGGCGAGCTTCATATGTTACAATATATTTTCATCATGACATATTTGTTGCTAAGGGAGGAATACCCATACTCAGCACATAAGTTAACATAACATGTACAATGATCAAAAGACGCATCCACAAATGATAAGTGGTGGACCCATGACTGGATGATTGTCTATATGATCATGACCATCATACATTGTGATCTATGTATAACTCCTAAAATTGTATCGCGGATGGATGAAACTAGATATGGGTTCTTCTATCTCTGTCACACGACCAATCAATGTACGAGTCTAACCATGTGAATCTGTGAGTTGAGGTCAAACATGGTAGACACCATTTGATTACTGGCCAATGATGTAAGCCATTAACAAATGCGAGAGAAAACATCGATAATGTTAATGGCTCTCAAGATGCTACAGTACAGTATGTATGGTGTGAATAAATGAGTTGATTTCAAACACCACACCAAGTCTTTCAGTCCAGGGTCATTTATGTAAACCTGTCAATGAGAATGAGGAAACCTTCCATTGATGTATGCATGCATCAAGGTACCAAAGGGTATTTCTAAGTCAACTTCTCGGATAATGTGTTGATGTTGACAGGAAGCGGCCCGTCATAGGAGGGACTTGATGTATCCCCCATCAATGACATGAAACAGGTATCATGATATAGACAAAATGATGTTGATATGGAACTAAATCAATAAAGGAAAACATGGAATGAAGGCTTAAGAGCATTGTAACGAATATCAACTGCAATGACTTCTCTTGAACACAACGGTGACACTTAATGGAGTTGGAAGCATTGAACCAAAACTGAAATGGAGGCTCTGAAAATGATATGATAACCAAAAGAGAAGAAAATTACCCAACCCAACAGCTACAAAGATGAAGTGGAAGAGTGTTGTGTTAGAGAGCGACTCATTTCCATTAACAAATGGAACACCCTGTTTTCCCAATTTCCCCAACCATACTGGTCAGTACCTCTTTATTTTTTAACAAGCTTGAGGAGGATAACATATGTTTAATATCTAAGCTCATCCTTCGAATGAATCCCTTTGAGTATGTTTAATGAACCCAGAGAAGGAGTGGTTTGGCCTTGTCATGTTCAACAAGTCCATCGTTGTTTGATGTTTTAACGAGTCCAATGAAGGTAAAACCCGACATCCTTTTCATGTTTAGAGAGTTTGAAAAAGAGGCGAAAAAGAAAACTCCAGATGTCCCTTTTCGTAGGAAGTATCTCAAGTCCGAAAAGGTAGAAAACAATACTCAAGATAACCTATTAGCCATGTTTGACTAAGGTATTCCTTTTCCATAGATAGTCTATCTCGGTTTGGAAAAGGGTTAAACTTATACTGAGTAGGCATCTTTTTATTTACTTTTACGAGTTCAAAAAGAAAAGTGCTCGGTGATATTTTCATATTTTGGGAGTCTAAAAAGAGCTGAAAGGGAACTCCTCCTAATTGAACAAGTGGTATAAAGGGTATCAATTGGTTCCTGTCATGATGGAACTGCTCAAAAGACGAAAAGTTCAAGATGCTAGCTATTAAACCCACTCATTGTAGCAGCTCCTCAAGAAAGGGTAAAAACCAAGTGAAAACATATGATCAGCCAAGTAGATGGTGACAATGGAATGAAAAAACCAAGGCTCATCTGGAAAAAAAAGGTTGATAAAAATGGAAATCACGAGGGATAAAATGGGAATGGTTTCATTTTTACAGAAGCTTGAAACATGGGAAATTATGCTTGAAATTGGTTTCATTTTTACGCAAGATTGAAACATGGGAAAGTATGCTTGAAATAAGTTTGCATGCCCCCAACATAATGACTCAATTTGAGGTACATGCCCCCCAAGCTTCATTTCATGCACCTAAGTAGACTATTGGGTACTAATAGGTGGATGGAATGAAGGTTCATTTATGAGATCAAGTGAAAGGCTCGACTGGGGATTTATGAGATCTAATCAAAGACTCTAATATATCCCCCATGTACGTTTAATGACATTAGAACACACCTTTATTATACGGGATTTATGTTTGCAGACAAAAGTATCTCCCCTAGGTTTAGTGGCTATGAACAACAGAGAGACAAGGAATACAATGATTTTCTTGAAGTAATAGATGATGGTAAGCCCCAAGGGTTATCTCAGTTGGTTGAATTCCCATTGCTAAGTACCTAGTCAGTTGGGAGGTCACAGGGTCAAATCTCCTCGACGTCCTTGGGGTTAGGCCCTGCTTGTTTGGCCGACGGGTAGATCCCTTCAGGTTGATCTGCCAGGATTTTTCTTGTGGATGTAGCAGCCACCTAGTGTCGAAGAACCACCCTTAAAAAAGGAAATCAATGACAGTATGAATCCTACCTGGAATCTGTCACGAGTTTTGCTCCTTCTTTAGCTTGAATGCTCCAATTCCATCTCTAATTGCCAAAATTAGAACCTGCACAGATAGATGACACAAGCTAAGAAACTACAATATCAATGTAGTATCATCTATATACTTTATTCAATAAATCAACATGGTATTGAAATACATGAAATAAAAAAATGACATATAGGAAAACAGAGAATTCTTTGCATTAATATAAATGGAAGGGGTTTACAACCATAAATAGGTGTTGATCTTGTAGAAGAGCTCCTACAAGGTTGATTTGTCCTTTCCTTGTCACAATGTGCATCTCCAATCACCCTAAATGCATAAGGGTATAATCACTCTCCAAAATCCAACCCCTTGCATATGGAAGGTTGTAAATATATAGAGGATTGAGGTAAGTTGGCAGTTCTTATCCAATTACCAATCTAAGGTTTTAGATCCACCTTTGATGGAAGGATGGGATCAAAGGATAAGGGATGAAAACTCCAAAGTAGGGTAGGATAGGATCTGGATGTTTTATCTTAGGTAAATGGTTGTAACAAATTCTAGAAGCTTTTTTATGAGCACCAGTATTACAGCAAGAATGTTGCAACTCCTGGGGCTACCAACTTTACTTTATCAACCCGGGGTTCATACAAACTTGGAGGTGACAGTGTTGTATACACAAGAAGATGCGATGGGTCTGCTCTTTGTCACTGCTAAGCTGGCGATAGACCACTATGGTTTCTCAAACCAGCCTTCTATTGATTTAGAAGAAGCTTGATTACCAATGAGGAAAAGGGAAATTTATACTAACTGAAATCTTGTCTACTGTAGTAAGGAAAAACTGAGATCAAATGCTTAAACACACCACTCATCTAACTAATTTCTAAGAGTATTTGTTTTAAAACAATGGTAGGTTAACATGTGTGTAATCCTACTTCCCCCAATCTAAAATAACCAAACACTCTACTGTTGTGCATGTAAATGAACACAATAACTTTTTTTTCCTTTTTGTCCCCTTTTCTTAGGTGAAAAGTATGAATGTTAAATCCTCTTGTGGATGTTGCAGGTGGATTAGGGATGATGGTGAATGGTCAGATGTCTTGGTAGGCAAGTAGGGGTCTTCTCATATCTTCCTAGGTGCTTTTTCCACAATTCAGCCTCAAAATAGACCACTATAGGTCGTCCTACAGGATGTCCTAATGCCTCCTACACGATGTCTTAATGCTCCTACAGGATCCGATTGAGATTCATAGGAGTGATTTGGAAGGTGGTGTAGGTCTTAGGGAAGGTGAATGGTGGGATAAATAAGGCAAGGGAGTGGTTAGTTCTGTCAAAACAGAGTTTGTGAGATGGTTGGATTTGCTCAACAAACTTGGAGAAATGTTCTTATGGAATGATGAATTTGGTGAGGGACTTAGTGGCTTTTGATGATTTTGGATGAATGAGGTTAGGTTGGGGTTGTTGGTGATGATCTCTCTACACTGCTGAAACTCCTGCATTGCTTCAATCATTGGCATTTATCCATGAATCATGTCAAACAAGAAAGATTTTCAATCAACTAAAGAAAACAAAATTTCATTATCTAGTTGCCTAGTTGATGCATGGAATTACTTGCAGAATGATGTGAAACACTTATGAGATCTAATACAAGGATGAAGATATCAGAAATGACAATTGAATCCTATTCTTGAAAACTAGTAAAATGTTGGCCTAAGTAGCAGAAAACCCTAAATTCCATGAGAAATCAGAATTCTGTCTTTTTAGGGTTGAATAGGAGTTCTTTCCTCAAACCATGGTCCCTGAAGGGAGGAGTGAGATCGAAGCTACCAACTATCAGATTTTTTGTATTCCTTTATCTCTTCCTAATTTACTGCTAAAGCAATGCACAAATGGAAGCAAACTAATCAAATCCACAACTACTTGCAATGAAATAATGCTAAAAATAATTCAACCATTAATCTATGAAATCAACTATGCATACAAATGCAAGGAGAGGAGCCTTTGCTGCTAGGGTTTGGCCCTAACCCAAGAGCTTCATCCCTTTGAGTCAACTCAGTGTTGGACCAAGGAATTGCTCATTCTCATTATCATATCAAAAAAATTACATAAAAATGTCTTCTACAAGTCTTGAACTCGAAAATTCTTAGTGCTTTCTCATCAAAAATTCAAATCCTAATGAGGCTCTAGGAATCTTTATTTATACAAATGAAGTCTCCAATGACTTCCTTAAATATAGAGAGGCTCAGCTCCCAAACTCAAAATTAACTGTCACTGGCTCGGCTGCCTTTTGATGTCCATGACTTGGTTGCTTGCAACTTCGAGCTAGTGTAATTTGATGGAGGAATATTCGAATGAGTGAGGATTAAATGAGGAGGATCTATCTCCTACAATCTCTCCTCATTGTCTCATTCAAGTTTCTGCCCTTGATTAGCGAAAATTGTCATGATTTGCTCTCAAAAACCTACGATCAATGCACATTAGTCCACTAGACATAACATCTCACTTTTACTTCCTCTTCCTGTGAATAGAATCATTCCTTCCTCTCTATTTATTCCCACTGCTTTCTTTCTTCCTCTTCCTTCCAACATTCCTAAGAGCAGTGGTGGACTGAGTCTCAAGCCAATCCAATTGACTTTGAGTCTTTGTAGATCTTGCTTGTACATGGGTCTTCTATTTAGTTCCTCTCTCATTCTCTAGGGAGAATGGTACTCTCTGATTTTCAGGCTGTAGGTCAATGTGTTCCATCTCCTTTGGCAAGCTTGCATGTTGTCATCCCCTAACAACCTGAACATGTCTTCAAAGTGTGTGATTGCTTTGTCTTGGGCAGCAAGGTACCTAGGTGCAAGCTTAGGGTCATTTTCAATCAGGTTGTGTGTGACGATGACAGCCATTAGATTTGATTCCTTAGCTCTTAGCTAAAGTTGGATGAAACTATTTGGTTATAGAATAGGCAAATCTAGTACGAAAAACTGATTCTTTGCTATCTTTGTATTCAGAGACGCGATTGGGAAAAAGTTGTTCAGTTGGAAAAATAGCACAAGGCAGTAAAATGGAAAAGCCACGGCGTCTGGGGTAGACAAGGAAGCGGAAGATCAGTTCGAGCATTCCTATTTTATCACATGATCAGATTTTATATTGCGAAATCCTCAGGATCCCCTGATCCTGAGGATTCATTTTTATCGAAGTTTCTCTTTTATGTTATATATAGGGCCGAAAGGCAATTAGATATAGTTCAAACTTTTAATTTTTAATTATTTTTTTTGAAACATATACGTTGTTAATTCAGTGACTCTGTCAGCTGTTACTTGAAGTTAATGAAAGAAGGTTGCGTTTGATACATCTTTGTATTATGAGTTTTTATTAAGCAGAGGCTTCTAGCAACTCTGGGCCCAGTCATAAGAAGTTCCACTGCTCCTTTGTGTTATAGTTTTATATTCAGTCTTTGCAATTGATTTAATGTTTATTTATTTCATTTATCATGAAGATTTGTGATATTGATTTATATTCTTGTTCAATTAGATTCAGAGTGAAGTTGTGAGACATACTTAAGTAGCACTTTGATTAGAATGAGTGAATGCGTGTTGAATTTTTGTTCATTTGAATAGATTTTATCATACATCTTGAAAGACAAGGCTGATTAACTTCTACAGATTGCAATATAGAACATTTGCCATTTAGGAACCCTTTATCGCTATTTGTTGTTCAATTACCAATTGAAGTTCAATTACCGATTGTTGATTGTTGTTCACTTACTGTTGTTGTTCAATTGAGTAATGCAGATTGATTTGGGTTGTTATAGATTAATAGTGTTGATTGATAGTCATATTTTCTTTACTTGCTTAAGTTTCATTATTCTTAAGCTTATTTGAACGATCTAAGTGTAATTCTTATTTTCATTCAGTTTCAATTGATTTCGGAACAAGTTGCATAGAGTTACATAGTGTGTTGAGAGAATTTCTTCCATAGATAGTTCTTTTCAAGGTTGTCTGAATTGAATTGAAGAATTATCCTTTATTGATTGCAATGATTCATCATTAGATAACCTCTAGCTTCACTGCAAATACTGTGTTGGTACTCTTGAGATAGAAAGACTTACCTCGGGTTTACAACTAATGTAGGGATTAAGATTGCCTGTAAAAAGACATCTTAGTGAGCCAACATTTTGGCGTCATTGTCGAGGAGAGTGTTTCAAGTGATTATTTTTATTTCTTTTTTGTAGGAGAACTAGGTTTTAAAAACGGAAGGAAAGAACCTGCATACCTAGCAAGTAAAGTTCTTTCTTACCTGCCCGCTTTACAGCAAAACCTTAGAGGTTAAATAGGAATTTGTTTTTATGAATGAATAGAAATAAAAAGATAGAAAAAGAGCAGAATCCTCCACCAAAACCCACAAACCCCAAAGGACCAGTGAACCTTGGGAGAATGACCTTTATAGGCGAAATCATAGGAAGAGCAGAGTCTCAAGCATCAGTATGATTCCAGGCTATACTTGGAAAAAGTTCTACTACTATCCCTTAAGCAGCAGGCTCACCATCTGTAGCTCATGCTGAGATTCAAAGCCAAGTAGGAGGATCGGAACAGAGATTCAAGCTACAGTAAGTTTACACTTTGATCCTCTGCAAGAGGGAAAATCGTGTAACTTAAGAGAAGGAAAAGGAGAAACTAGTGGGGCTACTAAAGAAGAACCACAATTGTCTAAACAAGGATCTCCTGAGATTCTAGACCTAGGAAGTGTTGTAAAGCCAACTCGGGTCGCTAACTCTCTGCTTACTCCAGAAGCACCCCTTGAAATCCCTGAAGATTATTGGCATATCTTTGATCAAATAACAGATCAGCTACCCCATGGTCAAACCTCAACATTCGAGTACCCCATAGTCGACCAAGTGGCTAATGCCCCTATGAAGGCTATTCCTCTATAGAGCATCCCAACCTTCCATGAGATGATTACAGAGGATCCTGATGCTTTCCTATTTGTGTTTGATGTCCTCTATAGAGGGTATGACTATACCACCGACCCCCAAAAGCTGAAATTGTTCCCTTCCACTCTGAAAGGGGAATATTTGAGATGGTTTATGGATCTAGGTGGGTGAACCATAAATTCTTGGGATGAATTGAAAACATCCTTCCTTAAAAGATACCAAGACTTCTGTAAAACTAGGGAATTGAAAGATGATATTTTTAAGATGACTGCAAAAGATAATGGAAAGATACGTAGGCGCCAGCCTACTGAAGGCTCCAACCTTCACTCATTTTCCAGCTGCTACTGGAAGGCAGCTCCAACCCCCTGGCTCTTGTACTGGCCGATATGTTTACCAGTACGTAGGCGTCGGCCTACTGAAGGCTACGATCTTCTTTCTTCCTCCAGGGACCACGTTTCATAAATTTTCATACTGGATACTCCTGAAGCACAACACCATAATCTGAAGGACACGTTTCATCCAATTTTCATACTAGACCCATCAACAACATTGAAGCACAAAATTAATCATCACTGCAATGCACCCATCAACTATACCTACATCATCAATCTCTGAATCACCCAATACCGAAACACTGAAACCCTGTCAACAACACAGTCACCAGAACATAGAATAGACAACAGAACTCTGCAACAATAACCAGATCCAACTGCAACTTCAAATATCATATCTCATAATGTATACGCTACTATGAAGAACCAAACTAGCGTACATACGCACTTTCGCAAAAGCCAACCTGCGTATAGATCTGCAAATATTTACTCATAACTTTGCAATTGTTCCAGACATCAGTCATACCCAGATCATAACATTCATACAATAAAACATGCGTCAATAATTCAGATCTAGTCTATCCATAATCAAACCATATAATGATAAACATTCCAAGCCTTAAGATCCCGATCCATTGTTCATCATCATCCACATGAGTGCATCGTTGGTTCAGATCAAGTAAAGCATCACAACCCATAACTAGCATATCAGATATTCATCACTTCCTCACTTGCCTTACTTGGCCTAATGATCTTCTCCTTATATAGGTTTAGGCTTCTCTCAATACCATGGTCCAAAACCATGTAGAACCAATACCTTGGACCCAATACCTGGGGTCAACACTTCAGACCAAATACCATGGACCAATACCAAAATACCATGGACCAAATACCACGGACCAAAACTTAGTTTTCCGACATGTACGTGCCTTTCCTTTTGTGAACCTGCGTGTGTACGTATACGCATCTTTTGTTATGCTCATCCGCATGTATACGCACTTTCATCAAGGTTAACCTGCGTATACCTCTCTCTTGACCTGCTATATTATGATCTGTCATCTGATTGAGTTGCCACCTGTATCATACCTCTGAGTGAGTTGCCATCAAGGACAACACCTGTATCATAATGCCAACAATCTCCCCCTTTGGACTTGATGGCAACCACCACACCAAGTCACTCCCCCCCTTTGACATCAAGGGCAAAGGGAAGACCAAGATATTCTCTTCTTTTATATACATTCTGCTATCCATGCTCCCCCTGAGTACATGATGAAGTTTCTGATTGAGCTCCCCCTTTGTACATGCCAAGCTGTACCAATCCGTCCATGCTCCCCCTGAGCACATGCAAGGTTTGCAAAAGCATAACATGACTCTATACATACATTGCCAATGACCTTCCTAAAGACTCATACATACATCAATCTCCCAACCAAGTGGGGATACACCATTTTTTACTCAAACACAAGAACTATTACATCATCCATCCCATGCATAATGGGGTAACAAGATACATCATATGACTCACAAAGACCAAGGACCTAAACTAGACCATGACAATTCTCAGTAACTATCATACACTATATGATCTGCACTATAAGCATCTTAACCTGCAATCCATTCTCTTGGTCAATCAACAATCAGTAGTAAGATATGTCAATAATCATCATCACCAAGGACTTCTAACCATAATGCCAAAAATGCATTATTCGAGGCATATGCTCCCCCTGAGCCTGTGCCAACCATCATATACCACGACAGAACCATTTCCTGAGTCTATTCTGTTGTTTTTCTTCAGAGCTCCATATACGCGACTATGCAGTGTCTAACTCACATATATACGTGACTTGTCTTCATGATACCTACGTATGAGATTTAGAACACTGATGTTCCACACTTCAACCTCCTCTGAGTCTGTCATGTATGTGTACTCTGCTATGCCACGTCTTTCTGGCTGTACTTCCTTTTTCTTCCATATCTTTGATGAGCTCCAAAAATGGGTAACTTATTGGGCTCATTTTGCCTATTGTTCTCCATTAATCCACCATTCTTCATAGTTTATTCATGCTTTTGAGTATCTTTATGTTGATTGAACGAATGAGGATAGTCACTTGACCATGAAGACTAATACGTGTTTATTGCAGATTTTTGGACAACTTTTGGACCAAGGTCAAGCATTTATGAGCCATTTGACAGCCGAATGCAAGGGGACAAGGCTAAGGATTCATAGGGAGGGTGCCTCCTGCACTAAATGGCCTCTTCCTCGAGTTCTCCACCATCAGCTCGGAGTTCAGCAGCCCACCAATGTTGATTCCCAAGGGTAGCCGAGTAGTTTTTATGAAGTGATTGAGTACTAGCAGTTTGGGCAGCTAAGCCCCACAAATAAAGGAGGACTGTTAGAGGTCCTCGTGATGCATAAATAGGAAGGCTTCCAGCCTTCGTAGGTTACTTTTTGAATAGTTTTATTTTGCACTACAGTGTTGCTAGTTTCTCAGCTCATTTTGTAGCTTCTGTTGTACAACTTCTTTTATGACATGGTTATTTTTGAGTAATTGAAAGCAGTTTCATTTGGCACCAGTTCTGAGCTTCTTCTTAGGAGCCTGCAACTCTTGGGGTTGGGCCCAACCCAAGTGCCAAGGCTTCCTTTGTGTACTGTTATGTGTTGTTGATGTCTTTATCAAATAATTTCTGTTAAGTAGATTACAGTCTTGCTTGGTTACCTAGGTCATTGTTGATGATTAAAAAGGCTTTTCACATTCAGATTGGTTTGATAGGTGTATAACAGAGAAGATATTTGGAAAAAGGTTATCAAGCACCCCTGATCTCACCTCTCCCTCTGTGGGACCTTGAGCTGGGACCAAGGCGTCCTTGCTTCCACCAAAAACATTGTCTTTGTTTCATCATGCAATTGTTAGTGTTAGATTCTCATTTGTGGAAGTTGATACCAGTTGCGGTTACATGTTCAGGTCCATGATTTCTTAGTTTTCATAGCTATTTCACATGATTTTGTTGCCAATAAACTTCTGTTCATTTTCTTTGCTAATATTTAGGTCAGATTAGGTTAAAGTAGCTAGGTCTTTGGTTTTCAGAGTCTTTGTTTGAATAGTTTGGAAAATAACTTGCAAAGCACCTGTGATACCTCTTTGCCTACCCCTACTCCATCAATACTTCCTGCTCCGCCCTCCAACTTTGATTCTTGCCTCACATTTGCTACGTTCCCTCACTTTGACCTAATTTCCATATTTTTGTGCAACATTGCTCTACCCCTCCTTGAACAAATCCAGCCATCCTTATCACTCACCCGCTTCGTTCACCAGGTCCTGGACCCCTCCACATCATCATCCAACCTCTGTATCCACTTCTTCACCTTTCTTCCACCCTCAACCCTCCAAAAATCCCCTTTCGGAACATCCTGTAGAAACATCTTGTAGAAGCCATAGAACATCCTGTAGAACCCCTGCAGACTTCCTATAGAAGCTCACGAAAGTGGTTTCTTGAGATCCGAGCACTGTGAAACTCTCTGGAAAGGTGCTAGGGACTCCTTCCCAACCTCCTGCAAGTGCCTACTCCATTTCCTCTCGCCAATCAACCTCTGCACAGTCAAAAACCGTTAAAGCACATGCAAAATAATTCTGACAAATTACTCAAAAATGCAAAAAGATGTTTTCTTCATATTTCTCTTCAGAAGTAGCTTAGTCACATGCATTTTACCTTTCTAGAAATCAATGGCATCCATTTCTGTAGCTTTCATCCTTTTACTTGCACCAGTAGGGTTAGTCAGTAAAACTAGGGTTTGCGTTCCTTTCTAGCTTTCAACTTATTTCTGCAAGTAGATTAGCCTCTCGTTGAGTTAGTTTTCATCCATCACAGTTAAAATCTTCTTCTAAGAGCTCATAGAAGTTGGCTTAATCTCCTAGCAGACTTGTGCCAGCTGATCAAGTGACAGCCTGCGGCAAGAGCTAGTACTTGCGCATATAGCACCGTCGCTTCCAAGTTTGTTACGAACTACCGGGTTGATAAAAGTAAAGAAGGGAGTCCCAGGAGTTGCAGCATTATTGCTGCAATACTGGAGCCCACCATTATTTTTGGCGTCGTTGCCGGGGAGGCGTCAGAGTATTTATGATTGCCGCTTTTCTTCTATTTTCTACTACAACCTTCTGCTAAGTAGTTTATTTCATTTCCATTCTGCAATTTCATTTCTACAAAAGTAGATTATACCTTTCCTTCTTTCATAGATTAGCATTTCAATTCCGCAATTTCGATTCTACAAGCCTAGATTAGCATTTCAATTCCGCAATTTCAATTCTGCAAGCGTAGCCTGGCATTTCATTCCTGCAATTTCATTTGAGAAAAATAGATTAGTCCTTTCCTGCTTTCATTTCAATTCCGCGTTTTCATTTCAGCAAGATAGATTTTAGTTAGTTGCAATTCAATTTATTTCAGTTTTGCAGGTACAAGTAGAAAAAACAAAATCAAACAAAAATATTCCATTTTCATGCCTCGTAGGAACAGAGACAATACAAGGAAATTCTTATCCAACACCCCCACCACATCACTGAGTCACCCTTCTCTCTTCTTCGGTGGCAGTGATCCAGAAGAACCTATAGGTGAACCTCCAGAGATATACGAAGATCCTATAACAGAAGAAGAGCAAGAAAACATTCCTTTTGAGACCATGGCTGAAAACAGAAACAGTAGAGAAGATGAGGAGAGAATAGAAGGTGTCTTTCCCATCCGAGAGACCAATGGGGACATGAAGATGAAAAACATAAGTCCCTCAGCCTTACCTCATTTCCATGGATTGACCACTGAAGACCCTGATGCCTTCCTGTTTGAGTTTGTTGTCCTTTGTCGAACTTCTGACTATGCAGAAGACGAGCAAAAGTTGAAACTCTTTCCCTCTACCCTTAAGGATGCAGCACTATGCTGGTTCATGGGGTTACCTGGAAACAGTATCACAACTTGGGCTCAGATGTAGCAAGCCTTTAACAACAAATACTGGGACTACTGTAGGTCAAAGGAAACAAAGGGAGAGATCTTTCGGATGACCATGGGAAGTGATGAGTCTTTAGAAGACTACGAGGAAAGGTTCCAACTTAGCTATAAACGGGCCAGGTGCACGCTTGACCCTGAATCTCTGAAGCTGGTTCTGCTTCGAGGAGTCCTCGAAGACCTTCTAGATACCCTCCATCTGCTAGCTGGAGGAGACATCTACCAACTACCTTATGAGGACATAAAGACTGTGTTTAGAAACCACTCTAGGGCAACCCGGAAACGAGGTAGGGGGAATCCACTCTCAGCTAGTACCACCTTCTCCAAGCATGAGTTTTCTAATCAGATGGAAGACCTCAAAAGTGAGATGAGATAGACCATTTCCATGCAACTGGATACTTTCCGAATCCAACAGAAGAAAGAGGAAGCTGAGAGGGCTTTGGCCATTTTTTGTCCCAGATGTACAAGGAAGCATCCTAAGAACGAGTGTCCATTGCACTCAGTGGAGGTATGTTTCGTTTGTGAGGAAGACCACCCCACGAACCAGTGCCCAACCTTACCTGGACTTAAAGCCATGTACCAAGGGGCTGAAGGGGCCACTAAGCCACTCTACTTCCTTAACCAAAGGAAGCCGCATGGGTCTAGACCTTACCAGCAGGGGATGCAAGGAACATCCCAAACTTATTACAACCCCAACCAATCCACTCACATGCCTTCTTGGGGGCCCCCTGCTCATCCTTCCTGGTCCACACCTCCTCCTTGGTCTTATCCATCTCAATACCATACTCAACCTGCTGCTCATTCGTTTCACTCTCATGTCCAGCCACAACCTTAGTGGAATGCACCTCAACTGGGGTGGAGGCCCCAATACAACTCTCCTCCCGCTATTTTGCCTCCACCTCCTACTCAACCACAACCATTACCTCCTGCTCCTCCAAGACAACCCCAGATGCCTACTCAACTGAACCCGAACCCCAACAATAGACAGGCCCAGCAGGTATACACTGGAGAGACAACATGCCCTACCTATGTTGTGGAGATTCAGGAGATCAACCTACGATCTAGAAAGGTCCTTCCAGATCGCCAACCTCCTCCCCCAGAGGAAGAGGAAGAGAAACAGGAAAGTGAACCCAAAGCCATTCCACCCTTTCCTAAGAGACTAACAGTAGCCACGCAACCAAACCTAGAGGAGACTGAACTTCTGGGAGAACTTAAACAGTTGTGTGTGAAAATACCACTTCTCCAGGCCATAAAAGATGTACCAATCTACAACAAATTGATCAAGGAGAAGTGTTTCAGGCACCCAGGCATGCGTAAGAGAGATGCCCTGACTATCAATGTCATAGGACAACTGTCTGATCTGATGTTGGGACAAGTAATATGTCCAAAATATTTGGACCCTGGGAGTCCTGTAGTTGATGTCCACATCAATGGCACCATAATCCCCCACACCTTGATTGATCTAGGGGTTGCCATTAATGTGATGACCAGGGACACTATGCTTAAACTTAACCTTCAGAGTTCCTTAAGAAAGACCTCGACAGTACTGCAGTTGGCAGACCGCTCCACCGTGACTCCCAAAGGGATTGTGGAGGATGTCCTGGACTCTGTTGATTCTTGGGAGTACCCTGCGGACTTCTTGGTCCTTCAACCAAAGGCAAAACTCACTGGATACCTTCTCATTTTGGGAAGGCCTTGGTTAGCTACTGCGGATGCTTACATCAGTTGTCGAGCTGGAAGCATGACCATCAAGAATGGGCCTATGTCCAAACAGCTAGTCCTATACCCTCCTACCCAACCTCTGTTAGAACATGACTTACCACTCTGGTTGGAGGAGGGAGTTGAGGGTGAAGTCTACTCTGCACCCTTGTGCACAGTAGAAGTCGCTAGGGGAGGTCCTCTGACTGAGGATGACTTGATCGAGAATTTGATTCAAAATCCACCTCCCAGTGCACTATCGTTAGAGGAGTTAGTGGAAGGTACCTAAGCCAACGCTTTAATGGACCTCTATGTGGCCAATCCGACCTCACCCAGAGTTAAAAATGTGGATTTAGCCCTGAACGAACCTTAAACATCAGCTCATCCTTATCTCTCTCCCAGGAGAAGGAGCTGTGTAGCTTATTGAGCCACCATTTGGATGCCTTTTCTTGGAGCTATAAGGAGATGAAAGGAGTCCACCCTTTGGTCTGTACCCATCACATTTACATCAAAGAGGATTGCAAACCAGTTAGGCAGTCTCAGAGGAGAATGAACCCAGCCCTTAAAGACATCGTCAAAGAAGAATTGCAAAAGTTGTTGGATGTAGGATTCATCTACCCCATATCTGACAGCGAGTGGGTCTCACCTCTGGTGCTTGTGCCCAAGAAAAATGGGAAGTGGAGAATCTGTGTAGATTATCGAGAACTTAACAAAGCCACCAAGAAGGACCATTTCCCTTTGTCGTTCATAGATCAATTGCTAGATGGGCTGGCAGGGAAGAAGTTCTTTTCTTTCCTAGATGGGTTCAGCGAGTATAATCAAATCCAAATCAGCCTGGAAGACCAAGATAAGACCACCTTCACTTGTCCTTGGGGAACCTTTGCCTACTGGGTCCTTCCCTTTGGGCTATGCAACACTCCTGCCACTTTCCAGAGAGTAGTATTTAGCATATTTGCTGAGCTGGTTCATGATTCGGTGGAAATCTATATGGATGACTTTACTCCTTATGGATCTAACTTCCAAGAAGCATTGTCTAACCTAGGAAAAGTTTTAACCAAGTGTATTGAGATGAACGTGTCCCTCAGCCCTGAAAATGTGAATTCCTAATGACTGAAGGGACCGTGTTAGGTCATACCATTTCTCAGCAAGGATTACAGGTGGATCCTAACAAAATTGCTATCATCCAAAAAGTTCCACCTCCTCAAAAGGTAATAGATGTTCGGAGTTTTCTAGGCTTAGCGAGATATTATAGAAGATTCATTAAAGATTTCAGTAAGCTAGCCTCGCCATTGTTTGGCCTCTTAGGGAAAGAAGTTGACTTTAAATGGACTAACGACTGTCAAGGGGCTCTAGATGAGTTGAAAGACAAGCTAGTGTCCGCCCCGATCTTGAGAGGTCCAAACTGGGCCCTACCTTTCCACATCCACACCAATGCCTCGAACAAAGCCATAGGGGCAGCCTTAGGACAAGTTGAGGAGAAACTACCATATGCCATATACTTTGTCAGCAAAAACCTGTCCAAGGCAGAGATGAACTATACTGTAACCGAAAAAGAGTTCCTGGCTGTAGTCCACTCCCTAAACAAGTTCAGACACTACATCACTGGTTATCAAACATTTGTACACATTGATCATGCTGCAATTAGATATTTAATGAATAAGCCTGATGTAAATGCTCGTATCATTAGATGGTTACTCTTGTTGCAGCAATTTGATTTGACCATTGTGGACAAGCCAGGTAAGGAAAATGTTGTTGCTAACTTTCTGTCTAGATTGGATTTTCCTGCAGGTGAAGAAGGGACAGTGGATGACCAGATGCCAGACGAACACCTGTTTGCTATTTTAGTACTCTCTCCATGGTTTGTTGATATAGCAAATTACTTGGTCTTAGCACAGTTCCCTCCACACCTACCCTCAAGAGAGAAGAGAAAAATTGTGAGGAAAAGTTCCCCATTCACTTGCATTGGGGGCAACCTATTTAAACTTGGCCCAGATTAGATCTTGAGGCGTTGTGTTAGGGAGGAGGAAGTTTTCGACATCCTCCTGACCTGTCACGATGGGCCTTGTGGAGGTCACTTTGCAGCGAAAAGAACTGCCTTCAAAATTCTACAGGCAGGCTATTATTGGCCCACTCTTCATCAAGATGTTAGAAGATACATCAGCCAATGTGACCGATGTCAAAGGATGGGGAAACTGACTCCAAGGGATGAAATGCCCCTCCAACTTCAAGTGACCTTCGAGCCATTTGAGAAGTGCGGCATGGATTTTGTGGGTCATATCAACCCTCCTTCAAAGCAAAGGTCTTACATCATTGTGTGCATAGACTACCTGACAAAGTGGGCAGAAACCAAGGCAATCAAGGCAGCGACAGAAGGAAAAGTGGCTGAGTTTTTAAGGGAAAATATCTTCTACAAATTTGGCTACTCGAGAGAGCTAGTCACCGATTAAGGAAGTCAGTTCACCTCTAACCTGATTGAAGACCTACTCGCTCATCACAAGATCAAGCATAGAACTTCCACCCCTTATCATCTGCCAGCTAATGGGCACATGGAAGTTACTAATAGATCGTTGGAAGAGATTTTGACTAAAGTGGTGAACAACAGCAGGAAGGATTGGGCAGATCGCTTGGTTGAGGCCACCTGGGCCTACAACACCACTTGGAAAACTGCAACAGGTTTCACACCTTATGAGCTGGTCTACGGGAAGAAGGCTCTGCTATCCATAGAATCCGAGTACAACACATTGAGTGTGGTAGCTCAGTTGGACCTAGATCTCAGCCATGCACAACGGGAAATATTACTGCAGCTGAATGGATTAGATGAACAGAGAATTCAGGCACTCCTCCACTCAGAAGTAGTTCAACTCCAGAGGAAGATATGGCATGACCGGCACCTTAATGAAAAGCAATTCTAGCCAGGAGATTGGGCGCTGTTGTATGACTTAAGATACAAGGATTTCAAAGGGAAACTGAGGACGAGGTGGTTAGGACCATATACAGTGGAGAAATGCAACGACAATGGTTCAGTCCTTATCAGGACCATTGATGAAGAAGCCATCCCCATGCTCGTCAATGGGCATCGATTGAAAATCTATAGGAAACCTCTTTCGAGGCAGAAGTTCATTGAAACTTTGGACAAATCAGTGCTGGTAGTGGAAGAGGGCCCTGTCTCTACTCCACCCACACCTTGAGCATAAAAAAAAAAAAAAAAAAAAAAAAAACAGAGAAGTGAAATAAAAATATCCTTGGGTGAAAACTTCTTAGAGGCGCCTAGGGCAGACAGTGAGGGTGAAAACCTCATGGAGGAACCCCAGCTATCTCTCAAAAAAATAAAAAAATAAAAACAGGCCTAATCTCTGTGGAATAATTGCAGGTTGCAAGGAATATATTGCAAGTTAGTAAGGTCGCGCAAAACAAGGACAGGGATCCACACCAGGCTACAGGACACCCTCACAGACACTTCCTCCATGACCACTCGCCTTTCCTAGGATTTGATCGCATTCGGGTTCAAATTTCACCTTCTACAGGAAGCTCTGCCTCTTCTACAGGAAACATCCTGTAGAACCTTCGGGCAAGCCAAAATCGATTTTGGAGGGGAATTTGAAGGTTGGGATCTGGTTATTAGGCCTGTAGCCACCCTTGTTTCCACCCATCACCATATGGCACCCTGTTCCATCTCTTTACACCTCTGTCACCCACCTGGTTATGTGTTCCTGCACAGTCATACAAGAAACCTTGTTTTCCTCAGATTGACAGCAAGAATTTTTAGTGACAAGTTAAGCAACAAAGTCTCGCTCACCCTACCTGTCCAAACTCCATCTAGACTCTTCATCAACGAATCCCTCATCCGCAATATAGCCCTGCTCGTTTAGCCTGCATCCCAGGAGGAGAAGCAGCTACAGGACATCCTACAGGAATCCTGTAGCAGCTGATCCCTCTAGAAGACATACTCTGGAGGCAGGGACAGCCGAAATCAACAAAGGGAACATACAAAAGGCTCCTCTTAGATGTGAAAACATCCTCGACAGCCGAAACCCAATAGAACCTGTGCATACAGCGTTGACAACTGAAGGATCGGGTTCCAAAAGCCATGCATACAGCATCAAAAAATGAAGGAATGGGTTCTAACACCCGTGCACGAGGCAGCAGCAAGCGAAGCAGTGGTTCCAAGACCCGAAGTCTGCATAACACATCCATGGCCACGCAGGTAAGTGTCTAAACTCATTCTTCAATTGCATAAACTATATTTCAAAAACTACATGACTGTGAAAATGGGTCGGATTGAACAGGATCGGTGGCCAGTCAACTGGCCACCCTCAGCCAGTTACATAGCTTCGTGGGATCCGAACAGCTCAGTTACATTCAAAATTACCGACGAGACCTGCAGCCGACATGTGTGGAGTGTCCAGTCGGGGAAAATCGGCGGGATTGGCAGTGGTTGCGACAGTTAATGGCAAAGGGGAGGTGATGGCGGTCAAGGACACGTAGAGAAATGATGGCCGTGATGTTGGATCAACGGTTCGATCCGGCCACCTCATCCCCTCACCACGAATTGCGCCACAGTTAAAAGATGCTCGGCTGAAGACTCTCACCATCCACTGTTCATTTTCACTTGCAACGTCCTCGGCTAAAGTACGCGTCCTCTGCTTCCAAAATCTGTTAACCCGTCGTCCTCCACCGAGTTTTTCGGCCTGTTTCAAAAAAATCTCCCGTGTACCGGGCTTGTTCAGAGGCACAGTGACATCCTACAAAAGCCGACAAGAGTTCTACAGGAAGAAGCTCTACAGGAAGTACGACATAGCTTTCCGGAGCAGGGAAGCCTGGACTTTTCTTCATCGAATTTGGAGTTCCGAGAGAGGTAGGCTCGAAAACACTCTTCCGTGCATGGTATGTTTCGAAAAGGTGGTGAATTAAACTGTCTCAAATTGGGGAGTCCGAGAAAAATCTACCTGTGAGTTGGAAATAGCAGTTTTCCTGTGTGTTGCACGATATTTCTCAGTCGTTTTTGCATCAAAATTCTCCTCCACAGTTCCTGTTAAAAAAAAAAAAAAATCTCCTGTAGGAAAGATAGGCAACTGTGAGGGCTAGCCTGTGTATGAAGAATTTGAATTTGCATGTTTGTATGTATGTTGGGAATAAACATTGAGCTCTGTACTCTATCTGTGGAAACCCAATTTCTTCCTTCATAAACAGACAGCCGAGTTCTGGGCAGCAACAGCCTTAAAGCCAGGGAATTGGTGCTAATTGATAGTTGAAATCCCTTCTCAAAGTTCAAGGGAGAAATCCATAAACAACATTCCCTTTTCTAATCAGAGCATAAAATAGGGCACTCTCACCATACCAAGGGGGTTTATCAGGAAAGAACCTTCGGATCCCAACGAGCTGCATGAGCATCCGAAGGTGGTTGACCTCTTCACCCGTGCCAATTGGATGTCCTTTTGTGACAAAATTCAGGGTCATGACGATGAGATAACGGAGGAATTCTTAATGTCCCTAAAACCTGAATCAAAGACACAGGCCACAGTGAATTTTAGGGGTTTGACCCTAGAAGTTACCCCTGAGCTCATCATTCGTGTTACTGGTCTCCCATTAGGGCTCCCTTGGAGCAAAGAAGAAAGGTCATTGGGCCAGGCAGCCAAGAAAGCATTCTTCCTGCCTGAAGAACATCTTGTAGAAGACAAGAACGGGGTCCAGAGAACCAGCTTACCTCCTCTCTGGAGCGAAGTCAGTTTCCAAATCATGAAATACATTACCTGTGAAGGGAGGTTCAACATTGTCTACGGCTATCATTTCAGGTTGCTGAATGAACTAAGACATGGAATGGATTTACCTCCAGAAGAGAAGTTGAGCATCCCCTATTTTCTTCTACAGTCATTAAGTGAATGTGGCACAAAATTGAATGAAGGGACACCGGATCAGTTAGCCCATCATGGGCTCATCAAGCTTTTAGTGGAAGATTCCCTCCACACCTACATTGTCCCCATCTCTTGGGAAATTTTCCGAAACATGTCCAGATATGACGATATTAGAATTATGGCCGAGGAGCTCACCTCATCCAGCAATGAAGAAGGGGAACACACTGAAGTAGGAGAGAAAACTAGTGGTAAAGAAACACAGGACAAACAATCACAAGCAGGACAAAAAGAGAAAGAGGGAAAGGGCCAAATTGTTGAGCCTAAAATAGAGCAAGGAACAACAACACAAACACCAAGGGAAAAGAGACTGCAGAGGAGAGTAGAAAAGGCAGAAACATCCCAAGTAAAGGCTGGCATAGCCACAGCAATCACACCAAAACAAAAGGTAAAGACAGATCCTGAAATGGCCGCAATACAGGCAGAAACAGTTGACACAGAGACTTCTACAGGAAGGATGGAAACAGAACAGCGAAGGGGGAAATCACTGGAAATATTGGCAAGAGAGACAGCAGTTGTGCTTGCTGCCTTAAAAACACCTCCAAAACAAAAAGGGAATCGAAAGAGGCGAACCTCCATGTACTTTAAAGCAAGAAGGAGCACACGGATCAAAGTAGGCAGACCCCAGCCACAGTCAAAGGAGCCAATTATCATTGAGGACACAACCCCTAAACCAAAGGAAGGGTCTCCTTCAAAGATATCCATCACCTATGAACGAGGAAGCCCAAAAACTTCCACCTGGAGAGAGAGACTGAAGACAATGGACTCAAAGATAGTTCTATAGGAAGCTGAGAAATCTCTACAGGAAACTCGGGCTAAGCTAAAAGAGACCGAGAAATTGGAGGAAAAGGCGGCCAAACAATCACAGGAAGAAGAAAGGACAGAGGAAATATTGGAACCAAGCCCTCAGCCCAGTTTGGGCTCATACTATAACCTGTTAGAAGCTGGGAAAATAATTCCCCAGAAATTTGCGGTGCCACTATTCTTTGCACTGGAAGAAGAAATAATTAGGACTCACACTTGGATGAGGATTGCCAAGTCCAAGGGTGTGGCAGACATAGGCCCCCTAGAAGAACAACTCAGAGAGTTAAGGAAAGAATTGGCCATGGTGAAGCATGTGGAAAGCATTTAGAGGGCCAAACTACAAGAAGAGAACGAGCTGCTGAAACAGCAGCTACAGCTACAGGGAATCCATAAGGAATACATGCCCTCCATTCTAGAAGAATAGTAGCAGCGGGAAAAGCCTCCAACAGACGAAGAAACAGTGGATGAACAACAAAGAAAGGATGGGCTGTAGGCTGAGATCGAGGCACTAACAAAACAGCTACATGAGAAGGAGTTGCAGGCAACAGAGGAGATACAGTCTCTAAGGCAACAGGTACATGAGAAGGAAGCCCAACTGGCCTGCATGGCCAGCTGGGCAATAGAGGCCATACAGTGTAGGCAGCCTGCCAATTCATATGCTTTGTACCTTAAAGATCAATGGTTACAGTTCCAGATTAACACCTTGGCCCAAAGGGGCACTACTCCATTTCAAAACTACCATCAATTCGTGGCTTTATGTGACAGTAGCTCATCAGAGGACAAGGCTAAATTATCAGAGTTTTATTTACACAACTTGGCCCTTCCAAACATGAATTCGTGGGATCCCAATGCTGTGGTAGGAGATGTGCAACTTACGGCCATGGCCTCTTGGATGAATCATGAGGAAAAACGGGCAGCAGAGGTCTGAAATATTATGAACAGAGAACTCAGTGAGCCACTAATGATCAGAGCAGAGCTGGAGGATCCCTCAGCATTGATAAGCACCCACCAACACTTGGCCAACAACCCTCAAGAGTTACTAGATTACATTGAACGACAAGCTCAAGCTATTGCCCACTTTGAGGACATGGAGAGACTGTTGGGGGATAACTGCCTTCATGCTTGCACAAGGAGGTGGAACACACTGCCCCACAATTTGAAGATAAGAGAATACCACTCTCCAACTAGGATGAGGGAGGCTTTGGCAAGGGTACCCCTCTATAAACAGTCAATGCAAAATCTGCAGGCCAATTGGATCAGCCTAAAGTTCAGTCCACCCTTGCTTTTGGGATTGCTGGAAGGAGTTAAGGAAGAAGAGGAAAACAGGAAGTGGGAGGAAGTGGATAGAAAAGCAGGATTTCATGAGCGGGAAGAAGACATCACCTCGGAGGCCTGGGACGTGAGAGAGGCAGTCAAAGCTATCAAGGATGATGAGCTAGATTAGTTGCTCAGAGGATGAGCAACCCATTTAGCAGGGGCTGATGATGAGCCCCAAAAATGGGTAACTTATTGGGCTCATTTTGCCTATTGTTCTCCATTAATCCACCATTCTTCATAGTTTATGCATGCTTTTGAGTATATTTATGTTGATTGAACGAATGAGGATAGTCACTTGACCATGAAGACTAATACGTGTTTATCGCAGATTTTTGGACAACTTTTACACCAAGGTCAAGCATTTATGAGCCATTTGACAACTGAATGCAAGGGGACAAGGTTAAATATTTGTAGGGAGGGTGCCTCCTGCACTAAATGGCCTCTTCCTCGAGTTCTCCACCATCAGCTCAGAGTTTAGCAGCCCACCAATGTTGATTCCCAAGGGCAGCCGAGCAGTTTTTATGAAGTGATTGAGTACTAGCAGTTTGGGCAGCCAAGCCCCTCGAATCAAGGAGGACTGTTGGAGGTCCTCGTGATGCATAAATAGGAAGGCTTCCAGCCTTCGTAGGTTACTTTTTGAATAGTTTTATTCTGCACTACAGTGCTGCCAGTTTCTCAGCTCATTTTGTAGCTTCTGTTATACAACTTCTTTTGTGACATGGTTATTTTTTAGTAATGGAAAGCAGTTTCATTTGGCACCAGTTCTAAGCTTCTTCTTAGGAGCCTGCAGCTCTTGGGGTTGGGCCCAACCCAAGTGTCAAGGCTTCCTTTGTGTACTGTTATGTGTTGTTGATGTCTTTATCAAATAATTTCTGTTAAGTAGATTACAGTCTTGCTTGGTTACCTAGGTCATTGTTGATGATTAAAAAGGTTTTTCATGTTCAGATTGGTTTGATAGGTTGATAACAAAGAAGATCTTCAGAAAAAGGCTATCAAGTACCCCTGATCTCACCTCTCCCTCTGTGGGACCATGAGCTAGACCAAGGCGTCCTTGCCGCCACCAAAAACACTGTCTTTGCTTCATCATGCAATTGTTAGTGTTAGATTCTCATTTGTGGAAATTGATACCAGTTGCGGTTACATGTTCAGGTCCATGATTTCTTAGTTTGCATAGCTATTTCACATGATTTTTTTGCCAATAAACTTCTGTTCATTTTCTTTGCTGATATTTAGGTCAGATTAGGTTAAAGTAGCTAGGTCTTTGGTTTTCAGAGTCTTTGTTTGAATAGTTTGGAAAATAACTTGCAGAGCACCTGTGATACCTCTTTTCCTACCCCTAATCCATCAATATTGCCTGCTCTATCCTCCAACTCTGATTCTTGCCTCACATTTGCTACGTTCCCTCACTTTGACCTAATTTCCATATTTTTGTGCAACATTGCTCTACCCCTCCTTGAACAAATCCAGCCATCCTTATCACTCACCTGCTTCGTTCACCAGGTCCTGGACCCCTCCACATCATCATCCAACCTCCGTACCCACTTCTTCACCTTTCTTCCACCCTCAACCCTCCAAAAATCCCCTTTCGGAACATCCTGTAAAAGCCACAGAACATCCTGTAGAACCCCTGCAGACTTCCTGTAGAACCTGACGAAAGCGGTTTCTTGAGATCCGAACACTGTGAAACTCTTTGGAAGGGTGCTAGGGACCCCTTAGGCCCTCTTCTAACCTTCCCAACCTTCTGCAAGTGCCTACTCCATTTCCTCTCGCCAATCAACCTCTGCACAGTAAAAAACAGTTAAACCACATGCAAAATAATTCTGACAAATTACTAAAAAATGCAAAAAGATGTTCTTCATATTTCTCTTTAGAAGTAGCTTAGTCACATGCATTTTACCTTTCTAGAAGTCAATGGCATCCATTTCTGTAGCTTTCATCCTTTTACTTGCACCAGTAGGGTTAGTCGATAAAACTAGGGTTTGTTAGGGTTTGCATTCCTTTCTAGCTTTCGACTTCTTTTTGCAAGTAGATTAGCCTATGGTTGAGTTAGTTTTCGTCCATCACAGGTAAAAGCTTCTTCTAAGAGCACATAGAAGTTTTCTTAAGCTCCTAGCGGACTTGTGCCAGTTGATCAAGTGATAGCCTGCGGCAAGAGCTAGTACTTGTGCATATAGCACCGTCGCTTCCAAGTTTGTTACGAACTACCGGGTTGATAAAAGTAAAGAAGGGAGTCCCAGGAGTTACAGCATTATTGTTGCAATACTGAAGCCCACCAATCTTCAACTATGATGATGTTTTATCGTTTTGGTATGGTGCCCAAAATCTTCTCCTGCATTCCTTTGCTATATGTCCAATCTTGTTACATGCATAACACCTTACATGTTTCATATTCCTCCTATAGCAATCAATGGCTTTGTGACCAAACATATTGCAAGCAAAACAATATCCCTTAAAGTACCTGGAACGTGATGATCTTTCTATGTGACGGTCTTGAACCATTCTACTTCTGCATCTAGCTACGACATGTTCAAGATTATGACATACATAACATTCAACATTATTCATCGGAGGAAATAATTGTCTATCACTTCCACAGTTAGGAGCAAAATATTTTCTTTGAGGAATTTATTTCCTTGGCTATTGATGGGGTTGTCTTCTCATCTCCTTGTTGATCATTTTAGATTTCTCATTAGAGTTCCTTGCCTCACCTTGTGAGCTAGATTTACCTTGAGCAGATTCATAAAAACCAAGACCAGTTTTGATAGCAGGCGACCTTTTACTACTAAGAATATCATCCAAAATCTTAGTATTGTCTTGAAATCATAATAGTTTATCCTTTTCTTCTAATTTACCTTCCAGGATATTTACCTCAACCTGATGTTGTTCTTCCTTTTCCGTACATTGCTTCTTCAAAATTTCTTTAGACTTTCTTCCTTCTTCCACTTGTTGCCTTAGTTTGAGAATCTCTTTTCTTGTTCTTCATTCAGCTCCTACAGCATTTGACGAACTCTGAAGGCACATTCCAGCTGAGCTTTTAAGCTGATAATTTCTTCTTTGAGGGCACTCTCCCTTTTGCTAAGAAGATCTTTTTGATTTATTATTTTATCTGATGCTTCATTTGCTTGTTCATCTTTAATCTGAGGTGATTCAGAATCTGAATACTTGCTTCCACCTAACGGAAGGTTGTCATTGTTCCTTTGAGCTGTCTTCTTCTTTTGACGTGCTTTCTTTCCCATTGTTCTACGGATCTCCTTCAAGCGATCAAGATTCTACTGAAGGACCTGCTCCGATACCAATTGTTGAAAATAATACTGAGAGGGGGGGGTGAATCAATATTATCAAATCAATATAACTTTTTCATTTCCATACTCAGATTCATATACGCTACTTCAATTAAGGATACCCGCGTATATACGCAACTGTGTTTAATGCAACTAGCGTATATCCAGTAAACTTATGATTTAGTTAGTTGATCTTCAATGAGTGCATCAGAATATTATTAACCATATGAACAGTAAACAGGTGCAGTAAATACAGAACAGATCATCACACATAAGAAGCACACATGAACACCATGATATAAGGTGGAAACCCAATGTGGGTGAAAACCACCTGCTGCAATTCATCTCTATCTTCCTTTAATAAGAAACTTCTTTTTACAATATTTATGTACTCGAGCAATCTTATACCAGTACGCAGGCTTCTACCTGCAAAAGGCTACAACCTTCTCTCGTTTTCCAGTTTCTACTGGAAGGGAGCTACAACCCCCTTAGCTCTTGTACTAGCTGATCCATTTACTAGTACGTAGGCGCCGGCCTACTGAAGGCTCCAACCTTCACTCGTTTTCCAGCTGCTACTAGAAGGGAGCTCCAACCCCCTGGCTCTTGTACTGGCTGATATGTTTACCAGTACGTAGGCACCAGCCTATTGAAGGCTACGATCTTCTTTCTTCCTCCAGGGACCACATTTCATAAATTTTCATACTAGATACTCCTGAAGCACAACACCATAATCTGAAGGCCACGTTTCATCCAATTTTCATACTGGACCCATCAACAACATTGAAGCACAAAATTAATCATCATTGCAATACACCCATCAACTACACCTGCATCATCAATCTCTGAATCACCCAATACTGAAACACTAAAACCCTGTCAACAACATAGTCACCAGAACACAGAACAGACAACAGAACTCTGCAACAATAACCAGATCCAACTGCAACTTCAAATATCATATCTCATAATGTATATGCTACTATGAAGAACCAAACCAGTGTACATACGCGCTTTCACCAAAGCCAACCCGGATACAGATCTACGAATATTTACTCATAACTTTGCCGTTGTTCCAGACATCAGCCATACCCAGATCATAACATTCATACAATAAAACATGCGTCAATAATTCAGATCTAGTCTATCCATAATCAAACCATATAATGATAAACATTCCAAGCCTTAAGATCCCAATCCATCGTTCATCATCATCCACATGAGTGCATCCTTGGTTCAGATCAAGTAAAGCATCACAAACCCATAACCAGCGTATCAAATATTCATCACTTCCTCACTTGCCTTACTTGGCCTAATGATCTTCTCCTTATATAGGTTTAGGCTTCTCTCAATACCATGGTCCAAAAACATGTAGAACCAATACCTTGGACCCAATCCTTGGGGTCAACACTTCAGACCAAATACCATGGACCAAATACCACGGATCAAAACTTAGTTTTCCGACATGTACACGCCTTTCCTTCTATGAACCTACGTGTGTACGTATACGCGTCTTCTGTTATGCTCATCCGCATGTATATGCACTTTCATCAAGGTTAACCGATGTATACCTCTCTCTTGACCTGCTGTACCATGATCTGTCATCTGATTGAGTTTCCACCTATATCATACATTTGAGTGAGTTGCCATCAAGGACAACACCTGTATCATAATGCCAACAATCTCCCCCTTTGGACTTGATGGCAACCACCACACCAAGTCACTCTCCCCCTTTGACATCAAGGGCAAAGGGCAAACCAAGATATTCTCTTCTTTGATATACATTATGTTGTCCATGCTCCTCCTGAGTACATGTTGAAGTTTCTGATTGAGCTCCCCCTTTGTACATGCCAAGATGTACCAATCCATCCATGCTCCCCTTGAGCACATGCAAGGTCTGCAAAAGCATAACATGACTCTATACATACATTGCCAATGACCTTCCTAAAGACTCATACATACATCAATCTCCCAACCAAGTGGGGATACACCATTTTTTACTCAAACACAAGAACCATTACATCATCCATCCCATGCATAGTGGGGTAACAAGATACATCATATGACTCACAAAGACCAAGGACCTAAACAAGACCATGACAGTTATCAACAGCTATCATACACTATATGATCTGCACTATAAGCATCTTAACCTGCAATCCATTCTCTTGGTCAATCAACAATCAATAGTAAGATATGTCAATAAGCATCATCACCAAGGACTTCTAACCATAATGACAACAATGCATTATTCGAGGCATATTCTCCCCCTGAGCCTGTACCAACCATCATATACCATGACAAAACCATTTCCTGAGTCTGTTCTGCTATTTTTCTTCAGAGCTCCATATACGCGACTGTGTAGCGTGTAACTCGCGTATATACGCAACTTGTCTTCATGATACCTGCGTATGAGATTTAGAACACTGATGTTACACACTTTTAGCTTCCTCTGAGTCTATCATGTCTGTGTACTCTGCTATGCCACATCTTTCTGGTTGTACGTCCTTTTCTTCCATATCTTCAACTGTGATGATGTTTTCTCCTTTTGGTATGGTGCCCAAAATCTTCTCTTGAATTCCTTTGCTATATTCCCAATCTTGTTACATGCATAACATCTTACCTATTTCATATTCCTCCTATAGCAATCAATGACTTTGTGACCAAACAAATTGCAAGAAAAACAATATCCCTTAAAGTACCTGGAACGTGATGATCTTTCTGTGTGACGGTCTTGAACCATTCTACTTCTGCATCTAGCTACGACATGTCCAAGATTATGACATACATAACATTCAACATTATTCATCAGAGAAAATAATCGTCTATCACTTCCACAGTTAGGAGCAAAAGATTTTCTTTGAGGAATTTCTTTCCTTGGCTGTTGATGGGGTTGTCTTCTCATCTCCTTGTTGATCATTTTAGATTTCTCATTAGAGTTCCTTGCCTCACCTTGTGAGCTAGATTTACCTTGAGCAGATTCATAAAAACCAAGACCAGTTTTGATAGAAGGCGACCTTTGACTACTAAGAATATTATCCAAAATCTTAGTATTGTCTTGAAATCATAATAGTTTATCCTTTTCTTCTAATTTACCTTTCACGATATTTACCTCAACCTGATGTTGTTCTTCCTTTTCTGTACATTGCTTCTTCAAAATTTCTTCAGACTTTCTTCCTTCTTCCACTTGTTGCCTTAGTTTGAGAATCTATTTTTCTTGTTCTTCATTCAGCTCCTGCAGCATTTGATGAACTCTGAAGGCACATTCCAGCTGAACTTTTAAGCTGATAATTTCTTCTTTGAGGGCACTCTCCCTTTTGCTAAGTAGATGTTGTTGATTTATGATTTTATCTGATGCTTCATTTGCTTGTTCATCTTTAATCCGAGGTGATTCAGAATCTGAATACTTTCTTCCACTTAACGGAAGGCTGTCATTGTTCCTTTGAGTTGTCTTCTTCTTTTGACGCGCTTTCTTTCCCATTGTTCTACGGATCTCCTTCAAGCGATCAAGCTTCTACTGAAGGACCTGCTCTGATACCAATTGTTGAAAATAATACTGAGAGGGGGGGGTGAATCAGTATTATAAAATCAATATAACTTTTTCATTTCCATACTCATTCATATACGCTACTTCAGTTAAGGATACCCGCGTATATACGCAACTGTGTTTAATGAAACTAGCGTATATCCAGTAAACTTATGATTTAGTTAGTTGATCTTCAATGAGTGAATCAGAACATTATTAACCATATGAACAGTAAACAGGTGCAGTAAATACAAAACAGATCATCACACATAAGAAGCACACATGAACACCATGATATAAGGTGGAAACCCAATGTGGGTGAAAACCACCTGCTATAATTCGTCTCTATCTTCCTTTAATAAGAAACTTCTTTTTACAATATTTCTATACTGGAGCAGTCTTATACCAGTACGCAGGCTTCTACCTGCAGAAGGCTACAACCTTCTCTCGTTTTCCAGTTTCTACTGGAAGGGAGCTACAACCCCCTTAGCTCTTGTACTAGTTGATCCATTTGCTAGTACGTAGGCGTCGGCCTACTGAAGGCTCCAACCTTCACTCATTTTCCAGCTGCTACTGGAAGGGAGCTCCAACCCCCTGGCTCTTGTACTGGCCAATATGTTTACCAGTACGTAGGCACCGACCTACTGAAGGCTACGATCTTCTTTCTTCCTCCAAGGACTACGTTTCATAAATTTTCATACTGGATACTCCTGAAGCACAACACCATAATCTGAAGGCCATGTTTCATCCAATTTTCATACTGGACCCATCAACTACACCTACATCATCAATCTCTGAATCACCCAATACTGAAACACTGAAACCCTGTCAACAACACAGTCACCAGAACACAGAACAGACAACAGAACTCTGCAACAATAACCAGATCCAACTGCAACTTCAAATATCATATCTCATAATGTATACACTACTATGAAGAACCAAACCAGCGTACATACGCGCTTTCACCAAAGCCAACCCGCGTACAGATCTGCAAATATTTACTCATAACTTTGCAGTTGTTCCAGACATCAGTCATACCCAGATCATAACATTCATACAATAAAACATGCGTCAATAATTCAGATCTAGTCTATCCATAATCAAACCATATAATGATAAACATTCCAAGCCTTAAGATCCCGATCCATCGTTCATCATCATCCACATGAGTGCATCCTTGGTTTAGATCAAGTAAAGCATCACAAACCCATAACCAGCATATCAGGTATTCATCACTTCCTCACTTGCCTTACTTTGCCTAGTGATCTTCTCCTTATATAGGTTTAGGCTTCTCTCAATACCATGGTCCAAAACCATGTAGAACCAATACCTTGGACCCAATACCTAGGGTCAACACTTCAAACCAAGTACCATGGACCAATACCAAAATACCATGGGCCAAATACCACGGATCAAAACTTAGTTTTCTAACATGTACGTGCCTTTCCTTTTGTGAACCTGCGTGTGTACGTATACGCGTCTTTTGTTATGCTCATCTACGTGTATACGCACTTTCATCAAGGTTAACCTGCGTATACCTCTCTCTTGACCTTCTGTACTATGATATGTCATCTGATTGAGTTGCCACCTGTATCATACCTCTGAGTGAGTTTCCATCAAGGACAACACCTGTATCATAATGCCAACACTATGGGGACAAGCCCTCAGCCTCAACCTGCACTGTCAGCTCCTTATACATTACAATGGAATTGTCAACCTCTTCTGTGGCCATAGTTACTAGCTTAGTCAAACCTGAATCCTAATAATAGACCAATCCAGTTGGTACAGATTATTGAAAACCCAGAATATGAGATTGAGCAGAAAGAATGTAATAAGCTCATATTGAGGTCAGGACCTGTCATTTCCCTTGAGGAAAATAGGGACCAGCCTTCAATTGAAAATGTAACTCCACCTGTACATATTCCATCACTTGTATGTTGGGTTTTGTTATATTCTTTCCACAACTAGCCCACGTAGTTAACCGGGGGGTTCCACCCCCGCCCTTCGTTGCGTTGATTGTGTAGCGGGGGGGGGGTCACATGGGGTTTAAGGGGTGTAGGTAGCCCCCTTCTATGGGGTCCAGGGTAGCGCCCCATAAAATTCTATTTTTGGACCCTATATTAGGTTGGGCAGACCTACCTATGGTTTTGTGCATGGTTTTCACATGGTTTTGGACACGATGGTTTTCGGTCCATGGTTTTGGACGTGATGGTTTTCGGTCCCATTTATTGGATGCTTCGGCATGTATAAATAAGTATTTTAACATTGAAAGGAACATAATGAAAAATCAAGATGGTAGTCCCGGTTTTGGGATCCAGGGGAAAATCTCTATGTATATGTGTTTTATGTGTTATGCTCTCGCATTGTTTATTTTGTGTGTTTTAGAATTCATATGCAGGTAATTTCTATACGGGGTTAAAACCTACATTTGGTATCAGAGCTGTTTTGGCTTCAAGGGGACGCCTTTGTTCCTTAGGGGTTTCGCTCGGGCCTGTGTGTTATAGACATTTTTGTGCCTTACAGCTCTAAGCATGAAATGTCCATAATGCAAGGGATCCAAAGTCCCTAAAAGTGTTGTTCCTACCCCTAGAGGAACAAGGTCAACCAATGACAGCTTCTCCCAGAAGTTCTCCACCAAAAACTACTCAGAACTAGTCAAATCAGGATTAATTCAGATGCTCCACTAGCTAGCTGCGTTGCAAAGCACCCAAATACACTGGCTAGGTGTGTTGCAACGCACTTGAATGCACTACCCAGGTGCGTTGAGCGGGAAATGACAAGTGGCAGAGTCATTCAACGAGGTGGAGAGACAATGGAAGCTTCCAGAATCTTCTCCAATGACACTTGCCTCACTGAGTTCAACCAAGGATGAGTAAGAGGCTCTCAGCCTCCAAGTGGAAGCAAGAACTGACAGAGAGAAGCCACAAGTCAAAACATAAGCTGACTCATCCTCTCTGCTTACATCTATATATGGATCCCTCATCCCAGAGATCTAGAGGCTGGAATTTTGTACTTTGCAGAGAATTGTTGTTGGTTTTGAGATTGAGATTAGTGCATTGGGTGATTTATGCTTTGTTGGAGGTGAGGAAGGGATTCCTTTGCTGGGAGGTAGATGCTGGATCGGGACTCACTTGGTTGTATCTCCTCCTGGACCTTTTTATTATATCAATAAAACTATTTGAGTTTCTTCTACATGCTTGTGTATCAATGATGTTTTGTTATATTTGCATGTTTAGCTTAATCTGATCCTAAGCTATTTATGAATGTAAATCTATATCTTTGTGTAGTTTCTCTCTTCTATGATCTTGCAGGAACTTGGTGAAGCTGGGCCGGTAAGGGAGCAGGTAGCTGGAAGCTGTAGAAGAGGAGAGCGATTGGATCAACAAACTAGCGCAAGACACAGGTTAGTTTATCCTTCCTCTTCGCTTACATTTCATAAAGAAGAATACAAAAATAGTTTTCCTTGTTTGTTGTTAAGGAACTGTCACACCTTAGAGTGGGATAGGGGCGTTCTGAATAGATACTTTTCCCAACAACAAAATGGCGACTCCACTGGGGATTGTGTCTAGTTAGTTTGTTTGTGTTTCTTTTGTTGTTTGCTTCATAAACACAGAAGTAGCAATCGAACTACATTTGCCATTATCAAATGCAAAGTAGCTGCTACTTCAATCCACCCTCTGGATTTGTTTATGATTTGAACAGCTGATCCACAAATGCTCTAATTGCCCTTTGTGATAGCTCTTAGTCCTCCTTTAAATCATCCCTCTAATTGTACCTTACTGATAGCTTTTACTCGGCCAAAATCCATAGATTAAACTGCAAACCGTGACCCAGAACCCGGATAGAAGCCTCGTTTCTGCCCCAGCGCAGGCTCTGTGAAGAGGTTCTGCATTTCAACGCAGGTCCCGAGAGGGCTACCTGCGCTACAATTCAGTTTCTCTGTGCAACAGGTGCGCTGATCAGCCCTTGCCCTGTGCAGCTGAGGTTCTTTTCTTCATTTTGTTCAGTTTTATCTCTGATTTTTGCAGCCTGTTATCAGTGTGTGTACCTATCTGAAAACCCCTTTTCCTTGCCTTAATTCCGCCTCCTTTGTACAAAAAGACTGTAGGTGTTCTTTTTGTATTTTTTACATCATTTACAGTTTTCCGTTGAAAAGTAAAATAGTCATACTGTCGTCCTTAGATTTAGATCTGTCGTAAGTGTCGATTTTGATCTTAGGAGAAAGATTCTTTGCTGTTGACAGTTGATTATACTTTTTACTTTTGCTTTGGTTTGAATTTGTCTCTTTCTAGTGTCGAAACGAGTGTTTGTTTCAAAATCATAAAGTGTCGTAATCTCCTCTACCTTTTTGATTTCGAAAAAGAAGCTTGTTTGTGTTGTTCACTTGAAAGCAAATTCAAATTTATACATCAACTTTCTTTTTAGGCATCAATATTAAGAAAGTGAAAACAAATACATGCATTTGTGCATTTGCATATTGATAGTTTGTATGGTTTGATTTAGGAAAAAGTGCATTTACAGTGTGCTCTTTGCTCTTTGAGAAAAGATTGTGTCTTTCTTTTCCCCTTGTAGCTAGGATTTTCATTGTTGAAAAGAGATAAATGCTTGCTTATCATCTTTAGATTGCATTTAGGAATTACATCTACATCTCGTGGTGATCCAAAAAGGAAAACTTCTAAGAAAGATCAACTTAAAATAAATTGAATGAATCTAACAACGCTTTGGAACTTAACGCACAACATAGAGGTCTAGGCTAGAGACGTGTTCCGGCGTCGTAAAACCTGGTAACTGTTGTCCTCACTGATGGTTGGGTGATTCCTCCATTGTGAGACGATAAGTGCCAGTACGGATTGTGCTCCCACGTACCGTCGAGTATATATTGGGAGACCCCTATAGGCTTAAAACCTTTTATCCATAGGAAGCCGTGTCGGCCGCCCTACTGATCGCAATGCACCGAACACATCATTCAGGAAGATTGACTGCCGTACCGTAAAACGTATTCTGCAGTTTTGTGATTGGTTTTGCACACCCTCTACCTAGATCTCCAGAGCAGTCCCTTTCGTTCCTTTTCAGACTCCTTAACGGAAAAGGTCCATCTGAGCACTTGTCACTTCAGGCTCATTAAAAATCGAAGGAGACTAGAGTCATCTTTTGTTTTTTCTCGACTCTTTAAAATTGAAAAAACAAGTTGTGTCCAAGCGTCGTAAAATTTATTTTAAACGGAATATTCATACCCTTTTCCTACGTTGATCTTAGGTTGAGAAAATGGAGTCTACCAACCAAGGAATTCCCCTTGGTGGAAATCCTAGTCCCTTCTCCTCTTGGGGAGATGTTGGTGCACCCCATATGGCCACATTGTCGCTTCCAGGACTGACAATTGGCTTGCCAGTCTGGCTCTTCTCAACCAATGTCGTTCAGAACACCACTATTCCTGAACAATCGAATCAGCAGTTAGACCAGTCCAGAGTTACCCACCAACCCTCTACTTCTTCTAATTCTTCCTCTCCTCCTTCCTCTTCACTTGATGGGGCTGGCAAAGCCAAAAGTCAAGTTCCTAAGGAGAAGAAGGAAAAGAAGAATAAAGAGAAGAAGAAGAAGGAGCCAAAAGAGACTAGGGGCAAACGAGTGTCGTCTAAAGAAAATCCACACACTGCACTAACCAGGCCTAAATCGCCATGTGTCATTTGCAAGGGAGACCACTTTCACAGAGATTTTCCTTGCATCCCTCGGATACTAAGGGACTGGTCTCCCCGTTTGCACAATCCGGTGGCGTCAACCTCTGATAGCCATGTTGAAAGCACACCGTCAACTAGCGAAAGTGAAGTCCCAGGACAAAAAGGGAGAGCTAGATCTCCCTGTAAACTGTGCGAAGGCGATCACGCCATCCACCGTTGTCCCTTCTTAGACGAAGCTAAAAGAGTTTTGGATGATCATCCGGTTTCACCGTTACGACTTCCTCCTGGATATAAAAAACTCTTGCCGAGTCCTTCGTTAGTTGAGAATCCAGCTGGCCCGCTCAAGTGGTCAGATGAAACGGCTGTCATTGAAGATGAACCAGCTGAATCCATACCCGACGAAAGTCAAAAGGTCGAGGCGGTAGTTGACCCGGTCTTGCCTTCAGAGGTTTCATCTTCGAATGACATGGTCACTGGAGAGAACAAGGATGACACCGTCCAAATCCTCTTCATCAAAACAGACTCCGACGAACACGGGGGCAACCTACCCATTCCTTCATCGCGGGAAGGAAGTTCGTCAGAGCCGTACTCGGTCGTCTACTCGGTCCCACCTCCAAGCAACCTAGTTGTCTCCTTCGACTAGAATCAACTAGGCAAACCCCATTTACTAGCAAGCATACCATTCAGAATTATCGTCCAAATATATAGAATGGTCATGGCTGGTACTATCATAGATGAGGGGGCTCCTGTGAGTATCCTTCCTCTACTGCTTGGAAAGCGCTTGGTTCGCCATCGCTTTTACCTGAGATGATAAATCTGACAGGCTTTGATAAAGGAACCAGTCGACCTTTAGGGATCCTCCCTAATGTGCCCATAACATTGAAAGGGAAGACAGTTCAAATGAACGTAATGGTCGTTTAAGGACACTTGGATTATAACCTACACCTTGGACGAGACTATATTTATTGCATGGGAGCCATTGTCTCCTCACTCTTTAGAGTAATGTGTTTTCCGCACGAAGGAAGAGTGGTCAAGCTCGTGGACCAGCTTTCATTTCCCGGATCACGCATCGCAAATAGTCATATACCATCCCTAAATGGTCTCTTCACGCAAGAAATGTCTCAACCTACGGTCCGTCCTCCCGATGAGCGCGAGTAATTCGGAGGGATATGACTGGAACCCAGGGGGCATGCATCCTGGTCTGCTTCGGCAGGAAAACTTCGGGTATGGGGTAGGTTTCCGCGGGAGAATATGACTAGTCTGTACCCCGTCCGTGATTGAGATAGGGGTTATTCTAGAATAAGATTCTCTTGTCAAAGTTATGTGTTTGGCGCTCGTTGTCACTCACCTTTGTTTATCTCGGTAGACATCGCCAGAGAAGTGTTTTGTTTACACCGTAAATAGAACAATCTTTGGGTAGCCTGTAAGAGGTACAACCCTTCCTGATAAAACGAATGTTATGTCAGCTCGAATAAAGGGTGACCCTTCCTGATAAAACAAATGTTTTGTCAGCTCGAATAGAGGGAGACCTCGAAACTCTGTTTTATACCTGGGGGCATGCAAACCTTTTGGAGTGCAAGAAAGGGGCGGCTATTTATTTTTTTAAATTTTTAGGTCCTCCCTTTAAACCCGTAGGCTAACCCTTTAAACTCGTAGGATTAGTCGTTTCCTAACTTGCATAAAGAAGGGATGTGGGGAAAAAATCTAAATGTTTCCGTTTTATATGAGACATTCTTATCATATGACTGGATTATCGAGCAGTTTTAGCACATAGTTCATGCTCGTTAAAAAATAAACATAAGACTGAGCAAGTGTTTCCACCCGCGTTTAAGCTCATTAAAAAATGAACTATTCTCCGGTAAATAACCACCGTGAATGTAACATTATCAGCCATTAAAGCCTTGGTCGTGTTTGCACCGTCACCTCCACTTTTCCATTGGCCGATCATTCACCTCCATTTGATTGTTTACCCATTTTGAGGAACAGCTGTGAAGAGTGATTTCACTAGCCATCCTTGTGACACTGCCGTGCTTGGAAAATTCCAACCCTTACCTGGAATCAGCTGCTACCCATTTTATCACTCGTTCCTCAAAAGACGAGTCTTCTTTAAGCTCTTTTCATTTGACTCGTAAAATATGAAAAGGTTGTCGAGTTTTGGCCTTCCAGCTCGTTAAAGCGACCGGAAGTGCTATCCCTCCTCTAGATTTTAATCTTTTTGGACCTGAGGGATTATTGCACAAAAAGATTGAGCGCTTGTTTTGTTCGGCTCGTTAAAACTATCGAAAATTCATCCCTTCTGTATTGTTTTATACTTTTTCGGACTTAAGGGATTAGATGACGAAAAAGGAATTCCGGAGTTAACTTTACGTACCTTTTCAGACTCTCTAAAAATGAAAAGGACCGAGTTATCCTTGTCGTTAAACTCGTTAAAAGATTAATAGCGACAAACTTGTCTTTAGACGAGAACGAGTTTCACTATCGCTAGGCTCGTTAAAACATAGCGATGGGTTTGCCCGAAGGGAAAATTATAGAACAAGCATATGTTATCCTCCTCAAGCTTGACAAAAATAAAGAGGTACTGGTCAGCAATGACTGGGGAAAAATTGGGAAGAAACTCAAAGAATATTTATTGGTAGCAAGTCGCTCTTGAACATGACACTTCCACTCCGTGCCTGAGTCGGGTTGGGTTGTTTCATTCATCGGTCACATCACCATGGTCTCGCCATACCATCCACATTTGGGGTAAATGCTACCAATCCATCACATAAGTTTCGCCGACATGTTCAAGAGAAGTCATCCAGAGAAGTCAACCGTGTCCCATCCACTGCCATACATTATACTTCATTCTTTCATGACCGCCACCCTGAACCATATATCATCAGATTGTTTTCACCTCCATCAAAATCATTTGCTCCGTTCCGTGTCATTGATGTGGGATTCATCAAGGCCCTCCTTTGACGGGTCGCTTCTTGTCGACATCAACTCATTATCCAAGAAGTTGATCTAGGAACACCCCATTCAGTACTTTGAAGCTTGCATACCTCAATGGCAAGTTTCTCACTTCCGGCGACAGGTATACATCAATGACCTTCGACCGAAAGATTTTGCATGGTGTTCGACGCCAAATCCTTTATTCACACCACGTGAATTGTACTACAGTACCTTGAGGGTCATCATCCTTATCGGTGATTCCTCTCGCGCTTGTTAACAGTTTACATCATCGACTTGTAATCAAGCGATCTCTTTCCATGTTCGACTTCAAAACATTTTTCACATGGATCGACTTGTACTTCGAGTGAAGATCAGACGAGATTGAAGACCCCGGATCTAGTTTCATCCATCCGGGCTGCGATATATATTCAGGAAAATAAAGACATTGACATGTACAGCATTGCAGCACAGACGATCATCCTACCAGAAGGATGATGACTTCATCAGAATCATCAGTCTACCATCAGACGATTGTCTGTCCTATGTACATAAAAAATGAATTTATAAAGCTGAGCATGGGAATGCCCGTCTCAGCTAGATCATGAAAACAGTATGAAAATAATGTGTTGTATTGTATCTTATTACAGGTCTCCTCCCAGCATTGAATGAACTTCGGATCCTCCTAATAAAGCATTTCACCCGATAAACGGCCTCATACTTTAGGGGGCAACTGTTATAGACATTTTTGTGCCTTACAGCTCTAAGCATGAAATGTCCATAATCCAAGGATCCAAAGTCCCTAAAATTGTTGTTCCTACCCCTAGAGGAACAAGGTCAACCAATGACAGCTTCTCCCAGAAGTTCTCCACCAAAAACTACTCAGAACTAGTCAAATCAGGATCAATTCAGATGCTCCACTAGCTGGCTGCGTTGCAAAGCACCCAAATACACTGGCTATGTGTGTTGCAACGCAGTTGAATGCACTACCTAGGTGCGTTGAGCGGGAAATGACAAGTGGCAAATTCATTCAACGAGGTGGAGAGACAATGGAAGCTTCCAGAATCTTCTCCAATGACACTTGCCTCACTGAGTTCGACCAAGGATGAGTAAGAGGCTCTCAGCCTCCAAGTGGAAGCAAGAACTGACAGAGAGAAGCCACAAGTCAAAACATAAGCTGACTCATCCTCTCTGCTTACATCTATATATGGATCCCTCATCCCAGAGATCCAAAGGCTGGAATTTTGTACTTTGCAGAGAATTGTTGTTGGTTTTGAGATTGAGATTAGTGCATTGGGTGATTTATGCTTTGTTGGAGGTGAGGAAGGGATTCCTTTGCTGGGAGGTAGATGCTGGATCGGGACTCACTTGGTTGTATCTCTTCCTGGACCTTTTTATTATATCAATAAAACTATTTGAGTTTCTTCTACATGCTTGTGTATCAATGATGTTTTGTTATATTTGCATGTTTAGCTTAATCTGATCCTAAGCTATTTATGAATGTAAATCTATATCTTTGTGTAGTTTCTCTCTTCTGTGATCTTGCAGGAACTTGGTGAAGCCGGGCCGGTAAGGGAGCAGGTAGCTGGAAGCTGTAGAAGAGGAGAGCGATTGGATCAACAAACTAGCGCAAGACACAGGTTAGTTTATCCTTCCTCTTCGCTTACATTTCATAAAGAAGAATACAAAAATAGTTTTCCTTGTTTGTTGCTAAGGCACTGTCACACCTTAGAGTGGGATAGGGGCGTTTTGAATAGATACTTTTCCCAACAACACTGTGGTAGACCCTGTTCAGTGGGAGATCTGCGGGATCGATTCTGGTGGTGAAATAAGATGGCGAGCAGTGGAAAGATAGAGATCAAGAAATTTAATGGTCAGAGTTTTGAGTTATGGAAACTCAAGATGGAGGATCTGTTGGTGGATAAAGATCAGTGGGTCGCGATAGATCTAGGTACTAAACCAACGGGAGTGTCCGATGAAGAATGGAAGAAGTTGGATCAGAAGGCTAAGAGCACAATACGATTGTGTGTCTCAGATTCAGTATTTCTGAATGTATCAGGGGAAGATACAGCGAAGGCTTTGTGGGACAAGTTAGGGACTTTGTACCAATCTAAGTCTCTGGTGAATAAACTATTCCTACGGAAAAAGCTATATAACCTGAGGATGAAAGATGGAGACTCGGTGACAAAACATCTGAACGCATTTAATACTGTGGTAAGTTAGTTATTATCTATTGATATTAAAATTTCAGATGAAGATAAGTGCATCAGTTTGTTGTGTTCTCTACTAGATTCGTGGGATAGTCTGGTTATTGCAATAGGTAGCAATGCAACTGACTTGTAGTTTGATGAAATAGTCTCATCCTTGCTAATGGAGGAGATGAGACGGAAAAATATGGAGAGCCAGAATGACGATGCCCTCGTCGTTCCCGCTCCTTCTTACTGGTCCTGGTTCCGATCGTAAGGACAGTATGCGCTCGTGCAGGTTGTGGACCATACACCTGTACCCATCTGGAGAGGTGGGCACGCAGGCTGTCTCGTCCATCATACCCGACTTCCATCCGTATTTGAGGCTTTCCAAACCGTACAAGCATCATTCTTCTGCAGTTGCACCAGTTCTCAAAACTTCTCTGATGCGTACCCCACCATCTTGCGGGTATATTGCACAATGCCAATTTTAGTGCGTCGAACCGCTGCGGCTCAGGTACTTCTCTTTCGAATCTATTCAAGAAGCCATCCACCTTGCTTAGCCCATCATACGTGGGAAAGTTTCTAACCTCTTTTGTAATGCAACGCAACTACCACATCATCATATTACAATTGAGTGTGGTTACGTCATGCAGCCTGTTCTGCCATCGTTCCATTTCTTCGTCAGAGTCCGAGGTGCAGGAGCTTTCATGCTCCCAAGAGACTCATCCATCCTCGGTGGGTTTCACCCGATCCTGCTCTCGTTCATTTATCTGGTAAATGCAATCCAACTCATCGTCACTATCGTAGTCGCGCACCGACTCTGTGTAGCGCGATCCTTCCGTAGGGTCTAGAGGGACCACTATGCGTAGTGACTTTTTCTCAAGAATCATTTTGTGCTTCTTCAAATTTATCACCCTGTTCATGTCAGTGGCCCAATCTATCTCCAAGAGTGCAGGGTATGGATTACTATCATCCATAATTTCTATTACTTCAAAATTTGCCACAGCACTTGCGCCTTCAACGTCGACGGTAACTCCCTGCAATCTTCCCATTGGTATGATCTTTTGTTGATTTTCCATTCTCAGCTAGATAGGTGACCATTGCAGAGGAGGCCTACCCATGCACTCCCATGTCTGCTTTGGCAGAACTTTCGTGTCTGACCCTAGATCTAAAACCACTTGATCCATTTCATATTCTTCGACCTACTGATCTGCAGAAATTACAAAACAACTACTGAGAGCTTTGTGTATACTTCTGTAAGAGATGGAATTTATCTATCGCGTGCTTTCCTTCGATCTGACAAATTGAGCACCATAGTGCAAGTGTTGCGTTGGGTCCTACTTGCACCTCCGGTCTTAGTGGCATCGGTCGTCCTCCTGCCAAATAGTTCGCAAATACTGGAAAGTGTTCCTTGCCATGTCCTTGGCCCTTACATTTTACACACCACACTTCTTCACGCGCTTCTGGGCGAGCCATCCTATCTTGTTTTAGACTCTGCATTCCATACGCAATTTTTGCAGCTGTGCCTAGATTTGTTCGACTCCCAAGTTAGTATCCTGCATCGAAGTCTCATGTAACCTCTTTGTAGCTTCTAGGGCCTCGGCTTGGGTAGTGAGCTTCTGTTTTGTCAGCGTGTTATGTAGGTGTGGTGTTAACGACGCTACAAACCATCCGAGGTGTAGCCCATTTGTCAATGTCATATTTGCTTCGTGAATCTTACACTTCAATCTCTGATCTAGATCCCACGGAGTTTCACCTGGTAACATCATGGTCTCCTTGAATCCAATAATTGACTGGGCTTCTGACTTCGGTTTGCTAAATTCCTTGATCAACGCTGCTTGGATAACCGCAATCCCTGCATTCGAATTATCACTAGAGTGCTTGATGTACTAAGTCAACGTGTGATCCTGTAGAGCGTTGACTAGTGTTTCCTTCTTTATATTATCGTATGTGACCCCTTGCGCTTCCCATACAGCCTTTACCATGAACCAAAACTGATCTGGGTCTTCATTCCCTACTTCCCTAAATACTAGCAATTTTATCGCACTCGCCATATAGCTTCGCGGTGTTTGCGGAGGTGGTGAGGGCGAAGAGGGGGTTGAAGATAGCGAGACTGGTGGTGGTGTAGGTGGGAGTGGTGAGTGCGGAATTCACTGCCTTATCAAATTGATCGTAGTCCTTGGTGAGACCTTCGTGAGCTCTTCTTTGCTCTCTCGGGGTGGTGAAATAAAGGGGTTGGCTTCTATATCTTCACTACCTTCGTCTCTGTAGATCTTCCCGCTTCGCGTAGCCCCAAACATCAATTTATTCACATCACCCGCTTTTCACACAATAGCATTTTAATCTAGGTGTTCAAAGATTTAATGTACTTACTGCGCGGTCCTTTGAGAAAGCGTCGTTTTGCCTCACTATAGCTAATTGACGTGTCTACTGCAAACTCAGTGATAAATCCTCCAATAATTCGGTTGAGTTAGTGATCCACAGCGCGTGCGATCTTGTTTTCTGATGCTTCCAATCTGCGCACCAATTCTGGGGTCCACACAATCGGTTTCTCAAGTCTGCACCTTCCTTGACTGTCTTCTAGCTTCGCAATCCACTCATACAACTCAGTTAGGAAGGATGCAAAGAATATTTCGTGGATCTCTATATACAGATAGCGGTCCAACCACTTTTCTTTTGATAATCGAGGATTTTTGTTTTCCTGTGTCGCGAACTCGTGAATCTTCCAATCCAACTAATTCTCAATTTCTTTCTTTGTTGGGTTCCAACGATCTGACATCAGACATCTCTTATGTAGATCCCAGTCCTGGCAACGGAACCATTTGTTGGCTTGTTGGGGCCTAACCCAGGTTCAGAGTTAAATAGCTAAACAAATCCCCGTACTAATGGCCCTTTCGGCAACAGTCTGCGGTGCACGGATTGAGGTCTCACCCGAAGTAGTATGGGAGGATGCTAGAACTAGGTTTCCACACCCTGAAGATGTCTGATGAGTTCACGTGGCCCGTTGTTTGACCCTACGCATGCATTGCTACGCGCACTTATCTGTACCTCGCAGCCTGAGATGCTACCTTCGTGCAGCCCTTACCGCACTCTATGTTATTACCCCAGATCTTACTTATATGTTTTTATGTTAGTTCATTAAGTGTCTTAATTTATGAAAAGCATAAACCATTCCTCCATATGCGCTTAGTAAATAAATCATACAATTGCAAATAATAACAGTCAAGAATTAACCCAAGAACAGATACACGGAATTATATCAAAACTTCTCTTTATTATATTCTTCTTCGGTTATAGACTCGACTCCACCCTGGGCACTTAGCTGCAGGGGTCTGTGCACTCAGCTGCGGACTACTAGGCCTATGCGCACTCAACTGCAGAGCCTTTCTCTACTCTATGACCCAGAAAATCACTTACGCTCTTAGCCTTGACCTTATCGACTCATCATTCCAAAAATCCCATTATCCCTTTACAACTTAGAGCCTCGCTCTATTTATACAGTCCCATGGCCCATGGACCATGGGTAGGTCGACATTACATTACAAAACTTAGGGTGGACAACCCTATGACTCTAACCTACTTCTGCGCCCCGTGCCCATGATTCGTAGATCTTTACAACAGACTTCGGTCAAAATGTGGGCTTTAAGCCTCAAATCATGCCTGGGGGGATTCCATGCCCAACACCATGTGTACATGTGGTGCATGTAGTCAGATATTGACCTAAGGCTATTGCACAATTCCTTGGTGTGAAATTCCTAAAAAATAGGGTCAATTTCCTAATGGAACAGCGCAAAGAAATAGGAGCCTGGGAAGTCTTGAAATTGGTTAAGTTTTGGGCCAGGTTTAGTCATTCAAGCAGAGGGATAGACTATACACTTGCAGGGTGTGCTCAGGCTTGAGCAAGCATTGTATTTCTTCTATATTCTCTTATTTAAAATGCAATATAGATAGTAATGGGTTTTGAGCAGTTGCTTTCCCCTAGATAATTTTTTGTGCATGTGTGATGTTTCCTTTTGCATGTCTATGATTCTTGTTTTAGATGGTGAATTAACTTATGATAGTAAAGTAGCTTTAATTCTTGTGATTTAGAAAATTTCATGATTGGTATTGAATCTACACATTGATTTCTACATGGTACCAGAGATAGAATTAATATAGAGCAGATATTTCGAAGTTGTCATTGCAGGATGTTCGAGGTTGCAGATCAGGTTGTAGGTTTTCCTCAAGACTGATAAGATGGATTTCTAAGGCTTGAGTATGCCCTTGGGGGAATCTCAAATTATGTTGCATCGAAGGACTACATGGAGGTAGTACTAAATGATAATGGGTTGAAGGAATTCCTTGATAATGATATTATGAAACCAACAGCAGTTGATGCTCGAAATCTAGAAAATTGGAAGAAGTGTGTTTCCAAGGCTAGGAGGATCATATTGGAGGGAGTACGAGACCATATTGTCTCCAATCTCCATGGGAAAGAGAATTTGTATGCAATGTGGCAAGTGCTGATAGATTTTTTACAGAATAGTAGTGACCACGGGAAATTGGCACTCAAGGACAAGCTTCAAAATATCAAGATGCAAAGGAACGAGACCATTCCATAGTCCCTGAGCAAGTTCACATAGTGTCTTGATGAACTTGGTCAGGTTGTTGTTACTATAGTAAAGGATGATTTGGTGAGCCTAGCCCTTCTAGGCCTTCCCAAGAGCTAGCACAGCTACCAAGATTGGGAGAATGAGAGGGAGAAGCTACCAAATTGGACCTCATCCATGGGTGAGGATGAGGAGAATTGTGCCTTGGCTAGAAAGGAAAAGAAAGGGAAAGGGTAGAAATTCCAATCCAAAGCAGATTCGAGTCAAGGAGGCAAAAAGAAATACTTGTCTAGAATCAAGTGCTTTCATTGTCATGAATTCGGGCACCATGCAATGAAGTTTATACACAAGCAGGAAAGCAAGAATACCACAGGAGGAGCAGTGGGTGAATCATTGGCTTCACAGTTAGAACTTGATTTTACCCTCATTGCATGCATGGCAAGCACAATGATGGGTGGTGTGTGGCATCTGGATAGTGGTGCCTCGTTCCACATGATAGGGGGAAAAAATTAGTGACCTGGAGGAAAAGGATCTCCAGATGTACATCGAAATGGGAGATGATGTAAGGTATAGCACGACCGGTATTGGTATAATTACTTTTCAGAGGGAGTTTGGCTCCCCTCTCAAGATCAAGGATGTGTTGTTTATACGGGGTTTGAAGAAGAATCTAGTTTCCATAGCTGTGTTGGAAGACCATGGATATGATGTGATATTTAGAAAAGGAAAGGCTTTCCTTAGGCACATCACCATGGGATACGTGAAGCAGATCAAGGTTTGAGTGAGGAACCTCTACAAATTAGATGTGGAAGATTATGCAGCATTGAGCACAAAAGCAGAGAAGGTGCAAAGTCGAGATGTCATGGAATTATGGCATAGAATACTTGGCCATTTTCACCATGGCACTTTGAAGATCATGCAACAGATGTCTACAGGCCTCCCCAAAGGAGCACTAGAGCAGTGGGATACATGAAAAGGGTGTGCATTGGGGAAGTACACAAAATTCACCTTCAATGATTGGGACAGCAAGGCACATGTTTTCCTTGAAAGGATCCATTTTTATGTCTATGGACCTTTCTCGACAGCCTCCACTACCAAGCATAGGTATTATGTTATATTTGTAGATGATTTCTCATAGAAGTGTTGGATCTACTTCATGCAGAAGAAAGACTAGATATTCTCCAAATTTTTTGAATTAACTCACTTGTTGAGAAAGAAATTGGCAAGAAAGTGAAGGATCTTAGGAGTGATAATGGAGTTGAGTACATTTTGAATGAGTTTAAAATTTGTTGTGCAAAGGAAGGCATTTGACGAGAGTTGACATCACCCCATAACCCACAACAGAATGGGATGGCTAAGAGGAATAATAGAAGTATTTTAGGAGAAGCAAGGGTGATGTTGCAGGACCAAGGCCTACCACTTCACTTATGGAATGAAGCATGAAACACAATGGTCTATTTTCATCACAAGAATCCTCACAGGATTCTTGGCATGAGTACACCAAAGGAAGATTTTTCAGGGAAGAAACCATATGTGTCACACTTCAGGATATTTGTATCATCAGTTTAATGTCATGTTTCCAAGGAAATAAGGAAAAAGCTAGATCCAACAGCAGAGTTGCGCATATTTGTGGGGTACACATATACACCTCAAAACTATCATGTGTACTTTCCATCCCTCATGATGACAGTGTTCAGAAGGGATGTGAAATTTGATGAGGAGAAGGAAATGAGGTGTTCTCTTGAGAGGGATCTTTAGTTATAGCCTGATCAAGGGATTTTGGCTCCAAAGGAAGAACCTCGGGAAGTTATGGAGTAGCCACAAGAAGAGGAGCAGAGAATGGAGACATCCAAAGCAGAGACATCCAGAGAAGGAAGGAAGTGAACCAGGGAAGCTGACAGATTGTTGCAGGATTCTAGAGAGAATGTGGGAGCACCCACATCACAGCGCAGGTAGAGGAGGTCATAGTATTGGTACACTTGCTACATGGCTCTAATGAGTGACCTTATAGAGACTGATCCATCCTCATTCGAGGAAGTTGTATAGAAATCGGTATGGGTTGATGCTATGGTAGAGGAATATGATTCCATCGTCATAAACAGTGTTTGGGAAGTGGTCCCAAGACCAATAAACAAATTAGTGGTTGGTTCGAGATGGATTTACAAGGTAAAGCATGTAGTAGATGGAAGAATAGAGAAACACAAGGCTAGATTTGTGGCCAAGGGTATCTTTGAGGGAATTGACTATGAGGAGACATTTTCTCTAGTAGCAAGATACTCATCCATCAGATCAATCTAGCATTGCCAGCACAGATGGAGTGGAAGATCCACCATATGGATGTGAAGATAGCATTCCTCAATGGGGTTATTAAGAAGGAGGTGTATATTGAGCAATCATATGGGTTTGAGACATTTGACATAGAGTCGCATGTGTGCGGACTCAAGCAAGCATTGTATGGACTCAAGCAAGCACCCTGTGCTTGGTACACAAGGATCAATAGTTATCTCACCAGTTTGGGCTTCACCAAAAATGAAGTTGATGCAAACCTCTATCATATTTTGGTATAAGGTAAATTGTTTATTATTGTTTTATATGTTGATGACTTGATCCTTGCTAGTGATGAGCAGCTAATCAGATCTTGCAAGGAGGACCTTGAAAGAGAGTTCGAGATGAAGGACATGGACCTCATGCACTACTTCCTTGGATTGGAAGTATGGAAAGGTGATGGAGAACTATTTGTCTCTCAAGGCAAGTATGCCAACGATATACTTCATAGGTTTCGCATGGACAGGTGCAAACCCATGGAGACTCCTCTAGAAGGAAATTGGAGGATAAAGGATGCTACTTCAAGTGTAGTGGAGGATACCATTTACAAGCAGCTTGTGGGTTCACTTATGTATTTGGTGAACACATGACCAGACATGTGTTATACAGTTAACCATCTTAGTCAAGCAATGGTTAATCCAACCATATTGTATTAGAAGGAAGCAAAGCATGTGTTGATATACCTCAAAGGCTCTACTCAGTTTGGTCTTTGGTACAGATGGACAGAGGGAGTGAAGCTACAAGGCTTCACAAATGCATATTGGGCAGGGAGTCCATCAAATGGGAAGAGAACATCAGGAGGAATTTTCAGTGTTGGGTCAATAATGGTTTCTGGGTACAAAAGGAAGCAGAGATCTTTGGCACTCATCTCAGCAGAAGAAGAGTACATGGTTGCAATTCAAGCAGCATGTGAGGCTATCTCAATGAGAAAGATTATTGTTGGTTTATTTGGTCAGATGATGGATCCTACTGTGATTTACTATGATAATTAGAGTTGTGTCAAACTCTCTGAGAATCTTGTATTTCATGATCGATCCAAGCATATTGATATTTGGTATCACCATCTACGGAATTGTGTGATGAGGTGGATTATGTTGTTGCAGTACATTCCGACAAAGGAACAAGATGAAAATATTTTGACAAATACTTTGTCAAGAGGAAAATTCAATTTCCAAAAGTGCAGGATAGGAGTGGTTGATAATCTCTTTCTTGCTGAAAGGGAGTGTTGAAAATGCAGCAAGAAAATCTATTTTTGACTTTGCCTTGGTCAAACTAGATTAAAAATCGAATTTCTATTTCAACAGAATACTTGGAGGTAGTAAACTAAGGTGACATGGCTCTTTTCACTCAATTAACTCAGTAAATTCGATTTGTAGAAGCTTGAGTTCAGTTCTACATGATTGATTTCTAATTTGTAGCAATCTATTGCAATTAATTTGAGCTATTGTCAGATTAACTAGTTCTAACTGTCAGAATAACTAGAGGAGGTCAAGTTGTGGAAGTGGAACTTCAACCACACTCAATGATCAACTAGTTAACTGATCAATCAACCCAAAATAATTATTGCATGTAGAGAATTAGAGTTACCCAGTTGAGATGGATATTCCAAGGCAGTGTACTATTAGTTGTAGCATATTCCCATGTGTACAGGTGGTGCATGCAATCACAAATTGACCTAAGGTTATTGTGCAATCCCTTGGGGTGAAATTCCTAAAAAAAGGGGGAAATTTCCCAAGGGAACAATGCAAGGAAATAGGAGATTGGGAAGGCTTGAAATTGGCTAAGTTTTGGGTGAGGTTCAATCAGTCAGGCAGAGGGATAAACTATATACTTGTAGGTTGTGTTCAAGCTTGAGAAAGCATTTTATTTCTTCTCTATTGTTTGATTAATGCAATATAGATAGTAAGGGGTTTTGAGCAGTTTTTTCCGCTAGATAAATAGTTGTGCATGTGTGATGTTTCCTTTTGCATGTCTATGATTCTTGTTTTAGATGGTGAATTAACTTTCGTGGATCAGTAGAGTAGCTTCAAGTCTTGTCATTTAGAAACTTTCATGAGCAGTATTGAATCTACACATTAATTTCTATAGTGTTCCTCTTTAATACTTTAGAGATTTAACATGGATAATTGTAAGCCTATGGACACACCTCTAGCTACAAACTGGAGGAAGGAGAGTGCTTCTTCGGGAGAGGCAGTACATGCCACCATCTAGAGACAGCTTGTGGGATCCTTGATGTATCTGTTGAACACAAGGTCTGATATATGTTATGCAGTTAATCAATTGAGTCAAGCCATGGTGAATCCTACCAAGTTGTATTGGAAGGCAGCGAAGCATGTGTTGAGGTACATCAGAGGAAAAATTGAGTATGGGTTATGGTATAGGAGGATAGATGGATTGAAGCTCCAAAGCTTCATTGATGCAAATTGTGCAGGGAGTCCATCAGACGGAAAAATTACTTCATGTGCTATGTTCATTGTTGGGTCTGAATCAATTTCCTATTATAGCCATAAATAGAGGTTTGTGGCACTCAGCTTAGCAGAGGTTGAATAATGTTTTGCAAGTCAAGCAGCATGTGAGGCCATATGGATGAGGAAAATACTTGTGGGTATTTTCAGTCAGGAGATGAATTCGATGGTGATTTATTGCGATAATCCAAGTTATAGCAAACTCTTTGAGAATCCAATATTTCATGATAGGTCCAAGCACATTGATATTAGGTACCATCACTTGTGGGATTGTGTGCAGAGGATAATTATGATGCTACATTACATTCCAACTAAGGATTAGGATGCAGATATCTTGACAAAGGAATTATGAAGAGGAAAAATTGAATTCCACAGGTGCAGGATAAGGGTGGTGCAAAATCCCTTTCTTGCTAAGGAGTGTTAGAAATTGTAGCAAGAAAGGTTGAATTTGACTTGCACCTTAGTCAAATTTAGTAATTCGATTTTCCACATCAGCAAGATGACTTGGATTGTAGTTAGCTAGAGTGACATGGCCTTGTCTACTAGTTAACTCAGTAAATTCAAGTTATAGGCTAGAAGTAGAGTTGTAAATGTAGTGATTGCTAAAATTTAGCAATCTAGTTTAATTATTTTCAGTTGGACTCAGTTAACTGAGCTCAAGTCATTATTTGAGTCTGTTGAAGGTCATTTGAGTAGTAGAACTATTGTTAACTCAATGATCTCTTATTTAAACTAGTCAATCAGATAAAAATAGCCCAGACATGCATGAAATTTGAATTGCCTAGCTGGAGTGGAGGAAAAGGCACTTTGTAATTATCATTTGTATACTAGTTGAGTGTATAGTATTGGCAGTTAAGCAAGCGAATCATTCCTTGGGAATTGCGCAAGAAAATAGGAGGAAATTCCTGTCTTTTAGGAGCTAATTTACTCAAGGATTTTGCAAGGAAATAAGAAAAAGTTGGAGCTTTGAATTGCCTAAGTGTTGACCAAAGTAGGACAGTTAGTAGAAGAACGGGTTTACATTGCATGGTGTGTTTCGAGATTAAAGCAAGGCATTATAATAGTTTCTCATTCTCATCTGACTAATGAAAAGCAGCGAAGGGGTTTTTCCCAGTTGGGTTCCCCTGTAAATAATTACGTTCTTATGTTTTTGTGGTTTCATGTCATTGAATGTGTTTCTAAATTGTGATTTCCATTTCCCATAATAGTGGAGGAAATTTTTAATCTCTTGATTACAATTTGATTTCATCAATAGTAGAGATATTTTATTAATTTCTACAGTCTCATATCAGTTTGAAAAGTCACATGGAAGCTCAAGAGTCATGAGGGGAGCTCAAGAGTCACAAGTGAGGTGGAGAGTCACCTCATCTGTTATATATACACCCTCATAGCTCAAGAAAAGGAATTTTCACCTTGGCTTCTCAAGCTAGGCATACGAGAGAAGAATATGCTTTTGAGAAGCAAGTAGTTGGCTAATGTTCCACTATTGGAACCAGTTTTGTATCATTGTAATGGTGTATCTTCGGACTCTCACTTAATAATTTGAAGGTCTTGGAGTTGGCACAGTTTTCATGCATATGTCGTGAATGATTGTAAGACTATTCTTTCATTGTTTGCAATGTATGTTTATGTTAATACATACTAATGAAAATGAACTATTTCATTGGCTTTAGTATGCATCATTGAATCATGTGTCTTATGCTTTCATGATTGTTATTTATTTGTGAACTATTTTGCAAGATTACTAATTATTTTTTCAGATATATGTGTGTGTCTTTATTAGGATAGTACTATTACTTTCTCTTAAAGACTCACTTTCTCTCCTTTATGTGAAAGAACCGTTATACACTTTGCAATTGAATACATCACAAAGTTAACTTACTTGTTTATCTCGAAAGTGCATGTGTTTCTCTTGTGTTGTTTATTGTGTTGAGAAATCCAAAGTGTGGCAGTTAAACTATTTCTCTTATTATGACATTATCTTGTGATGTTTTTCATTATTATTATTTGTTCTTTTGAATTATCTTTTCTTATCATAAAGACTAATACCAAGCAACAAATAGAAGAGAACACAAGATGTAAGCACACTGTTAGGGAAAAAACCCACTCTATGGGAAAACCCGGTCAAAATTCTTCCTTCAGTAGATTTGAGATGAGATGACCAAGACACTTACAAACTAGACTCGGGACTACCTCCATCCATCAGGTCAACCTTGTCATGTTACTCACTGAGATATCACTGATTTTTCCATTGTGTTAGCATCGAGACTTTCTCATTGTGGTAACACCGAGACCTTAACTGTGGTAGCATTGAATCCTTCACATTGTGGTAGCACCGAATCCTTCACACTATGGTAGCACTAAATCCTTCACACTATGGTAACATTGAATCCTTCACATTGATGTATCACTGAAAGTCTCCACTATAATCTGCATTATATCAGAGAGGTATGCCGAGCTTGTTTCTGAAATCATCTCTACAATTAAATCGAGACTTGTCTATTTTACTATCAACGAAATGTATCTACCATAGCATCAAATTGAGGTCACTTATCTGAGCTCCTTCCTTGCAATGATATCGAATCTTTTTCTCTGGAGTTCTTATCTAAATTTTTTTGTAGGAGTTGTGTGAATTCCTCATCCTTGTATATATAGTTGTTTCCATATGAAAATAGGCTGACATGTGATCATGAAGAGTTGTGTCACTGTGTTTAGGCCAACATGTGATCATGAAGAGTTGTGTCACTGTGTTTAGGCCAAAATGTGATCATGAAGATTTGTGTAACTGTATTTAGGCTGACATGAGATTGTTTGAGGGAAGTTGACTTGATGATGAATCCTTCGACAACAAGGAGACTTTGATGGATGGAGGAGTCTTCAAAAATTGACTTTGACAAGAACCTAGAGCCTACAATGGAGGCTTGTCCTATAACATTTGACCCAAGCATGAAACCCATGCTTTAACAAGTCAATTAAAATAATAATAAAATTATTTTTTATTTATTTTTACAAATGTATATTACATTTTGACTTCAAGTACAATTATGAAGACCGAACCTAGTTACATTCTTCAACATATTGAAGCCAAGGAAAATATTTAAGATTATGGAAACCAGCCTAACTTTCCGAGGTGGGCTCCTACTCCAAATAGTTTGAGGTCTAATGGGGACTTCATATTGGTGAGACCCCTCAATATTGGAAGCATTTAACATCATCAACAGAAGGACTACTAGATGGGATGCAACCTTGTGCATCCAAGACCTTCTAACATTGTAATAAACCTCAATGTCTTCTTCTTCAATAGGGATTTCCTTCTAGGAAAACAAATTATATATCTCTAGCCAGGAGGTTGATATATATCTTTTGATGAAGCACATTGTGTCAATATATGTGGGAGTTGAAGCAATAGTATTTTCTTCTAGTCCTCCTTCTGCATTCTCTTTCCCTGGTCTCTTCTTTGGGGGAGCCATGTCCTATGATGATGATGATATGTTGAAATATTTTAGATCCACTCAACATGATATATCAAATATATTCATCATGACAACTAAGTTAGAAAACAAATGAAAACTTAGTGTGCACCACAAAAAGTTAGTATAGTCAAATGTATTAGAATGTGTTGTGTTGCAGTGAAGGTAGTCAACCTAGGGTACTAGTTTGCAATGTGATATAAGAATGTATTGCATTGACATTATGACAGTGCATCGCATACTTTAATATCAAATTTTGAATAGGAAATGCGTCGTAGCGCATCGCTTTAGGTTACACTATAAAAAAGATATGCGATGTGATATACATGTGCATCGTGAGGGCTTATTCCAAACTCGAGGAGGAGAATGTGTCATTGCACATATAGGATAGATATCCTATGTGATGGTCTTGTGATGTGATGTCAAGGTTTTGGAGGTATGCAATGCGGCATATCACAATGTAGTATCACTTAATGTGCCAAGTGGATGTGTCCTTGCACAACAAATAAGGTTTTGGAAAGTTAACGGAGTGGTGATGCAGTAGATTTATAAGCAATGGTAAGAGCGCTAATTGGCAAAGTGTCAGGAGGGTTTTATGTTGTGTGCATATATGCATATAAGGAATGTAAACAATTATGTGAATCGACCGACCTGAAAAAATAGTGCAATGCCTAGACGTTACTAATAAGAATCATTGTGAATTTAGAGTGTCTAGAGCTTACCTGACACGTGGCGCAAATTTTACGCGGGTTGGTAGCGCAATGTACCTTCGGAAGGCAAGGAAACACTAGTGAACATGATGCATTGAGGAAGAAAGACAAAATTACGACAAAACTCAATGTCAAAATGAATGGGTCAAGATGGTTTATATAGTTTTCTCACACATGAGAGTGCATTGATTGCATCATAGATGTGTTGTCACGGGGGGAGTTGCATTTGCGTTGAGACAATTCAATGCGATGACTAGTAAGGCATGATGTGTTGTACTACCATGTTGTGTTGAAATACACTATGAGAGTGTGATATGACATGCATCTTTTCAAGATATATTTAAGTTAAAACTTTCCTGCCCTTTCTATCCTAAGGTGTGAAGAGGGGTTTGAGGAGTTTGACCATATAGATATTAATGATTTGAATGAGGGGCGACTCAAAAATTCTGGCTCTTGCTGAAAATTTCTGGGTTATTGTAGTTGCTACAACAAGACCCTGTTGTTGTGCCACAACACCATCACCAACCTTCTGACTAGGTCAATGCAATGATTGGTGATTCAACACTAGCTTGGAGTAGTTGCTACAACATTGGTTTGAAACAATGTTGCAACACGCATACTATGACACCCTTACCAGCAAGGATTATAGCTATTTTGTAGGAAAATGTGAAATAATGAAGGGGTATGGGATGTGACAACCCATTTCGACCAACCCAGACAAGGACGAAAATTCATAGTAAGTAACAAAAAGTATGTATTTCCTATGTAGAAAAAATGGCATTAATTGACATAATTCCACTTGCCTTGACAAGACTACAGGCATCACCCACCATAACACTCCACCACCACCACATTCATATGATATGATTTGCACCATTAGCCCATGATTACCTTACCTTAATCGGGAGTTGGCATGCTAACAAATTGTCTCTTTAAAATTGCAGCCATTATATTGTATAAATATAAGAAAAAAAATGGGAGGTTTGTTGAGTCGTGGAATGCCCAGAAAAACTCTCTTGCTATAGGGTTATGACTATATTTAGGCAATCTTTCAGACCACGAGATGGATTTGGTATCCTAATCTATTACGAGGGTATGATGATTCTAGTGATGTTAAATTTTCACTCAATTTCCAGAATGACAAGTCTATGGTGGGAGGAATAGTGGTCCAGTTAGATGAAGACACCATAGCTAAAATATCTAGACTACCACAAATTAGAGAGTGGTGGTACTTTAGGAAAAATACAAAGCTAGATTTGATGGATCAATTTCTTGAACTAGGTGAGGGTTTTGTGAAGAAAGGGAGTGGATTTGACATGAAACCTTTGTTGGCACCATGCACAGAAATGGCTCTCATTGTACAAATGTACTTCACATCTGTGGGATGCCCTCAAGGTCATCTAATGGAAACACTTGAGTTTGTTGGACCACCTAAGGCAGCAAATATTGATCAACATGCCCTCCTTCCAATGGAAGACACTTCATCACATGGCCACTAGTGTTCGTAAGTCTAGTCGGCCTAAGGATGCCCTTTCACAGCATTACTTGATCAAATTATTGGTTGAGCATGCACTCCAAAGATAATACCACACCTAGAACAATGTTATGAGAGAACAAAGGTTGGAAGTCGAAGCACCAGCTGCACCACTAGAAGAAGTAGCGATTGTTGCAACTCCACCAAAAGTTGTAGCCCACAATAGGAGCAGTTGTTGAGATGAAGCTACATGAAGAATAATTTAGGGAAGGCCATGACAATTTGAAGCCAAGTGTTATAGGCTTCATTCAAAACTACATATTGGTAATTTCAGATTCAAGAGATAAGTTTGAAAGTTAAGGTCAAAGGGAAAGAGAGATTTATCACACTTGTAGAGCACAAAGTAGAAAATGTTCAAGGAAATATTCTATGGAAGACATTTATTCAAGCTTGGACGGAATCTTTTTAAGGTTTCCAAGAATCAAGTGTGTTGGAATATCATGTTGCATCTTCACATTGAATATTCTAGGGACCAAAAGCATATGCACGAGGAGGTGTGATCCAAATTAATTTATCATTTTTAAACTTTGTAAGAAAATAATTTGTTGGTGCAGTTTAAGGAAACAATCAACTTGAAGTTTAAATACCAAAAGGCCCTGACAAGAGGAAATGAATCCTCTTGATGGTTGGTGTTCTAATTTGTGTTTTTAAGAGAGAAATCTAATTGATGCAAAAAGAACCAAGTGGTATGGAGAGGAATAAAGAAGGCAATGGTAGAAAAAGAAAAGTCAGGAAGAAGAAACCTACTTGAATATTATAGGATGGAGTTGTTATTGGGCCTATCCACAAAAGGTTAGGTTGTCTCTAAGCCATGACATTCTAAAAATTCTAGAAGTGAATCAAAATATATGATATCTCTATGTAAGAGTGTGTCTCTCGCATTTATAAGAATTTCTTAAGCAAAATAGCATATCCATTGAATGTTGACCCACTTGGGCTTCCAAGGTAAATTTCGTTTTCCAAGTGTGTTTAAATGTCACGTTTGTCTAAAACCAATTTTTTTTCATTATCAACTAAATTAATACTTTTACACATGCATAATTTAGATCATATATAGTGTTAGTTTATGTTCAATAGGTGAATTTTTAGATCACTGGGCATATTTAATAAAGGATAGCTAAATACACCACATTGTATAGGCCTCTTTTGGTTTTGGGAATCATTGGTATACCTCACAACATTACCCATACGCCCCTTAACTAAAACTTGATGTTGATACTTTGTTAAACATTGGAAATTCATCCCATAGCCACACATTGTCCATTTTGAATCATAGAAATTGCAAAGTTTCCCTATTTAGACAAACAAGGTCTATGTGCTAATTGACATAAAGAACAATATTTGTAAAATGACTCATTGGCATGGTAAAGTTTCAACATATAATATCTCTTTTTATAAATTGGGTAGATTTCTTGTTGATAAGTTGCTTGAATATGAATTGGATGACAAAGAAATGGTTGTATGAAATGTTGTGTTGTACTACACAACATCCCCCATTTTAATATATTATAAATTTCCTATGAAATTTATTATATTAAAATAGGGACCCTTCATTTAAAAAAAAAAAAAAAAAAATCTTATAATCAAAGTTTAATACTTAGTCTTTTTAATTAGAACCCAAATATTAAACCTTGATTATCCCAAAAAAAAAAACCAAATTTTAATAGCCCCCGAGATCAAAACTATACTTAGGCTTCAAAAACCTTAAGTACTTAAAAAATATGGGTTATTTTAAATATCGTAGTTTTATTCCCCTAAAGTTCAAATCTTAAACAATCTCCGACTCATCCCGCTTCCCCGCATCACAACCACACAAAGGTTCCAAAGGCTTTAGGTCTGAGCCATAGTCGATTGCGATATGTGATTAACTCAACCTCCACAATTGAGAGTTAAATTCAAGATCAAAGCACAAAATACAAAGGAAATGGATCATAGTTCTAAATATTCTTAACAAATAAAAGATGCGCAAAAGCATTAATCCAAGACTATCGGGACCCATAAGGCCATGTCACTACATCGCATTGCAAACCACACCGTGGAATTTACAAAGGCTTAAGTCTATACCCCGTTACCTTAGCCGATTGTGATTAGACTGGATCCGCAAGTATTATTCACTACGATTTATATTTATATCACGTCCAGAGGCCTATACCGCAATCGCATGAATCTAAAGGTCTTGTCTCCTACTTCCTCCCTTAGCCGATTGTGATCTACGATAAGCCCGGACCTAAAAGAATTATCAACTTCATTTCATTTAAATTCCGTGTCTAGAGCTATCGCAAGAACCATTCCCTTTGTCAATTGCGATATTTTCCCCAACGTTGATTGTGATATGACATTAGCAGTGACGTTAGATCCACGTCATCCGCCACATCATCCCTGACATCACCCCGAGATCCTGCAATTGCAAAATTTAAAGGGACATAGCCAGTAATAAACCTTTCACCCCAATCGATTGTGATTTGCGATTAGACCGGACCCAATGGGATTATACAATCCAACTCATACATACCTTGTGTCCATTACAATCGCAAATTTTAAAAGGATATGGTTTATAACAAGCCATCCACCATTCCGAACATCAATTGCGATGTAATTTTAAAAAAGGCCCCTTTTGGATTTGATATGAAATACTCCCGCTCCAAGCCAATTGCGATTGCTCTAAAGTTTTTCCCCTGGTTCTATGCTAACTGCAACTGTTTTATGATCTGCCCCAAACTCTAATAGCCGATTGCGATAACTCGTATAACTCTGCATTCCTCTCCACGATCTCTGTCATATTTATCGTGCTCTACATTTTCCTAATTTCCTGCAAAAGTGATTTGTTTCAAATAAAAAATTTTCATCATACCATTCATGTTTATCTTATCAATCCTTGTTTTCTGTGTTCAAGTCCATAACAGAGAGAGACAACTATGTTGATCAGTGGCAGATCAGTTCAAACAAGACAGACAAGCATCCAAAGAATTCGATGGAACGAATGAAGCTGATGATGACAGCAAATCCTTTGCAAGAAACCACTACCAAATATTGTTTTCTTTAAACATTGTTGAAGGGATCTGTTTAATGCCCTCAATGCTCTGCACAATAGATTAGAGTTGTTTTTTCTATTTAAGCTTAGCTGTTGTAGGAAATAAAGGTCCTGAATTTTATGAAGAAAGGCTTACGAAAGCTTGCACTACTGTACTTTCATCCTTTTTTAATAGAAAGACTGGAACATGGTTTTATGAATTTTCAATAAAGGATTTCGAGAAGTTGCACTACTGTACTCCTGGAATTATCTTTGTGAGAAGGATTAAACTGTTGTTATTTCCTTTGTGAGCTAAGAAAACGTGCATCTGGTATTTCTATCTTTGTGCCTCTATTTTGTTCATGAAATAAATAGTGAATTTATCTCTGCAAATTGTTTATTACATGATATTTCAAAAAGAACAGTGTTACATGTATTCACTTCTGATCATGCTGCCATTGATGTTTTTTAAATATTTGTTAAGCAATTTTCCTTTTTCTAAATGCGATATGAACTATACATATTATTCTGATTAACTATTTAATCATAATAATCATCTTTAAATATTTTCATTTCCATTAGTGTTTGATCAATCTATATTGTCATTCACTATGGAAAATTATTGTAGATCGCATCTAGATGAATGTTAAACAATCCCAGGTTATAGAATAGATTAATGTATATGTTTCCCATTTGATTCATTGCTGAAAATCCATCTATTTCACTCCATTATAAGTATTATACATCCATTCAATCACCCTCATCGAGAAACTGGTCCCATTATATCCAGTCGGAGCGACTACTTAAATGGAAAAGGAGCTGCCTTAAGGTCCGAACTGGGTGGTTTCGCCCTATGTTGACGCAGTGATTTTCGAGGTGTCAACACTTTTTGATGCTAGAAGGAGGACCTGCAAACTATGAATGGAAAGTAAGTCCAATCCAAAAACAAAAGGCCATTCCAAGGGTCATTCTCCCTCTAAATCTCCTACAACTTCCAAATCCCCTCCAGAATCTCCTACTTTTAGATCAGAAGTTGTACAATCTCCTCCCAAGTCTCCTAGAATACTTCCTAAGGTAATCCCTGCGGAATATACTCCAGAATCACCAAACTTTACAACTTTGATAATGAAATTGGAAGGCGTCTCCATTTCAACAGAAAATCCTGAATCATTTGAAGTTTCTGAAGGAAGTATAACTTTTATTTTCCAAGGAACTGGTGTTTTAACTCGATCCCAAAGTGCAAAACTTGGCATCTCACAATTTGAATTTCCACTTAAATACAGTCGAAAGAAAACTGCTACATCAGATTCCCAAACATCTACTAGTGAGATTACCTCATTCTCTCATTCACCAACATCTCCATTTCTTCCTTTTTCATTTCATTTCTCTCTACCGTTCACTTCATCTATTTCCATTTCCTCTACACAAACAACTAGTGTTGCCTCAAGAAGTACTATCACAACTACTAGTTCTTCTTTCATCACATCCACCTCTCCAACTGTTACAATGGCAGCCAAACCATGGTCCAATCCGAGAGTTGTTCAAATGCCAACACCACTTCATCCTCTACCAAAACATCCTAAAAGATGGCTTCCCAAATTCAATCCTGATGATGGATTACCTGTTGAAGAGCACCTTCACAACTATATGTTAGTCATCAATCTTAATGAGGTGGATGAAGAAGATTTTGTTGTTAGATTATTCCCGTACACTCTTATAGGATCAACAGGGTTTTGGTACTTTTCTTTTCCAGCCAATTCTATTACTAGTTGGGATATTTTTGAATCCTGAAAGATGGCTTCCCAAATTTAATCCTGATGATAGGTTACCTATTGAAGAGCACCTTCACAACTATATGTTAGTCATCAATCTTAATGGGGTAGATGAAGAAGATGTTTTTGTGAGATTATTCCCGTACACTCTTACGGGATCAGCAGGGTCTTAGTACTTTTCTTTACCAGCCAATTCTATTACTAGTTGGGATATTTTGAAGAACAATTTTTTACTAAATTTGGTTATAATCGCTCAACTGAATCTCTTATCAATGGCCTTTCCAATTTAAAAACGAATTCAAGGGGAAAATATAAAAGATTTCAATTCTAGATTTAACAAATTGTTAAATAAAATCCCAACTACTTCTATACCTGGTGTCGATGTACAAATAGAATGGTATATTTCATCTCTTCCTTCTAACATAGGAATTTTCATAGATAGAGCTAATAAAATTACCTTGGTAGAAAACATGAAAGAAGTTGTGTCTGTAGAGAAGGGAATAAATGCACTAGAAAATAAAAAAGATCAGGAAGACAGAAAACTAAAAAAGGTTACATTCAAGGATGAAGCTAAAAAGAAAGCACCTAAAGATCCCTTTGATCTTAAAGGCTTACAACAAGTCCTTAAAACCTTGTCTAACGAGATGGTAGAGATCAAAAAGCAAGTAGTTGAATCTTCTTCTTCCAAAAAACCTTTTAGACCATTCAGAAGAAATCAGTTGCCTAATTCACAACCTCCAAACACGATCTCTAATGTAGAAACTAATGATGAAGATGAGGAGGAAGCAACATTTTCTGCTGAAGAATCCCAAGATGAACAAGTAGTTGAATTAAATGGAGTGTGGGATTTTATGCTTCCTATTTCTGATAGTGAAAATGAATATGAAGCATTACCTATTAGCACAAGAAATAAAGGTTTAGTTGATCCTATACAACCAACTAAAAAACAGAAACCTTCAACTTCCACTGCTAAAGATAAAGCTATTGTTAACAAACCCACTTCCACTTCTCCCCAAGCAATTCCGTCTTCATCCAATTCTCCATCTTCACCCAAAACTTTAGTAGTTTCAGATACTATGGATTACAATATAGTTGAGGATATGAAGAAGATAAAAGCAAACATTTCTCTTTTTGAACTCACTAAACTCAAACAACAACAGAAATTTTTACTGAAAGAATTAAACGCAGTACCTACTTCTCCTCTTTTTCCTAATATTGTAGTATCCAAAGCTTCTAACGGAATGGGTAAACCTATTTTTCATTCATTATTAGATTCCTCTGATGCTATTATGATTAGTTACAAGTCTAACTCACATACTCCTCTTTTTCTTTTGACTTTTGAAATATTAAATAAAAATGTGCATAACTGCTTGATAGATTCAGGTGCTTCTTCAAATATCATGCCGTATTCAGTTTGTCTGAAATTAAACATGTCACCCCAAAAAACTCTAGTTCACATTATGCAACTCGATAGGACAAAAGTCAAAGTCATAGGAGAAATGAATTCAATTCTTATTAGATTATCTTCGAATCCTGAAGTGTGTCAAATAATTGATAGTAGAGATCGGTCAGAAAAAATACATGGTTATTTTTCTACTGATTGGTCTCACCTATGACTCCCATTTAATGGAAAACCGAATCAAATCAGAATCAACCGAGAAAAACATATGAAACATTCAGTAACAGATTTCGAAGGTGAAAATGAGGTAGTAGTAATCATTAACAACATTCTTGGAAACTACACCACTGAATCATTTTTTGAGAATATTAAATCACAAACATCACCATTTCTGATTAATTTTGTAACTTCTCAAATCGAAAACTTTTCACAGACAGACTTTTCAAGATGTGTCAATATAAGAAAAAAACCAGTAGTTAATTCCTTATTTTGGACATTGAATTTTGATGGGTCGAAATCAAGCAATGGTGCAGGAGTAGGTTGCATATTGATCAATCCTGAAGGTGTGAAGACAATGCTGACTTGCAGATTGGAATTCGAATCCACAAATAATATCGCAGAATATGAGGCATTAGTCCAAGCTATGTATAAAGCAATTAGCCTTGACATTAAATACTTTCAAGTTTATGAAGATTCGGAAATTGTAGTAAAACAAGTAAAAAAAATGATGAATTGTATCTCTATGCGCTTGAAGCATTATCAGTCATTGGTTCAGTCTCTCACTTCACATTTTTTAGCGTTTAACATTTCTGCTATTCCTAGGATTCAGAATCTTGGCGTTGACCTTCTTGCTAACGTTGCATCAAAATTGATCCCATCTTAAGATTACAGTCCCGATAGATTTTCTATAGAAATAATCTTTAGGCCATCCATTCCAGATAATATCACCAATTGGCGGGCATTTAATGATGATGAAGACATTTTAAGCTTTTTAACTTCTAAGAAATCATACGATGACCAAATTATTAATGAGCATGAACACAATGATCAATTAAAATGGAAAATTGATGATAATCCTATACCCAAATTGTAGTAAAACTTGAAGATATCTATGATTTAATAGACAGATTTAAAAGAGTTACTAATTCAAAACTACAGAGTTCAACTCTAAGATTTGCATTAATAAATCTTGGGACAGATCTTAAACCCCAGAACATCAATTTAGGTCTTGGTCTCTCGTCTGAAGAAATATTATCCTTCATTCATTTGTTTAAAAAATATAAGGATGTCTTTGCTTGGAGTTATGAAGATCTGAAAACATTTGACACTTCCATCATTCAACATACAATCCCAATGTTATCAAATGAGAAACCTGTCCAACAGAAGTTAAGGAAAATTCACCTGAATTTAGAGAATCAAATCTCAACGGAATTGAATAAACTCCGTAAAGCTAAAATTATTTTTCTTGTTAGGCATTCAAGATGGGTTTCTAACTTGGTACCTATTAGGAAGAAAAATGGTGTTATCTGCATTTGTATAGATTTTAGGAATCTTAATAAGGCCAGCCAAAAGGATAATTTCCCTCTACCCACTATGGAACAGATTTTATGATCAGTTGTTGGTTCTGAACTTATGTCTTTCCTTGATGGTTTCTCTAGATATAATCAAATTATGGTACACCCAGATGATAGGCTAAAGACTACTTTCAGAACCAAATGGGGAACGTATGCCTACCAAAAAATGTCATTTGGTTTAATAAACACAGGGGCCACTTTCCAACAAGTCATGGACATAGATTTCAAATGTTTGTTAAATAAAACAGTTGTTGTTTATCTAGATGATATTATTATTTATTCGAAGAACAGAAATAGTCATTTACAAGACTTATAATAGATTTTTGAACGTTGTAGAAAATAGGGTATCTCATTAAATCCGAAGAAAAAAAAAAGGTATTTTTTCGCTCTTATTGAAGGGAAACTTTTAGGATTCATTGTGTCAAAAAATGGAATTTACATTGACCCTACCAGAATAAAAGAAATTTCTCCACCACATAACAAAAAAATCATGCAATCATTTTTTGGACAAATCAATTTTGGCAAGAGGTTTGTCTCTATTTTCTCACAAATTATTCTACCGTTACAACAAATGATTAAGAAAAACGCAGTTTTTAAATGGGGCCAGCATGAAAAGCAAGCATTCAATTTTATCAAAGAGTCAATTATCAATGCTCCATCTCTAAATACTTTGAATTTCTCCAATCATTTTGTCTTATATACCTTTGCTTCTTCAACGTTTTATGTTGTTGTTTTGACACAAATTAATAATTAGAAAATTGAAACACCCATCTCATTTTTCAGCTCAAATTTTCAGGACGCTGGATTGAATTATTCAGAAGTAGAAAAACATACATTTGTTGTATATGAATTTGTAAATCATTTTAGACCTTTTCTCTTAAAAACACACACAAAAGTAATAGTCCCATTCTCAGCAGTGAGGCAATTACTATTGCAGAAATAATTAGGAGAAAAGAGAGGAAATTGCGTAACAGTTCTGTAGGAATACGATATCAAAATAAAACCAGCGAAAATTGTCAGAGGGTAAGGTTTCCACAAGCTTCTTACAGGAGAATCCAACATACCAATTGAAGGGGATACAGGTAACAATGAACACATTTTTGAGGCAAGTGTAATTGATGTTGATTCCCAATACGTTGATTTGATTTTTTACTTGAAAAATGGATATGCTCCTTCCAAACTCAATTGTAAAAGAAAAAGAGCTTTACGATTAAAAGAAAATAATTATGAGATCATTGATAACGTGTTATTCAGGAGAAACTATGATTCCCTATTGTTAAGATGCTTAGAAAAGTCTGAAGCACAAACTGTTTTGCAGGAACTTCATGAGGGAGCAGCAGGTGGACACTTTGAAGGAGACATTACAGCATACAAAATATTACGTGTTGGATACTACTAGCCCACTCTCTTCAAAGATTCCCACGCATATGTAAGGGAATGTAAAACATGCCAAACTGCTTCTGGAAGACAAAGGAAACCAGCTTTACCTCTGCAGCCACTCAACATTGATTAGCCATTCAAACAATGGGGACTAGATATCATAGATGAGATCGTTCCTCATTCTTCTAAACAACATAGGTATAGATATCAGTCTTTCGAATTAATCACATCATTAGGATTTGGTCGACGTTTCGAACCAACTAATGTGATCCATCCTTAGGACAAGGTGATAAATCGATCAATCAGAGTGAATAAATAGCAAGGATGCATCATAGCCCAGAGTTAAACATTGAAAAATAGTCATTAATTTGTTGAATTATTTAATAATTTAGTTAGAAACTAGTTGTTATATTGCAATTAAATATTTATTATTTTTTCATTTCGATAGTATAAATTTATAATTAAATAATATCAAATTTTATTTTATTTTTTTTACATGTGGTTCACGGATACCCATGGTCACTGGGCAGCCGCTATGTCCACGGTTCAACACTGAGTGGACCCCACCCGAAGGGGATCAAGACCCCTCGACCTATTTACTGACCTGACCCCAAGAGCTTTCGGGAATTGACCCTGTGACCTCCCAATTGGCGAGGCACTGATTTGACCGATTGAGCTAACTCTTGGGGCTAATATCAAATTTATATCAAATTTTATATTATCTAGAATAATTAATTTTTATAGTTTGTTAGGGTTTGACTAATCAAATGGTTTAATATTTACTTTGATCCTAGTTGTTATGTAGATATCATAAATTGATTATTTAATAATATTATTATTATCTGTAATAATTAGTTTCGATATCATAAATTGATTATCTAATAATAACAATATTATTTATAAACAATTAATTTATGAGATATAATTTGTTGGAGTTGGATTAATTCAAGTTAAATTAGGTTAAAGACTTAATGTTTGGAATAATTTAGATTAAAATATTATTATAATTTAATATTATTATAATTTAATATTATTAAATGTTAGAGGAAAACATATCTTCCTAAGATAAATTTAAAGGTTTACTAGATAAGAGTTTTAAAAGTCAGGATTAGTTAAGTTAACCATTTTGAAGTTAAGAAGTATTAATACAGATAAAAAGGAGGACTTAATGTTTGGAATAATTTAGATTAAAATATTTTGATACTATTATAATTTAATATTATTATAAATTAGAGGAAAACCTATCTTCCTTAGATAGATTTAAAATTCTTATCTCGTAATCCTTTAAATTTATCTAAGGAAGATAGGTTTTCTTCTAATTTTTAATAATATTAAATTATAATAATATCAAAATATTATAATCTAAATTATTTTAAACATTAAGTCCCCCTTTTATCTATATTAATCCTCTTTTACTTCAAAATGGTTAGGTTGACTAATCTTGACTTTTAAATCTCTTATCTAGTAAACCTTTAAATTTATCTAAGGAAGATAGGTTTTCCTCTAACATTTAATAATATTAAATTATAATAATATTTTAATCTAAATTATTCCAAACATTAAGTCTTTAACCTAATTTAACTTGAATTAATCTAACCCTAACAAATTATATCTCATAAATTAATTATTTATAAATAATATTGGTATTATTAGATAATCAATTTATGATATCAAAACTAATTATTTACAGATAATATTATTATTATTAAATAATCAATTGATGATATCTACATAACAACTAGGATCAAACTAAATATTAAACCATTTGATTAGTCAAACCCTAACAAACTATAAAAATTAATTATTCTAGATAATATAAAATTTGATATTATTTAATAATAAATTTATATTATCGAAATGAAATAAATAATAAATATTTAATTACTATATAACAGCGAGTTTCTAATTAAATTATTAAACAATTCAACAAATTAACGACTATTTTTCAACGGCTAACTTTGGGCTATGATGCATCCCTGCTATTTATTCACTATGATCGATCGATTTCTCACCTTGTCCTAAGGATGAACCACATTAGTTGGTTCGAAACATCGACCAAATCCTAATGATGTGATTAATCTGAAAGACTGATATCTACATTATGGATCACAAAATTCTTAGATCTAACATAGGTATATTCTGACTGCTACAAATTACTTCACTAAGTGGGCGGAAGCAATTCCGCTAAAGGTAATCAATTCTGAATCTATTATTGAATTTATTGATCAATTTATCATTACAATATTTGGTTTGCCTTTCGCAAACATTAATCCAAGACTGTCAAGACCCACAAGGCCACGTCACTACATCGCATCGCAAACCACGCCATGGAAGTTACAAAGGCTTAAGTCTATACCCCATTACCTTAGTCGATTGTGATTGCGATTAGACCAGACACGTGAGTATTATTCACTACGATTTATATTTATATCGCGTCCAAAGGCCTAAACCGCAATTGCATGACTCTAAATGTCTTGTCTCTACTTCCTCCCTTAGCCGATTTCGATCTGCGATAAGCCGAGACCCGAGGGAATTATCAACTTCATTTCATTTAAATCTCGTGTCTGAAGCTATCGCAAGAACCATTCCCTTTGTCGATTGTGATATTTGCCCCAACGTCAATTGTGATATGATGTCATAAGTGACGTTAGATCCACATCATCTGCCACATCATCCCTGACGTAACCCCGGGATCTTGCAATAGAAAAATTTAAAGGGACGCAGTCTGTAATAAACCTTTCACCCCAATCGATTGCTATTTGCGATTAGACATGACCTGATGGGATTATACAATGCAACTCATACATACCTCGTGTCCATGGAAATCGCAAATTTTAAAAGGATACAGTTTATAACAAGCCATCCACCATTTCGAACGTCGATTGTAATTTAAAAAAATGCGTCTTGGGATTGATATGAAATACTCCCGCTCCAAGCCAATTGTAATTGCTCTAAAGTTTTGCCCCTGGTTCTATGCCAACTGCAACTGTTTTATGATCTGCCCCAAACTCTGATAGTCGATTGCAATAAGTCGTAAAACTCCGTATTCCTCTCCACGATCTCTATCAAATTTATTGTGCTCTACGTTTTCCTAATTTCCTGCAAAAGTGATTTGTTTCAAATAAAATTTGTGTATCATATCATTCATGTTTATCTTATCAATCCTTGTTTGTCGTGTTCAAGTCCATAACAGAGAGATACAACTATGTTGATCAGTGGCAGATCAATTCAAACAAAATAGACATGCTTTTGAAGAATTCGATGAAACGAATGAAACTGATGTTGACAGTGAATCCTTTGCAAGAAACCACTACCAAATATTGTTTTCTTTAAACATTGTTGAAGGGATCTATTTAATGCCCTCAACACTCTCCACAATAAATTAGGGTTTTTTTGCTATTTAAGCTTAGCTGTTGTAGGAAATAAAGGTCCTGAATTTTATGAAGAAAGGGTTACTAAAGCTTGCACTATTATACTTTCATCTTTTTTTAATAGAAACACTGGAACATGGTTTTATGAATTTTCAATAAAGGATTTCGAGAAGTTACACTATTGTACTCCTGGAATTATCTTTGTGAGAAGGATTAAACTGTTGTTATTTCCTTTGTGAGCTAAGCAAACATGCATCTAGTATTTCTATCTTTGTGCCTCTGTTTTTTTCATGAAATAAATAGTGAATTTATCTCTGCAAATTGTCTATTACATGATATTTCAAAAAGAACAGTGTTATATGTATTCACTTCTAATCATACTGCCATTGATTTTTTTTAAATATTTGTTAAGCAATTTGTCTTTTTATAAATGTGATATGAGCTATACATATTATTCAGATTAACTATTTAATCATAATAATCATCTTTAAATATTTTCATTTCCATTAGTGTTTGATCAATCTATATTGTCATTCACTATGGAAAATTATTGTAGATCGCATCTAGATGAATGTTAAACAATCTCGGGTTATAGAATAGATTAATGTATATGTTTCCCATTTGATTCATTGTTGCAAATCCATCTATTTCACTCCACTATAAACATTATATGTCCATTCAATCACCCTCATTGGGAAACTGGTCCCATTATATCTAGTCGGAGCCACTACTTAACCGGAAAAGGAGCTGCCTTAAGGTCCGATCCGGGTGGTTTCCCCCTTGTGTTGATGCGGCGATTTTCGAGGCCTCAACATGTTGTAACGCGCACTTAAAAAAACAATATACTAATTCTAGTCAAGAATAAATTTGGAGTGTTGTAATTGCACATTTAAAAAAAAACAAGATGCAGTTGTATCCTTCATAAGCATTGGCCTTCATGTTGTAAAGCCATCAAACCAATCCTTTACAACAATAAAAAAAATTAAAAAGCCTTTTTAAGCTTGTTGATGATGGACAACAAGAAGTTTAAATTACAAATTATAAACACGCTAAATTGTGTTTTCACATAAGGATCCATGTTGTTGAGATGTTTGGACTAAGTGTTGCTAGTTTACATATCAATCTTGCTTCTAGTAGCCTTGAGGAATAGATATATATATATTATGGGGCTAATTGCATACTTTATATGCTCTAGTTAGGAATTTAAAACCTTTATTGATGGGATAATTGTTGCATAAAATTGCTATGGCATGCACGTTTTTCATTTGATGGTTGTTATAGGAATAAGTTAGAATGTTAAGGCCTTGGGGGTATCCTAATATAATGAAAGAAATTTCTAATTAATCATGTCCAAGATAGCCAAAAAAATGCAAGTTTGCAATGAAGAGAATAGCATTGTAGATGTAGTTGAAGAAGAAAGAGGATACTATTCTAAGAGAAAGGAAAATGTAGAAACATTAAATTGTGTATTATTTAAATATTGAGGATACTTAACAAGACTCAAGCCATGTGACTTGATTTAAACAACCCTTACATGCATGAACCTTTTATTTTAAGTTATAATAAATTAATGATGTTTCTAGTTTTTCTTATTCCTCAGGGCCCAAGTCACCAAGTGCTAGTGAAGCTCTTAAATCATCCTAATATGCTAAGACATAGCACTATAATAATGTTATATTTAAAAAGCTTATATGCAATAAACTATTTCCATATGTTTTGCTTTTACAGCAAATTTTATTACTAGGTGAAACACAATGTGCTCTTCTTAAAAATAGAAGTGGTGATCCTATGTGGTCTTTTCTCTTTTTCATTCAATTCATGCATTCTCAGCATATGCACTTAAAATATATTATGATGTTTACTTGTATTTAGCACATGTGCAGTTAATGGATATTATTTTGATTTAGTATTGCGCACATGTTCTTAATGCTAAATGTTATGTAGTTTTGGTATTGCATGATGGAAGAGATTGTGTAAAACATTCTTTAGAATTTCTTTTTGTAGAAATTTTCACTGTAGATCACCTGATAATGCAATATACTAAAGCAAAATACTAGATCTACTTCTACAATCAAACTTTGCGGAAACTTAATCAATTTGAGCAAGATCAATCGGAACACATATAACAAAAAAGAAGAAATCATACATATGAAACACAGAAGAATACTCTAGGGAAGCCTCAGCGAAAAACCCCGCTATCTGTATTACCATACAAGTGGAAATATCTCAGAGATTACACAAAGCTTAGCTCTCACACAGCTATCCATCTCTCAGTACAATCCCTCACTGCTGCTCATAGACTTAATAGACAACACCTATGCCTTTCTTTAGTCCTCCAAGCCTCCTATTTCCTTGCGCGGTTTCTCCTGGGTCCTCCAGCTGCAACCTATGTGATTCTCACCTCACACACAACACTGACCTCTTAAATAACTACGCAATCCTGAAGGAGATAATTCCTTCTGCATGGATGAGTTTCCTTTATAGGAAAATACCTCCAACTGATAGTACATTGTCCCTTCCTTTAATCTCCACTGGGTCTTTCTCTGAACTGACATGCATGAGTTAGTTATGAGAGAATATTCAATTATTTGGAGAACACTAGTTGCATGCATGCATGCATCAACTGACTGAACTCACAATTAATTCCTCCAATTGTTTGGAACTAATTTAACTGGATTTAACTCAGTTAACTCAGCTAACTAATTACAACCCAAATACAATTCATCCTTATCTCCTTAATTAAGGGATAACTTCCTCAATCAAAGGGATAACTCTTGCATGTTTTCACAAAGACTTCATGTTTGATTTTCTCCAACTAATTAACTCAAGATGAATTAATTAATTATTTTTCAAACAGCAAATGAGACTAAATTCGAATTTTAATTCAGGGACTGATTAAAATTAGAATCTATCCTGAAATTCTATTTATAGCAATGCTATTTTTAGCATTTCTATTTTATCATTCCTTGTTACTAGTCTCAACACTGGTACCTGAAATGCTATTTATAGCATTTCTATTTTTAGCATTTCTTGTTGCTATTTTCAACACTCCCTGTCAACAAGAAAGGCATTCAACTTGAACCCAATCCTAAACCTTTGGAATGTTCTGCATGCAACACTTCTCCCAAGTGTTGTTGCTCCAGCAACTCTAGAAACAAAAAACTCCCAACTGACCTCTCTGTCGGGCTAGAAACACCCTCTGATGCTGAAGCTCCCTCTGCCATTGACAAGTGCTCCCTCTCTGACCTCTAAGATGTTGCAACACTCCATGCATCTCGCACCATTGCAAACATCTTTGTTCCATCTTGCACTGGTGCAACACTCCTGTGCCTCTCGCATTGTTGTAGCCTGCTAGCTCTGCGTTGTCTTGGGATTCTTACACTATAGCTCTCTCTATCGCTCCATCCACATCCCTCTCTACCCACTCAACCAGTGCTGCTAGTCCTCGTCGAGGCTCCCGTAGCAAGGTCTAATCAAAGAGGCTGGGTACCTCAAGGATCCTACCCCTATTTTAGCCTTCTTGGGACTATCACTCCACATCCCCCCACCTCCCACCTGGAGGTATGAATGCATGTGATCCCTCTGCCCACTTGGCTCGAAATGTCCCCCTACTGGAGGTCTCTACATGAGTGGATGCCTCCATTCAGTCTCCTCTCAGCGTCTCTAGTTGTGGCTGCTCCATAACTTCCTGAAGCTACTTCTCCAACTGTGGCTCCTCCACAATTGTTTGAGACTTCTTCTGTGGCTACATGTTGAGAGGTAATTTACTCTCCCTCTCAACCACCAAGTATATAACCTTTGCCTTGCTCCTCAAGGTTTTGCACGCATCTTGTACCTCAAGTGCATATAGGTTTTTGGCTAGCACACCAATTTGTTTCATCTTTCCCGTCGTCACGAAATTTTCTCGAAAAAGAGCTGATTTTAAATCAGTGATATCTCCCTCATCCAAACTCTGATTCGGCCGATTTTTTTTTGAATTTGGGTATTTTTTCGCAAGGAATCCAGATCTGCTATTTGTTTCTAAAAAATTTGCACAAAAATTTTTAGATCTGCTCTGCAAACTCGCGACCCAAATTTTTTTTTACTTCGATTTCTCTTCTTCGTATACTGTTCACTGCTCCGCTAAACTTGGCACTGATACCATGTAGAAATTCTCATTGTAGATCACCTGATAATGCCATATACTAAAGCAAAATACTGGATCTACTTCTACAGTCAAACTTTGCAAAAGCTTAATCAATTTGAGCAAAATCAATTGGAACACATAACAGAGGAGGAAATCATACACATGAAACACAGAGGAATACTCTGGGGAAAGCCTCAGCTAAAAACCTCGCTATTTGTATTATCATACAAGTGGAAATATCTCAGAGATTACACAAAGCTTAGCTCTCACACAGCGATCCAGCTCTCAGTGCAATCCCTCGCTGCTACTCATAGACTGAATAGACAACACCTATGCCTTCCTTCAGTCCTCCAAGCCTCTTATTTCCTTGCGCAGTTTCTCTTGGGTCCTCTAGCTGCAACCTGTGTGATTCTCACCTCACACACAACAGTGACCTCTGAAATAACTACGCAATCCTGAAGGAGATAATTCCTTTTGCATGGATGAGTTTCCTTTATAAGAAAATTCCTCCAACTAATAGTACAATGTCCTTTCCTTTAATCACAAATGGGTCTTTCTCTGAACTGACATGCATGAGTTATTTATGAGTGAATATTCAGTTATCTGGAGAACACTAGTTGCATGCATGCATGCATCCACTGACTGAATTCACAATTAATTCCTCTAACTGTTTGGAACTAATTTAACTGGATTTAACTCGGTTAATTGAGCTAACTAATTACAACTCAAATACAACTCATCATTATCTCCTTAATTAAGGGATAACTTCCTCAATCAAAGGAATAACTATTGCATGTCTTCACAAAGACTTCATGTTTGATTTTCTCCAACTAATTAACTCAAGATGAATTAATTAATTATTTTTTAAACAGCTAATGAGACTAAATTTGAATTTTAATTCAGGAACTAATTAAAATCGAAATCTATCCTGAAACGCTATTTATAGCAATGCTATTTTTAGCATTTATATTTTATCATTCCTTGTTACTAGTCTCAACACTGGTACCTGAAATGCTATTTATAGCATTTCTATTTTTAGCGTTTCTTGTTGCTATTATCAACGTTCTTTATTTTTAATTTTAACAAATTTACATATTATAAAAGTTTTCTAATTTTTAAAGTAGAAAAAATTGTATAAAAGTTACAATTATTGGTTTTGTCTTTGTTGATACAATTTCAAGATCTCAACACACAACATCATATTGTGTAGACAAAACCTAGTCCTGAAATAAATTTTTGAAGTTTTATTAAGGGGTAGACTACCACTCCTACTAGATATGTCTTGGCATTGGGTCATTAAGCTATTTCCTTATGTCCAAGGAAGACAAACTCTTATCTAAACAAAAGTAGTTTTAGATAATACTCCAAGACCAAAGGCAATTTTAGTGCATAATAGTATCTAGTATATGCCTAAAATCATTATCTAGTCATCATTGAGGCTACCAAAGGATCATATGGCATTTGTAGCACATAGCTACTAGACCCATACATGAAGCTTAGGTAATATGTCATTTATTTTCATTTTTTGTTGTTAATATGTACAAATCTCTCTTTTAATGGTATTGCAACTAGTTATGAAGATTCTAGGACATACGCATTGTGTATAGAATTGCATTCATTTTTCCCCTTATCTTCATTCATTTCTTCGTTTTATTCTCATTTATTTAAGAAAAATATAAAGTTCAATTAACTCAAATGCATTATTATAGAATAATTATAATAATAATAATAATAATTTATTTTTAAAATCACGCCCTAACTAAACAACAAATTGATGTGTGAGACCTCTTTATTTTTAGAACAATGGGCCCCTTCCATACAATGACCCTTTAATTTATGAATATTTATATAACTCATCCCTTCAAGATATGAGCCTTTCACTTACAAAGAAAAAATACATATTCTTAACTCTGAATCGCACTCCAATTGTATTTAAGATTAATTCAGCATATAAAAGTTGTCTATAAAATACCTTATATTATTCTAAAAATACCCTGAATAGTTTGAAATTAATAATAATAATAATAACAACATATATTTTTTTTAAGATTACCATCATATATTCCAAAAATAATAAATATTTTCATGTAAATGAAATTTTCTACCATACAATGTTATTTTTCTAAATTTGCAAAAAAAAATATAAATAATATAATCTAAAATTGTGCATCACACCATGAGAAGCAAAACAACCCTTCCATAAATTCAAAACACAAATTAGAAACCTATCTCAATATGAGTCTGTGACATTAAAAATTAAAAATATTTTAGTTTAAGAAGCATTTATTCCATTTTAAAAATTAAATAGCCACAACCTAAATAGTAAAGGCAACCTAATTTGCAATATAATTAAAAAACAACACTGTTATTTATAGTCTTTATTACTGCATTGATATCAGCAATAATGTACAAGATAATGCATTTTACCTGGTCCATTTCAAAAATGCACATGAATAATCAAAAAATTAAAAATGATTTATTCCATTTAAAAAGGTTGGCACATTCTCATGAAATCACATATCAAAAATCTACTCCAAGATTGACTTATAATTTAATTAAATCAATCTATGTTTTAAGAAAAATAAAATACAGGTGTAATTATTGTTTTTTACGTTGTTATGGCACAATTCAAATAAAATTTTGGGAGACGTCCAACACTATTTTTCATTAATCAACGGCTTTCATAGTTTCATTTTAGCAATTTTATTATAAAGGAGTTCGTCTATTAATTGGTTATAGTGAGTTATTTGCATTTAATAATGAGTTGAGCAATTGGCATGTGTTAGCATGTGTTTGTCAGATAGAAGAGTTCATTTATTGTGTGTTGTTGTATGACAATTACATAGAGTGTTGTCAACGTAGGTTGATCTATTTATTCTTAAGAATGAGGCACATCAGGCACATCACTTGGCTAGTTATACTTTTCTCTTTTTAGGTTTTTTTTTTTTTTGGCATGAATGTACTTTTTTCTTATTTTTGCATGTATGGACCTTTCTCTTATTCTGGAGAAAGAGATGTTGAGTGCAGTACAAAACAAGTAGCCAATGTAATTATTTTTTCATGGTTGATTAGAAGTATGTGATTGTTGCTTTAGATTTCTAACATATTGATTTTGATTTGAAGATTTATTGTTTCTAATCTGACTCATTGGATTGCTCTAAGATTTTGATATGTAATGTCTATCCTCTTCATCTATTCTCTTATACTTCAATTTTTGAAACTTTAAACTTTTGATTAATGGTTCTTTATATTCTCAATATTAGTGGTCAGAGAAAATCTTTAACTGTAGATTTGCTATCATGAACTAAAATATTTAAGGTGGCTTTATAGTGACATGGGCATAGTTTTCTCAAGTTGGTGTGTGAATCAAGGGGAGACGTTGGTGGTCAAGCCACCCTCTGGAAAATACTCAATATGTTGTGTTGGTAGCTTGGTGGTAGAGTGCCTCGATCGGTATTTGGGAGGTCTCATGTTCAAGCCCTAACTAGTGCATAAGTGCCCCTCAACATGGTACCAGTGTTATATCGTTGAAATTCTTTGTCCAATGGATGGAGATGGTAGTTCATCATAAGGAGTTGACAACAAAGAATTTTAGTGGGTGTGATGCCCAACAAACTCTAATGGTTGGAACAATCCATCCTTTAAAAAGGCAGATGGAGAAGGTAGCTCACCACGAGGAGTTGACAACAAAGAATTTTAGGGGGTGCGATGCCCAACAAACTCTAATGGTTGGAACAATCCATCATTTAAAAAGGCACAAGGTTGTATGACAAGTTGGACTAATTTTTATGTCTATAAAGAGAAAGTTGAAGCTATGGTAGATTGTTGATTTTCAAATAGCTATTTTTATTTGAGTTTTGGTTCAAGGAACCATGGAAATGACAAACTTCGAAATATCAAGTATCAAATAGTGTAATTGATTTGGAGCCTCCATTTTCAAACCTTGGAAGTGCAAGGTGCAAATGTTTAGGGAGGGGGTTAATCATTGGGACAGAGTCCAAGGCAAAGTCATGGCTCCTATCAATGCTTAACAATTATCTTCGCACATGAAGAGGGTTGTTAAGACAAAGAGGATTCTTTTGGACACTATGAAGGACCCCCTAATTCTTCACATCACAAGGAAATTAGCAAAGTGTACAATGGATTCACAACTTTGTATTAGTGTTAGTATTCCCATGGAGATGCTCTTGAAGAACAAGCTTACTCAAACATGCATGACTAATTCAAACACCATGGGGAGATATCTTATGAAGATCACCAAGCTTAAAGATCAATGCTTTGGTATTGTGGTATGAAGCACGATGATCAAAAATTAGTGCCTATTCCACAAAATGGTTTCTCTCATGTTTGGGAAGCCTTAAGATTTGTGCCCAAGCAAACCTTCAAACTTATTAAAAATTTTGGAACATCGTTGTCCAAGAGAAAATACAAGTTGAGAAACAACATTAACACGAAGAGAAGAGTACCAAGACCTTACATTTATCAAGAAGGTGAGGAAAGGTGGACAATAAAGGGATCCTATAAAGGGTCAGAAGGATGAAGCGTCTTCATTAGATCATGCTACCAAGTATCAAAGCCATGTGATAAGTGTCACAAGAAATTGTACTTTGATAATTAGTGCCCAAAGAAAAGGAAATGATATGCATCTAGGAAAGAAATGCGCAAGGAATGCATATACTTTCTTAAGAATGCGGAGTTGGCACCTGAGTTTGAAACTACTTTCCATATGGTTTCATGTCTACATATGACAATGGAGCATCACTACATATGAGATAAACAAATTTTGAGATCGAGACGTAAGCATACAAGTGGGGTTGGGTGATGATGCTACATATGGCATATCTAGAATCAACACCATCTCCTTCCAATTACAGGGATATTCACAGTTTGCATAATGTTTTGTTTGTGCCAAGATTAACAAAAAAATCTTCTTCTTGTCCAGGTAATTACAAATATGTTGCATATAATTGAGTTTGATAAACAATGGCACGCCATAAAAGACTAAAGTGAAGAACTTCCTCACTTTTTTGGCCAAAGTGCATAAACTAGATATTTATAGGATCCAAAAGGAGATATTTATAGGGTCTTCACTAATACTACAAAACATAAGGTATTGGTGCATAATAGTGGCACACTAAGCAAGTTCTAGCACAAACACCTTTGTCACTTGCACTACGAAACTCTCCCACTCTTAGAAAGACATGGTGCAAGGATTCCCATATTTCAACATAAGGTAAATCACACACAATGAGCATTCCACCATTGATTTTCCATGCAAACCCAATGTTATCACCTAAAAAACACTCACGCAACTACATAGGTGACTACTAGAAGACATCATTAAATCAGCAAAATAAAGGTTTCATGCTATTAATCAACTGACCAAAAGCAGTCGATTAAACATTACAATTTGGGTTTTTATTAATCCATATGAAGAGATCATTCGAGATTTGTGTGGATCTGTCCAATTATCCCTTCGACGATCACGCGGATTCGTACAAAGTAGCCGCACATCAAGCAACGACGCAAGGATACATGAAGACTTGTCAAAACCAAAGTATAAAGTTTTTTAGTTTTCCGCATACTCGAGGGAGGGTGCTTGGAGCCCCCAAAAGGGCTCCTCATGTACCCCCAAGAATGAGGAGCACACAGAGGCATCTCCACTCATTCAATGAACTAGCAGCGATGAGAGCCTTGTAATTACTTATAGATAGCAACCTTAGGGAAACCATATACACAAGAGAAGCAATACAAGGTTATGCTTCCAAATCTCTTTGAAATTCACCACAATTCTCAAATCTTATAGCATTTTCTTTGCAAATTGTGGGCAACCACCATTAGAGCTACTTACTACTACTTGTGGAGAGTGCTAGCAAAAGGAGAAGGAGAACCTTCCATTGGAGGATAGCAAAGGCTAGCCCAACATTCTCCTTTGTGTCTATTTGGAGACCATTTTCTCCATCCATTTTTAATAAAAGATTCATTGTGCCCCATTTTACTTGTTCACTAATGATTCAATGCAGCCTTGTTTGTTTCTATTTTGTTTCTCTGATTCTAACCATTTCTGTTGACTTGTGTAGGTAGGAACAACCTATCAATCAAGAAAAATTTGGCGCACCTCTTTAACAAACTCTATACCACACCCAAAAATAGGTGACTTGTATAGGTAGCAAAAACCTATCAATCAAGTGTAATTTGACACACCTCCTTAACAAACTCCATACCATACCCAAAAATAGGTCAGACCTCCTTAACAAACTCCATACCATACCCAAAAAAAATAGGTGATTGATGAACATTTGATATTGTCTTTGTTATAGAGTTATTATTCGATTTGCTTCATGTTTGGATTAATTCTACCAAATTTTCCCGAAAGTTGATGTTCACAACAAAAACAGAAATGGAGAGGCTGATAAACTAGCTTAAAGTTGTGTAACTTCTTGCTGCAACTCTACAAAAGCATTCTATAGCTAGCTTTAAGTGAGAAATGGGTACGAGTGGGAAAAAGAACAATCATAATGATAACAGCCAAAACCACAGGTTGCCAAAAATGGATAATCAAAAATAAATAATGGTTTTTAAAACAGACAACTTAAACTAAAATACAAATGAAAATAAACAAAAAGAAAGGTTTGCAATAAGAACTATATTTACTAATAAAAATGAATTTAAAAAAATAGCATAAAGTGAAACGGACAATACACAAATACCCACAATATAAATAAAAGTGTGGGTAATGGCCTAAATCACTACACTGAAAAACTGAAGAATGTTCACAGAAATGAAAGACTGCAGTACAACTTGCAATGTGTATGCATAATATTAATGAAAAACAATGATACCACTTGGAAATGTCTACAATAATAATAGTGATCAAATACTTTGAGTTCATCATAAATTAATGCAAGTTTGTGATTATCAGTAATCCATGTTTTAAATTCTAATTTAAGCACTATACAATATGTCAATCAAACAATAACACATGAAACTAAAGCCTAAATGGGGTTTATATTTAATTTTTTTTAAATGAGGGGGGTAGTCCCTCTGAAGAAGCTTTTTTATATTAACCCCATAGCACAATTTTTACATTATATACAATGGTCCTGATGATCACAATAGCTGCGTCAATGACGGCAGCACATGTAATGGTGGGTCGAACCCGGGTGGGGAGGCAAATAGCACGCCGTCCCAGCCACACAGGATATTGCCGCACGTATTGGATTTATGCATAAATGATATTGTATTTTGATTATTTGTTTATCGATGTTCCAGTGCTGCTGTGTTTCCTTCAAATTAGTTTTTTCAGTTATTTTTAACTGTCATTTGCTCACTAATCACTAATAATTACATGGTCCAGTCAACTGTCCTGCTATCCATGTACTTACACATTTTCCTTTCAAGTTATTATCAATTTTGTCTAGTGTAATTACAATAGTGCATTTTATTAAACAATTATTTTCGTTCTGGGAGAGTTGTGAACCTTAACTTAGCATTATGGCAATAAAGGTAAATTTTAATATGCGGACTAGTTATAATGCATTTTAGATGTTTAAACTCTTATTTTTCATTCGCGGAGTGTTGTCAATCCTAACTTAGAACGTTATGACAGTGAAACTCATTTTTAATATTCAGACCTTCAAACTCAACTAACTAATACACATGATCAAAACTCTATATCAACCGAGATTTGAATCTAAATCAATATCATAGCAACGCCCCATCTCAACCAGCTAATACACATGATCAAAACTCTATTTCAACTGAGATTTAAATATAAGTCAATGTCATGGCAATGCCCCATCTCAACCATTAGAAATAGTCATATGCCCTCAAATCTAAATACGCATTGAAACTTTCCATTTTCAGGACATGTACCAATTTTATGAAATAGCATATAATATACATTAATCATTAACAAGAAATCATACAATCCAACTGTATACAATCTCCTGACGATGGGAAACTTAGACACTATCTAGTACCCACAAATCAAAGATCACTGCAGGCTACGACTTGCATCTGAAGCACATTCAGGTTAGAAGAAACAATAGACGCACAGGGTAAATCCTCAATCAAACGTTAGTATATCCATCTAAATTTCATAAAATAGGTACCTTGATAGTACAAAGACCATTCTTATCTCACCTGCCGAAGGGGTTCCACCATCTCCATCTCCTACGGTTGTTGACTATATTTGGACCAATCACTTGCTGTATTTGGAAATCTTGGGAGTGGTGATACTGCTCCCTGTTGAGTTGCCTGCGATTCTGCTGACTCCTGGTACCTGTTAAACGATTTCGGAAACATAAAACCAAAACAAGGCCTACAACACTTAAGACGGGTCCTGCAGCAAAAAGGAACCAACATCTTCCTGGTGTTCGAGACACTGCTCCACTGGTGCTTTCAGCAACACCATCTGCAGTCTCATGGCTGGTCTCTTGTGCAACAGCACATTCTGTAGCAACAAGATGCTCCTGTTCTTGCTCATGATTAGTAATTCCCTCTCTACCTATCTCTTCAACAATATCTGCCCCACTAGGATTGCCAAGTGCTCTAGACACTCTGAGTAAACTTTCTGCATCAGGTTGTTGCTCAAGACCAACATTCTCCAATTCCTGTGTGTCAGCAGACAGTTCAGAAGAAGTTTCCTGATTGAAGTTCTGCCCAGGGTAGTTATGATTAGTTCTACTAACTACTGCATTGCACTTTTCTTCTTCATATTCAGGATCATCTGTAGGTAGCTCATAACGGCACACAGGACATGAATTCCTAGCACCTAGCCATGGCAAAATACAGTTGGGATGATACAAGTGCATGCAGGGAAGCTGCTTGGCTTGGTCCCCAAGTGCTAGAGAATCTTTACAGATGGCACAAACTGAACTCCCATCCTCTTCATGTGCCTGCCTAATAATAATCAAAGGCAACTGCTCTATAACAGATTGTGCAGCAGGCGGAGCACCTCTCCTTGAGTTGTCAGTCTCAGCAAGATGTTGTAATAGCTGTTCAAAACCTCTTGCATCAAGATAGTCCCCAGGATTCCCAGCATAGAATGGTCTATCATGAAGTTCCAAGCTTGACTCACGACTATTTCCCCCAATGTTCTGAAAGACATCTGGCATGTAATCGCGTAAGTTCAATTCGATGTTCATTATCCTCTGATGCCTGCGAATATCCCTCCATCTGGTTCTCCTTGACCGCAACCGCCATCGGTAATCAGCTTGTTCACTGCTTTCTTCTGCACTTGAAGCTCCTCTTGTCTCTCCAGTTCCTTCTCTATTCTCAGTATTATCATCCTCTTCGCCTCCTGCTTCCCATTCTCCATCATCTTCATCATCATCCATAGAATCCCATTCATAGAGACCTACACGCATCATATCAAGGCCAGATTCACTATCTCCATCTACATGGCTCTCATCATCCCGGTGAGTTAGAAACAAATCACCATCAAGAAAACTATGCACATCTCCTGAGGCATCTGAGTAACCTCCATGCCCACTCAGGGTAATGTTAGTATCACTCTCTCCTAAAATTGTTCCATACCCACTAAAGGTATTGTTAGTATCACTATCACCTAAAAAGGATTCAATGTTGTCATACCCTTCACTCCCAATCTCTGATCCAGCTCTTCTTCGACTGTAGGATCTGGTTATAGGAGGATGAGAGGGCAGATCATCTTGCACCATGACCCTCCTCACATCCTGTTCCTGATCAGATCGATGCCCTTGATCAAATACTGAGTTATCACGTGAAGTCTGCCCCAACCGATGAAAAACTTGCGAGATATGATTTGAATACACACTCTCTAGACTCTCCACACTGTGACCTGAACTGCCTCCTCCCCTGCGACGCCTCCGGTGGTTAGAACGATGCACATCAGGCAAAGTCTGGGAAGTGTTCATAGCTTCAATGAAGCCACTGCGACAATCAGAGCATACCATTTCCAGATTGTCTCCTGGTCTTTCTGGTTCTGCCAAAACAATTTTACTGCAAAGATAGCACCAGAAACTGGCCTGACCAGAATGACGAGGGACGTCATCCACCTCTCCAGTGGCAGGAGACTCGGGAGTTTCCTGAGCAGCATTGGACAAAATGTGTGATGACAGTGATTCAGACTCCATATCAAGCACCTGCAACAGGGACAATCTTCAATAATAGACACAACTCTGTATATGTCATAAGATAGCAGATGCAAAAGAAATGAAAGAGTGCCAAAGCATTTCAGAATTCGAAATTCCCAATCCTTAACAAGTTTTATCCATGTATTTCATCAGGGAAATAAGCTAGATATCAAAAGGTAGAATTAAGCTACCCCCAGCAGATCAGCTTTAAACAGTGTCTGAGACAAGTCCAGCATGGAGTTTCTGGGAGTGAGGAATCACATGGCAGAAGCTAGTGCCTAACCCATGGAATAGCAGGCCCTCCCACCAAACCAAAGCAACCACCATAATAAAAGAAATCACCAAAGTGAGGAAACTAGCATTTTCCAACTAGAGCTCCTAGGAGATTTGGCATCCAATGAGACATTAAATATCAATGCACAATTGTCTGTTCTTTGGCTCCTTGATGTGTCAATCTTGATATACATGTAGATTGATTTCTGAAGTAATATTGCTTCATTTTCAAAAAAAAAACATGAATAAAGTAGAATAGAAATCACAAGATTACACAATTCTGAATTTTCTCATTTGCACCAGCAGCAACTCCTAAAGGATAGATACAATGTAATCACCATAAAGTGCTCCAAAACCTACATTTCTGAGGCTAAGGGGATTGACAACAAATAGCTATTCCTCTCAAAGGTGGGAGGTTTCTAATTCCCAGAAAATTTGAACACGGGGTAATTCGAGCAAGGATCAGGAATACTGCCCTCCTGATAGAGAATCAATCCACATACATGGTTGTGCCAACCAAAACTAGACTTAAAAGTCAATTTCTGGCAAGAGACGTCCAACCTAACCTAAAACTTGTAAAATTAACCTAATAATAAAAATAGTTCCTCAAACTCAAGACAACACCAAATTTAGTCAAAACAATAGTTTCTTGAACTCCATGCTGCTACTAAAAAAGTAAGCATGCAGTCAAAGTAAAATTCAATCGCACATTTCAAATGTTGAGCATCACATAGATCATGAATTTTTTTATCCATTCCTCTGAGAATTCTAAATCCCTTTCACCATTAAAAATAAGGATGCCATACTGGACCTGAAACTACTCGATTATAAATATTCTAGACCCAATCTTATCAAAACATTTAGCATAGTTAGGCATGTTGACCACCTGCAATAGTACCATTACACTTGATATGCACACATATGGTGGCTAGCTAACGTTCGTGCATGAAGTTTTTGATCCCCCTTCTGAAATTATAAATCCCCTACACCACTGAAATAAGGATACCATACTAGACCTGAAACTACTTGACTACAAATGCTCTTGATACATTAATCATTAATGATTATATAGCTAGACCCAATCTTATTAGAATAGTTAGCAGTAGTTAGGAATGTTTGACACCTGCAATGGTATCATCGCACTTGATAAGCACAAATACACTGGCTAAGTGCTAACATAAAATCCACCCCAAATCATAGTAGCTGATTTACAGGGCAGCTACATCTATGATTTTGATTTTCTATCAGCAGTTTAGACTTTTGGACAGCAGTCTCATGCATAGTCACTCGTTTTGAAAAGGTTTTAACTGAAGTATGGCATTCGATAATTTTGGCATGTTATCCTTCATCATAGGAGGAGATGGGAGCTGCCTAAAATCTATTACAGAGTATTCACTCTGCCTGTTAAAGCAGCCTGTAATAACTATTTTGAAGTATGTAAAACATCAGCATTTTATGATCAGACCAATCATCATATTCAACAAAAATCAAAGTTAGTTGGCGGTGATCAAACCCACATTGGCTTGCTGCATATTTCTGGTCAATGCAAAGTGATCGAAAATCTGCAAATAAAGCTGAGTCAGTGGTTACGGTTGTGGCAGAATAATCATTCAAGTACATAAACTGCTGGGTTTTTCTTCATCTAACAACATCATTCATGATGTGACTGTAGTCTGAATATGTTTAAAAAGATTTGGTATAGATTTGAGAGTTTGTGATTCTACAGAAACTTTCAGTTTCAGTAATTCTGACGCAGAATCTGAAGATGATCATGAAGCAGTTTTTCTTGCTGACCGTTGTGAATGTACAGATTCAGAAGAATGTCATTGCAAAGGCTCAGAGTCAGAATCAGAATATAGCACTGAAGATGAATCTGCCTTACAGCAGAAATTAAAAATATGCATGGCACATAGTTCAGACGATGAAGAAGCTAAAGTCCTGGCAGGCATTAAGATGCTCCCTGAAGGAGAAATGAAAGAAAAGCTGATGGATATATTTCTGCAGACTATGATAAAAAATCAAGGGTCTACTTCAACTCCTTCAAGCAAAGGTACTATCCCAAAGACCCTCTTTGTTGATGCTTCATATGAGAAAAACACTAAATCATTCCAAAGAAACCATCAGCAAGATAAGCAGAGAATACTCACATTAAATGAAGTCAGCCATGAAATAAAAAAATTTGAAGAAAGAGATTAGTGAACTTAGAACTCAGGTTTCCAAAATAGAAAAGGGGAAAGAAAAGCAGGAAGATTATATCTCAGAACAACAGCCTCTTTTCAAAAAGAATACCAAGACAGATGATTTCTCAGGATTAAGCAACATGAATATCCCCTTTTCTTTCCCCTTTTCTATTCTGGAAACCTGAGTTCTAAGTTCACTAATCTCTTTCTTCAAATTTTTTATTTCATGGCTGACTTCATTTAATGTGAGTATTCTCTGCTTATCTTGCTGATGGCTTCTTTGGAATGATTTAGTGTCTTTCTCATATGAAGCATCAACAAAGAGGGTCTTTGGGATAGTACCTTTGCTTGAAGGAGTTGAAGCAGACCCTTGATTTTTTATCATAGTCTGCAGAAACATATCCATCAGCTTTTCTTTGATTTCTCCTTCAGGGAGCATTTTAATGCCTGCCAAGGCTTTAGCTTCTTCATCGTCTTAACTATGTGCCATGCATATTTTTAATTTCTGCTGTAAGGCAGATTCATCTTCAGTGCTATATTAGTATATTCTGATTCTGACTCTGAGCCTTTGCAATGACATTCTTCTGAATTTGTACAGTCACAACAGTCAGCAAGAAAAATTGCTTCATGATCATCTTCAGATTCTGTGTCAGAATTACTGAAACTGGAAGTTTCTGTAGAATCACAACAGTTTTGTCCCATAATATGTATTTCTTCTTTGATATGAATATTGGGACAATTTTCACTTTTATGTAGTTTGGAACCACATTTATAGCACTGGATGTGGACTAAGGGTTTCTTTCTTCTCTTTTTTGCCTATCCTGTTGGTATTTTCTAACATTTTCTTGGGACTTTTTCCCTGTGTAGTTTTCATTCTCCCCCCCCGTGGACAATTATTTGAAGTATGTCCTTTTTTGTCACATAACCAACAGGTGAGCCTGTTCCAGGCTTCCTTTTTGTGAGTCCTAACAATGACATTCTTCTGAATTTGTACAGTCACAACAGTCAGCAAGAAAAATGGCTTCATGATCATCTTCAGATTCTGTGTCAGAATTGCTGAAACTGGAAGTTTCTGTAGAATCACAACAGTTTTGTCCCATAATATGTATTTCTTCTTTGATATGAATATTGGGACAATTTTCACTTTTATGTAGTTTGGAACCATATTTATAGCACTGGATGTGGACTAGGGGTTTCTTTCTTCTCTTTTTTTGCCTATCCTGTTGGTATTTTCTAACATTTTCTTGGGACTTTTTCCCTCTGTGTAGTTTTTATTCTTCCACCCCCCCCCCCCCGTGGACAATTATTTAAAGTATGTCCTTTTTTGTCACATAGCCAACAGGTGAGCCTGTTCCAGGCTTCTTTTTTGAGTCCTAAGATGAATATCTTGAGGACCGTAATAGTGGGAATTCGGAATTCTTTTGTAGTAGCCTTTTGTTTTTCTTATTCTTCGGGGTTTTGCAGGATGGTTCATTTTTCTTTTTGAGATTTTCTTGAGGGCCTTCTTCACCCTTTTCTTTTGTACAACAAGATCATCTATAGATAGACCATATTTGTTGCAGATAGATCTACTGTCAAGTAGCCTGGACAATTTCTGTATAGATTTATTCACCTTCATATTTGTGCATAGTCCAACCAAGGCTTTTGTTATGATACTATATATTTCCGCCCAAGTATAAGATTCATAGGGGTTTTGGGAGACTTCTTAAATTTTCAAGTAACCTATAAATTTATAAGGCAGAGATGCAAGATACACCTGTTTCCGTAAGAGATTCTTGCTATCTTTTACTTCATAGATTCTTTGAATCCAATCCCTATGGAAGTCTTTACACTGGGACATTTTTTTACATTTGAGATTCATTAATATCAGAGAGTGTTTATCTGATATTTCCGATTTTGCACCACACCAGTGTTCAAGGATGAATGATGTCAGAGCTCCAATCATGTTATTTTGGGGATTCCCATCTTCATTATGTACAACATCCCCTGCTTCATCTTTAACTATTTCTTCTGCCATTTTATCTACCAATGCTGGAGAGGATTCTGTTTCCCACCATCTTCTGAGTGTACCAGTAAAACACTGAATTAGTGTCTTACAGGCTTCTACTTCACTTTTACCCCTCATGCACATTAGCTTATATTCAATGAACATTTGATCAATCATCTGTCTTATCTGACCGGAACTTAGATTGTCAATGTTCCATTCTTTATGTGCATCATTGAAAAATGTTTGAGATTCTGGCAGCTTACCCTTACCACTCAAATCAGGAGCAGGATATCTTGAGTAACTAGCTGGGCAATGGATCATAAACTGGCAGTAGATGAGAGTCAAATGAGGTTTCTGATTTTTCTGATTTTTCTTTAGGAAACAAACTGGGAAATTTATCTACTGATTTCTGGATAGAATGTACAGGGACAGGATGGCTAAACAATAGTGAAGAAGGAATGTCTTTATCTTTGGACGTAGAAGACAATTTTCCCAATTGTGAGGAAAGGAAAGCTCTTCAATCTTTGTATGGGTCAACACAAAAGCTTTGTAAATTTCATTTTCAAATTCCTCAAACTGTCCATCTATTTTTGCAGACAATGTTCTTGTTTCACTATGACCTTCTCTTACAAATCCTTCTATTGTAAAAACAGAAAACTAGAAATCATTCAGGCTTTTATTTATACTATTTGCAGAGACTCTACTTGTTCTTTTTGTGCATTTAATGCTGAGGCATGCATATCTCAACCAGTGTTGCGAAAATCACAATATTATCGCGATAATATAGGAAAATCGCGATTTTTTGAGTTTGGCGATATTATCGCCCGATTTTTACATTATTTTTTTTTTTGCAAAAATCACGATAACTTGAAATAATCGCGATTAAAAAAAATTATATATATATATATATATATATATATATATATATATATATTTGCCGATTTTTTGATGAGGAGGTGACACAACCTACCCAGGCTACCCTTGTCACGAGTAGAGGACGTGGCCTACCTCCTGTAGCTCCTAGTTCTTCAGCTTCTAGAGCACAGCAGAGTCCACTGCCAACTCCACCAGCATCAACATCTAGAGGGAAAGCTATTGCATTTTCTTGCAAGAGGGGCAGAGGAAATCAGTGGTATTAGTTATTTGGTTCATTTCATTGTAAAGGACATTATGACTCATGATATGAGATACATTCTTATATTTTTTGTTGATATTTTGAGGCTGAGTTGGGACTCAGGAGTCAGGACTGACTATTCAGGACATGATTCACTGTTATGTGTGATGTAGCACTAGAAATGATATTACACATCTTATGTATTAGTTCTTTTATCATATTTATGTGTCAATTTATTTATTTTATGTTGTAAATGCTTTAGATATTAAAAAAATTGAAAAAAAAAATGAATATTTTTGTATTTTACGTTTTTTTCCCAATTTTTACCGATTTTTTCCCAATTTTTACGATTTTTTCCGATTTTTTCCCCTTGCCAATAATATCCCAATAACAATAACTGCAACATTGATCTAAACCTTTCAAAGCAGTATTGGTCCAATTTACTTGTTCACTGACTCTTTGTATTCTTCCCTCTATACCTATGGCTGAGTCATCTTTGAGGACTAAAGGTGCTGCTTTAACCACCTTTCCTATTTCTTCAAGGATGATTCCTTTTTATGGAGGAAAAGTAGAGGTGGATTCTATCTTACTACCATCACAAGCTATCCAATGGTGTTTGGAAAAAGATTCTGCTGATAACATCTACAAATCCATGTTTTCTTCTTGCTTCTTCCATTGATAATAAGAAATCCATGAATCTGAATAATCCATATATTCCTTCCATCTTAAAAAAGATATGTTTTTTCTGCTAGGGATGTGGTCAAATTCAATTCCCTGGCATCTGGATGAGTAAATAAATCCCAATTTATCATTCTTGTCATCCAGTCTGTATCTACTTAATACTTACGACAACCTTCCATGAGAGAGAAAAACTTAAACATCTCAGGCTTAGATGGCCTTTTGCGTGCTGAATTTTTCTTCAATTAAAAGCATCATTCATGAGGTGACTGTAGTCTGGATATGTTGGCAAACCATTTAGGACTCTCAATTACACCATTGAGATTTCATTCCCATGACTTACACAATGTTAGCATGCTTAGTCTACATGCCAATATTTTGTGCACAGGATCATTTCTTTTGATGTCTAAAAGTAGGTGATATAGAAAATATTTCAGGGATAGAGAAGGCAGTTTGTAAGAGGTATTTCACAACAGCAGTAGCAAATCGTGTAGAAAAAAACTTAAAAGGCACTTTGTTGCTGCTCATAAAGAAGGCGTTTCACGTAGTAGATTCTGGAGGTGGAATAGCAGAGTGAAGTTGCTGACACCTGTGTTTTTCAGCTCACTGTGTCCTCATGACAGTAGAGAAGGAGCACCATGGGTTTACCACAGCTGGTGGAAATAGGAGTCATTGTTTGATGCTTTTAGGCTTGAAGATAGGCACACTTGCCACCACTAACTCTACTGTTTTGAACTCCAAAATAAGGCATGTTTCATGGTGACTGTTTTGTGTTATCATTCATACAGGAAAGAGGACCAGCCAAGGAGTGGTTATATGCAGCAGGAAGAGCATTGTGTAGTGTGTTATTCTCAGAATTTTTTTACTATTGATAGATACTAGAAGGATGTTGCAGCCAAGTAAACTTATGTGCTATTTCTGGAACAGCAAATGGATGGTTGTCATCTTGAGTTAATTTTTGTGCAAGGAGGCACAGCTAAGAGAAGTTTTTTATTTCTGGTACAGCAGATGGTGTGTTCACAATTGGAAGTTTTTCTGCTGTCATGAGACATAGGACGCACTAGTGTGGATAGGAGACAGTTGAATGAGATTAGGTTAAAGTAGACTAGTGGCCGGAAACTTGTGGACAGATCAGTTAGGGGTTGGTTCAGATTCGCTTATGCACTGCTTGCAGATTTGCTGAAATAGATCAAAGTGAGAGGCTGAGAATATGGTGGCCCATGAGCTATCTCATGCAAGTAAGAACACACTAATTGAAGGATAAGTTCAGGTTTAAAGTAGCAGAAACTTAGCATGACTATTTCGATCAGCCAGAGGAGCACACCCTTCCTTTTGGTCTCAAGACCGGTGTCGTGGATGAACAGCAGTGAACTTATGATCAGATAATTGAAAGGTACAGCAGAGTCATATTTCTATTTTCAGAATGAGAATAGCATGTAGGGCACAGCTTTCCAGGAGACATGAGGCTATTTAATATGTGATTTTTCAGCATATGGTGGTTGGACTTGAGGAATTTGATCTCTGCCAACGCTATTCGAATTTCGGAGTCCCTTTTACTTGGCATTGCCCACAAGGCCTGGAATAGGAATCAAGTTTAAGCACCTGGTCCACATTTCCATTCTTTTCAGAGTATTATTCTCTGTTATTGATGCTTCCCTTCTTCCTGGTTTTAATCGAATTGTTATGAACCTAAGTGGGTGTCTTGAACCAAAAGGTTTGTAGGGTAAGAAGTTTCCTCCTGATTAGGTTTGAACAACCAGGATATGGCTGTGTTTCAGCATTCAGGATAGGGTTCAAAGAAATATTGATCCAGTGAAATTCATCCACTGTGGATGCCTTGTTGGAAGTGGGACTTGTTTTTGGCACTGACCAAAGAAGATAAGATGATAAACGAAGTCATATATTATTAGATTCTTAATAGGGCTTCGGATTCCAAAATGACTACGAGAAAGATCCAATAAAGTTTGTCTTAGTCAGCTCTCAACAATTAATTTATCTGGGTCTGAAGTTGAACAAGACCAGAATTTTAGGTTTCATGGCATTCTTTTTGGATCCATGACAACACCAAACCAATTACGGCAAATATGTAATAGAGAAAATTGTAAAAAAATAAACATATTCATTCTTTGAATCATGTCATTGGTTGTGAAATTCAAAAAAACCACCAAAGTTTTGGTGTTTAAACTTTACACGTACTGTCTACTACTTGCCTTGTTAGATGTCTTTAAAGTTTAGAAGGCCTGCTAAAAGTTGACTTGATTCCTTAGATCCTTCCCCTTAATCAATACTAAAGAAAAGAAAGGACTCCATCAAGTAATATGTGAGATCTACTCCATGCCCAAGGGAGATAAGAGTAATCCAGCAATGTTCCACAAGGTTTTTCCCGCAAGGCAATGTTGCAGGATCCCTTCCCCCGCCCCCAACAAAAAAAGCCCCAGAATCATACTTTGAGCAAGAGTGCACTCTAGACCTTTCGGGCACGCTACCTACTAATTTGGGAATGTGGCGCTCCCAAAGACAAAGAGCACACTCCCAAGGCACTCCCTGGACATTCCCTATCCTTCTAATTAAAATTTTAACATTACCATTAATTGTTTTAGGATGTTTGAGAGTGGTTTCAACCTCATCAAACTTCATATGGAAAAATTAAATTTCATATCCCATTCAAAAAAAACTTCACATTTTTCAAGATTACAAGATCAATGCAATTGCAGCATTTCATTGAACCATATCATGTATAAGGGCACGTGATTGGCATTTAATCAAGAGCACCAAACCTCATATGTACTTCAATGTTGGTGGTGTTGATTGTTGAACTCCTTTATCAAGGCCTTAGCAAAAATGTACCCTTCTCTCAAACCAAAATTATTGATCAAGCATGTTAAGCTTTTTCTATGATCCGTAAACTACTATGGATATTCCATTGTACAGTTCATCACAACAAATTTGAAAAAATTATACTTAAAAATCCCAAGTCTACACTACGAGGGTTTATTTCTCTTTAGATTTCTGAATATGTAAATTATTGTTTATTGCGTATGCATGCAAATTACAATTATGCAGAAAATAGAGAACAACGAAATAAAAACTCCCAAACCACCATTGACACAAGATATATCCTAGGAAACCCTTTCGAGAAAAAACCCAACTAAGGTGAGATCACTCTGCTCTCTTCCTCTGAATAGCTCTCTTTCTTTGAATAGAAAATGGCTATGAATACAAAGAAGTAAGGCTTGTGCACAAATTCTCTCTTTGTGCTCTGGAATTGTTGAAACATGTCCTTGAAGCCTTCATCCTCTGAATATGCTTTTGTATGCATCATAGATGAATGGCTCCATGTGCATCACAATTCACAAAGTTGTGATCTTTAATGTGGGTGGCCTTTGGAAGCATGTCGACCAACTTGTTTGTGTTGCCTTCTTGTACTTGATCACAAAATGAAATTGTTGTAGAAAACCCACCGACTTGTAATGTCTAGTATGTTATAGCTCACTTTGGGCCTACAGGTACCGTAGTGGTTGATGATCTGTGTGGATTATTGTTTCCTTTCCCATCAAATAGTGTTTCCACTTCTTCACAGCTTACACCAGGGCATAGGGCCCTTTGTCGTAGGTAGGGTAGTTAAGAACTGTCCCGTGAAATACTTTAGAATGGTAGCATATAGGCCTTCCACATTGCATCAAGACCGATCCCATAGCATATCCACTCGCATATGTCTCCACTTCGAAGGGTTGTTGCAAGTTCGATAATGCCCAGACTGGTGCTTGATTGATCTTCCCTGCTGGAAACTCTTGCCACTTGTTGTTATGGCGTGGAGTGGTGTTGCTACCACTAAGAATGAGGCTATGAATTTCCTCAGGTACTAAGTCGACCCAATGAAACTCCTAACCTTAGAAACATTAGTAGGCACTGACCATTTCATGATGGCACCCATCTTGGCAAGATCTATTTTCAGCTCTCCTCCACCTGTCACATACCCCAAATACACCAAAGATTGTTGTGCAAACTCATACTTCTTGAGATTTGCTAGCACCTATGTCTCTAACACCAACATCAAAATGTGAGATGTGCTCCTCCCAGGTAGCATTGTATACCAGTATAGCATCCAAATAGACAATAACAAATGAATCTATAAAAGGGTGAAGTATATCATTCATTAACCTCATAAATGTAGTTGATGCATTGCATAAGGTTGAATGACATGACTAACCACTCATACAAACCTTGCCTAGTTTTGAAGACAGACTTCCAGGTGTCTTCTTCTTTAACTCGAACCTAGTGATATCCACACTATAAGTCCAACTTTGTGAAGTATTTTACTTATTGTAACTGATCCAACAGATCATCTATTCTAGAAAACGAGTACATGTTCTTAACCGTGATTTTGTTCAATGCCCAGTAATCTATCCACATTCACCAAGTCCCATCCTTTTTTGGCACAATGATGATGTGTAACCCACATGGTGAAGTACTCGATTGAATGACACCATGTTCCAATAGTTGCTCCAATTGTTTCTTCACAACTTGCTTCTATAACAAATTGTCTATACAACACAATGTTTAGCAATGGGGAGTCCAACAATAATAAGAATCTCGTGCCCCACTTCCCTCTTGGGTGGTAGCCTTTTATGCTCCTAGAACATATCCTTGTATGCCTATAGCAACTCTCTCAGTTGTTGTTTTTGTTTTTTAGTACACTCCTCCAGTGATGCCTTTTCTCTTATTGACTCTTCTACACATTGATTTTCTCTTAAAAATAGTAAAACATACTTCTTGCTAGAACTGATAAGTTTCTTCGCTTGATTGGCACTTACCAACAAAATTTTCAAATTGTCTTTGTGCATGTTGATGACAAATGATTTTCCATCCTCAATGAGCTGATAATAGTTGGCTCTCGACATAAAGATCACATCCCACATATACATATAAGGACTTCCAGACACCACCCCACATACATCAAGGGGAACTACATCTAGTTCTACTTCATCAATAAAATACAACATTGATAGCAATTTTGCACTGTTTTGTTACCTTGATCTTTGCATCCTTATTTACCCATCCCAATGGATATGGGCTTTGATGATCATGAACTTTGAGTCCCAATTTGTCCACCAGCTCTATTGCAATGAGATTTGCTTGTGATCCTGAGTCTAACAGCACATCAATCTTGGTTTTTTTAACCTATATTTTTATATGAATGAGCCTAGTCTTTTTGTTCTCATCCTATTGTTGAAGGCTACTCAAATTCATCTCCTTCTGCACTAATGTACAGACAATCTTCTCATCCATGTCTGAGTTGCTTTCAACCTAGTTGCTCGAACCAGTGGCCATGAGATTCCTCTTCTTATTATCTTTCTTTTTTTCCTTCGGGTTAAGCTCTGGATGTAACTTCCAACACTTCTCCTTTGTATGATCGTCAATGTTACAGTGGTTGCAGTGGTTGATGGGATCATTGCACTAGTGTGTTGTGGCCGCCGTCATTTTATCTTTCCACTTCTTCTTCCCCTCTTTAGAAGCATCTTGGTGCTCCTTTTGCTTCAATCTACTTGATTGCCCTTTCTTTAGGCCTATGTTCTCCAAGTATTGTGCCTTTACACAAGCCTCATCCACTGATTTGGGCTTGAACAGCATCAATTGCTTCTGCAGATGGCTATGCAAACCCCCCAGATACTTGAGGAGTACATCTAGGTTGTTTGGGGAGATATCCAATAGTACGTCCATCTTCCTATTTTCAGTGGTGAACTCTTATACACTCTACCCCTACTTCTATCTAAAATAGTGCCACCAGAGTCACTAGTCCTCTACATGTATAATAGGGTAAAATTGTGACTTTATGAAGGTTTTAAAGCCCTCCCACTTAGTCACTAGAGGATTTCTCTCCAACCTCAAGGTCTCTGTGTGGTTTTACTATCAATATGGCCATCTTTCTAAATTCAGTGTACTCCTATACACTCTACACCTGCTTATGTCTGAAGTTTTGCCACCAAATCCACTAGTCTTCTGCATACCTAATGGGGTAAAATTGTGACTTTATGAGGGTTTTAAAGTCCTCCCACTTAGTCACTAAAAGATCTCCCTCCAACGTCAAGGTCTCTGTGTAGATTTCCCTACAGGTCAGGGCATGGCCCTCTAATTTTAGTGCCGCAAATGAAATATTTTGTTCTTCCTTTATATGGACACTAAAATAAACTTCTAATTGTTGCAACCAGTGATTTAGCCTGAGAGCATCAATCTCACCTTGATATGGCTTGACATCAACCTTCACTTCCATTTTGAATAGGGACTGTGAATGGTCCACAACACTCGAACTAGATTGATCTTTCTCGGATCTTTTCTTTGGCTCATTCTTTGTTTCTTCCCGGTCTCCTAATCTTCCCTATGATCAAACCTCTACATTAGAACACTCATCTTCTCTGAATAGTGCGAGCTTGTTGGCCAAGGCTACCATGAGGAGATTCATGTTACAGTTTATATCTGCAACTTGTGCTTCTTGCTGTGAAAACCTCTCCTCTATAATATCACGAGGGTTATTCACAGATTCGTCAACCATGACTAGAGCTTTATCACTTTTGGCTTAGCCAATCTAGATCCCCTACAAATCTCCACAATATATCAAAAAAACTTACTTTGATACCAATATGATCTGTAAACTATCATGGATATTCCACTAGACAGTTCGTCACAACAGATCTAATAAACTTACTGAAAAATCCGAAATCTATACTACGAGGGTTTATTTCTCTTTAGATTTTTGGATCTATCAATTATTGTTTATTGCATATGCATGCAAATTATAATTGTGCAAAAAATAGAGAACAACAAAATAGAAACTCACAAACCACCATTGACATAAGATATATCCTGGGAAACCCTTTTGAGAGAAAAACTAGTTGGAAGGTGAGGTCGCTCTGCTCTCTTTCTCTAAATAGAAAATGGCCATGAGTACAAAGTAAGGCCTATGGCCCGTGAGCTACTATAATGCACAAATCCTCTCTCTATACCCTCCCCATCCCTCTCAGCGACTCTGCGCATCTACGAAACAAAATGCCCTCGAAAGAATGGAACCCTTTTCCTCCTAGTGGCCCAGTTATAACACAACATGATAGCTTACTAGTGGTTAGGTTTGATTCCCTCAACACTTAACCAGAGTTACGATTTGGAATCTTCTAGAGTCTTCTTCATCATGATCACATCGCTAGCCCCTTTTCCTTGAGTAACGGGAGCTAACGTGGCATCTTCTCTAACTATGGTGATTGAAACAGGAGCGTCAACTTCTTAGTGGCATAACTTTTACATATGGACTTCAATTGAGGCAATTTGTGCATCGTTGGAAAGGTTGTTATGTGTAGAATAGGGTAAAAAAGGTGTGGCACTAAAGCAACAAAGTTTTACCGCCAAAAAATGCCATTTGATGCCTCAAAATGCTCTTGGAACGTTTCAGACCTCAATTTTCCAAACTAGTTCTCATTAGTAAGAATGGTTTATGAGTTGATTCCTCCACTTTTTCCACTTTGAAAGCATCGAGATGGATGACAAACAATATAATGATCTAATCATTATACCATATTTAAAGCTTGGATTAGGCAATTTCATCAAAATTGGGTTGTGTCATCTGATGTCCATAGAGGATCAAGGTAGAGGCAAAGGCTAGACAAGAGGAAAAGAATGAAGGATGATACTAATGATGAGAATCTCAATATAAGCGATGGTAGAATATTGTTTGTTAAGGAGTGGTGGAACATGCATGGCAGTGTTACCCCACAACTACAACATTTGATAACATGGGTGATTTCACAATTGGTCAATGGTGAACACTTATTTTGTAAAGAAGTGTTTAGCAACTAGCTCAATTTATTGTTTTGGACCTTTCAGCGTTCATATTTTGGCGTGTATATGACCTAATAGTTGTAAACGTAACTATTTGGTCATGTTATTGTTGACAGTTGCTAGATAACTTATTTCATTCCATAATTTAAAGGTCTACTTTTTATTATATGACTTAAAATTGTGTATATTTGTAATTGATAGAATCTAGATTCCAAATGGTTGATGCTCAAACGATTAATCATTAATGTACTATGAATGCCATGTCTATCTTCATTAATGTACAAATATCCATGTTTTCATATAATCTATAACTAATTTAGTATTCTAGATGTTTTTTTAATATAAATGCAACATAATACATAATACATGCATATATACATATATTAAATGCTCCTAGGACACATTGCTTTTGAGGGTTTTTGGAAAATGGCATTCCCAATACTCCCTCTCTAAAAAATACTCTTGTTCCATGCAACTTTGCCATAGGGCCCCCCACCCCCCTTTTTGTGAAACTCCATTGAACACACTCTAAATCGTTTTGTCCACTTGCAAGATGTGTTTCACAAAAAGGGGGCTTATGGACACCCCTTCCCAAAAGACCTTGTGGGCACCCCCACCCAAAAGCAAGATGTATTTACCAAAAAGGGGGGCTTGTTGGCACGCCAATGTTTTAGTGTTTACACGTCTAATGTCTACTACCTTGTCTTGTTAAAAGTTAAATTGGTCCCTTAGGTCCTTTCCCTGAATCAACATTGAAGGAAAGAAAGGGCTCCATCAAGTAATATGGGAGATCTACCACATGCCCAAAGAGATAGAAGGTATCAAGCAATGTTCCACTAGGACCTCCCCGCAAGGTCGAGGACATGGCCCCATCACTCACCACTACCCCCCTTTTGTGGAAGTCCACAAAACACTCTAAAACATTTTGTCAAGTTGCAAGACACATTTCACAAAATATGGGGGCTTGTGGCCAACCCCTCCTAAAAAGAAAGATGTGTTTCACCAAAAAGGGGGTTTGTCAACGACTCGACACCCACTCCCAAAAATTGAGATGCATTTCCCAAAAGGGGGGATTCTGGGCACCCACTCCCAAAAAGTGAGACATGTTTTCCAAAAAGGGTTCATTTCCCAAAAGGGGAGCTTGTGGGCACACCAAAATTTTGGTTTTTACACGTCTAGTGTCTATTACTTTCCTTGTTAAATGTCTTAGAAATGTATGTGGTCCTACTAAAAGTTGAATCAATCCCTCGGATCCTTTCCCTAAATCAATATTGAAGGAAATAAAGGGCTCCATCAAGATCTACTACATGCCCAACGAGATAGGATGTATTGACTTCCACAAGGATTATTAATTTTCAATACCAAGTCTAATATGTTTTTCTTCAACATTTATTTTATACCCATAAATTATTTTGCTCAATAAGATTCTAAAAATTGCTAAAATAAATACACTAATATTTTAACTTCACACATAAATGTGCAGTGGAAAAAACTAGAAAATCAGCAACAAGAAAAAGTAGATAAATCTACCCAACAAATTCTCCTTCACTTTATTAACTAAGGAAACTTAGGGCCTAATACATAAAAAATAGAGCACAATATGGAACCTGGATTTCGGCCCCCTTTGAATTTTGACCTCCAAAGAAATTTGACCAACTGGAAATTTGACACACTAGAAAAATCTCAACCTTGGAAAACTCGGCTCCTCCACCTATAAATTGGCCTCCTTTTCTTCACTTGTACACAACCCCCTTACGCACTAAGGAATTCGGCCTTCCTCCTCTGTGAAACTTTAGCTATAAAACATGGCATCTCACTGGTTTCAACCTCCTCCTCCACAAGCTCACCCTTCTTGAATTCCTCTCCTGAAATTACCTCATTGCACACCTTTCCAATCTCTCAGTATTTGAGTCTCTCACTCCTTGAGAAAATTGCTCTCTCAATAACAATGTGTCTTTCACCTCTTCCTTAGCCTTATTTTATAATTTTATTAAGCCAAATTCCTAACCCTGATCTCATAAGTGACGAATGGATAGGATTAAGTCCTAAGCCTCACTTGAGATCAACAACAGAGATTAGATCTAAGTCACTTAAATAATTAAATTATTTATACTTAAAAACTTGGTTCAATAGTCAACATTAAATAATAAATTAATTAATGTATTTTTCCTAAGTGAAACTTAGGAAAGAAATCATAATAGTCACTTACTTCTCATGAGCAAGTACCTAAATAAGCAAGCTGGCATCTTTTGCATGTTTGACACCTAGCCTATACAAAAGCACACGTCTGAGCTATAAACGTCAACACTCCCTGCTAGCAAGGAAGATATTTTGCACCACCCCCAACTTATCTCTGTAGAAAATGAACTTCCCCTTCACAAGGGCTTGGAGAGAATATCTGCAACCTGCTCATTTGTGGATAGCTTTAGAGCTCCCCTCTAGACCCTATCTCTAGTTAAGTTGTATTTGATCTCTATGTGTTTGGACTTGTCATGAAACAATGGATTCTTATAAAGCTTGATGCAATTTTGATTGTCATAATGAATCATCGTCACATTCAACTCAAGAACAAATAACCCTATGAGGATCTTGCGTAGCCAAGTGGCCTCACAACTCACCAAGCCCGCTACCATATACTCCAACTCCACTGAACTATGTTGAACTAAGTGCCACAGAAGACTACTTCATGTTAAACCACGAGATTACTATTGACCCCAAACTAAAACAACACCCAAGGGTACTCTTCCTGTCCGTTCCACTCCCAACCTAATTTGTCTATATAGCCTACTAATTGCACTCCACCACTCATAACATTCCTAAGTCCATACTCCAAAGTACCTCGAAGATAACTGATCACATGCTTCATTGTCAACCAATGAACCCTTCTTGGCTCCACCATAAACCGACTCAATGTGTTCATAGCAAAGCATATATCTGCCCTAGCATTGACCAATTACATCAAAGAACCTATCAATTGCCTATACAATGTAGGATCCACCAATTTTAATTCAAAAGCATTCAACTTCCTCAAGCTGGTATCCTTGTTGAAATATGTAACTAGGTTCGATCTTCATAATGACATATGTAATCATGATTTTATGTATTTAATGAAAAGAAAAAAAAAAATTATTATTGTTATTCTTGAGTCATGGGTTTCATGCTCAAAAAAAATTATTTTTAGGTCAAGCACCCATCAAGTGCTTCTAGGGCTTGTTATGTAGTCTACAAGTCAATTGAGTCATTGTCATGTATTGAAAACCCATTTGGGCATGTTACATTTTGTAGCAAAAAATTTATTTGAGTCGAAAGACCCTCCAAGAGCTCGTCATGTTGCAAAGATCAAGTTGGCCTACTCAAGTGAGCAAGTCGGCCTACTCAAGTGAGAAAGTCAGCCTAAAGGGTGCAATTCGACCTAGCAGAAACCCTATATATAAGAGAGACTTTGACCTCGCTTTGGACATACACTCACCTCTCTCAAGTTCGATCAAGCAAGGGAAAGAAGTGTGAAGAAAGGATGGACAAAGAGAAGAAAAGAAAAGCGAGATTTATGGATTCGTTTTGGGCTATTTCTCTCCACACGTGGGAAGGAACTAAGGCACCTATTGCAGCAGTAAAGGTTGAGTCGCAGAAGTCACGTTAGGGCATCAAGAAGTACACCTTGCAAATCGAGCTCTCTAGGAGAGAGAATCAACTCAAGTGAAGAGGAAAGGAGAAGAATTTACCACAGGTGCAAGGGCTAGGGTTTCTGCAGAAGGATTTGTTGGGCAGGTCGAAGTTGCATAAGGATTTATTAGGTAGATCAAAGTTGCAGAAGGATTTGCTGGGCAGGTCAAAGTTGCAAAAGAATCTGCTGCGCAGGTCGAAGTGGCAAAAAAATTTATTGCGCAAGTCAAAAAGGCAGAGAAGAATCTGTTGGGAGGTCGAAGTTGCAGAGAAAACTGGATCAAAATTGCAGAAGTTGTTGGAAAGCAGGAAAGATTTGACTTGGCCTTGGAGTCAAGGATCATAGGTCTTGGTATTCGTCAATTGAAGGTTTATAAGAAGAGAAGAATTCATGTGGGTTTTTGATGCAGCAGCATTCAGGCCTAGTCAGCAATGTGACAGCATGGTCACATGTTGTGACTAACAAGGGGTTGGAAGATAATAGTTTAATTAATTTTATTTGGTTAAATATATGAGAGTGTTTATTTATTGTTAAATATGAGGAAAGGGTATATGTGGCTGATTGATCCTCCCAGTGTGGAGATCAACCCAAACAGTTAGATTTATTTGGCTAGAATAGAATATGAGGAATTTTAAAAGTTTGATTTAGCATTGGTTTACAAAAGAGTGGGTTTGAAGAGACTTTTTAGGAGAGGTTGAGAGATTTCTGGTTCTGAACTAGAATTGGTTCATGAATCCATTTATTTGTATAAATTGTGTCTTCTTGTATAATTCAGAGTTAGAGAGATAGGAGAGACAGAGAGGAAGAGGATTGAAAAGCATTGTAAGCCTACGGCAACGTAAGGGGAAAAGGCCATTAATTAGAAGAATCAGGCCAGAGGAGGACAAAGAACTTAGAAGTGTAGATATGTATTGATAATTGTATACAGTAAATTGGTTTTGGTGTGTGAATCTGTGTGTTTGTGCGTCTTTGAGTTATGTTGTATATTATATGGGCCGATAGTTAAATTTCCATTTGCAGGCGTGTCAATTAACCACCAATCACTGTAGGATCGATGGGGAGCTATTGATAAATTGAAGGACTGTTATAAATAAATGGTGTGTTTAGAAACCCGAGTTAGACAGAGTAATGTGCTTTAATATAGCAATCCACCCATAGCGAATGAAACGAAGTTGAGAAAGGAGTAACAGAAATGATGTACAGGAACCATCGGATCCCGTAGATCGACGGTTCAGATCAAACCCAAGGCCAGAGCGGAGCTTATTATATCGCATCGGCGGATCATTTTTATAAAGGGACAGTTCTCTTAAATATGGCAACAAGCGATGTGTGATCAAATCACAACCATCAGATCAATTTCAGATCGACGGTTGAGATCTAATTGGCAATCGCGTGTCAGCAAAGCAAAGGATAACGGAGAGTCAGGACAGTGAAGTGTCGACGGCCGATAAGCGATATCGCCGATAGGCCAATCAACGATCGGGGGTTGTGGTGATCGGCAGTCGGGGAAGCCGGAGTTCGGACCTATCGGAGGGGCGAGCGACTTAAGCGCGGACCCGATCATATTTATATATGCGGATGAACAATATTTGAGTTCTGGCCTATTCGGTTATAGGCGGATTTCCTTGTATTTATGTGTAAAGTGGAGATCGGCAAAAATGCGATGAAGCATATGGAACGGCGGACCCAAAAGATATATACAAGCGGGTTTATGGAGTTTGAGTTCCGGAACCTGAGTGCGGTGCAGTTTTCCAAGGTTTCCCCGTGTATTTCTATATTGTGTGTTGCCAAGGGATCTAAGGCTTGAACACATATGTTAAAGCCCCGATAATGTAAAGAAAATCCGATAAGTGTTTAGCCCATGATTTTAAAGGTTTAGGCTATATGGGAACGCTTCCAAAAATTTTATGTGGGTATAAGCACGGAATCCAGACCCGATTGTTGGATTGCCTTTAAACTGGGTTCTCTACACCAGTTTTCCTCTCAGTTGGAGAGGTTTTGGCCTTGGTTGATAGCCTATATTTTTTGTCCTCTTGTCTTATTGTTCTTTATGTTTTGGTAGGTTATTTGATGAAGAGAACAGTAATAATAAACAAGTGAAAGAAGAAGTTAATCAAGTTAAGTAAAAATATATCACAAGCAGTTATCAAGAAAAGGAGAAATCACCTAATCTAGTTGCCTCTAGATTTCTCACCAATCTTGGGTGTTAACATAGGCCTACAATCCACCATCCTGAATCTCTTCGTGATTTAAACTACATACCTCCCTTATCCGAGGAAGATTTCACATGTCTATTGCCACACCTCCAACCCCAAAAAGTAGTGCATCATGTCAATGCTCGTCATCTCAAACTCTACAACTAGGTCTCTCTTGCACATCTCTATGAGCTTATTTGGCCTTATAAGAAAGAGGTCGTCCACATAAAGTACCAGAATGAGTGGTTCATCACCAACTAGTATATAGTACAGGTTAGGATCCACCTCATTCTTGGTGAAGCCCATGTTTAGCAGATACCTAGGTGGCTACTTGAGACCATACAAAGCCTTCTTTAACATGTATACATGAGAATCTCTCCCATGCACCTCAAAACCCTATGGCTATTATACCTCCTCCTTAATCTCTATGTTAAGGAATGTTGTCTTCACGACCATCTGATGTATCATCCATCCCATCTTTGAGGCAATATACATAACAGCATTGATAGAAGTGTATCTAGTGACTAGAGCGAATGTCTCCTCATAATCCACTCCCTCCTAAGAAAACCCTCTCGTCACAAACCTAGCCTTACACTTTTCTATGTTGCCATCTGCAAGATACTTGCTCTTATATATCCACCTTGAACTAACTATTGATTCCCCTTTGGCCTAGGCACAATATCCCACATATCATTCTTCGTGACAGAAGCATACTCTTCCACTGTGGCATCCCTCCAAACCTGTTGACCTGCTACCTCCTCATAATTTTTAGGCTCAAACCCATGAGTGCCATATAACTAGGAAATTCTCTAAGTGATATGCTCTCCCTGAAAGTGCTCCTAGAAGCCTCCACATGCTCCTGACTATCCCTCAGTTTATGCTCAAACCATCTCGGCCTCCTCCTGACAAAAGTAGGAGACTCCAACTCCTTCTCCTGATTTGAAGATTAAATCCTTGTTGTTGTTGTCGTTGGTGTTGTTGGTCTCTCTACAACCTTCGAAGCCTCTCATTCTTGATCATTTGCCACTGGTATGGTATCATGTGACTTCCTCAAGGTTCTATGCTCCTCAAATCTCACATCCCTACTCACCACAGTCTTCCCCTATGATGGAATACCGATTATACACCTTGTATGCCTTGAGAGTCTCACTGTACCCAACAAAATTGCTCTTTTGTCCTGAGGGATTCAACTTTGTCCTCTTCTCTTATGATACATGTATATACACCATAAACTCGAAAATGCGAAAATGTCCCACCTCCGATTTCACTCTTGTAAACATCTCCTCAAGAGTCTTGTCCCCCAAGACCTTGTGAGGACTCCTACTATGAATGTAGATTGTTGTATTACACACCTATGCCCACAAGAACATGGGTAGATCCCGATCATGGATCATGGCTTTAGTAGCCCCAACAATGGCCCTGTTTTTCCTCTTAGCTAACCTGTTCCACTGCGGGTTGTAAGGAATTGTTAACTCTTTCTTGATGCCTACTACTTCCTTGCAAAATTCCTTGAACTCACTAGACGTATACTCACCCGTATTGTCTAATCTAAGGACCTTGACCTTCCTCCCAATATGGTTCTCCATGAGAGCTTTAAACTCTCGAAATCCACTGAAGACCTCATCCTTGGTACTCATGAAGTAGATCCAAGTTCTCCTAGAACAATCATCAATAAAGGTAACATAATAGTTGTACCCATTCAAGGACCCCACTGACATAGGACCACACACGTCTGAATGCACTACATCCAACAACACTTTGAACTTATAATCACTGCTTGGGAAAGCAATCTTGGCATACTTGCCCAAAGCACACCCTTTACAAACACCCTATTGCTCCACGCTAAACTCAGGAAGACTAATGACAATCTCATGTAGTATACGTAAAGACTTATGAAGCAAATGTGACATCCTCCTATGCCACAACTCACACAAGTTGTCATTGTCATGAACCAAGACCTTCATTGGGAGACCTCTCGATATATACATATTACCCACTCCTCCCAATGACTCGTTTTGTACTCGAACTGGAAGATTTCATCCTGGCAATCACTTGTGCATCTCAAAAAAGAAATTCATATCCCTTGTCCTCGATGGCTGAGACTACAATAAGGTTCTTATATGGCTTGTAACATATAAAACATCTATAACCTCCATGGGTTCACTTGACTCTCGTTCAAACCAGTGTCGAAAAAATCGATATCCGCAAAAAAAAAAAAAATGAGGGTCCAAAAAACATCTTCTCAAAAACATCTACCAAAAAATCGAAAAAAATCGCTAAAGGAAATAATCGCAATTTTTTTTCGAGCTAAAAAATTGGCAATTTTTTCAACATTGGTTTAGACTCTATTGTTCCAACACCCTTTACTGCACACTTGGCATTGTTGCCAAACTCCACAATAAGATCTTGGTCATCCTCTCTTAGGCTAGCAAATAAATCCCACAATCCCATCATATGACGAGATGCTCCATTGTCCACAAAGCATGCACCTTTTCCAATGGTGCCAAAAAGGCATGTCACCAACGAGAATTCTTTCTCAAGCCTATTAGCAACCTTGCTCACCTATGAGTCTATTAATGCAACAACTTCTGACTTCCCCTTGTGCTTCTTGTTCAAACATTGGCTTGCATAGTGGCCAAACTTGAGACAGGCAAATCATTTCACTTTGCTCGTGTCCTTCTTTTCTCCAATTCTTGAGGTACTCTTTCCTCCTAGGTTCTTCACTTTCCCCTTGCTTTTCCTTGCTAGATTGGCAAGAGCAAGGCTCTCATCATTGCCCTTAAAGTGGCTCCCATGAAAAGACTCCTATCGAATCTCCTCCTATATGAAGTCATCCCATAACTTCTCCCAACCAAGTAGGTGTTCATGTGCTATGATCACTTTGACAAAGGTTTCTCAATGCTTGGGAAACCCGGTGAGGGTTGTCCTCACCAACTCTAGATCTAACACAGCCTTCCCAATGGCATCCAACTCATCTTGGACCTGTTTGATCCTTGTGAGATATGTAGCAATTGTATCTTACTTGGACATCTTGGTGTTTCTCAACTTCTCCAACACGATTTTCCTGTTTTCATTATCACTTTGATCCAACTTAGTCAAAACCTACTACATTTCCCTGGCAAGTTTCCCTCTGGAAACATAAGGGATCACATGATCCTTCACCCCGTCCAAAAGGATTCTCTTGGCTTTCACATCCTCTTGATTATGGATGTTCAATGGCGCAACATCGATAAGAAGGGTGAGTTCCTAATCTGCAAACTTCTAGATCCCATTCTCCACCAACACCAATGCTACCCTCTCCTTCTAAGGACTGTAGTTGTATGCACCCTCCAACTAGCGTTCCAACCACAACCCTATTGCAGCGATCCTTACAAACCTCCAAATCAAATACTCAAAACCCCCGAAAATATAACTACTAGAAAAATAATAATTTGCTACTGTAAAACTTTGTGATAATTTAATCTTCCCCTGAGAGTTTCTAATGCTCTAACACCATGTTTACTTTCAATATCAAGTTTGATCTATTTTTCTTCAACAATTCTTTTATACCTAGAAATTATTTTGCTCAATAAAATTATGAAAGTTGTTGAAAATAACTCCATTGGCCTTTTAACTTCACCAATAAATTTTTAGCGGAAATAAATAGAAAAATCAGCCACAAGAGACAGTAGAGATATTTTCCCAACCATTTCTCCTTCACTTTAGGGCCTTGACCCATAGAGAATACACAGAAAAATACCACACAATATGGAACTTGTATTTCAACCCCCTTTGAATTTTGACCTTTAGAGAAATTCAGCCCACTAGAAATTCGACACACTAGAAAAATCTTGACCCAAGGAAACTCGGCTCCTTCACCTATAAATCGGCCTCCTTTTCTTCACCTATATGGCCCCCTTGTGCACTAAGAAATTCAGCCTTCCCCCTCTATGCAAACTCTTGGCCAGAATGTTAAATTTCCACGACCTTGGGTCTATGTTAGAGTCTTAAAATCACTGATGCTACCAAACCAAGAATCTCAACCATAAACTACTTTGCACAACAGAAATATAAAGCAGTAAATCACATATGCACAATATACACAGTTTTAAACAAAATTGTACAATATGTACAATCCAAATCTTCATTAAATTAAACCAACATTGAATAATACAATAGTCTATGGTATACAAGATACAATGACAAACTTCGTTGCAACTTCTATGTTGTGTCTCGTCATGTCGGTCCTTCACTTTCGTACTGCTCACTAATAGTGTCTAAGTCCATCAAGGCATCAACACATCGAGAATTCAAGAGCGTTGCCTCCTATCACTGCTGCAAGTCATGTCTGCTACAATAAACATGAGCTCATAAAACTGCTTTCTGGGTAGGCCTAATTCCCGAGCTCCAATCTGCCAATCTAGCAGTCACTTTCGTCCATCAAAATGTTGCACATAAGGTTGCAAAATCCTTCACCCAAACACGCACCAACAATGTCTTTCTTGTCTGCTGCTCTAGGGCTACTTTGGGTAGCCAACACACTGCCCTCCAACTAGCACTATAACACCCAATACTTCATTGCTGAATCTCTACTCCTAGGAAGACAACTTCCCTCCCCGGAATGTCTTCCAATTGGCTCCAACAGGCTGCTAGATAAACTGATCCAAAACTGGTCAACTCCTTTGACCCAATACACTTCTCCAAAACATTGTTCACCTTGTTGCATTGTTGTCACTGTATCACTAGTTAGGGCACACCACGCTGCCCTCAACCTCCACACATCTCAACAAGGCAGCCTCCAAAGACTGCGGTTCACCAAGGGAATATGCCTCCACTCCTACGTTGCCCTTGTCTGCTTGTTTTACCGCTAACGCAGCACTTAGGTGGCCTCTAGCTGCTGGCAATGGCCTGCGGCCTAGCCCAACAACTAGTTGTAGTTGTGGCTCCCTTATACACCACCCAAAGATCCCTTAAACAACATTGTTTTCTCCTCCAGATTTGCGGCCTTCCTTGCCCAGCAATCCGCACCAAAGATAGCCTTCAACCAAGCCTCAAAGCAGCCCGCTGTAACCTACAGCAACTCGGCCTTTCCACAGAAATGCCACGCTACTCCTTAAGCTCCTTCACGTTGTTCCTTTGGCCCTCTCTTGCTGCGACTTAGCCTCCTCTAACCTTCGGCCTTGTTGTCCTGCAATAACACCCAAGAACAACACCAAATTAACACCCACGTAGCCCTAGACTTCGACGTTGAAACTCCAGCCACCTGAAATCTCCCACGCTGCTCCTAGGGCTTCTCCACGTTGTCCTTTTTGTCTTCTTGCTTCACCGAAATTTCAGAGGATACTAGGAGATGTATTACTCACAAATGGACGCTTCAAATGACTCCAATCAGTCCTTAATTTATAGCCTTTACAGCCTCCAACGAATCACATGAAGAGACATACATGTCTTTTGGATTTCACTTCAACTCGGCCTACTTGAAAAATCCGATAATAATTATGTCGACTTCAAAAATTCATTCCTCTAACAACAATTCAGATTCGGATGATTTTCGATGCGTTGGAATCGTCTTTTCAAGCACTATCATCCTCATCCATCACATGTCGTGAATCCATCATGGTTTTGCCCCAAAACACAATGGGTGCCAAAACCCCATACTTGGGTTCCAAGCCCACAAGATGCCCTTGTGGCGCTTTGTCCTCCAAACTCTGAACCCTCGAGCTTGGAGTACCTCCCAAGCTACACAAATCAACACTCCGTCTTAGTGAGAGAGGTAGTTCCAAGACTACAAAGTATCTCGTCATCATCATCACTACTCGCAACACTTGCCCAACTCTTGGCACTCACAATCACAGCAATCCCTGTACGGTGAACTACGCCCTCCTTGGAAGTGTCATTGTCGTTGTTGGAAGCAACCTGCTTCTTCTTCTTATCATGTAATGTCTTCCACTCTTTCCGTGATTCCTTCTTGGCAGTTGTAGGAGCACCCTTGCTCACCACTAAACACGCGCTCTTCTTGGGTTGCAGAGTCTCCCTCTGAATCCGCAAGCTCCCTCTCGAACTAGACTCCTTCTGTGTCTTTGGAATCTGGACCTTCTCGGGAAATTGTACCTTCTTCTCGAGAACCTGTGCCTTCTCCTCTGAAGCATGCACCTGGACCTGCTTCTCTAGAACTTGCACCTGCTCCTCCTACTTCTTTCCATGATCCACAGGCTTGCCTGTCTACCTATAGAGACCATGCTCTCTAACTCCGATTACAATCCCATCGGACTTAGAGCCTCTAAGCCCGAGTCTTGCCTTCCCATCCTGGAACAAGACCTCAAAGACTTTCCTCTCGATCATCAAGACAGAAATCACGCTATATCTGAGTCATGGTACAAATAGTACATCCTGGACCTGCATCATACGTCTTGTCTCCATCCTGAATAGCACAACACTCAATCCTCGGATCTCCAACTGACTCTTGTCACCCAACACCATGTGCAACTTCGAGTCCCATCCAGCTAGAGTCTCAAAAACCTCCTGTGACCCTATCATATGCTTCGTCGCACCACTGTCCACATACCATCCATCCTCAGTGATAGTACTCTGTGAGAAATGAGAAATCATAGCAAAGTCCTCCTCTTCCAATCTCTTGGAGAGATCGTCCATCTTTGCTGAAGCGGCAACACCGGAGGCCTGCTTTCCTTTCTTCTTCTCATCATTTCCCTTCTTCTTCATCAGACATCTCGACAAAAAATGACCCATCTCGCCACAGTTGAAACACTTGACTTTACTCAAGTCCTTCTTGTGCTTACCCTTCATTCGTGATGCAAGTGCCACGTCATCATCTGAAGCTTTCTGCTTCGGCTGAAGATCCTCGTCTCGCAACTCTTCCTGAATGAAGTCATCCCACAGCCTATCCCAGTCTGCTGCTTCTCCCTGGCAACGATTCCTTTGATGAAGGGCTTCCATTCCTCAGTGAACCCTTTCAAGGCAATCCTTACCATATCTCCATCTGAGACAGTCACATCGATGGCAGCAAGTTCATCTTTGACCTAAGACAATCTCGTCAGATACGAGGCCACACTTTCACCCTTAATCATCTTGGTGGCCTTCAACTTGTCCTCTAATACTAGTACCCGGTTCTCGTTCTTATTCTGGAACAAATTCTGAAGAGCCATCCACATCTCATGTGCAGTGTTCTTCCTAGACAAATGAGGTATTAGGGCATCCCTCACACCATCAAGGATGATCAATCTCACCCTCGCATCCAAATCTTCCCATATTTCCAGCTCCTTAGGGTCGATTGGCTTCTTGATTTCTGTCCTGGCAAAATCCCAAATCTTGTTAACTTGCGAGATCAACTTAATCCTTTCCTTCCATGAATATAGTTGGACAACCCGTCCAATCTGTCCTCATATCGGATACCTGCCTGCAACTTCGACATTGTAGTGAACCCTTCACTCACAATATGACCAACTCCCTCTCACGTTGTACTTCATTGTGCACAACTCTGATTTACTTACTTCCAAAGTACCTCAAACACCCTTATTTACTTAGAGATAGATCAAATTAAATCAATATGACACTTGATGAGATAAAAAGGTGAGAGACTAGTGCCTTAATAACAATGCTCAAATATAAATTTAAATAATTGCACAACAATAAAGGATATATCAAGTTACAAGATAAGCAATGTTGCAAGACAATGTTGGTACAATGGATCAAGCAATTATAATTATGAGCAATAGAACCTGAGATTAAACTCGCAAGTAAAGATGCTACAAATATGATATTCAAGAGACAAAGTAAAGCTTGCAAGTAATTAAGGAGCCCACAATTCCAATTACAATAATCAATTAAAAGAGAATGCAAAATTAATGCAAGATCTATCTATGTGAGATGCAAGATCTTCATTACTTTTAATTATATGCCTAAACTAAGGTGAATGCCTTCTCCTCAATTATCAAAACTTGTCTTAGAACAAGGTTGTTGAGAGAAGTGTTGGGGAAGGAGGCTAAGGCCTCATTAATGAAACCTACCCAGGACTTCTAACAACCCAAGTGTCGTTGTTCCTACAAGGGACCCAACCACAAAAGAACTGCAAGGTCGCTTATTTTAACCATTGTTTAAGAGTCCAACTCCTTAAATTGAATGATGGAGAAGGTTGTCCTAAACTTTCTATCGACCAAGCTTATGCTTGGAGGTAAATTTTAAAGATGCAAGTCTAGATCTAGAATGCAAATGCAAATGCTTCAATGAGATTCAATGATAACAAGATGCTTCAGTAAGATAAATGTCAATCCACTTATAATCAAGATTTATAATGATCACTTAAAACACAAGATTATAATTGTCTTATGATAATGATTTATGAAGCAAATTAGGACTACTCACTGAAACAAGAGAAATGAAAATATGACAAATTGGACCTAAATGTATAGCTCAAATGCCTTTAATCAATTGTGCTTCTTAAGATGTTCTTCATTTATATTATATTGTGACAATTAAAACAAGTGAGAACTATATGATGAAAACACAAGTAAGAGATGGCAAATGAGATTGCTAACAAGAAGATGGAAAGGCTACTTTAAATAGATGAACAAGTATATCAAATAGCCAATATAACGAGCAAAAAGATATGTAACTCCAAAGATTAGATCTAAGCTATGATGACAATCAAACTCCAGCCAATCAAATGAGAGCAAGAAGAAAAGTTAGTATTCAAATCTAAGAAAAATGTAAAGGAAAACTAAACTAAGAGCATAAGAGGTCTTCCCTTTTAAATAAGGCGGAGGGATACCATGGAAACAAGTTCCAAGCTCCCTTAAGCAAGAAGATGACTTTTATTATTAATATTACAAAGGAAGAAGAGACCCTTTAGACAGTGAGAAGGGTTCCTCAAATCTTGAGGAGATTTACAAAAATGAATAGAACCTTACAACAACAAATCTCTCCTCAAGTTTCAATGGATCAAAGAAGAAGCTACAAGTCAATAGATGATAAAACTTTAATGGCAAACAACTTGCTCTAAGCCTCTAACAGCCACAGCCTTGATAAAAATAACTATCAAAAGCTCTCAGCATTGCAAGGGGGGAGGCATGAAATTTTAAATAAATTTTTATGATGAATTTGCAAATTTTTTAAGCCTTTAAACCTCTTTAAAATTTTCGATATCCCTCCAAGTAAATATGGTTCAGATCTGATAAGGGTCTGCCGCCCTCCTTGAGCTGCCAGTTACAAGAAAGATGCATCCCAAAGCTTGCGGCTTCTCTCCAACAAATAATCTCAAAATAATTATCCTACAAAAAGCAAATCCTTGTCAATTTTTTGATGAAGAAACCCTTCAAAACCAAAACGATTTTTTCTGCAAAATAATTTCAAGGGTTAGATAAATGACACCATAAAATAAAGGATTTGCTTGCAGCTTCTCTCCAACAAATAATCTCAAAATAATTATCCTACAAAAAGCAAATCCTTGTCAATTTTTTGATGAAGAAACCCTTCAAAACCAAAACGATTTTTTCTGCAGAATAATTTCAAGGGTTAGATAAATGACACCATAAGGAAGATCAAGTTCAGAGGCTTGCAGCCAGCCAAAAATGATTTAATAAAATTTTACAAGCCACAAACCCAAATTTTTAAACTAACATCCATCTTTTAAAGAGGCCAGAGAGGCCTCTATGCACGCAGCTTCTCAAGAGGAAGGGTTTCTAAGGTAAACGGCCCTCAAAAAATAGTTGTTGCACTGAAAACCCTAGCCATCTAGACTAGGTGAGGGTTTGGACTCAAAAAAATTGATTTCCCTTTGATCATTGAGATAAATCCACCTGCAAAACAATTTCAAACCAAGACCTTTGCCTCTTCTCTTTAGATATGCAAGGAAACAAAGAAGTGAAACCCCAAATTGAGGTGAACAAAATAATATACAAGGGTTAGAAGAAAAATATATACAAGATCTATTTATGAAATTACAGATCTACTAGATCTATAGAGTGTGAGTACAACTTTGCTCCTAGATCAGTAGAGATAAGCTCTTGATTAGCTAGATCTATTCAATTAAATCACAAATAGATAGATGAATCGATTTAGATGAGAAATAGCCAAGAAACCCTACAAAATAATTCCTTAGATAAGTCTTTAAATCCAAACAAGGTGGGCTCTTCAATCTCTATGTCTTGGGAGTTGGTTGGTCCAACCAAAGACGTCCCCTAATACGCAAGATCTAAATTATTGATGCATCTCTACACACTTCAGATAAATTGTTAGATCACAAAGAGTTAGATAACACAATAAATCCAAAGATCTAGAGATACCTGCTAGATCGATAAAATTTAAAGTACTTTTCTAAGCTCAAGAACTAATGCTAGATACCTGTACAAATAGTTAATCCAATACTGGCTAGTAAAATAACAATAATTAAATTTAAACCCAGTAGAGCATTAAGAACAATATTCAGAAAGAATTTACCATAGAAAATAGAAGAGGAACACCACCATGAATTGACCCCGAAGACTTCTTTATTATTCTAGAAAAGCATTACATACCAGTAGAGCTTTTCTTAGAGCTCGATTACAAATTTCATGATTATATAATGCAGAGCAAGAGATTCTTTATATAAAAAAAATGAGAGGATGAGACCCCTCCAAGTGGAAAAACAGCTAGCTTGACTTGATCCATGGCTAGATGCTTCTAAAAAATTCGATCCCTTGATATGTTGGCACAGATCCAGAGGAAAAATTCATTGACCTTGAATGATGAGCTAGTTTTGGACCACTGGAATATCTTCAAATAGTTTTGGACCACTGGAACATTTCTTGTCATTTAAATGTTCTTGCTCATTTATTCATAATGATTTCTTCCAAGTTTCAATATAATGTGCTATATATATGTGTGTGTGTGTGTGTGTGTGTGTCATGTTTCCGGTGCATTTTCGTATCAGAAACATGTATTTGTTTCCCCGTATCATGCAACTTAGTCCTTAATCCCTTGATTTAATGAAATCAATCACCACAAAATTCACAAGGCCATTTCTAAGTTGTTTTTCTAATGCACAATGCCGAGGCTAAAACACACGATGATGTTAGCCCAAAATTAGCGCGCGAGGTAATGGAAGAAGAGGAAAATATATATAAAGATCTCTTATTATAATATAGAAAAATGTCACAAACATCAACATCCCCTACAATTTGTTAGGGTCATGAACTTAGGATATTGGAAAAATGAAGGAAAAAATCAACAACAACAAAAATTAAAATATAAAATAGATTTATTTTTAAATATTAAAAAAATAAAATTCTAAAAAGATAAAAATTGGCACACAGAAAATCTGGAATTTTTTAAGACAATTTTTCATTGGGAGTTGTAGTATATTGAAGTAAATTTTTCATTGGGAGTTGTAGTATATTGAAGTATTGGGTATTGTCTACATATGTAATACTCTTGGCCGTATTTCTGCAATACAGGGCAGCAAGGAAAGAGTATTATTGGTTTGCACTTTCAGCCATATTATCTCTTTCTCATCTTCAGAAAAGCCTCCCATTTGTGCCTTTATTGTGACCTCGTTCACCCAATAGAGTAGGCACTAATCTCTAGTCCACCATCCTGTCCATTTTCTTTCAACTTGTAAATCCATTTTGTTAACATTTATTCTCTAAGCCATTGTTGCATTTCATTGCCTTAGAAATCCAGCAAACCTAATTAGGGAAGCCTCCCTCAAGCCCAAGGAGAACAAAGGAGAGTTGGTGAGGTGATAGTCGCCAAGCTCCTAGTTACATCAATGTATTATTTGGGTGCATAGGACTTTTACATTTCCACAATGACAGATTGAGCAGTAACATTGCCTATGTGCTCAAAACCTTTATCAAACCTCCAAACAAGTGGTAGCCACTAGAATGAATGGTCTTAGAATGTCTTACATAGCATATTAAATTACAATTTACAAGTATTTATGTTTTCTTAATAAAGAAAAATACCTCTTGGTTAGAGACATTAGAGACTAGACAAGAGAAGATAAGATAATTTAATTAATGTCCAACAAATGACCACAAAAGCTGGTCAATGGGATTCCTGAGTACAATAGCGCCAATACATAGTGGAAGCATGGTAAAAGACTTCTAAATAAAGTAAGATGCAAAAAGTACTACTCTAAGTTAAGACAAACAAAGCATCAAGGAAGACGGATTTGGAAGAAATGGACTCAGAATCTAGACTATGAATAATGCAATCATATCAAGATCCCCTAGGACTAGCTCCCCTCACATCCAATGCCGAAGGACGGAAACTTTGGATAGAGTATGTCTAAACAAGAAGATAAAAGATAATTTGCACTATGCATTGTACCATTGCATAAACAAGTTCGCTCGCCATTGAGCCTAGGTGGTCTTGTCTAATTTTGTTAGCGAGGGATCTAAAGAAAAAATGACAATGGGGTCTCTGGAAAGTAGAGATATTGCCCTTAGTCAAGGCTGATCTAGAACCAACAGCCAAATTGCTAAAAATATGTCTCATAGCACCCTTATTATAAGGGAGCACGAAATTAAGTGACCAATTGAGTGGACATTAGTCCAAGGGATGGCCAGAGGACCTAGGATTGAAGTTTGAGGACTTCCTACATGTACAGAGCTAGGGAGCATTGATTGGAATACCAAAATAAGGTGGAGAGCATTCATGGCTCCCTAAATAGAGAGTGCAGTTACACTTGAATCTCATAATCAATGGGTTAGCAAAAAATGAAATGCTCCTCAACGTTAACCTCCTAAAGATGGCATGGTTGTCGCATCTTATCTAATCAATCACGTCAATGCTCTACCTCCACTGAAGTCTATGTGAACCCACCTTGAACTAGCCTAGGGGAATCTATAGAGCATGCATCCAATGACAAGGTGTGTATGGAGGTCAAACAATGAGTTTGTACCTCCACTACATAAAAAAGCTTCACATAGAAGGCCATTAAGATGTGTATGGAGGCCAAACAATGAGTCTATCCCTCCACTCCATAGAAAAGCTCCACGTAAGGGCCATTTTTGGGTGTAACCAACCTAATGGATCTATCCAAGTGATCTATGCATATTTCCTTTGGATGTCATCCCACGAGGTCTTGTTCAACCCCTTCCTGAGAAATGGGAGGTGGCCAAGTGAATTAAGTGAGTATCAAAACATAGGGAGATGGCCTTTCACAACATCCACATGCTCCAAAAGATCTAAGACATGCACAAATAAACCATGAGACCATCATAGGAAGCTAACCAAAGAAATGAGCTTTGAAGAGCAATAGGTGAAGTACATGTACCAATCCCAACTCATTATTGAGTCAAAATATCACCAAATATAATATAGGAGTGAGACCAAGCTTAAAATAGTATCAAAGGGGAGGTATTAGGCCCTAGCGTCAACAAGGATCATGAATGTATAGACTATCTACTATTTGCATTTGATGAAGCATTGAAGGAGAAGAGTTTGTACCCTGCCAATTACACCCCACCTAGCCTCTAACAAACACGGTCCCCAAACCCCTAAATTGTAGAAAGCAATGGACTAGGTAATGGAATCCATGAGAGAGCTTGGACAAGATGTCTTGGATATGAGAGACAAGCTTCTCTGCATAACAAAGAAGATTTAAGAGGATTTGATAGACTTGTATAGGATATAGAAATGGCTTTCATTGTCTCATTCTTATTTACAATATAGGAGTGAGACCAAGCTTAAAAGAGTCTCAAGACGGAGGTATTAGGCCCTAGCGTCAACAAGGATGATGAATGTAGTCTCTATCTATTTGCATTGGATGAAGCATTGAAGGTGAAGAGTTTGTGCCCTCCCAATTGCACCCCACCCATCCTCTAACAAACAAGGTCCCCAAACCCGTAAAGTGTAGAAAGCAATGGACTGGATAATGGAATCCATGAGAGATCTTGGACAAGATGTCTTGGATATGAGAGACAAGCTTCTCTGCATAACAAAGAAGTTTTAAGAGGATTTGATAGACTCGTATACGATATAAAAATGGCTTTCATTGTCTCATTCTTATTTATCATGGGCTAGCTTTCTTAAGTCGGTTTTCCACCCAATCGAGTAATTACGTCCATGTAAGAGATGGAAACTTAAAGCATGTCTCTATATAGAGAGCAAAGGTTGTCTACCTGTCGATATCTAGTTAAAAATACACACAAATAAAAGCACTAATTTAGTTGTTCATTTCATTTTCTTGAGGATTTTGGACTCTAATTTCTTGTCTTTCCACAAAGAAGGAAACTTTTGCAGATAGATTTATATTTTAACTTTTGAAGCAAGGGAACATTATTAGTTTTGCTAAAATAACTCAATCTTTCAAGATACACATATTGATTGTTATGTTGTGATTGCAAGTTGTATCATAGAGTGACAAACAAGCTCAAAATTTTCAATATTGGAATTGTGTCGCCTAATAACTTTGAGAGGCCAATAGAATAATGCCCCTATACAATTGAGTTCAACAAGACCCGAAAATACTAGAAATAGAGCCATTGCAAGCAAAAACAATATGGGGTGAAAATCGAAAGCTTTCAAGAGCCTAGATATCTTGCTACAAGAATCATAAGTATATATCATATAACAATGGTGATAGCTAAATTGCATCCATTGGACTTCCTACTCCAAGGAGCAAAGGAGATGAAAAGAACAAATATCATGCTCCAACGGTACCCCATGTGATATGACAGCTATATTACTTTTGTAAGAATGTGATGACACTTACAACTATAAGCCAATATAGTTTAAACATTACCAACAATAATTTCCATCTGAACCTGTAAAACTTCACGACACACTCATCTTATCAACACTCCCCCATGCTTATTGGATTAAGATACAAATTTCCTCCCAGTTTTCATTATTTTGCATGCAAATTTGTTATCTAATTTTGTTAAAATGGTTCCAATTAAAAATGAATAAAATGTGTGTTTTTTTTCCTTTCTTAAAGTAACCAGTGATACAATTTATAATCAACTAAGAGTTGCACGCGCTCTCCCCGTGAGCTCCTCCTTGGTGCGCCTCGAGGGCCTCCACTGAATTGAGCATCGAGCTGACCAGAGCGGCCTCTTGCTGTGATCATGGAACCACCGGATCCACCAGAGGATGGAGATCCTCCTCCAGGAAGACAGGCCTCTGAGCAAGATGAAAATGCAGATGCCTTTGCATCTCTGATCCAAAAACCAAACATTCGATATCCAAGTTTGTGAAGAAACTCGAAGACATCCTAGAGATCTCTCTACCCCCATCTCTTCCCCGTCGGGCGGGGCTCTGTCTCTATCAAAAAAGGGCTTGGTAGGCCAGTTTACAGGACTTTGGCCCTCACCTCGTTCGGTTCAGAAATGGGTTGAAAGGAACTAGTCCTCTTCAATAAACGGAAAAATCTCCATAAGGTTCTGTGGAAGAGGGTATTACACCTTTCATTTTGAAACAAAGGAAGATCGAGACTTAATCTTTAGAAACAGCCCATACTTCATGGACATGCCAGGCATGTACTTAAACAGATGGACCCCCAACTTCGATCCTGAAATGGATGTTCCTAGCATAGTGTCAGTTTGGGTAAGACTCCCTCACCTCCCTCTACGTTGCTGGGGCAATGAATCTGTCAAGACCATCGGGAATGTAGTGGGGATGTGTATTGATAGATGCAAACCAAAAGAGAACATGCATGCATGTGCGAGGATATGTGTCGAAGTGGATCTAGGGAAGGGCTTACCGGAGGCAGTAAAGATCAAAGTAGATCAATGGATGCACACACAACAGCTGAACTATAAGCAAATACCATTTAAATGCAAGGTATATCATGAATACAGTCATTTTGCAAATAAATGTCCAAAAAAACATGAAAGTGAAAATTTAGAAGAGTCTGAAGCAAAATGGGAACAAGTTAAAAAGAAAAAATCGGCAAACAAACAACCCCTCTCCTCATCAAGCCATCTCCAGTCTCCCCTTCCCCTCTCTGATCCTTCTCCATCATTCCTCCCCCCCCAGCCAATCCTCCCCTAATCTCCTCATCTTTCATCAATCCCAACCCCTTTGGACCTCTTGATGATCCTCCCATTCCTCCCTCATCCCACCCCTCCTCCCCTCATCTCTCTCCTTCCCATATCCTCACCCCCTCCGTTCCTATTATCCCTCGCAGCCTTCCTCCCCCCTCAGTTGATAGCCCCTCAGTTGATAGAATTCTGACAAGAAACCAATCAAAGGAATCTCTTCAAACCTTAGATCACCAAAAGAAAGCAAGAAGAAAATCTAACAAAGAACTTAGAGATGAAGCGGCAGCAAAAGAGATGGCTTTAGGAATGCAACAGCCCATGGACTCCTTTTTTGGGAAAAGCTCCAGGAACAATGAGAAAAACCAAAATCATCAAAGAGGGAAAGGACCCTCTACCCATCAACTAAATAAATAATGATTGTGGTCTCCTGGAACTGTCGTGGTTTGGGGACACCTTTTAAAGTAAATGCAGCAAAAGATATTCTAGTAAAGGAAATCCCAGATATTCTAATGCTTCAGGAGACCAAAACTAGTTGCCAAGACTCGGAAAAAATGATCAAAAATCTAAAAAATTATGAGGGAACAACTCAACAAGCTATAGGGGCCTCAGGGGGAATTTGCACATTATGGAGGAAAGGAAAATGGGAGTTGCTACAACAAAAAAAGGAACAACACTAGATTAGAACAGACCTAAAAGAGACAACCACCAATGAGCAATTCTGCATTGTCAACATATATGCTCCCAACCACTTCAGGGAAAAAGAACAATGTTGGAATACAGTTCAAGAGACCTTAAATGATACTCAAAACAGAAAAATAATTTTGGGAGGGGACCTCAATCTTGTCCTTAATGTAGAGGAGAAATTTGGAGGGGTTTACCATTCAGACCCTTCAAGGGATGCCATTGAAAACATTATGGAAAAAAACAATCTAATAGACATCCCTCCCAACAATGGTAAGTATACATGGAACAACAAAAGGGTAGGAAGCAGCAATATAAAGGAAAGATTAGATCGGATTTTGGTTCAAGACAATATCATCTCCAACTACAATTCAGCAAGATCAAGAATCATTCACACAACATCATCAAATCACAAGCCAGTGGTAATTACTATGGGGCTGATGGAAAATCAAGGCCTAATACCTTTCAGATACTGCCAACATGGAACAGCAATGAAGAATTCAAAAATCAAATTACGGAAGTGTGGTCTCAAAAAGTCACGGGGTCCCCCTATTATGTGTGGGAAACCAAGTTAAAAAACTTGAGAAATGAACTGAAAATATGGGCCATAGAAAACAAAAAGCAAACAAAAAAAAAAGGCTGAGTTATTAAAAAAATGGAGAAATTTCAAGAGGCAAAAGAAAACGAGGAGACCAAAAAGGACCATCTTCAGGAAAAGACTCTCTTTTGGGAAATATACAGAGAAAACTGGAAAGAAAAGGAAGTGGTGAGACTAAAGTCAAGAAGCCTTTGGTTAAAAGCAGGGGATAAAAACATAGCCTTTTTTCATAATACTATGAAAATCATAAGAGCCAGAAATCCGATCGACAAAATCCAAATAGAGGGGCAGGAAATTAGAGGAGTTGCTGAATTAAAAAAAAGAAGCTCATAAACATTTCAAAAACCTCCTAACAGCAAATAGAGAAAGAGCGGACTACGAAACCTTTTTGTAGCATGTGCCAAACAAGATAAGTGTTGAACAAAATTCGGAAATTATGCAAGAAATCGCAGAAGAAGAAATCGAGGTAGCTATTTGGGGCCTCCATTCAGATAAAGCACCGGGTCTAGATGGATTCACAATTGCTTTTTACAGGAAGCACTGGCAGATAATAAAAAATGATTTAGTAAGAATGATAAGGAATGTGTTTATTAAAAAAAATGGGAGGTTTTACTAAATCCTCCTATCTGGCTTTAATTCCAAAGGATGCTAGGCCTTCCACTTTTAGCAAATTCCGACCTATTTCATTGTGCAACTCTTCTTACAAAATAATAACGAAGATCATAGCCAACTAAATAAAGAAAGTTCTCCCTGAGATTATCTCGGAAAACCAAGGAGGCTTTGTTCCAAATAGACAGATTATAGATAATGTTCTGGTGGTCCAGGAAGCTCTACACTCAAGCATGCTGAAAAAAGAACAGGGAATCATCATAAAATTGGATATGGCCAATGCCTTTGATCGTGTAAGTCTTCCTTACCTCACTGTTGTCTTAAAGAAATTTGGTTTCTCAAACGAAATCATTGAGGTAATCAGTGCCTGCATTATGGGACCATGGATAGCCCCGTTGATAAACAGAAGACCGAGTGATTTCTTTCAAAGTTCCAGAGGGTTGAGGCAGGGTTGTCCTCTTTCACCTTTCTTATATATAATAATGGCAGACTCGTTAAGTAGAGCTTTGGAAAAGAGTAGGAGAGAAAGAACACTAACTGGTTTGCACATTTCACATGGTGTAAGAAGCATTAATCACTCCTTGTTCGCAGATGACACATTGTTGATGGGTGGAGCCTCATGCATTATTGCCCAAAGATTCAAAAAAGTCCTAGATAAATTCATGGAGGTTTCAGGTGGTCTCTTAAACAATGCAAAATGTAGAATATATAGTTGGAATGCTCCCTCCCGCAATAGAATATCTCAGATCCTTGAGATACCCATACAGGCAAATTGGAATCACTTCTTCTACCTAAGACTATCCATATCTAAAGAAAATCTAAAGGCTAAGTTATGGAACACACAAACTGAAAAGATGAAGGAAAAAATCCAAAGTTGGGGAGTGTTGTGGTTGAACATTGCAGGTAGGGTGACCCTAATCAAAGCCATGCTCACTACACTGCCAATTTACCAATATGCCACTATTCTGGCTCCAACCAGCATCCACAAACAAATGGAATTAATAATCAGGGGCTTTCTATGGCAAGGAAGGAAAAAGGAGATCAAAAAGTTCAACTTGGTAAACTGGGAACAAGTAATTTTGCCTTATGAGAAGGGAGACTTATCCATAAGGCTGCCTAGAATGATGAATGTTGCCCTAAGGGCCAAAATTATATGGAGAATGATAACCGGAAAGGACAGCTGTGGAAACAAACTTTAGCTTTAAAATATGTGAATCATCAAAGAACCCACTTACTGGAAGAAATGTCCCAATAAGGCCATGCTCGCAAGTATGGAAACTAGTCAAAAAAATGTTACCTACTATCACCAAGTACACTTCGAAGATGCCCAGAAATGGCAAAAGTATCAAGGTATGGGGAGACAGAATCATGGGGAAAGAGCCTTTATCAACCTACCCAGGTATCCATGAGATAAGAGAATGGATGCAAGCTAAGGGGCTAACCTCCCTGCATTCTATCTCTCAATGGGAAAACAGAAATTGGCGAATGGATGCAAGCTAAGGGGCTAACCTCCCTGCATTCTATCTCTCGATGGGAAAACAGAAATTGGCATGACTGGCACATTCCAAATCTGCCTCCAAATTTAAAAAGCCAATGGGATCTCTTAGTCCTCCATCTCAAAGGATCAGCCCCAACAAATATGGAAGATGAAGACACAGTCATCTGGGATCCTAGTGGGGGTGCCTACTCAGTCAAGTCCGGATATAACTCTCTCCAGGCTCAGCAAGATGAACAAGATTGGGCCCCCTGGAAATCTATATGGAAGACAGAAAGCCTCCCCAAAGTTAAAATTTTCAGTTGGACTCTCCTAAAAGGAAGAATTCTTACTGCTGATAACCTTAAAAGAAAGGGATTCTCCGGCCCGTCAAGGTGCTCAATGTGCCTAAATGAAGAAGAATCCATCCAACATCTCTTCTTGGATTGTCCATTTACTAGAGAGTGTTGGAAGCAGCTTACTAGTCCTCTGGAAATGGAGCTCAACTTCTCCATAACCTTTAATGACTTCTTTATTGAATGGAAAAAAATTACCCTTACTCATTGAAGAACAAGCAAACCATCAAAAGGTTTTGGGAAAGTCTCCCATCATTTCTCTGTTGGCAGATTTGGCTCTCAAGAAATAAAAGCATCTTCAAAGACCAAACCCCAAAGATTGGAAGAGTTCTGTCAAAAACTTGGGGACTCACTTCAAAATTTCTAAACATGAAAGGTTTAAAAGCAATAGACAGTAGCAACCTCCAGCAAGAAGAAAGGAATTGGATCAACCAAGCAACTATCAGAAGTAACTGGAATATCAGTCCCAATGTTAGACCTCCAACTCAAAACTGGAAAATTAGATTAAATAAGGAAGAATTTTCAACATGGAAAGGAAATTTGAACAAGCATTGTCTCTTCTTCAATGGTGCCTCCAAAAACAATCCGGGTAGAGCTGGAGCAGGAGGGATCCTCCTTGAACCAGGGGGGAATAATCCAGTCACTTATGAGTGGGGGTTGGGGGAAACCTCTAACAATAAGGCAGAGGCTTATGGCCTGCTAATGGGAACCAAGATACTAAAAAAAAGGAAATCAAAGACCCTATTATAATGGGAGATTCAGCAATCATAATTGAAGCCATGATCAGTAGAAGAAACCCTCCAAATGTTGCCATGCACTGAATCCTCAAAAGAATAAGGCAAAATATGGAAGACCTGGGAAATGTCACTTTTAAACATATATTGCAGGAAAACAACAATTCCGCGGACCACCATGCAAATTTGGCAGTAGCCAGGTTTGAAGGGGAAACAAGAGTAGCTGAGGATGTGTTCCTCACACCTATTCCTTAGTCCTATTGTCCCTGTATGAAAATCATGTCAAAAATCTCTTCATTCGATTATATTTCATGGTTCAATGCAAATGTGATCTGCAGTGCCCATACATATCCCTGCAGTGATTTCTTTTTTACTGACAAAGCATGGAGGTCTCGTGATTCCACACAAATTTCATTGCGCATTTTCTGCCAATCTACCAGCTCTAAGATTTTCAATAAGCCTCCAATCGAGCTCCCCCAAGTAAGCATTTCTTCTCTTCTAACTTGGTCTCCTTCCACTCCCCCCTCTCCTTTATATTTCGGGGCTCCCTCTCCTCTATTCAGCCCCTGATCGTCCCCTATTCTACCTGTTGATCTCTCTCCCAGCGAGATCCCTGTTTCTCTGTTGCCCCCTCCCTTCTTCTCAACCCGTGTTCCACCCTCCTTCCCTTCCCTCGGCCCTCTTGGGCCTTCTCGCTCCCCCTCTCTGCAATCCCAAGCCTACTCCAAGATCGCAGCCTATGGATTGTTGCTATCCTCATGCACGCAATCCTCTTGTGAGCTTCACATCATCGCTCTGCTCTCCCTTTGGCTTTATGCGCTTTTCAGCTCTCTCCACTGGCATCTTTGTTATCTCCTCCACTTCCGCTGTCTATGCTATAAGGCTCGATCTCTTCTGCTTCATGTTTCGAATCAAGCCAGTAGAATGGTGCATTATCCATAGGAAGTTGGAATTTCGCCCATACAGCAAGAAGGATCATAGGCATCACTCTAACAAGCTCAGGGGAACAATAACAAGCCCTTCATCTAGCAGAGATACCAGGAAGAACCAGCACACCATAGACGATCATATCTCAAATCAAAGGACAGCAAAAGACCGCTCAGCAATGGACTTAAATCCAGTAGATCAAGCTTCCCAAAATGAGAAATGTGCTGCATGCAGAGCTAACAAATTCATGATCGTCAAGATAAGAGAGACAATTCAAGACTTGAAGGTTCAAATGAGAACTGAAAACTGTGCTTTGAAGAGACAATTGGAGAGGCAGAAAGCTGAAATAGACCCCCTCACCAACAAGTGCACTCACCTTCAGGAGACAGTCAGCTACCTTTAAAACAATACTATGAGTTAGGAGGGAGAAAACTCAAACTACCAGAGCAGTAAACAGCGTTCTTAGCAAGATCAATCTGTAAACAAATATTAAATTGCACCATAAGTGTTTTTGAAGTCTCTTAGTTTCTGAAAGTTATGTTATATAAGTGTATTTTCTTACTTTCTCAGTTTGTAAGGCAGTATGCTAGAAATGTAGTTGGAATCTCTGGAATTTTTGGATTCATGTCTAAAGGATCCTGGGACTGCGTTCCAAACCTTCTCTCCTTCAGCATAACTCTTTCCAGCCCCATATGTATCAGGAGCTTGCTCCTTTCTCTTTTTTGGAATATATAAAACCATAACCGATCTTGTAAAAAAAAAAAAGGTAACAAGTGATACGCTTTGAAGATTTACAGATAGCCACTCACATTTACTTGACTAACGTATCTACACGAAGATATGTTCATATAGAATTCTTCTGTTGTGTCATATAGAATTCTTCTGTTGTGTCACCGGACACTGTCAAACAAAGTCATTATAGGTCTTTGACCGCTCTTTCCCAATGGAATTTCAAGCAATAGCATTGCTCAAACGATCAACCTGGCATAAAACAAATTATAGACTGGCCAATAGATATTTTAATACTGAGATTCTGGTTTGATAAGCTAGGTAATGGAGTTCAAAACTGCTTACAAGATCTAAGTGTGCTTACTTGGTTGTTGAAAGTCTTGTCTCTTTTAGTTCGGATGTCGAAAGACCTCAATGCCTATTGCTGTGCTAGATCTCAACCTACTTTGTTCTATCGACAATCGTCTTTGAAGCGGGATTAATGACGTAATTTCAAAGGTAGACACTTCAAAAGATTGCATTGTGAAGTTCCCACGATACCCTTTTGTTTGTGGGGAGAGAGAATGTTGGCTACAGTCACTTACAGATGTCTTTCTGCTATGCAGCTGCACTATGAAGAACATTTATGTGCAATCAAAGTCAAGCAGGACTTGCACCTCGCCGCATCCGCAGCCACTCGAAGGTTTAACCAGGGCCTCCATGATAATACAATCTCAAGCTCGATAACCAGTGGACAAAAATACTTATCTCAGTGAATTGGACTGGACGGATTATCAAGTTACTAATTAAACTATTCGACAATACGGAGACTATGAAGTCAATTATTACTATGAGATTTCGGATCTGAACCTAAAATGTTACAAAGTAAACTTATTACAAATCTTATAACGACAATGAAGCCATAAATAAGAATGTTGAATCACTGAACGTAAACCCATTCTTACCAACCCAAAACCCAACAATTCCCAAATCAAACCCTTAAAAATCAACCTCGCCGTGGATTACCAAACACGAACTTTTTCTGTTTCGAAGTAAAAAGAAGCTGAAATCCATTCTTGACAAGCCGTTACTGAAATAAATGGGAAAAGGGAAATTTCAAACGACAGTTCACATCTAAAAACGAGAAATGTTTAGAAATTTACCTGTATTTTGCCCTGAAATAGCCGATAGAGAGCCGATCGGAATCGTTCAAGATACTGACGCCAATAAATTAGAGTGTTCTATAACGATCTGAAATCATTTTTTTGATGAATTCACACCGAGATTGCCCAAAAAATGAAAAGAAAAACAGAAAACCCTCGTTTTTGCAGTCGCGGTACTGAAAGCCGAGCATTTGCAAAACTGAGGAGAAATAACATAAATCCAGGAGGAAATCCAAAAGAAAGGAATCATCAAACGATTTTAAAAAAGAACTTATGTCCGCTGAAAAGTTCTGCTACTATTTGATATATGTCATAAGTCAGTATGCACCACACCTGCGTAATAACCTCCATAGAAATATCTAATAATGACAGTCGAGGTATAACTCGAATAATTAATGGGCTAATTTAAGAGGAAAGGATCGCGGACATTTCCAGATTTTATTTAATCGAAGCTCTTTTCCGGCAAACGGCAACATGACGTATGAGGAATCCAGCTTTAGTCGAGTTGTGATAGCGCCTTTTCATTTATTAATCCAATAACGACACGGACCGAATTGGGCCAGGATAAGGCGTATTATATTCTATTTTTTATTAGGATAAAATTATATTAAAAAGCTAGAGTTTGATATGTATTATACAAATTTTGACTATTGTTTTTAAAGGTTAAGATTATTCAAATTCTTGAATTTTGAAAAAACAGGTAGAGAATAGATCATTTTGACTGGTTGGAAAAACAACCCTTATGGAAAATGAAGTGATTTAAGTACCTTTCATGTTTGACATGAAGCAAAGTTATCATTAACAACAAGGTTAGGAACTAAGCATGTGGTTTATATTTTTGTGATCCTTTTCACTTTTGTAAAGGGTTAAATATGCTATGTATTTTTGGGGATGAATGCATTTTGGTGAGGGAACGTCATTTCCCACTTTACATTATATATATTTATATTTTAATGTTGCTTTTTACTTTTGTAAAGGGTTAAATATGTCTATGTATTTTTGGGGATAAATATGCATTTTGGTGAGGGAATGACATTTCCCACTTTTCATTTTCTAGTCAAAAATTAATTTTTCTAACCTATTTTTTTTTTTTCCTAATTTTGATTGGTTTAATTTTTAAAATAATCAATTAAATTTATTTTTTCTAACTTATAAAGGGTTTTGTCCAATTTTGATGGGTTTAAATTTTAAAATAATCCATTAAAATTTTGAATCAGTTAGAATTATGATTTTTTATTTGGTTAGATTTTAATAATTAGAAGTAAATTTGTTATATATTTTTTTTATTTTATTAGACTTTAATTATTATAAGCAAATTTGCTATATAATCACATAATTCTTTTTTAAGTAATTTGAATTTTTAAATAATTTATTAAAAGTAATTTGAATTTAAAATAATCTATTAAAATTTTGATCAATTTAAACTTTGATTTCTTATTTTAAGCAAATTTGTTATATAGTGAGGTAACTTTTTCTTAATTAATTTGAAAAAAAAATCAAGTTATGAAATTCAAATATTTCGATTATAAAGTTACAATGAAATTGAAGGTTTATTTTATTGGTTAGTGATCATCTATAGTTTCAAAAGTACTCATCGTTACTTTAGAAAGTTAACATATATATGAGTTATAATAATTTTAAATTCAATTATTTGTATAATTAAGAGATAACTTTCAAACACATATTTTAAGAAGTGAGTTGTTTAATAAAACAATTTAAATAGTTAGTTAAATTAGGTTTTACACAAAGTATAACTACAGTATAAGTTCTATAATTTGTGTTGTTTTGATTTTCTCTACAATGCATTTAGAGTGTAAGTTCATTTAAATAGATTATTCACATATCTTAATATCAAACATTAAGATATATTGCTTTCCACAACCATTGGGAGTGGTTGGTATAAATAATCCCAAAATATAACAAATGTAAATTAGAAAAAGTTTATAAGACATGTATGCACTAAGGATTTTGGCAATCCAAAAACTAGTTTTCAGATGCAAGTCCCTAAATTAACATGATAGCATCTCCCATCACTTAGGTACTAACATCATCGATGTTTTTTATGTCATGCCTTGTTGATCATCATTGGCTTGTGGTTGTTAGTTATGTTTTACATGACAGTTTTAATGGGTTTAGTTGTTAAAAACATGTATTTCATCATAAGAGGTCACGATTCAAATCCAAAGGGGGTAAAGCATGTACATCTCTATAGACTTTAACGACCAAATTGGTGTATTGAGGGGGGTCCCTTATTGCTCAGACAATGATATCTTAGACACCAATTTGGTGTCTAACTTGGTCACGACCTTAAAGTTAGATTATTATAATGTACAACTTGAGTGGGCGTAACGGTTAAGAACATGTATTTCCTCCTAAGAGGTCACAAGTTCAAATCTAATGGGGAGTAGAGGATGTACATCTATGTAGACTATAGCAGTCAAATCCTACGTGGAGGGGAGTCCCTTATCCCACAAATAATGGGGTCTCATACACCAATTTGGTGTATGGGTTGGTCATGACCTTAAAATTAGATTATTGTTATTTTATTATTATTTTGGCATGTCCTTAGATGGTATTATGTTCCACATTAATATTAATATTATGGATAGCATGTATGTATTAGCATTATGATTAAGTAGGTTTGAGAGAGGGGGGAATAATCTTGCATGCATAACAATTGTAAAGCTAGTATGGTTTTTAAGGCATTACCCACACTAGATGTACTGCCAATTTGGAAGTTGTGTTTGGGATGCAAATTTCCAAGTTTTTATGTCTTTCCTTGTGAACTATCTTTAACTAGAGATCGTATTATATATGATTGCACCAAGTGGGGCTTTCTACAATGAGGGAAATGTGTAAATTCCTTTTGTATTCAAGATGATGTTGACATGTGGTATGTATGACTAAAAAAACATTTAAATGTCGACCATAAATGAAATATTTCAATGTCCAACGTAAGTTATATAATTTATTATTGTGTTGATAAATGATTTTTCGCATGCTATTGTAAGAGAGATGATGTGTAACTCCTTTAATATTTAACATTGAGGTTGTCATGTAGCATTTAAAAAATGTATTAATAACTAACATAGATCCATCTTAACTCTAGAATCTACCAAGCACCCGGAAGGATCAAATCTCTCAAGATGCAAACCTCTTTTTTAGTGCAAAACTTGAGGAAAAGTTTGCACCTCAAGAAATATGGTTCCTCTTAGCGCTGGGTAGATGTGGAGTTAAGATGGATCTGTGTTGGTTCTTAATAATATTATGTATATTTGTATAAATTCTACATCTTTATATATATAATTCTTATTTTCTATTTTATTAAAACCCTAACAATACATGTATAACTTGGAAAAAAAATTATTTTAAGTATTATACTTTTATATGACTATTAATTAATTTAAATATGAAGTTCGAAATATAATTGTGATAAATATGAATCATTATTATTTTATTTATTTTATTTTAATGTGATATGTATATTATGAATTTTAAAAAAAAATGTATTTTATTAATAATAAAAAATTATATTGAATTGAGTTGATTTATTATTTTTATTACTTTTTACATTTTATTAATTTTTTAATTGAGCTAGCATTATGTTTTACTATTATATTGTTTTCATTTAATGCACCACTACAATATCTCTATTTAACATGTAGCCATGATCTGGTTCTTCAACTTGTCCTGACGATGAACCACACTTGTTGGTTCGAAACGCATCGACAAATGATTGATGATGTGATTTACACCGAAACCCCCATCAAAAACTTGTTATGGATCGCAGAAGCCTAAATTCAACAAAAACAAAAGAAATATTTCAAAGATAAGCATCAATAAATATTTCAATGTCCACTCAAACTAAAATATTTCAATATTAACTTTTATATAGATTTTCCGTACATGTCTTTGGCATAACAAGGAAAATGTTAGATTCCCTACTTACCTAAAGATGTTTCTTTGGAAACCAAACCAAGTCCTCCTTTCACAACACCTTTTTCTTGCAATTGGGAAAACTTATGGGACCTTGAGTGATAACTGGATTGGATAAAATGTTTTGGTCATTCATTTCAAGACATGTTATAGTTAATGATGGGAACAAGGGGAGACTTAAGCCCATCTAGTTTATTTGAACCCAAAAAGACTTATGGGTTAGCGACATGGAACTACTTAGAAGGACCAAATAAGGGAAGTTTGAGAAAGAACTAAAAAATAGCCTTTAATGCACAAGTTCCAACCTGAAAATGTTCAACATATGAAAAGGAATAGAAATGGGAGAATTAACTTACCTAGAACAAAGGAGTCTTCATTAACTAGATTTTTAGAAACCTCCTCCATAATTGGGACATGCATTGGAGCCTTTAAGTTCATGGCTTCCAATGCTCCTTGTTGTAATGACCCCTTTGAGTGTTATAATGACTCTTTGAGACTTCCAATTTTAGACATTCATTCCTATCTTGCAATTCCTTTCCCACTTCTACTTTATGGCAAAATCTTCTTTTTGAAATGCCAAGAAGCAAAAATAGGCTTATAATCATGCTAGAGATACCTAAGTCCATAACAAGTATCACATGAAGAAAGTAGCTTCCAATAACCAAATTTCTACAAAATGAGATGAAGTTCCACTCAATATTATTATTAATCAAAAGCCCAAACTTAAGGGTCATTTCAACCAATATTCTCACCACTCTTTTATTTGAATTTTGCCAAAGATCTCTCTCAATATCACAAATTTTCTAATTACGTTACGTACAAATTTGATTGTGCTTTCTCAATTTTAACTTCAAGTATATCTAAATGTTAAAAATATATAACATAACTCGAGTTATGTAACTTGAATTAAACAAACCCTACCTGCATCATTCTTAATTTAAGTTATAATAAAATTAACAATCAAGTTGTCTTCACTAAGACTTTTTGGAAGTTTTTTCAGTCTAATTTCTCTAAAATTCGGCAGGAATTTATTGAAATCACAAGGTTGTTGCATAACCCCTACACAATCTAAGTGCCCTAGGGTTTTTTCAGGGTGTTGAATCCATATATACAGACAAAAAACTAGTTTAAAATACACAAATCAAGATTTCACCTTAAAAAATCCACCGGATTCAGGCACCAGAAAGTCCAAAAAGTCACACTAAAGACAACTCCATTAACAATGACAACATTCTTAAATCATCTTAATATTATAAAACAAAAAAGTATTACTCAGCAAACACATACACAATAATTGATTTCCATATATTTTACTTTCACAATAAAAAATATTAATTTTAATTTCACAATGAAAATTATAAATGTGAAAACACAATGTACCCTTCTCAAAAGATTCTATGTGGTTTTTTTCTTTTTAATTTACAAAAATTGAAACGGTGATTCTATTTGGTTTTTACTTTTTCTCCATGAACTAAGTGGTGATTTTATGTGGTTTTTATTTTTTTTCATTCAATTCATGTATTCCCATATATGTAGTCGATACTATGTCATTCACTCAATTTCATATTTTTAGTACATATTGTTAAACATACATGGAAATGTAAACAAAATATGAAAGATAAGACATGGAATTGCTTTCTAATCACAATTATATACATTAATGCATTTCCCATTGTTGTTGGATTCATCTTCCAAATCTAGCAAGAAGCTAAAGGCTTATGCTATAGGAAGTGCTCTCTAATGCTTTGAAGAGGGAGACTATTGAGGTCTCAACCTGGAATGCTTAGTGCAGTTCCCAGAACAGTTCCAAATCTAGCAAGAAGTTGTTAGTCTTCTGCTAGAGGAAGTGTCCCTAATGTTCTGAAAAGGGAGACCATCAACCTAGAAAAGGGAGGTCTCAACCTACGAAAAAAGGGAGAACCTAAACCTGAAAAGGGAAGTCTCAACCTGTGGTGGTTTAAGGAAGGCCACCAACCAAAGGCATGCTTAGGGGCTTCTATGTCTCTGGCTACAACTTTGAATCTGGGCATGGCTAACTCTAGCTCTGGGCTTAGGTGGCAAGCTCAGGCTATGGCTTAGGCTTGCTCGATGTATATTTGAAGTTTGTAGATGATCATCAATCACCCCCTTGTCAGATACAAGGTGAGAAGTTGAAAAGATTTCAACTACAAGACTTTTCAATACTTGAGAAAAAATTTTGTGGTATGAGCAAAATATCTTCTTGGTTCTTGAAGCCCATTGCCAAGAAGCGATCCATCTAAGGTGAAACTTCGTTCTTGCAGGAGGCTTGTTTTTTAAGCATATGTTTGAATGATGAGTGTGTTGACCAAGATGCTCACATGGATGAAGATCAAAACAATGATATTTTACATGACCAACTCTATCACAATGTTGGCATTTTACAATCTATGGGGAGCAGGAATAGGTGATGACGAGTTGTTTTGAAGAAATCCAACACTATGAAATTGAATTGACTTAGAGTAGTATGGGGTATGAAACAACACCTCCTAGTCATATCTAAGACCGTTTATGTTCCTATTGTCGACAAGCTCTTCCCAAGGTTTGATGATGGGCTTGGGAAGTGGAACCTAAACTTATGCATTTTTAAGAAAAATTGCTCTTGCACTGGGCACTGAATGTGAATCAACCTCAACTTTACTAATCTAATTTGTCTCTGACAACATATGGGAGTCCATCTCAAAGTCAAATAGAGGATTGTTTTGAAAAAAAACAAGTTCATAATGATGCTTACGTTGTTGTAACTCGTCTCGGTGTAGTTGTGATTTGAGCTACAAAAATTCTATCTTCTCTTATGCATGTTGTAGGCAAATTTTAATTTCGGAAAGAGAGGTTTTGTTGATTTTTACTGTCCCATCAATAGTGGAATATATTAGATTATTCAGTAATTTTAATACATCACCCATTCGATCCATTTCACAACAATTGAATCAGAGGAATAGTGTTGGCTTTGACTACAAATTCACCTATAAACACATAAAATGATAAATAGCTCCCACTGTTAAATAAATGCAAATGTAAGATGAGTAGAAAGCTACCAACAAGACTGTGAAAAAATAAACCTAGTCACAGGAAGAATAGTGCAACGTACAACGCAGGTACCAATTTCGATGCAACAAATGACTCACTGCTTCAATGCACTCACTACTCAAACTATTCAAACTATGCAAATTACCATTCAACACATGTAGAGAGTGCAAACACATGCACCAACGCATGAACTAATGCAAATTCACGCTCTCCAATCATACAATACAATGTTGAGGAGGCACATATTTTTGCTCAACATGCATAAATCACCATAACTTGCACGAACTCGACTGTCACAAGTCGGCTTCAATGTGCATTCAATGTTCAACGCACATAAATTATTCAATCCTCGACTTTCATAAGTCAACTTCATAACTAGGTTATCACGTCTGGGGATATAAACTATTCAATCCACAACACATACATTCCCATACATGAAGAGCACGAACCAACTCAATCGAACCTCATATAAATGGCTCTCAATATATATTAAAGCACAAACTTCAACGTACATATATCAACCTTTAAAGAATGGATTAACGCGGAATGATTCTCAAAACACCACACTAAATTTACATTAACACACACACACACATATGACATCACCATAATACAACACACAACCTTCATATTATTCAGCCCATCACCATTCTGACAATTCCATATATCACACAAGACTTGACTTCAATCAACGCCATGAAGATTTGACATTCATATAGAGCACACACATATATATATGCATGAAGGTTGGACAAAGAAATCAATTCAACACAAAGGTTTAATTAACAATAGCTTTATATCGTATTAAATAATAATAATAATAATAATAATAAAATAAATCACACCCAATAGAATGGTCAACGCACCAAGAGTTCAACACTCCAACCAACTCTCACAGATTTCAAAAGCACCAGCGAATGTTATTTACACACCATTTATGCCATTGAATACACACCACTAAAAAAATATGAAACTGATATTAGGTTGGAACCACTGAAGAAACGCACTAGCGAATAGACTAACCAATGCAGGTTGACAAATAACGCAGACCGAAGGAGAATATGATAGACTGGTAATACAGTAATGACACATTGTGTGAGACAGTAGCATTTGTTGACAAGTTCTAAGCGGTGAGGCTCTAAATAAATTTATGTGATGTCATTTCTGATTACAAGCTCAACAGGGTAACAAAGAACAGAAAATAAATGGTTGGGCAAGGCCACAAAAAACCAGCAGCTCAAATTGGAGCAAGGCCAGATTTCACCCACTGTGATACCATGTTAAACACACATGGAAATGTAGACAAGATATGAAAGATAAGGCACTTAATTTCTTTCTATTCACAATAATATGCATATTAATACATTTTCCATGACCATTGGATTCATCTTCCAAGGTCTCTTGGACTCCAATGACTCTTCATATTCTACTGCACCAACCCTTAGTGTATTAGGTGTCCAACACATACTTAATAGATGTCATTTTGATCCATATTGTAGATAACTTAAGTTTAAATGTTATGTTATTTTGATATTATATTTTCTCTTTTTTTAGTTAGAAAGCTTTGTATTACAGAAAATGTACAAAGATTACATGTATGGATGTTCTTTGACCTGACGGTTGTCGCCTTGAGTTAAAGGAAAAAAGATTGATAGTCACAAAGGTAATGCAGGAAGGGGAATCAACCCAATAAGGAGAAATCATGTGTCCTCCTAGAAAGTTTAATACATCAAAATGGAGAATGGAAAAAAGAGAAGAATATAAGAAGTCCTTAATCGCAGTGTTAAGGTCTTCCTGAGAAAATGCACCTACCTAGCTAACACTCTAGTGGATCTTCCCATTCCATGAGAGTAGGTTTATAGTAGTCATATTTGTCGGGTTGGGGATGCCTGGTTGAGGTGGGTTGGCCATCCAATGTAGGGTGCATAATTGGCTAAGGGAGGTTGACGCCATTGTGGTTGTTGGCATGGGCACCCCTACTGCATGAAAATCCTAGATCTATTGTAGTGCCTCAAGTGGCAATGTGTTGTTGCTAATGCATGGAAGAGATATGCTCCCTAGTGCTTCTCTGAGACTAACTATGAGGTTTGGTGCCTTGCATGATAGAGCCAACAAGGGATGAAGAGGATGAATCTTTCATGGTGTGATTTGAAGGTGAAGAGGAATTCTTATGCTACATGCCTAGAGTGTCGACAACCACTCATAATGTAGCCTAAGCGTGAGTCAAGTAGAAATCAAGGTTGAGAATTTGACTTCGAGCATCACCGTGGCTTCTTCTTGGTCCCTAAAATGGCGACCTAGAACAGGTGGTCACCTGTGTTGCGTAGTTCCCAGGCTTCGATGCTTGCTACCATGTGCCAATGACAATGGGGAATGTTGTCATCGAAATGTTCATATCCCTAGTGGCTTGCCCCTTCCTATGCCTCCCCTGTGAGGATGATCACGCTCCCTCACCGTGGCTACAAATATTACAAATGTTACCTCAAATCATTTGCAATTACCACCTTCGAGCTTCTGCAAGTTGATTTTATGACCTTTGTTCTCATTAACAGTGGCCTTCTTAACATGTTGCTTGTCTTGGCAGTCAGGTGGATGAGTGTACCAGCCTTGATCACATCATAAATGTCAGAGGAATGTGTTCTTGCCACCGCGAGCTTGTCTTGGTATGTGGGCATTGGGGAGAGCTTGCCAAAGGTGTCACCATTCCCCTAAATTAATTGCTCTAGGTGCATTGATCATGGGGATGATTAATGCTCCATACAGTCATTTAGACACCCAGATCCAGGTTGTTTTAGTATTATATCATGATGAAAGGTAATTTGAAATACATTCTATATTTTTTTTTTTTTATATATTGTATTTTTTATTTTAATTAATAAAAATATTTTTTAGAATTTTTGTTTTTTCAAATTTTAAAGTATGATTAAATTTGTAAAATTCAAAGTTACTGGTATTGCTTTTATTAATATAATTTTAAGACTCCAACATAGTAACAATGTTATTGTGTGTAAAAATTGGTCATAATCACCAGTGGTCTATAAGGGACGAATTACTACTCTTACACGATACACCTTTACTTTTGGGTTGTCAACCTATTTCTTTTTGTCCAAAGAGGAAGAGCTCTTAGCCAATAAGAAGCAGTTTTAGGTAATACTCCAAGACCGAAAAGTGGTTTCAATGCATAACAATATCCAATGAATACCTCAAATCCTTATTTGGTCATCATTTAAGCTACCAGAGGTTCATGTGGTATTGTAACACCTAGCCATCGGCCCCATAAATGAAGCCGAGAACATTACACCATGATCATAGTTAAGATATCATTTGTTTATTTTTTAGTTGTTAATTGTATAAATATTTTTTTCCAAAGTAGTGCAACTAGTCATGAAGATTCTATGGGATGTGCATGTTGTGTTTTTTAAATTCATTTTGGTCCTTATTTGCATGTTAATGCATTTTAGTCTCATTTATCTAACAAAAGTGTGAATTTTTCTAAGGTGAAAGGTTCATCAAAGAATTCAAATTCATAATAATAATAATAATAAAATAATAAAATTATTTTACTTGTATGTTCACACCCTAGCTAGATATCAAATTGATGTATGAGACTTCTTTGTTTGTGGGACAAGGAACCCCATCATATAATGATTTGACTCTTTAATTATGGGTGTGCACATACTCTTACCCCTCTAGATTTCAAACTTTGACTTAAATCATATTCTTAAAAAAAACACACACGCATATTCTTAATTATTAAATCCATTCAAATTGCAATTATGATTGATTCACTTTGTAAAAGTTTTGTCTACAAAATATCCATACATTATTTTAGAAATAACATACATAATTTCAAATAAACTAGCCTAGAACCATCTTAAATCAATTTGGATCTACCAAGCACCGAGAGGGATCAGTGGAGAGTTAATATGGATCTAAGTTGGTACTCAAATTTGCAACTCCTCCATATTTTAACATTACCAATTGAATTTTATTATTTTTTCATATTGTTTAAATTTATTTATTTAAAATGTTATTGGTTCAATTCTTATAACTCTTATTTTGTCATCATTACTTGTGTACAGATGTAATTAATAAAAATAACAATGACTACTATACAACTCAACCCAACCCACCTGTTATCACTAAAAAATATTCTCTTGGTTGTAGGAGATAAATTTCCAAGGTAACTACTGCAATCCAACTTATAGATTGAAGGCTAGCCCCTTCAATCCAGAGAGGGCTCTCTCTGACCTTTACATTGTGGCTAGATCTTTAGATAGGTTGCATTAATGTACAGTTTGGTTGGGCCTGAAATCAATAGCTCATTGGGTGATGGAATCAAATAGTTAGGGTTCATATAGGTTTACCAAGATAACTGGTTGCTTGATTAGGATTGATAAAGGCAAGGTGGATAACAGATCCTAGACCTTTGCCATTCATTGTAGATGGATGAAGAAAAAGAAGAACAATCCACTATAATAGGGCATATACAATGAATCCTATGGTAGCTTTAGAGGATCAAAATGGGAACCTTTGAAAAACTTAACTCAGAGCATCAACATAAAGATGAATTCTAAATCAAATAATATTTTCCAAACATTCAGAAGGAATACATTCATGAGATTATAAAGGAGAAACTGAAAAAAAAAAAAAATTAAAAAAAAAAAAAAATAGAGAGGGTACATACTAGAACCCACTATCGCATGGATCTTTATATCATTGGTCAGAATCTACTGAAATTGGCAAATGAAATGAATAAAGCATTCAAAACACACAAACATTGACTATATGATAAGGTGATCAAATTTATGCTCAAAATTCAAATTGTTCAAAAATGATCGAAACCTGTACTAGTACGTATATCTCAGCGATATGAATCCAATGCAACTCGTTTCATTCAAAACCAATATCTTATGCTCCTGATATCATGTTCTAATCGAATTCCCAAACTGGTAAAATTTGTCTAAAATTGACAAGTGACTGGACATTTTGGGCCAGTGGGAGGCTTCCACATGGCCTCTCGGATTGGTCCAAAAATTCGGATTTTTTATTGACCAATGGGTTTTCGCCAAGTGTCTTGTTCTTATTGGCTCTTAAATGGTGCAATTTTATTGGCTGCAAGGTTCGTTGACTTGGACCAATGTGGGAGAGCCACATCGCCTCTAGGGATTGGAGAAAAAATTTGTTATGAGTGAGAGCTAAAGCACCCCACCGAAGACAAAGCCGCGACCTAGCATAAAGCAACCACATGCCCGAACCACTGTGCCACTGCCATGCCACTTAACATTCATATGTTTCGAATTTTATTTAAAGTTTAAACGTTGGCATCTTTGAGGGTAGGGTCAGGGCTAAGCCCCAGCCCTGGTCACCATGCCCATGAGGATCACAGGGCAGGACCGTGGGCCAGGGCTTAGCCCTAGCCCCGTGGTCACCGCCCACGACACAAGCACCAAACCTCATAATCGATGACAGAGAATGGTAAGGGGCCAACACCGGGATCACATGACCTAACATATGCCCAGGTGAATGAAGAACGGAGGGGGGCCAACCAATTGGGGGCCATCCCCAGGCCACATGGTCTGCTATGTGATCACATCGCTAGCAGAAAGGAGAGTGCGGGAGTTATGCCCTCAACGCGGAATTTTAGGCGCTAAACACGGTTTTATGTGCATCCAAATGACCACGCGTCAACCACTAGGGGCTCGGCTGGCGGGGGCAAGTGGTTAGCCCCGACCACTGGGCACGTGGCCTCCATGTGACCCTACTTTTTCATAATTGAGCGTTAGAGGACATATTAACTGTCTGATAAATTCACTCGTCGGGCGAGATTGTAGGCCAGATTTGCGCACCAGTTTCAAATTTGGGGCGCTCAAGCTAAGGTTAGGTCGAATTGTAGGATGGTTAATAGAAAAATTCACGAGAGAGCTTAGAAGCTCATAACTTTTGGAGTTTTTTCCAAATTAAGCTTAGAAATAGGCTGCTTAGGGGTTTTTGGATGTTCTAAATCCACTGATAACATCTATTTTCTTATTTGAGCATATCTATAGGATATTTTTGCAGGTTTGAGACTAAAGGTGTATGTATCAGTCTGGATTGGAAGCAGTTCTGGGAAGTTTTTGGGCATGGAGGGGGTATTCTCAATTCGAGAAGGATACTACAACAATTGTAACTAGCAGGGTTCATCTCAAATTTAAATTCTCTTATCATGAAGTTTTGATTATATGTTTCAATGTGGAATTGAAGCATGCACATGATGTTTTTAACTCATTTCAGTTGAATTATGTCATCTTTGAAAGAGATGTTTTGAGTTGTTGTTGTTTTGAGAGCCCTTTGTAGGAGAACATTACCTTGTAGGGGTAATAGTCACTTATTTATATGCAACAATTGTTCATGTATTTCATTGATGTTAAATATATGAGTGGTCTAGTCATGTTGACAAGCCCAGAGATGTAGCCTAGGAGGGGTGAACTTCGTCAACAAACCTTTATCTTGCTCTTGTTTATGCTTTCATGGATTATGTGTGTTATGTTCAACTACGTATGGAGACTATTTCATGATTTGAAGAGATAATGAATAAACTTGTTATTATAAGACCCAATTTTTAAACTTGCAAAAAAATTGACACTATCCTAAGTTTTGTTTATTTGATTTTGGAAAAGAGGAAGAAATTACTTAAAAATCCAACTTCATATCACTATATATTTTCAGAAGACCAACCCTTTCTCCATATTTTTCATGTAATATATAGGAAAATTCAAGAGAGATTCAGATCCAAAATTTTCGGAAAGTATTAATTACAATAACCATCAAGATATAAAATAAATGGATCTGAATACCCATGTTCAGTCTTCTCTTTAAGTCAAATTTAATGAGGTGGCCTTCATCTGTTGACTTGGCCTTTTTATAGGAAACATAATTTCAAAAAAGCTGGCAAATTCCTAAAAATAGGGTCCAAAGGTGCATTTATATCTTCCAAAACATGACACTTTTTAGAAAATGTAGGGAGGTTTTGTTAATTCATCCAGTATCTCCAAAAACCTCTTATGGTTTTCCAAAATTCATCTCCATCTATTTGGAACTGCTTTTGAAAATAGTAACTAAAATAGGAAAATCTAAAATCTAAAAATCTAAAAACTAGGCCTCAAACATTCCTCTGTAGTTTCTAAACCATGAGGTCTAGATAAATCTGAAAGAGGCTTTTTGAAATCAGCCCATTCCCTAGAAAAATGCTTTTTGTTCTTTTTAAATTCATTACCACTTGCTGGGAATATCTGTTTGAACAAGGTTAGTAAAACAAGAACAAACTGAGTGTTGTCATTTCTTCTTAAATCACTTCTCTCCTTTAGTTGGTAAACATGTTCCCTCTTATGTTGAATTGTATTCTTTTCACTTCCTCAACCACAAAAACCTCTGATACATGACCACATTATATCAAAAAATAATTTATTGTTTAAAGATTAAACTGAGTAGGACAAACTGTTGAGGGACCATTAGGGTTTGTGTAATACTCTACCCCATGAAGTAATTGATCATTCCTTCACGTCTTCTACAACCTAAGCAAGGATGTCTAGCTTGTTCTCACTCGTTGTCACCCTTCTAGTAGGTTTTTGTGGACTTTTGTCATCTTTTAGGGTTTTTTCTTTCTTCTTCATAACATGTTATGTTTTGCCTCCTCCTCTTCTAATATTAGTTTATGTTGAACACTTCAAAATACATCCCATCGGGCTCAAATCGCTTTACATGGCCAAACTGACCCATCTTGCAAAGCTCTCCGGCCTGCAAACACTTTCACTAATCGTGAAATACTCTAATATAAGGTTGCAAGACACTCAACAACCTTCCTACACGTGAATACTATAAATTTGGGTTTGCTGGAAAAGTTTGTTTTAGGGAAAATAGGGAAAATTAGGGTTAGTTCTTTAACAACTCTATTGGGCATAAAAACACTGCAAGTTGTCACATCATGAAGGAGGAAGACTAATACTTTATGAATCGACACTTGAGCGCTCAAAATAATGGGATTAAAGGGTTGAAAACTGATTTTAATTTTTTTAAGCATTACGAAAACATTTCGTAGCGCTGCGCTACAAAAACACTTCACTCTGTAATGAAAGTATTGGTGTCAATTCATGGTAGTGTCATTCTACATCTATCAAAAATTCCATTGAATTCATTCAACTTAAGTTTTATTGGGTAACTTTAATCTTCTCACATGCACACGGCAAATGGTAAGCTCCTCCAATCCAGCCTGCACCAAACCCTAGGAAGCATTGTAAAATTAAGAGTATGGTTTATTTTTTGGAAAGATAAATCAATAAGATTAAATGAATTGTTATATACACTATCCCACAAATATAACAAGATCTACACAATTAAACGAAATTTTAAATCTTATTCTTATACAAAAATATTTTGAATTTAAATATTATAGGACTATCACCACTAATATAATAATATCTAAACAACTAACACTAATTTTGTTTTTTCTTGAAATATTAAAATGCAATGTGAATCTAAATAATATAGACATGTATTTTCTAGAAATTGCTCCAAAAGGTGCAAAGAGAGGCCGATAGGGTTACTAAATTGGAAAAATTTTACTTTGGTTTTGAATAATAATCGTCATATTAAATTTATTATTTTAGTGTTGTTTCTTGTTTTGTTTGGTAATTATATGCATGGTGGACCAGCCAACCAAAAAGGCACACATGCAACATAACTAAAAAGATAATTTGAAATTTCCAAAGTCTACATTTTATTTTAAAAAAAAAATGTTTCAATGAATCCTTACACAAGAAAGCATAATGCCTTTGTCATATCTCTAGCAAAAAAATTCAAAATCTTGTCTTAGTAGACAGTTAAATGTTCATGTAAAAATACACAATGGCCAAGTCATCTTTAGACAAATTTGTGAGAAATTTGCCGCAAGAAGCAACAAAACAATGTTTTACATTCGTTGCTAAGAGAATTCAGATGTCAAAAATAACAGACTACTCGCAAATAAAAAAACATAGCCATAAATATACTTATGTTCCTTACCAGTACTCAATGAATTCTCTTAATGACTCACTGCCATAGAAGAAGTTTACAACAGCAGTTCAGATCAAAAAGTTAAATATTTAAGCTAATAAGTAGCCTTTTAGCAATTTTCTACCTCTTGAGTGTTAAACCAGAACTGAAAAGATTTAAACCAATGAATGGCCTAGTGAAAAATCTTTGCTTTACAATAGTTTCATCCAGGTTCTCCCCCACCTTTTTTAACAACAAATGTATAGTAATGTATGATACCTGCCATACTCTGGAATTGGTCGATCTCCTCGACATACAAGAAATCAAATTTGGTGTCGTATAGCCATTTGCTTCTTCTGTACATTGTCTTCTCACTCATTTCCCCATACAACCCACTTGCAAAATATCATGAAATTTATTTCTTTGAAGAAGCATATATCAATTCCAGACAATATATTAGTTCCTAATAACAATATCTATGTAAAAGATACCAGAACATGCTTTCACTCATGGCATGCCAAATAGTCGAGTGATCTACTTGGACTTCCTAATAAGTTCAGCTGAAGAAGTTGCAGTGAACTAACCAGATGCAATGTATCCTTTGTACTCTGAAAATCAAACCTAGATTAGCTTTAAAAATAATATATTATCAAAATTCTGAGAGTCTTGAGTGAGGAAAATTGAACTGTGACTTGGGAATGTACAAAGGAAAGATACCTGGCATGAGGATTTGCTACTTGGCATCTTTGTTCTTTTTCAGATGTTATATTGAAGTGTTTCTGTGTACGTGTTGGTTTTGATCTTAATGTTTTATATTTCAACTATATTGCAGTAATAAATGTCAAAACAAAATGCTTTGTATGGAGAAGCTTGCATTGGTACTCCTAGATATACCACCTTATATCCCACGGCAGTATGGACGTTGTGCAGTGATTGGTAATTCAGGCGAACTTTTAAAAACAAAGTTTGGAAAAGAGATTGACAATTTTGATGTTGTCATACGAGGGAATGGAGCTCCCACAAAGGTTAGTATGCTTAAAATCATGTCTCTATGCTTCATTTCAATTTTCCTTCATGATATTTTCCATTCAGACTAAGAATAAATTATTAGAATGAAGGGTTAAATTGTGATGAAATCCTCTAGTATTCTCTATCTGGTGAACTTTTATATCCAATCACATTCTGTGTCTTCTGCAAATTTAGAATTATTCGCAATGTGTGGGGAAGAAAAGTATATTTCAGCTTCTCAATAGGGGATCAACCAAGGCCCTTGATAAAGTTGTGGAGCAAGCCAAGGATCCTTAAAGTGTGATCCGGATTTTAAGGAGCATGCTCCCAAGGGTACTCCCTAGACGTTACCCTCAGAGCATGGTTCTAGAGTGGGAGCAGCCCCAAGAGGACGCTCCCAACAACACTAAGCTAAAATGCCAAACAATATGAGCTGAGATAAGAACAAGATGAGAATCAAGGGAAATTCACTTGAATGGGAATGAAATATACTAGAAAAATACAAATTTCCATTAACTAGAAGAAACTTGTACCACATGAGAAGTGATAGGCTTTTTCAAATAGTGGGAAGCTACCCACTATGTCGAAATATACTATTATGATTCTTAATTGAATGTTAAAAAATTATTTAGATGCCTAAGAAACAATTACATACATGTCGCGATCATACACTTAACACTTACTAAGAAACAATTACTACAAGGGATTGTACTATCACTTACATGATGAGAAGCATAAATAATTCCCAATTAAACCATTCATCATAATCTCATCTTTATTCGCTGGTATGTTCTTGAATTGCTACATAATAGTTTCTCTATCTATTTATTACTTAAGATGCATAATTTTATAAACTGTTTTATATGATATGTGCAACATGTCAATCTTATACAACAATACTAACCTTACAATATTAATTGGCACCTGTGTGTTGATGCAATTCAAAAAATGTTATTTTTTGTCAGGAAAGCGGCTAAGAAAATACAAATAGTACTCGACAGTACAAGTTAATAGTGCACTCATTTTTCCATATTCAATGGTTTTTCCATAAAGGCTACAATATTTCATATCAACATAATCAATCAACACTAAATCAATTAAACTATGCTAGGTAAGTACCTAATACAATGCATAACTAAGTTCTTGTCTTGTTGTATGCAGTTGTTGTCCAAAGCATAGTTAGACAACATTACAGCATCCCATTCCTATAACCAACAAACAAAAAATATTTTACACTCTTGCTCCATTTCCTCTCCATGTACAAATGGAAATACAAATACAAAAAATTGGCATTGAATACAACATCACTTTTAGTACAAATACTGAAGACTTTCACCACTTACGAAATTTAGATCAAGTCAAAGATGCCATAAATAATATAAGAAAGCTCAAAGAATAACATTGTAAAATGTCTTTTCTTTAAAATCACTGACCTAAAATAAATTATTTTGTAAGGTGAAGGCAAACCTACATTCTAAAATAGACCAAGCGTTCCAAGAATACTGGCAGCTTGTAATGGCCTCAACTTTATTACCTGTACAAACAAACACACATAAAAGCACAATTTCCCTTCATATATCAAACAGATTGTTAGTTCCAACTTCAATAGCAAGATGTAGGAAGAACTCCCATACCTTAAAAATCTTACATAAAATTGTAAGCAATGTTGTGCGACAGACATACCTTTGGTGTTTTGACAAGGACTAAGTCATCTATTGAAATTGATTCTCTGGTGACAACACATGTACCATTTTCTTGACAAAATAAACATCCATTCAAACCAACTCTCATTCAGATATTGTATAGCAAAGAACATTGGGCTAAATTAAGGGTCACTCTCTCTAAATCTTCCATACAAACCACCTACAATCAAGTTTCATCTATTAAATCCTACACCAACAATCACATTTGTGAATCGGTAGAAGAAATATTCACATATTGATATCAAATTAGCACCTACTACCCAAGGTAGCTGATACAGGCCTGGAGTATAACATTTTCGAAAGATCGTGTTATATAATTATTAATTATATTAACATGCTTAAGGTATTCTGATAATATAATTTCTTAAGGCTAAAGTCCAATAAGACTAGTAAAGAGCATTACTATAGCATATCATGCAAACTTTGTTAATTGGGTTTATTTCAAATGGTTAGGAGGAATGGTTTTTATCCCCCCTCATGTTCAATTCCCACAAGTGACATGTTGAATTGTTAACACGTATATTGTTGTAATGGCTTTGAACCTTGTTGTTGATTGACCTTGTGCCTTGTACCATCCTTGAAATGATGGGAATTACTTTGGGGTTTTCCCTTATAACTTGGGAAACCAACAAAAAAAATCATTTTGCCAACTTTACTTTAATTTGGCCCACTCTCAACTTCCCATTGATGTAAAACAACCGTTGAGTTGAAATGTTCATCTACAAAGCATTTCAAGAATTTTTTTTCTTCAACGTGCTTTAACTTGCATTAATTAATATTATCTTGGGCTGCTTCATGAGTGAATTTAAACTAAAATAAGGCAATTTGTGAAGAATATATCAAAGTAAAGCAGAATAGAATTTCTTAAAATAGATGACATGGCATTTCAAGATATCATTAGAACTCTTTAATATGGGAGTTTAAATATTCACCCCTCGTAGGAGAAAGGTGATTTGGGAGAGTGCCCCATATCCAAGCAATGTAAAACGGTCGTTAGGTGGCAAAATTTACTTCAACATGGTTTCTATTAGACTATTTGGCAAGTGAATTTAAACTAAATTAGGTCAAATGTGGCAAAATATAGCTGTAAAGCATAATATCACTTCTTAAAACCGATTCTTCATGACAATTTAAGATAGATCTTTAAGAGTTCACCATAGTTTGGAGAGTGCCCTGGGTCCTTGGACCTTCTATGCCTGAATTCATAGCAGGCAAACTGCAACAACTGAAAATTCGTAAACCCCCAGTTTAGACCTCTTGGCCTTAATGAGAATATGGAGGTACATAGTTACATTTGAACCCTTAGCTTCGCCATAGGAAAATCAAAATCTAACACTGTGAATTTTGGTTATAGTTGCTTAATTTTAAGCTTAGAAGCATACACTGTAAAATCAATCCAACAATTAATATATCTTATCAAAAACGATTGTAAATCTATTTTAACCTATTTAATTTAGAATAAAAACATGCGCAAACACTTTAAAAATAGCTAGCGAGATATTTGAGAGCTGTAAAGTTTAATCCATCTCTGTAAAGAAGCCTACTTAGCAAACATTTGAAGAGCTAGCAGCATAATCCCAATCTGAATATTTTCATGATCCGCACAACATACACAAAACTAACTAAACTTATACCAACATAACAGTATGTTTAGGGTTTCCTAACAAAGTAACAAGAAACAAGAAAACATAGATTGCAGGCACGTTTTAACCCTAGCAAATGCCCGAACAAAATAAAATAGATCGTACTCAACACTAAGTTTCGAATCCACGACATACCACACTGTATTTTTCACCCAACCTTTTCTCGAACAACAACCCCGAATGCTTGGAAACCACAGGTTCTTCCGACGTCGCGCCAAAAATTGCAAAACATTAAAGGGTTTGTTTTAGCCAGTGCAAGTTTTAGTCCCGACCTCTAATAAACGACTAGCATCAACATGTTTTTTATTAAAATTTCGGGGATCGAACCCTTGACATGACGATTTGTACAAGCACAGTTTCTTTAAACTAGAAGAGGGGAAAATATTCGCTGAAGGTGCCAACGGAGTCATGGAAATTTCCTTGAACGGAAACAAAGACATTGCTTGAATTTGATTTCCTAAACTTATATATGACTTCTCATCACGACACCTTATGTTGGGCGCGAGATCCCCCAAGGGCAGTTTTGGGGCTTAGAGCCCAGATTTTGATCCAATGTAAAGACTCCGCATTTTGTGGGCGTGGAGCACGTAGTTTTTAAAGAGTCATAGGGTTGTCCACCCTTATTTTGATAATGTAATGTTGGCTGTAGAAGATCTACCCATGGTCCCCATGGGATTGTATAAATAGAGCAAAGCTCTAAGTAGTCAAAGGCATCTAAGACACAACATGACGAAGATATGATGCATGAGAGATAGCTCTAAAGTGTAAGTAAAAGTTTTGGGTTATAGTGTAGGTAGAGGCTCTGCAGTTGAGTGCGCAGAGACCTAGTAGTTCGCAGCTGAGTGCGCAGAGGCCTAGTAGTCTGCAGCTGAGTGCGCAGGGCGAGTCGAGTCTATAATCATCTGGAAGTATTAATAAAGAGAAGTTTCTATCATTTCTGCATCTTTATTTCCTGTTTATGCATCTGTTATACTGGATATGAATTTCACTTCTAATGCTTATATGATGTGCGAATGTGTATAACTGTATTGGTTAAGTGAACGTAAGTGAGAACATTTGTTTACGCGAAGATAATTAAGAGATGTCAATAAGATAAGTAAGATACTTAGTTTAGTTTGGGAAATAGCACAGTTTGCTGCCCCAACAGCGCTATAGGACTCCAGCCCCTGGTTAGGGTTGCGCAAAATTTGATTATAACACTTCACGAAGGTACTGAAGGGTGGAACAGAGCGCGAAGCAACCTGCGCGAAGGCAGGTATAGTTGGAATAAACCGACATTACCACCATCTCAAGGGTGCGGAAACTTGGTTCCAACATCCCCCCACACTGCTTCAGGTGAGACTTCAACCCACGCTTCGTAGGCTGATGCCGAAAGGGCCAGTAGTGTAGGGATTTGTCTGGTTAACTAACGTTGAACCTGGGTTAGGCCCCCATAAGTCAACACCTTTCGTATATTTCAGAAAACTAACTCTCAATTCGTTGTACTTATCTCAAATTTCAATAAACGAACGGTAACGTAGTGAAACAGATGTCAAATTATAAGCAAAAGGTGTCAAGCTGAGAGGAGAAGAGTGGGCATAAAAATGTGTGCGAAATGTCAAATGGAGAGTAGAAGTGTAGAAAAAACGAGAGGTGCATTGATTCAAAAGAAAGGCCTATCGGCCTAATTATAATAAATACATAATTATTTTATTTATTTATTTATAATTATTTTTAATATATTATTAATTCTTATTAAGGTAGAATTCTAACAATCTATTTATTTCTAGATTATTATTAGTTTAGATTTCACCAATGCAAGTTATAATATTTAACATTGAAAACCAATATTTATTTTTCAACATTATTGAAAATTTTATTTTTCAAACATTTAATTGGACCATGACTTGAAGGTCTTATCGTAGCCTTTGTACAATACAATATTATGCAGATAACTGCCTCGAATTTTTCTGTTGTAATTTTTTAATACAATTACAATATTTATGCCATGTTTTTTAGATATTTGAGCAATTGTTTTTCAATATTAAACTTCTGAAAATTAAAATACTTGAAAACAACTCATACTCACATAAATAACATATTTACAATTAGTTATAGGGACAATATATAAATAAAAATATACTTACCAAGAGTTATTGTCCACCATTATTTATGTGTTTTTCAACCCTTTAACAAGTAGGAGTAAAAATGTAAATGTGCAGACTTCCTAATGGTTAGCACCAGCCACAATTTATGCAAGGGAATTAATTTTTTCATTTCATATTCAATTTGCAATTTTTTTGAAAGCAACAATTGTTTTATAGAGTTGATGAGAATAGTTCAATTGACAATCGTAGCATTATGAAGTATTGTGTAAACCATGAAATTCAAAGTTCAAATCCCTAAAAGTCGAGCCTAGTAATAATAATAATATCTTATATGTTTTTAAGATATTAATACGTGAATATATTGCAATGAATTTGTCTTTAATTTTGTATTCCCTTATATTTTCATTTATATAACATTAATAAATTTAATTTGATATATTTTGTAGTTCTTTAATCTTCTAGCACAGGCGGTAATTGCTATGAGATTTACTAAACTTTGTGTTGTTGTGACCGCATAGCAACTACTCATGCAAACATAAACCAAAATTAAAGGAATATTGCAAATACAAACCAAAATTAAAGTTTGCAACATTTAAGAGATTAAATACATAATCCTTGCAAGCAAGTGAACAAAATTTCAATTATTAAAATCATGCTTGTAATTTAATTCTTATATGGAATCAGCGTAGATCCATCTTTAATACAGATCTAACATGAGCCGAGAGGGGTCCAATTTCTTCACGTGCAATTTTTTTTATTTTTATGCATTGACATTATTTAAATGTTTTGTATAGTTATTTAATTTATTTATTTATTTTTAGATATGTTTTGTATAGTTATTTAATTAATTTATTTTTTTTAGATTTTTTTTTGGCAGACATGAGCAAAATTTCAACTTCGCTGACGGACAAACAGGATTTATTTTTTTTGGCAGACATGAGCAAAATTTCAACTTTGATGACGGACAAACAAGGTTACACATCATACTGGGTTGTAGAATGAGCCTCTCGGTGAAATAATTAATAGCCATAATGTAATTTTTTTTTTTTTTTTTCCCATTTTATGCTATAAAAAAAAAAAAATGGCAATTAAGATTACATTAATCATATTAATGTGTTCATTTAAATAGATGCATATAATATATTATAGAAAAAACATTGTGTTTAATATAAAAACATTAATATTTTTAATGTGATTGTTGATAATAATTATTATTTGTTTTATATTAATAAGAAGAATAAAGATTTTGATATATGGTTGATTATTATTTTTTAATTTCGGTAAATCAAATATTCTTAGTAACAAAGGTTACCGAGTGCTTAGCACGTTTAACTCTTGCTCTTAATTATGCGTTAAGTAAATCTATTTAGTCTTTCTAAAAGCTTAATAGAAAAAATGTCTTATAAAAGTATTATGTTATGAATTATTTTCTAAGTAATTATTAACTTTACAATAATTATATAGTAAAAACACTACTCATATAATTTACACATTATATTCCAAGAGATAAAAATTAAAGAGTTTTCTACTTTCCAAATATAATTTAATTTTTTTAAAATGTTAAAAAATGTTTAAATTATTCATATAATTTGCACATATACTTGAAGAAATAAAGACCAACATAAATCCATTTTAAATCTGAATATACTTAGAGTGTCAAGAGAGATCAAACTCATATTATTTTTATTTTTAATATTTACTTAATTCATTAAAAATAATAGTGAACATGTATTATATAATGTCCCCTAATGATAATAAAATTAATAAATAATAAATAATATAATATAATATTAAAATATAAGAAAATAAATGATAAACAATAAATAAAATATAATAATAATAATAAATAAATAATAAATAAAGAAGAAAATATAATAACAATAAATAAATAAAATAATAAATAACAATACTAGAGTTCTAAATAAATATAAATAAAAATAAACTGTAAAAATAGTAAAAATAAGTAAAGTTATCAAAAAGTAAAAAGGAATAAAATAGGAAAACAAAATTTTTCGTTGTGCTGCGCTGCGCAGCCCGTGACCTAGATAGCGCCGCCACAGAGACCTCTTCACAGTTTTGCAGCTCCGATGGAGGTCAACGGGGGTGCCGATCCCTCCCCTCTCTTGCCCGAACTCCTCGCATTCAAGAAGCTCATCGCCGGATCTCTCAAGAGACAACTGTTCGAGACTCAGCAGAAATTCGTCAAGTCGTGGAATTGCCAATTGCAGAAACATGCAAATTAGCAGTCAATTTTGCAAACAGAGGGCTCATAGGATAGTTTACCAAGCTTTGCCTTCTCACAAATCCGTTGAAGCTTGGGTGCAGAGGAATTGGACGCCGCTCATATCAGAAGGAATCAAGAGCCACTTTGTAGGAAAAGGATTCTATGTATTCGTGTTCGAAAGCTCTGAGGATAAAAATCTCATCTTCAGAAATGACTCATACTTAATGGGGCCTCAGGGTTTATATCTGAACAAATGGACCCCCGATTTCGACCCAGCCTAGGATGTGTCGCCTGTCGTTCCAGTTTGGGTCCGCCTACCTCATCTTCCTTTACATTGCTGGAATAAAAAATTAGTGCAAGCTGTCGGCAATTCACTTGGAAGCTATATTGATCAAGCAGTGCAAAAGGATCAGTACTCATGCGCATAGATCTATGTGATCGTTGATATGGAAGTAGGGCTACCAGAGGCAATTAAACTTATTGCAGTAGACTGGACGCACATCCAGGAGCTAGACTACGAGAAATTACCCTTCAAATGCCGACACTGTCACGGCTACGGCCATTTCACAAGACATTGCAAAAAAAAGGAAGCAGAAGAGAGCGAGAAAGCAGAACAATGGACCACAGTGCAAAAAGCAGGGACAACAAAACCTAGAAGCAAAGGAATAACAAAGGAAAACAACCCTGGGCCAACAGGGCAGGAACAAAAAGATGGGAACTCCAACCCCATGTCGAAATCAAGATCTCAAAATGCAGAGCCCAGTAAGGCCGCAGAAGAGTCGGAAGTAAATAAGGACTGCAGTGAACAACCCAAATCCCCTCCTAACGGGAAAGGAACAAAGGAGCAAGGGAAAAACGCGGGAACCCCTGAAGTAGTCCCCTCCCCCTCTTATGCTGACATAGCAAGAAAGAAAGTACATGAATCACCAAGCTCATCAGAGGATGAGATCTTAGAAAGGCCTACCAAAAGAGCAAGAAGAAAGTCCCGTAGAGAAGCAAGGGAGGAAGAAGCTGAAAGGCAAAAGACTCAAGGAAGTCAACCCACTATAGAAATGTCAATCGGCAGAAGTACAAGGACAAGGCCACCAAAAGGAGGAGGCCCAACCACCCCTAACAGTAAGTAATGAAAATCGTCTCTTGGAACTACAGAGGGCTGGGGAACCCGATGAAAATTGAAGCGGTCAAAGATCTACTGAAAGCAGAACCAGCAAACATCCTAATGCTCCAAGAGACAAAGATAGAAGGGGAGGTCCTTCTAGAGATCATCAAAAAGAAATGGCAGAAGAACGTAGGAAAAGCAATAAGTGTAAGAGGTTCTTCCGGTGGAATAGAAACCCTGTGGAAGGGAGACCAGTTCAGGATTGTCAACTCCCACAACACACAACACTAGAGCTTCACAGAGCTGAAGCACATAGCAAGTAAGTTAACCATTGCATTATTCAATTTATATGTACTGGTATTGTATTCTGAAAAGAAAGACTATTGGAAAACATTAAATGAGTTTTTGGAACTGAATACCCCAAACAACATAATCATAGCTGGAGATCTAAATCTAGTGATGAATGAAAAAGAAAAGAGAGGGGGTAGGACCAGCAAGGATCAGATGACCTATGTAGTAGAAGACATGATACAACAATGGGACCTACTGGATTTTAAACCAAGAAAAGGGCTCTACACCTGGACCAATAACAGGACAGGGGAAGACCACATATCTGCCAGATTGGACAGGTTCTTGGTTCAAATCACAATGTTGATGGAAAGGAGGCTAATCTCATCAACCATTCTTCCCAAGCTTACCTCGGATATTAAACCCATCCGGCTAATGTTAGAGGAGGAAGAAAATCTGGGCCCAATCCCTTTTAGATTCAGCGCATTGTGGAATGGAAAGAGTGGCTTTGTAAAAATGGTCTGACTATCATGGTCCACCTCAGTTAATGGCTCCCCCAGTTATGTATGGGAACAAAAATTAAAAATAACAAAAAAGGCCCTCAAGGAATGGAGTAAACTCCCATCAAATACTCCCAAAGATCAAAGAATGGAGTCAGTGCAACACCTAGAAAAGCTGCAAAGTGAAATGGATACAATAGATATAACTAAAATAGAGCTAGAAAAGGAGCAAGAAGCCCAATGCAAAACATTTTTCTCCTTCAGAAATGAAGAAGAATATTGGAGATTAAAGTCCCGGAGCCTTTGGCTGGAAGCTGGAGATAGAAACACAACATATTTCCATCGACAATGTAGAGCCCGTCTCTCCAGGAATCACATCACAGAGATCACCACCTTCGATGGGAGGTCATGCAAAGGAATAGATCAAATAAAATCTGCTGTTGCATTACATTTCCACCATATTTACAGTAAAGAGAATGATGATTGTGAAGAAGACAACAAAGAATTCCTAAAGAACATTCTGGCGCTGGTCACTAGAGAGGACAATGCAGCATTGTTGAAGCAAACCAATGAAGAAGAAATCAGAAAAATTATCTAGTCCATGAATCCAGATAAAGCCCCTGGGCCAGATGGGTTCACCATTCACTTCTACAGGATATGTTGGGACATAATCAAAACAGATCTTATTCGAATGATAAAAGGATTCCTTCAGAAAGCAAAATTGGGTGGCAACACCAACTCAACATTCCTTGCTTTAATACTGAAAGAGTCAAACCCTACTTCCTTTGACAGGTTTAGGCCAATCTCTTTATGCAATGCTTCATACAAAATAATTGCAAAACTCCTTGCAAACAGAATAAAGCCACTGCTAAACAAACTCATATCAGATTCGCAAGGAGGCTTCGTCAATGGGAGACACATTCTGGATAACATAATTCAAGTTCAGGAAGCCATGCACTCCAACAACCTTAGAAATGAGAAAGGCATGCTAATCAAGTTAGACATGGCCAATGCATTCGATAGAGGAAAGCTATCCTTCCTCTATGAAGTTCTATTTTCCTTCGGATTCGACCAAGAATTTTTCAAACTGATCCAATCTTGTACCATAAGTCCTTGGATTGCGCCTTTGGTAAATGGGAGGCCAACTGATTTCTTCCAAGCCACGAGGGGGATGAGGCAAGGATGCCTCTTTATCCATTTCTTTACATTCTAATGGCGGATACGTTGAGCAGAAAGTTGGAGCAGGACATGATAGCAGGAGCTGCCCCAGGTTTGAAAATAACTAAGGATCTCAAAGCAATAAATCACACCCTGTTCGCGGATGATTCCCTCATGCTGGGCGGAGCTTTAAACAAAATAGCCTCTGCATTCAAAAATACTCCCCAAGGCTACTGCAAAGCAATTGGAGCACTAATCAGTGAAAGAAAAAGAGCAGTCTATAGTTGGAATGTAGAAGAGGAAGAAACTCAAAACATAGCTCGCAATTTGGGGTTCAACGGATACTCAAAATGGGACAAAATCAATTATCTTGGACTGCCATTAACACTGGGCATAAACAGAGTCAATCTATGGGAAGGAGTAATAACAAAAATCAAAGGCAAAATCACTACATGGGGGGGTCAATGGCTAACTCATGGTGGCAAATTAACTCTGATAAAATCCATTTTTTCATCTATGCCAATATATCAAGCGTCCTACCTCATGGCACCAAAGTCGATTTTAGGGCAAATTAATAAAATCATGAGAGATTTTCTGTGGCATGGAGGCAAAGGAAATCAGAACAAATTCCATTTGGTTAAATGGGAGACAACAAAGAGAACCATGAGAGAAGGCGGCCTTCAAATTCGCGATCCGGACCTCGCCAATACAGCTCTGGGATGCAAGATACTATGGAAGCTCCACAGCGACCCCAATCACCCTGTCAGCAAAACATTGAGGCATAAATATATACCAAATGCAAAACTCAGAAACCTGCAAAACGCAAACAACAAAAGGAGCACGCTGCTATGGCAACTGTGTATCAAAGGATTGTGATTCTTCTCCCAAAATCTGTATTGTATCCTTGGGAATGGTAAGTGTGTCAAGTTGAGAACAGATCGCATAATGGGGCAGTTTCCCTTAGCATCAAATGATAGCCTGCAAGAAATCTGCAAGCTTCTTGAAAGCAGAGGAGATAAGACAATATATGATATCTCAAAATGGGACGAATCCAGGTTCTGGATTGATTGGAACTTTAGTAACATACCAGATCATTTATCACAGCAAACAGAAACGCTAAAAGAAGAACTTCGTGAAGCAGCTCCGGTGCACAAGATAGAAAAAGATAAATGGGGTTGGGGACCTACAGGAGTATACTCCTCAGCCAAAGGTTACGAGTTGTTGCAATCACACAGAGATAGATCTCTCCCTGCAAGGTTTTGGATGGAGGTATGGGATCCATTGGCGTTGCCCAAGGTTAACTTCTTCTTCTGGATATTAATGCACAAAAATATTTTGACTAGTGAAAACTTATTGAAAAGGAAAATAGCAGGTCCACATAGATGCTCACTATGTAAAGAGGCCATGGAAACCATGGATCACCTGTTTGTAGACTGCTCATTTGCAAACAAAGTTTGGACACTCATACTCCAAGGACTCAAGGCGGCAATCCCCACTAAAATTTCAGTAGTGGACTTATTTTTATCATGGAAAGATCGCTATCCTTTGTCCTCCCTCAACTCCTCATGGGCCAGAATCTGGATCACCATTCCCAAATTTGTGTGTTGGAAGCTATGGTTAGCTAGAAATGAGCAGATATTCAACAATGTAGTCTGGACACCCAACACGGTAGCAGCAAAAGCAAAAGGCCTTCTCCTAGAAACTTTGAACTCCCAAAAACTCAAAGATGACTCTTCGGTGCAGCAGGAGGAAAAGAGTTGGCTTGGAACCCTTGCATTAACCCAACGGATCCACAGTATTGGAAAACCCCAACTCAATCCTGAGTGGAGGCTAAGAGATAAGGATGAAATATTTCAAAGTTGGTGGAGGCAGCAAGGAATAACTACAGTCTTCTTTGATGGTGCCTCAAAAGGGAACCCTGGGATAGCGGGAGCTAGAGGACTCATATACTCTTCTGACGGAAGCACCAAAGAAACCTTTTGTTGGGGACTAGGACAGCGATCCAACAACCAAGCAAAAATCCTGAGCTTGACAAAAGCATGTCAAATAGCTAAAGAAAGAGGACACCGGGAGCTGCAAGCATTCAGCGATTCAGAAATCCTGATCAAAATGATACATTCGAAAGGTCAATTTAATGATGCCGGCTTAAATAAGAATCTGCAAAGGCTGAGATATATCCTACAAGACTTCACTTCCTTTAAATGCTACCATATTCTTAGAGAATCAAATAAATAAGCAGACTATTATGCCAATAAAGGATGTCTTTTGAGCCAAGGAGATCTCAGCATAAACGAGGGAGAACCAAAAAAATTTGCATCCCATGAAAAAGACATCAGCTTGTAACAGGAAAATGTAAAAGCCCTGCACTAAAGATTGTAAGGTTTCAGCCATTTGGAGCTCTTTATTAATAAAAATCCATACCCGTTCCAATTAAAAAAAAAAGGAATTAAATAGGAAAGAATTATATTAAGAGAATTACTAAATTAAGTCAAACTTAAAATAAAGAAATAAAAGTTGCATGTTGACACATGGAGTGTTTGCATGCGGTTCCCCTTCCAATGTTTGCTCTATTTAATAAACGGTTAGGAAGATGACAGGCATTCCATCATTCCATGATTCCATCATCCATTCTCTTGGGAGAAAAGTGTTATGAGACAAAGGATTCCCCGACAGTAGTACGTTGATTGAGGGCTCGAGAGTGGCTAGTTGTAGCAAGATTTTGTGCAACTGAGCCTATGGTTGGGTAAAGAGTCGTCCCCAAAACTTTGTTGCGGTTAGCAGGATTCAAATAGTGTTCAACTTCGAAATCACAAGTAAGGAATATCATCGCCACAGGTAAGTTGTCTCTGCTCATATTTCCGACATTCGATGTTAAATAGTTGATAAATTGCGTGTTGATTATAAATTGCATGATTAATTTAGTTAGTTGCATGTTTTAATGTCGGGGTTGTTACATATTATATATATAATGATTAAATACTTTATATCTTATTTTTTAATATTTATAAAAATACCTTTTCAAATTTAATAATTTAAATTATTATTTTTAAATTTAATCATTTAAAATTAAATTTAAATATAAAAAAATTATAATTTAAATGTATATTAACCATATAATATATTTTATATAAATATATATATATATATATATATATATATATATATATATCAATTTACAACATCACTAAGCAACTAATACAAAAAGACTATAAAGAGCTAATACACAAAATCCCTAAACAATGTAATAATATGGCAATACAAGATGCTAGGTTGCAACATCTGTTACGATAGAAAAATACATAAAGAAATCCATAATACGCAAATAAATGACAATAATTACTAAATGGACACCAAAACATGCAAACACAGAAAGATGTATCACACATGTATCATGGCCAAATAAATGACATTATTGAGGAAAAGTTTGCTCTGATGTCACCTACCATGATGTCTCCAAGTTTCATAGCTTTGATGAATTCACATTGTTGTTTTTGTGTCAAGTTGTTAGTTATCTAGTTTGAAATGGCACTAGAGTTAAATTTCTTAAAAAATATTCTTTGGATTAAAAATTCACTCCATCAACACCATATCGTTTACAAGTCAATGCACATTGTCGAGGGCTTATTAGTATTTGACAATCAAGAGATACTCGTACAATCAATAATCAAGGGAAACCAAATCAAAATAATGATCATGGACATCTCTTAAATATGCAAATTGCTTCTCTTACAAAAGATGCATTCAAGTGTATTAAAGTTCTTGTTTTTTAAAATTGACAACTAAAAAATTGACACCTAAAGACTAAGTGCTATTGTCCCCATTTTTTCACGTGGAGAGATTTTCCAACAAACTATTTCTAAAATCAATTTCATTCTTTGAACCTAAGGACCATGATGTTGACCCCGGTGCTCATAAGAACAGTCCAATATGTATGTGTTGAAGTTAAAATATGATAATTTCTAACCTAAAATTATGTTTCTAGAGTAGAAAGCAGTAAATTTTATGACATCTAGCTTAAATGTTTTTGGGCAGGATCCATTTTTTTTAAATAGATGCTTACAGTAAACACTACCAAGTAGCTTAGTGAAAGCAATTATTAATCCTTTGACTAAGTAGTCGTGGTTGGCGGGATCTAATCCACCAAACATGTCAAAGGACATGCTGTCAAAATAAACCACAAGCAACCCACTTACGTAAGCACTAACCCATGAGGGGTGAACATGTCGTTGGGGGATTTTAAACTTGCCAACTAAGCTCCCACTGACCACATGGATCTAGTAAGTTTTCCAAGGCCTAAGCTACAAACTCGACAAATAAAGGAAAAAACTCGAATAATGAATAATGAAAATGAAGAAGAAATATAATAGAACATATTATTAATCGTTAAGAAGAAAATAAAATACCCTCTCTGCCAAAAACCCTAAACCTGTAGAAGAAATTCACCACATGCAAGTTTAAATCACCATGTGAAAAATAAGGAAACAAAATCTCGGAGAAGGATTGCAAAACTAAAAAATAAGTAACAAAAAATTTTAACCACGAAAATTACCTTTAACCTGGGCGGTATGAGGTCGGGTTAGTCCCTTAGTTTTACCTTGAGAAGGATTGTGAGTTATGAGCTGAGGACCCAATATTATCCTTGAGGGGTTGTAAGCAACAAAGAAAAAGAAAATAAGTGATATGCCTGTAATTATCAGAACCCATAAGGGTATCTCTTAAAACTAGGCAGAAGTGAAGGGAGAGTTCAAGAACTGGTTGTCGATACTCACCTTATAACATGAGCAAGGAAAACCCTCGCTACTGGGGCTAGAAATAAGCTAGGGTAGGTACACCATGATCTCACCCTTGAACTTACATCAGAGGGAAAAAGAGGGTTAATACAGAGACATATAGAGAAGAAAGTTTCACTCTTGAACAAGGCTTAGAGGAAAGAAAAGGAGTTACCCTAAACCCTTGCATTACCTGAGCCAGACTTTAGAGTGGCAAGCAACTATCAAACTCTTCCTTAAAATAGAAACACGTCTTGAAATGTTGTCGGCCATTTATAATTCAAGCCAAAATTTTCGCAAAATTCGATTAATGAAGGGAGACACCAAATCCTACGATGTTCACCAAGCTAATTAGTGATAAAAACTTATAAAATTTAGTCCAGTGAAGTGTAGTATCAAACATAAGAATGGTTTCACATTAAGAAATTACTGAAGTCACATATCATCTACTAAGTGTAATGACCCCAACATTTGAGTGTGTTGAACAAAAGATTGGGAGAATAACAACTCTAAAAATGTAATCAAGTTAAACCTTGGTTGCAAAGCTCCATTGGCAGAAGACAATGGTGCAAATAACATTATGAATGTGGAAGGGGGAGGCGTGTAACCCTAACTAGCTCCTGAAAAATCAGCATCATTAGATTACATTAGTTAATCCTGGTTATCCAACCTCTAACAAATCACGTGAAACTTTCGAGCCTCGTGTATGCAAGGCCTCCTTCGATATTCAATGTCGAATTACATAGAAAGGACATAAAAATGGTGTTAACGTCCAATCTTGGGCTCTGTAAACCTGATGGTGGTGGTGCGAGGACGTCAACACCTAGGGAAAGTCAAGCCTAATGTAAACATTAGAAATCCCAAAAAAAATTATTTTTTTGTATGTACAATGCAAATTAATACCAAAACCTGAAAGATATATATCACTTGGTAGTGATATAATAAATTTATATATTAAAAATATTTAATAAATTTCTAAATTATTATTTTATAATTTTATAATTTTGTACTATAATACTAATTTAATTTAATTGTATGTGTGTAAGATTTTCTTATTTATATGATATATAAACAAGGTTGCATAGCTAGCGTTCCTGCCGCTTAGTTTAATTATTGAACTTTGAAAGGTATGAACCAACTGCCACATTTGAACAAGGGCTACATTGTAGATACTCTCGCTTAGTTTAAATATAGTTAAATTAGGGTCAAAAACAAAACTTTCATTGAGGGTGATTGAGAGAGATGTAATCATAATAATAGACAAAGTACAAGCTTTAGTTTTAAATTTTATGTATGTAAAGCTTTGAGTTTGATTGTATTAACCTTCAGTTAATCATATTTTTCAAGTTCGTTGTTTCATAGTTAATATTCTTTTGACCAAATATACAAATTCGTAGATTGTACAAGTACATACAATCATCATATTACATGTTAGTATCGAGGATTTAAGCCAGTGACATTAGAATAGAAAATATGATATTATATATAATTAAATAATAATATTAAAAAGATTTGTTTACATACATATCATATATTGAATTAAATTAACAATAATAATAATAATAAATTATAAAAAAATCCAACATGATTTAAAAATGGAGTTAATCTAAATTTTTCTTATACTAAATAAAGTTTTTATTAAATTAATAAAAAATGATATTTAATAAGAGTTGTAATTAAGACATAATAATTATTTTATTATTAAAATAAATATTATTTTAAAAATATGTTTTTTTCCCTGGTGAAATTTAGTGTGGGTTCATGCCTTGCCATATGACTGAAATTCTTTAATAATTACATCTCGACATATTCCACCAAAAGATTCAATCAAAAGTAGATTCTTCATCTGCTGACACTTTAATACATTCCTTGAACTCTATAGAGAGCAGTGTTTTGTCTTCAATTATGATAATGCCATGTGGAACACACAAATAGGTTCAAGCAATCATTGCAGAAATCAAAAGTAGCAGAATTTATCTGCTTACACTTTAATACATTCATTGAACTCTATAGAGAGCGGCATTTTGTCTTCAATTATGATAATGCCATGTGGAACATGCAAATCATCATAAACTTTCCTGTATGATGTCCCTTAACGTAGAGAATGGCTTCACAAAACAATTTTGAAAAGCACAAATGTTACCCAAAGACCATGATGAACAATAAGCCTTATGGAAAATGAGTATTAAATAATATTAATTATTCTTAAAAAAAAATTAATATGAAAACTACACTTTAATTCATGTGATCTAAAATGGTAAATAAAATAACTTATCATGTATAGAAAATTAATATAGTTGAGATAGCTTTATTAGCAATAACATTTTCACGTAATAGTTTTTAACTAATAAATCTCTTTATATAAATAATTTCAATAAATATATAAATACAAATAATTTTAATACGGAGGAACACAAATCAACCAGAAACAATAGATATACAAAAATTTTAAACCCACCCATTCCCAAATTCTGCTACTCCCTACTATTATAACACACTAATGCTTCTGGGTGCTTGGAAATGCAGAAATCATTAGGCATTTATACGGAAAGTTTGGGCCTGCTTAATAATACACAATCATATAAACTTTTTAAAATTATAATGTTAAACCTTTTAAATTTTAGTTTGTAATAATTTATTCTTAATAATGTAAAATTAGTTAAAAAAAATTAAATTATGTTAAACCTTTTAAATTTTAGTTCGTAATAACTTATTAAATGATATAACCACAATTATTTTTTAATAAGATTATTTACAAATAAATGAATCACATTTTGAATAAAAAAATTTGGTTCAAAGTTTGAATTATATATCTCAAATAAAATTCCACCGTCATGCAATCAAATTTCCACATTATCATGGAAATGTGTAAAAAGTTTACTTAAAAGGTAGATGTCATGATGAAAGGCCATCACAAAAGGTAACTTTGATTTGATGTTCATTTTTTATTTTTGAACAACATTTGGATGGGTTGATACAAGGCTACCGAAAGAGGGTTGTAGATGTCACCTACAACTAACACTCATGTAGTTGGATGGAAGATCTTGAAAGAATACATGACTTGGAAGAAGTAGTTGTATGAAGAAAAGCCAGATGTGTACTAGAAAATTTTAAACCCATCCATTCCCAAATGTTGCTACTTCCTACTATTATAACACGCCAATGCTTTTGGGTGCTTGGAAATGCAGAAATCATTAGGCATTTATAACGGAAGCTTGGGCCTGCTTAATAATACACAATCATATAAAAATTTTAATTTTATAATGTTAAACCTTTTATCTTTTAGTTTGTAATAATTTATTCTTAATAATGTAAAATTAGTTAAAAAAAATTAATTTAAGTTAAACCTTTTAAATTTTAGTTCGTAATAACTTATTAGATGATATAACCACAATTATCTTTTAATACGATTATTTACAAATAAATGAATCACATTTTGAATAAAAAAATTTGGTTCAAAGTTTGAATTATATATCTCAAATAAAATTCCACCATCATGCAATCAAATTTCCACATTATCATGGAAATGTGTAAAAAGTTTACTTAAAAGGTAGATGTCATGATGAAAGGCCATCACAAAAGGTAACTTTGATTTGATGTTCATTTTTTATTTTTGAACAACATTTGGATGGGTTGATACAAGGCTACCGAAAGAGGGTTGTAGATGTCACCTACAACTCATGTGGTTGGATGGAAGATCTTGAAAGAATACATGACTTGGAAGAAGTCGCTGTATGGCTTGTACTAGAAAATTTTAAACCCACCCATTCCCAAATTTTGCTACTCCCTACTATTATAACACGCTAATGCTTTTGGGTGCTTGGAAATGCAGAAATCATTAGGCATTTATACGGGAAGCTTGGGCCTGCTTAATAATACACAATCATATAAAATTTTTAAAATTATAATGTTAAACCTTTTAAATTTTAGTTTGTAATAATTTATTCTTAATAATGTAAAATTAGTTAAAAAAATTAAATTAAGTTAAACCTTTTAAATTTTAGTTTGTAATAACTTATTAAATGATATAACCACAATTATCTTTTAATAAGATTATTTACAAATAAATGAATCACATTTTGAATAAAAAAATTTGGTTCAAAGTTTGAATTATATATCTCAAATAAAATTCCACCGTCATGCAATCAAATTTCCACATTATCATGGAAATGTGTATAAAATTTACTTAAAAGGTAGATGTCATGATGAAAGGCCATCACAAAAGGTAACTTTGATTTGATGTTCATTTTTTATTTTTGAACAACATTTGGATGGGTTGATACAAGGCTACTGAAAGAGGGTTGTAGATGTCACCTACAACTAGCACTCATGTGGTTGGATGGAAGATCTTGAAAGAATACATGACTTGGAAGAAGTAGCTGTAAGAAGAAAAGCCAGATGTGTACTAGAACATCTGATGAAGAGAAGGATGACATGACTAATATGGTTCGTGAAGGAGAAGTGATGGCTGACTGATGCCATACGAAGAAAAGATGAAGGCTCGATAATGATGAAGATGCAATTCATGACATTAAAATGAGGAGCTCTACAAGCAGTTGATGGTACCATAATATCCACCAAAGAATATATAGTTACTGCTGGAAACAAGTCCCTAGTTAAGAGGGAGCTTGGATAAGTCCCTGGATAAGAGGGAGCTTGGGTACATTCCTTTTATATGAATGGGTATATCTTCCCTAGTTGAGAGGGAGAGATAGACACATCATTATTGTCTCCATATTGTGAAGAAAGAATGGAGGATTGGGTAAGCATTTGAGGTTGGTTCTGATACTCTTTGAGGATGAGGTAGGGCATCCAAGATAAGAGCAGTTGAAGAGGAAATTCCTTGAGGATATGTCATTCCAAGATAGGAATTTTCCTAGAAAGACATAACCTATGAACACCCCGATAGGGTATGTGCCTTTAGAGACAATGATGATGGTGTCTGCCAGTCACTGATCTCACCAGCAATGTGATATGATCTTGTGGAGAGTTAGAACTGTTATTCAAGGCCTTGCTATGTGACAATGCTAGTTGGTATGATGATATGCTCTAAGATGACTTACTAATCTGAATCTTCTTATAAGAATTCTTCAGATTGAGAATGTCCGAGTACATTGTATGGATTATGAATACCTACCTAGTTAAGAGGGAGTGTTGAAATATATGACTAGGTTCGGTCTTCATAATGACATATGTAATCATGATTTTATGTATTTAATGTAAAGAGAAAAAAAATTATTGTTCTTGAGGCATGGGTTTCATGCCCAAGGGAAAATTATGTTTAGGTCAAGCACCTATTGAGTGCTTCTAAGGCTTGTCATGATCTGAAATGGTTTCTTAAGTCTATATTAAGGTATGGAAGACTTATGTGCAGGAGGATGCCTATATTATTTAGTGCAACAGATCGAAAAGATTGTGACTAATATAGACAATGAGGAATTAGTAAACATAAGAGTCACACATCAACAAAAGCAAAATAATAAAGGACTTCACTAGACTTCCTGGCTACGTCTCCTAGTCCAGCTACCAGTGTCGACCTCTATATTAAGTCTTCAGGAACAGATCATTACAAGAGTGAGCTCAAAACAGAATCTCAACCAATAGTGACATTACACAGGGATTTCACTCAAAACACTCGAGTCTAAAGAGTGCACAGACTCTCCCTCTGTGCTTTTTCTCTATGCAATTGCCTCAACCTGACTATCTCACTGTCTTTCTCTGATTATCACCTCTTTGTCCTCTGTGCTGCCATTGAATGGATTTTTAAGCCTATTGGCATTGTCTGTTCATTTCCCTTTCTTGGGCTCTCTGGCTCCCGGCGCTATCCCTTCATCTCCCTGCTGAGCGTTTAAACACTCATTGCAAAATGCTTAAGGCACATAGGCAGTCATTTTCAAACGGAAGGACCATTGGCGCAGTGAAATCCTCGGGAATGCGTTTCTCTGTTTACACAGAGAAATACACAGAAAACACATTAAAACAGAGGAAAATCCGACCAAGCTGAACTTCAAATGATATAAAGTCTGCTCTATAATCCTTTCGGGTCCACGCTTTATCACTATTGCAAGTTGCAGCGCTACAAGTCATAATTCCTTTGTATTTGGTCCATAGCGGAAAAACACAGAAATACATAGGAAAAACTCTTATTATCGGACTTCAAATTTTATACAGCCACATCTATAATTACTTTCGGGTTTTCCCTAATCGCAATCGCATATCGCATGGCGCATAGGCCCCCCTCCCTTGTATTGTTGCAATGGGATATTGCGATGCGATATCGCGATTGGCAATCGCATATCGCAAGTCACATTGGCCCTTTGTATTTGGTCCCGATACCATTCCTCCGCCGATCGTCGATATCAGCGTATCGCATATCGTGGGGTCGTGAGGCCATTGATATCACCCCTTGTATGTTGCGATGCGATAAGTTGCAATCGCATATCGCTGAGTCTCTGGGCCTGCGATAAGTCTTCCCCCTTGGAAATCTGCGATGCGATATTATAATCTCAGCCATTGACGGTCCACGTTGTGTCGCTAGATCGCGATCGCAATTCCCTTAAGGTTCCCTCCAATATACTTCGTTGGCCTCTCCCGATTGTGATATCTCGATTTAATCTAGGCTGTTGATTTGTCCGATCCAACAGCTCTGGTGTAATGAGACTGCATTCTCCGCTAAACTTGGTTTTTCCGCCATTCCTTAGTGTTTTTGTTGCAATAATGTTTTCCGATAGTTTTAAAGACTTAGACTTAGAGGTTTTAGGATCCATTTTGGATCACGCCTTCCCACTGAAAAGCTTTTGGACCACCAAAAGTTGGTTTTTAGCATTCGAGCAGGTGAGGATACTGCTCCTTCACCTGTTTAACTTCTATCCATCGTGCTTTGCTTGGATTTGAACCTTTGAGTCCCACTCTCAGGTACTCAACGTCCCCTTGATGCGTAGTTCTTACCTTCCTGTCTAGAACTGTGTCCTCCTGTGACTCATTGAGATACTCAAGTAACAAATCCCCAATAGAAGGCAACTGACTTTGCTCTTCAGGATCTTCAATCAATGAAGGTTCATACAATCTCAAGTTTTCTACATTAACGACTGAATAGATCTGCATATAAGTTGGAAAATCAAGGCGAAAAGCATTTTCACCAATTTTATCAAGTATCTTGAAAGGTCCATACCTTATTGGTTTTAGCTTCTTACGTTCACCTTGCATTATGTCTTTGCTGATGTACAGCCAGACTTGATCACTAACTTGAAAACTATGCTCAACTCGATGCTTGTCATGTCTTGCCTTGTACTTGGCTTGAATTCTTTCCAGCTATTCCTGTACTTCCTGGTAAATTTCCTGGATTTGTTCAATGAACTTGGTTGCTTTGTCCACATCACTATGTCCATCAACTGCTATGTCTTTACCAAAGACAAAATCCAAGGGAGAATTTGGTATAAAACCAAAACAAGTCTCAAAAGAAGATCTCTAAGTAGAATAGTGCTTGGCACAGTTGTAAGCATGTTGCACATAACACAAATGCTCATCCCAAAGATTGGGATGCTTGTTGCAATAGCCTCTGAGCAATTAGATCACCATCCTGTTGACCACTTCTATCTGACCATCTGTTTGTGGATGAAATGTTGTGCTCTTCTTCAACTTGGTGTCCATCAACTCCCATAGACTTGACCAAAACTTCCCAACAAATCGAGAATCTCGATCAGATACAATAGAAGTGGATAACCCAAAATGAACCCATACATTCTGAAATAACAACTTTGCTGTTTGTTCAACTGTAACCTGCTTGTTACATGGTATCAAAATACACAATTTACCAAACCTATCCACAACAACATATAAATAATCATGACCTTTCCTAGACTTTGGCAATCCCCCAACAAAATCCATGGAAACACTTTCCCAAGGACGAGAAGGAATTGGTAGTGGAGTGTACAAGCCTAATTTCCTATTACTAGGCTTGCTTGTAGCACACATAGTACACCCTTTAGCATATCTAGAAACTGTTTCATGCATTCTAGGCCAATATCAGAACCTTTGCAATTGTGCAACTGTTTTACTTACACCAAAATGACCTGATATGAGAGAAGTATGTGCTTCTCGAATTATGTTAACTCTTTCAGTTTGTGGAATGCATAACTTTCCCAAATGATATAAGATTTGGTCCTTTACATAATAATCCAATTCTTCTACCTGTTTTCCATGACTTAAAGTTGCATATACATCTTTAAAATCTACATCCTGAGCATATTGTTCAATGTAACTTTCATGCATTACTGAGTTATGGTTAAGTATAGTAGATGCATTTATGATTGGTCTTGATAACATGTCTGCAACCTTATTGTGTATGCCCTTCTTATATCCGATGACAAGATGAAATTGTTGTAGAAAACCCATCCACCTATAATGTCTTGATTGCTGCAATTTAGTTTGTGAGTGCAAATATTGAAGTGGTTGATGATCTGTATGTATGATTGTTTCTTTACCCATTGGGTAATGTTTCCAATTTTTCACACTTTGTACTAATGCATACAATTCTTTATCATATGTGGGATAATTAACTACTGCATAAGTAAATGTCTTATAATGATAGCGTATGGGTTTTTCGTGTTGCATCAACGCTGCTCCCATGGCATAGTCACTGGCATCTGTCTCAATCTCAAATGGATGTTGAAGATCTGGTAGTGCTAGTACTCGTGTTGTACTAATTTTTTATTTTAAGGTGTCGAAGGCTTTCTGCTATTTGCCTCCCCACTTAAACACCTGTTTCAATCCCGTTAAAGCATGTAATGGAGCTGCAATCAAAGAAAAGTTAGCAATAAACTTTCTCCAGTATTGTTGTTAGGGTCCCACCCTAACCCCCTTATTTATGTCATGGGATCACGTCATAGTCAAGAGTCAATAAAGCCCATATTAATATTTGTAAGTGGTTAACTCGCAATTAATGACGGGACCACAGTTAGTTGCAAATGGGCGGTAGTATTAGATAGATGGTAAATGGGCGGTAGTATTAGATAGATGGTATTAATAAAACCCACGATATTGGCCCGTGGTATTGCATGTATGAGTCATATATAAAGGATAGAGACTCCCTGCGAGGAGCATCGTGTCTTGTTTTGTAATCGAGCTCTGCTCTATTGGAGGTTGCCCCCTCGAAGAGGCCTGTGAACATTTCTCTCTGAATAATAAAATCATTGCTATTCTGTGTTCTGGGTATATTTTCTTCTCATATTCTGTGTTCTCGGTATCTTTTCTTCGCTTGGGTATTGATTTGCAGGTTAAGAGCATAACAAGTGGTATCAGAGCACTTTCTAGGGCTCGGTGGGATCTCCAAATTTTAGCAAATTTTTTTTGGCTAGAGACGTGTTCCGGCGTCTTTAAACCACGGGATCTGTCGTTACGCGCATAAACCTGCGGATTTGGGGAGGCATGCACGCAGGAAATACAAGAGTGGTCACGTCTGTTGGACTCCCTTGTAACCCCTGTGGGTACCCCTTCGAGTAGTAGCGCATTAGACAGAACCACGCACGGACTGTCTTCCACGTACCCTCTGGGTATATAGGAAGCCCCCTAGCTCCCTTGAAACCTCGCCATAGATAAACCTTCGGCCGTCTTGTGGCTACAGTACACCGAGAACAGCACTCGGAGAGATTACTCACCCGTACGATAGGGTAGTCGGGTTGTACGGCTAAGGGTACGGTCGATCCTCCTTAGTTAGAGCCCTGAAACATTGGGCCGAGTACTACTGTCAGACCCTTATGTATATTGCGATCTGTAGCACCTGACACTCCCCAAGACCATAGTTCCCTTTCTATCGGGGGATCACACATTATCTATTCCAGATCAGCAGCAGCAGTTGTTCCACCATTCAGATCTCTCAGATCCACCAGATCGGAGTAGTTGTGAAGGGTTCCTGTACCTGGATATAATTTTCGCAGGACTTTTGGCGGCATTGACATTTTGAGGATTTGGCGACTGCAGTATTGATCAAGAAGGAGTAAAACTCCGTTAGGAGTTTTCCAAAAAAAAGAAAAAAAAGTCTGAGATCTTCCGGGGCGCTTATTGGTGACCTAGCCCATCAGTATCAGGACGACGAGCTGAGCTAGGTGGTACCATTCAATTTCTTAGTAAAAATTTTTAGGCGGTCCCAATTTTTCATCAGGTTGGTGTATGGTAGAAACTCGCGCTCAAGCGATGGCCAATGAAAGGATCGACAAAATTGAAAACCATGTGTACTCCCTCCAAACTGCGGTGAACAAGATCGAACTTGAGCTTCAAGGAATGAGTAACCACATAGAACTTGAGCTTAAAGGAATAAGTAACCAGTTACAGGAGGCATTCCCAAAGGGCAAGAAGCCAGCCCACGAGGAGGCGTATAATGGCCATGAATACCATGAGGGTGAGTCTAGCCACTCTCCTCACGTTTGGCACTCCCATCCACCACCCAGTCAGCGACCTCCCAAGTTGGATATGCAGAAATTTGACGGTTCTCACACGTCCGCATGGCTAGCACAAATGGAGCAGTATTTCCAATTGAATCATATCACAGATGAGGGGACTAAGCTTATGGTGGGCACCATGTACTTGGATAATGAACGATGGAAATGGAAGGAATGGCATCAGCGTTGCAATGGATATTTTCAGAATTGGGCCTAATTTGCCAAAACTCTTCGCAGTCGCTTTGAACAGGAAGACTCCTTTTTGGGGCGTCTCACTAAGCTCTGACAGACGGGTACAGTGGAGGAATATATTACTGCTTTTGAAGCCTTATCCTTCCGCACTAAGGGTCTCACAGATGAGTTCTACATGGAATGCTTTATCAGCGGTCTTAAAGAAGCCATCAAAGTTAAGAAAGATTCTTCGGCGAAAATCACATGGAATATCATTTGTCGACGCGTTTCGAACCAACCAGTGTGGTTCATCGTCAGGACAAGTTGAAGAAACAGATCAAGCTCATCATGTTAAATAGTCTAATCGGACCCTCCAACAACTATCTTTTCTAACGGCTAGTTTGACTCAAGGACAGAGGTCAAAGTTAATATATTCGATTAATTAAAAATTATTAATAATTTAACGGAAAGTTAGTTGAGTGAATGGCCTTATAATAATAGAATACCTAAAAATTAATATAGAAATAATATTTTTATTTAAATTATATTAATATAAAATAATAATAATTTTATTCAATTTTAATTAATAGATAAAAGGTAATTAAGTTAGAAAAACAAAGTTAACTATTATAAGTTAATGGGAAAATTAGTGAATGCCTCAATAGAGTATATAAATAAAATAATATTAATTAAAAGAATCATTAAAATTATAAGTTGATTAATAATTTAAAGGGCAGTTAGTTAAATAAATGACCAATAATAATTTTATTTTCATTTTATTAATATAAATTAATATTTTTATTTAAATTTCATTAATAAATAAAAGGAAATTAAGTTAGAAATCAAAGTTAATTACCATAAGTTAAAGGAAAAAGATAGAATAAAATAAATTAATATTATTTAGAAGTATCATTAAAGAGTATATACAAAAAGGTAAAAAAGGACCTTATAAGGCCAAAATTAGTTAAAAATATAAGGGACAAAATTAATTATAAGAAGGACCTCAAAATAAGAGGGCCTCAGAATATCAGAAGAAATAGAAAGAAAGGAGAAAACAATAAATAGAAACGACACTAAAATTAAAATAAATAAAATAAAATAGTTAAAAATAAAAATAGAAATAAATAAATAAATAAAAATAATTATATATATATAAAATAAAATAAAATAATAGTAAAGAAAAACGACAAAAAACAAAGAGGATGAAAAAACGACTAGGACGGGAGGGCAGGGACCCAACACCTACTGACTTTCCATCCATCTTCCCTATTGAGATTGCTTGGTCTCTTTTCAATCTCAAGCGCTTCCCTGAATTTTCGATGGTGGAAATGCGAAACCTTAGCAATAACACTGGCCTCTTCAATACAAACATGATGATTGGTTTTCTCAGCATGTTCAGCCAAAGCGGAAGACTTGGCTCTCCTATGCTTAAGATCCGCTGCGTGCTCGCTAATCCTCTGATTGATGGAACGACCAGTCTCCCCAATATAGGGGGTCCCACAGGAACAAGGGATCATATAAACGCCCTTCATATCCTTAGGGTCGATAGGATCCTTCACTGATCTGAGGGACATACGAATGGTGTTCAGGGGCCTAAAGGTCACAGGGATATTATGCCTCTTAAGAATCCTGCCAATTCTATCAGTGGTCCCTTGAACATACGGAAGATGGACACCTGGAATACGATCTCTAGGTTCTCTTTTAGCCAGAGAATTCCTGGAGGCTTTAAGGAAAGCCCTATGACCCAAGTATCTACTATAACCATTCTCCGCAAAGACATCCAGCAGATGGGAATTTTCTTTTTCAAAGCTCTTCTTGTCTGAGATCCTCAGGGCCCGAGTAGCAAGGGTACTAAGGACACCCATCTTCTGCGCCGGGAAATGGTGGGAACTGGCATGAAGATATTGCTCCGTATGAGTTTTCTTCCGGAAAACTCGATGGGCGAGGGAGCCATCATCATTCCTAGAAATAAGAATATCAAGGAAAGGAAGGCAACCATCAAGCTCAGGTTCTACTCCACCACCCTCCCACATGGACAGAGGCTTGCCAGGTAGCCCGTAAGGTGGAACGTGCATTAACAGCCCAATCCAGCCGCCCCAACTTCCCCGCTAAAGGTCGTCCCTCACAGGCTCCCAATATGACTCAGACACTTAAGATTCAAAAGGTGTCACCTGCGGAAATGGCCGAAAGAAGGAAGCAAGGACTATGTTACTACTGTGATGAAAAATATTCCCCAGGTCATAAATGCAAAGAGCACAAGTTTTTTCAAATAGATGCCACTGACTACAGCTCCACCGAGGAAGATCCACCACTTGAGGAACCGGAGGCGATCGAAGAAGATAACCAACAGGAGATTGTATCTGATGAACCAATTATTTTGCTAAATGCATTGGCAGGAATTTCTTCCCCTCAAACTCTCAAAATCAGGGGTTTTCTTAAACATCGCCCAGTAGTAGTCTTGATTGATAGTGGAAGTACCCATAATTTCATCCACCAAAAGATCGCTGAAGCAGCACATTGTTTCGTCCGAGCAGTTTCTAACTTCCAAGTCCAGATTGCAGATGGGGGCACAATGAAATGTGAAGGTCGCTGTGAAAATGTCAAAATTCAAATGGGGGATTATCAATTGAAAACCCACATGTTTGCAATACACATGGGGGGTTGCGACATTGTCCTCGGCGCGGAATGGCTCCGCACTCTTGGGCCAATCACAATGGATTTCCAGGAGTTATATATGAGTTTTAAGCATAACAACTCCACACATACCCTCCGTGGACTACAGGCGGGAGCCCCCTCTATCATCAGCTCGCATAGGATGGAAAAATTGTTAAAAAAGGGCCATCATGGAGTGGTAGCTCAATTTAATGCCATCCAGGTAGTAGACACCATGTCTCAGCCAATTCATCCTGAGATGCAACAGATTTTAAATAAACATCGGACGGTCTTTGACAAGCCTCATGAGCTTCCACCCTCGCGAGGGGAACATGATCATTGCATCACATTGGTTCCAGGGGCCCAACCCCCAAATGTGCGGCATACAGATATCCGTTCACCCAAAAGAATGACATAGAAAAAATCATCAAGGAATTGTGGGAAGCATGTGTCATTCGTCCCAACATTATTCCTTATTCATCTCCAGTGGTCATGGTCCTCAAGAAAGATGGGGAGTGGCGGATGTGTCCAGACTTCAGGGCCCTCAATAAGTTAACGGTCAAAGATAAATTTCCCATCCCAGTGGTTGACGATTTGCTGGACGAACTCAATGGGGCTCAATTCTTCACTAAGTTGGATCTTCGCTCAGGCTACCACCAAATTCGCATGAAGGAAGTCGACATTCCCAAGACAGCTTTCAGAACTCATGAAGGCCATTATGAGTTCCTGGTCATGCCATTTGGTCTCTGTAATGCCCCCTCTACTTTTCAGAGCCTTATGAATCACCTCCTCAAACCATATCTCAGAAAATTTGTCCTTGTCTTCTTCGATGACATCCTCATCTATAGTGGCACTTGGGCGGCACATCTTCAGCATGTAGATCTACTCTTGCAACTGCTCCGCACGCATAAATTATTTGTCAAGATGTCTAAGTGTTCGTTTGGCATGGAAGAAGTTGAGTATTTGGGCCACGTTGTGGGGCGTGAAGGTGTCAAGGTGGACCCAAAAAAGATCCAGGCAATGCAAGAATGGCCTCAACCTAAGACCTTGAAAAGCTTGAGAGGATTTTTGGGTCTCACAGGCTATTATTGTAAATTTGTCCGCAACTATGGCCGCATAGCGAAGCCCCTAACGCAACTCCTAAATAAAAATTCCTTCTTCTGGAACGAAGAAGCACAACAGGCATTTACAGCTCTCAAAACCGCCATGTGTTCCACTCCTGTCTTAGCACTACCGGATTTCACCAAATCATTTGTCATTGAATCTGATGCTTCGGGAACAGGTATTGGAGCGGTCTTAATGCAGGAAGGGCGACCATTGGCCTTCACCAGCCAACAACTAAGTGGGAGGAATCTGGGCCAATCTACCTACGAGAAGGAAATGATGGCCATCTTACATGCAGTCGAGACCTGGCGACCTTACTTGTTGGGGCGACATTTCCAAATCCGCACAGATCATCACAGTCTTAAATATTTTTTGGAGCAACGCCTATCTTCCCCACAACAAAATAAATGGTTAGCCAAAATGCGGGGATATGATTATGAGATCATTTACAAGAAAGGGAAAGACAACAGGGTAGCAGATGCATTGTCGTGCCAATTTGAGGAGGAAAGTACTCTGCTCGCAATTTCCCTCCCCATTCCAGACTGGATTGAAGAGGCTCGCAGGGAATGGTTTTCACATCCCGGGCTCTCCCAACTCATTTCTCAATTGCAGGTAGATCCTAATTCCAGCAAGGGCTACTCGTGGCAGAATGATATTCTTCGCTACAAGGACAGAGTCGTAATATCACCAACATCCACCCTCAAAAGTCGCATTTTGGCAGAATTGCACTCATCTCCCATTGCAGGACATTCGGGCTTTCAGAAGACATATGCTCGCACCAGAAGATCATTTTTTTGGGCCGGCATAAAACAGGACATCCTTACTTTCGTAGCAGAATGTGACATCTGTCAACGCCACAAAGGGGAAACCGTCAACACACCAGGCACATTACAACCATTGCCCATTCCGGCGTCAATTTGGACGGAGGTCTCCATGGATGTCTTCCAAAGTCTGGGAACAAGTCAGTCATCATGGTGGTTGTGGACCGACTGTCGAAGTATGCTCATTTCTGCGCCCTACCCCAACCATTCACACCCACTTTGGTTGCTCAAACTTTCATGGATCAGATCTTCAAATTGCATGGCATGCCCACTTCTATTGTGTCCGACCGCGACCCAATCTTCACCAGTAATTTTTGGCAGGAGCTCTTCAGAATACAAGGCACTCAACTCAAAATCAGTACTTCATATCATCCGCAAACAGATGGTCAAACCGAAGCCGTCAACAAATGTCTAGAAACCTACCTTAGGTGTTTCACTTTAGAAAAACAACACCTTTGGGTACAGTGGTTACCTCTAGCGGAATGGTGGTATAACACCAACTATCATGCCACCACCAAAATGAATCCCTATGAAGCAGTCTATGGACAACTTCCGCCTTCCCCTACTTCTTATCTCACGGGGTGCTCCAAAGTACAAGCCGTGGATCAACTCCTACAACACCGCGCAACCATGCTTGCCCATCTGCGCGAGAATCTTCATCAAGCTCAGAACCGTATGAAGCAACAGGCTGACCAATATCGCTTAGAGCGCCAATTTCAAGAAGGGGATCAGGTCTTTTTGAGGCTGCAACGATATAAGCAAACATCACTCAAAGACAAGGGTTGTCAAAAGCTCTCTCCAAAATTCTATGGACCATACCAAGTACTTCAGCGCATTGGAGAAGTGGCTTACAAGTTGGCTTTGCCACCTACAGCAAAAATCCACCCAGTTTTCCATGTATCGTGCCTCAAGAAAGTGATTGGGAACAATTGCTGAGTTCAAACCAGTCTACCTGAATTGGACGAAGAAGGGTCAATCTGGCTTCAACCTGAACAGGTTCTAGACACATGAGACAAGCACCTGCGCGGCTGCATGCTTAAGGAGGTCCTCTTCAAATGGAAAGACACCTCTCCGGAAGATGCAACTTGGGAACCAACCACTATTCTTCAGCAGTTTCCGCAGCTTCAGCCTTGAGGACAAGGCTAGTCTTAAGGGGGAGGGCATGTTAGGGTCCCACCCTAACCCCCTTATTTATGTCATGGGATCACGTCATAGTCAAGAGTCAATAAAGCCCATATTAATATTTGTAAGTGGTTAACTCGCAATTAATGACGGGACCACAGTTAGTTGCAAATGGGCGGTAGTATTAGATAGATGGTAAATGGGCGGTAGTATTAGATAGATGGTATTAATAAAACCCACGATATTGGCCCGTGGTATTGCATGTATGAGTCATATATAAAGGATAGAGACTCCCTGCGAGGAGCATCGTGTCTTGTTTTGTAATCGAGCTCTGCTCTATTGGAGGTTGCCCCCTCGAAGAGGCCTGTGAACATTTCTCTCTGAATAATAAAATCATTGCTATTCTGTGTTCTGGGTATATTTTCTTCGCATATTCTGTGTTCTCGGTATCTTTTCTTCGCTTGGGTATTGCTTTGTAGGTTAAGAGCATAACAATTGTGCTACCCTTAGGAAACTCCTAACCTCTGTAGCAGATTTGGGTTTAGGCCAGTTCACAATGACTTCAACCTTAGAGGGATCTATCTTCAATTCACCACCCCCTACAATATAACCCAAATAATTTAAAGATGTTCTGCCAAATTCACATTTTGACAGTTTTACATAGAGATTTTTCTCTTTTTAAAACATCTAAAGTCTGCTTTACATGCTTCACATGTTCTTCCCATGTCTTACTAAAAACAAGAATGTCATCTAAATAAACAATTACAAAATCATCAATAAATGGTTTGAGTACATCATTCATGACTCTCATAAATGTAGCAGGAACATTAATTAAGCCAAAAGGCACAACCAACCATTCATACAGTCCTTGCTTTGTCTTGAAAGCAGTCTTCCATGCATCCTGTTCTACAATTCTGACCTGATGATAACCACTTCGCAAGTCTAACTTAGCAAAGTACACTGCTTCTTTCAATTGATCTAATAAATCATCAATACGAGGAAGAGGATAACGATTCTTGATCGTTATTTTATTTAGTGCTCTATAATCAATGCACATTCTCCACGAACCATCTTTCTTTCTCACCAACACGATTGGAGATCCACATGGTGATGTGCTTGGTCGTATAAACCCTTTATCGAGCAACTCCTATACCTGCGTCTTTATCTCTGCATTCTCTAAAGCTGGCAACCTGTACATTCCAATGTTAGGTAATGGAGCATCTCGCTGCAAACAAATATCATGTACTATTTCTTGCTTGGGTGGCAAACCTTTTGGTTCTTGAAATAGAACATCATACTTTGAAACAAATTTAACTAAATCAGCTTTTTGTTTAGAATCACAGCCTTCAAATGCATTGGATTTTTCAGGATCCTTTTCCTTTACAACCATTAGTAAAAATTGCTTATTTGAATTCACAATTCTTTTCATCTGTCCTGAGTTTATGAGAGAATAGTTACCCTTGAGTTTATGAGCTCTTACAATATATTCCATCCCATCTTTAGTGAGTTGATACTTATTTTCAACTCTATAGAAAATAACTTTCCTATCATACAAGTATGGACTTCCCAAAACAATACCACATATATCCAATGGAACTATATCTAACTCAACCTCATCTACAAATGTTGACCCAATAGCAAACCTAAGTTTACATTGTCTTGTCACTTGTAGCTTTGTGTTGGGTCCCTATAATACTAGTGATTACCCCATTACTATTGTAGTTATACCCCTTATTAATATTGTTGTGCCCCTATTGCCCCCATATTGTTATTACTGTGCCCCATAGAATCCCTCTAATGTTATTTTTGTGGCTTTATATTATTATTGTTAGGTCGGCTGGATTATATTGTGACTCCTTAAACTCCTATATATAGAAAGGAGGTTTTGTCATTTGAATCATCGAAGAATTGTTCATTTATGTAATGTAAAGGAGGTTGCCCCCTCGAAGAGGCTGAATTCTAAGGCGTTGATATATATTTTCTATATTTTCTTGAGTTGGTTTCATAACATTTGGTATCAGAGCTTTTGATTCTAGGGTTTTGCTGCTCCAAACAGGTCATCGTGGCATTTTCGCTATAACTTTTTTTTACTCTTTCTTTTTTTTCTTTTTTCTTTGTTTTGACGTTTCAGAAGTCGCAAAAAAAACCCATTTTTGAAGAAATCACGCTGAACCTTGGGTATGCTTTTCAGAGCTTTTCACGCGATATTTGCGGAGATATGATCTGAGGAAGTTGGTCTTTTTGCAAACTCCTGAATTACATTCAAAACAGGTGACCTGGGGAAAATCTGCATAACTTTCTCTCTGGGGATTAGATTGAAATTTCATAAGAAGGGACAGAAAGAGGATGAAATGTAGTTTCTTGTATGCATGTTTCAGATCCAAAGGTCAAAATAGTGACTCGTGGCACGTCGTACAAGTTCGCTCTACTGAACTAGTCTATAAGCAAGTCACTGTGGGAGATTTCACATAACTCTTCCTTGGAGAATCCAATTTGGGTCAGACTTGTGGCATTGGAAAGAAGACATAGAGGGCTAATACAACTCACAAATTCAGAACTAGATGATTGGAAAGTACAGAGATACATTTGAGGCAATATCGAGCTCCTTCAAAGTGAAAAAAGGTCTGTAGATTTTCTTAAATTTTTTGCTTAAGCTTGGTTTGAAAATTTATTTTGAAGGAATTTAAAGGGCATAGTAGAGCATTATTATCGGTAACTGATGCCCCGAGGAAAGAAAATGCAAACACCTAGTAAGGAACCTGAAATCTCGAGCATGACTCATGAAGAAGAGGAAGAAATTGAAGATAAATATGAATAAGTTGCTACAAGAAATGGTCCCTAAGGGTGAAAGGGTACTAAAGGAAACTCATGATGAGAATAAAAGAAATGTTAATCATGATTCCATAGACGCTAATGTTGGATCGAAGACTCACCATATTCCAAAAATCGATATGAGGAAGTTTGATGGCAAGGATCCTGCCACATGGATATTACAGATGGAGCAATTCTTCGATCTCAATAATGTGCAAAACACACAAAAGGTACGTATGACAACTTTATATTTGGAACCAAATCAGTTTGTATGGTATCAATGGCTTTTCTCTTGTAAACCATTTATCACTTGGGCAATTTTTACAGAAGAATTGATAGCACATTATGAGGATACAAAAAGCAACACTTTTTTTAGCCAATTGATAAGTCTCAAACAAAAGGGTTCAATAATGGAGCACATTGAGGAGTTCCAAAAATTGAACATAAGGGTAAAAGATATTCCAGAGGAGCATAGGATTGATGTGTTCATAGGGTCTTTAAAGGATAATATCCAACATGATGTTCGCCTTTGGGAACCTGATTCATTAGAGAAGGCATTCAGGTTAGCAAGAAAAATGGAAAGCAAAATTATGGCAACCAGGAAGCATACCACTCACAACTATAAAGACGGAAGTGTTGTTGCCCCTAGTCTTCCACAACCTATAAGGTTGACACCACAACAATTGGAAGAAAAAAGAGCAAAAGGGCTTTGTTACAGTTGTGATAGCAAATACACTAAAGGTCATAAGTGTGCTGAGAAGAAATTATTCTACATAGATTGTGAAGAGGAAGAATAAAAGGAGCAAGAAAGGTCAAAAGAAGAGGATATACTCCAGGAACAAAGCCTAGATGAAGAACAAATAAATCCGACCATATTTTGTAATGCATTGGCGGGAATTACCACTCCTCAAACCATCAAGATAGAAGGACAAATCAAGAAGAAAAAGGTAATAGTGTTGATTGATTCAGGAAGCACCCACAATTTTATTAATTGTAAGGTAGCAAAAGAATTGAATTGCTTCCTATATCCAGCACCAGAGTTTCAAGTGATGATTGCAAATGGAGGAACAATAAATTGCTCTGGAAAGTGCCATAATATCAAGCTATCCATGGGAGAATATGTATTGACTAGCCCAATGCTTTCCATTCCAATGGGAGGTGCTGATGTTGTACTCGAAGTCCAATGGCTACAATCCCTGGGTACAATAGCTTTTAATTTTCAAGAACTTTTCATCAAATTTTCTACGGAAGGAAAGGAAGTTGAATTAAGGGGTATTGCAGGGAAACCAGGAAAGATAATCAGCTCTAATAGTATGACAAAGCTTCTAAAAAAGGAGCAAAAAGGTGTAATTGCACAATTATGCTTGCTAGATGTTTCCACATAGGAATCATCTATTTCTCCAGATCTCCAAAAAGTCGTGGACAATCATTCCAAGGTATTTGAGACTCCCAAAGGTCTCCCACCTATGCGTGATCATGATCATGCTATTCATCTGATTCCAGGAAGTGTTCCTCCAAACATCAGACCGTACAGATATCCCTATGTCCAAAATAGTGAAATTGAATGTGTGGTTGCAGAAATGCTAGAGGATGGTATAATTCAACCGAGTCAAAGTTCTTTCTCTGCTCCAGTAGTATTGGTGCACAAGAAGGATGGATCATGGCGCATGTGTCCGGATTATAGGGAGCTCAACAAGCTCACTATTAAAGATAAGTTCCCCATTCCTGTCATTGATGAATTACTGGATGAATTGCATGGATCAATTTACTTCACCAAGTTGGATCTTTGTTCAGGATATCATCAAATCAGAATGAAGACTGAAGACATTTCGAAAACAACATTTAGAACTCATGAGGGTCATTATGAATTTTTGGTCATGCCTTTTGGCCTTACCAATGCACCTTCAACATTTCAAGGTTTGATGAATTCAATTTTCAAACCATTCCTTAGAAAATTTGTGTTAGTATTTTTTGATGATATACTAATCTACAGCAAGTCTTGGAAGGATCATGTTGAACATGTTGACAAGGTGCTACAACTATTGAAGGAGAAACAATTATATGCAAAAAGATCCAAATGTTTCTTTGGAGTCCAGGAGGTGGAATATTTGGGTCATATTGTATCTCATGAAGGAGTTAAGGTAGACCCTAGCAAAATTAAAGCCATTAAGGAATGGAAAATCCCCACATCCATAAAGCATCTGCGAGGATTTCTCGGGTTGACAGGGTATTATCGCAAGTTTGTTAAGAATTATGGGAGAATAGCAGCACCTCTAACAACATTATTGAAGAAAGATGCATTTTCATGGACTCCGGAAGCAACAAAGGCCTTTGAACATCTTAAAGAGGCAATGTGCCAAGCACCGGTCTTAGCTACACCGGACTTCACAAAAACCTTTATTGTGGAATGTGATGCTTCAGGAAATGGAATTGGTGCTATTCTAATGCAAGATGAAAGACCCATTGCTTTTGAAAGTCGTCCAATCAAGGGAAAGTTTTTAAGCAAAGCTATTTATGAGAAGGAAATGTTGGCAATACTCCATGCACTTAAGAAATGGCGACCCTACCTAATGGGTAGACACTTCAAGGTAAAAACGGATCATGATAGCCTTAAATACTTTTTACAACAAAGATTATCCTCTGAAGAGCAACAAAAGTGGGTCACAAAGATGTTGGGTTATGACTTTGAAATCATCTACAAAAAAGGGAAGCAAAATGTGGTGGTAGATGCACTCTCAAGAAAGGATGAGGATGTGGAAGCATTGTTGTGCGCCATTTCTATTATCCAACCAGATTGGATAAACGAAGCAAGGAAGGAATGGAAGAATGACGAAGAAGTGTGGGCACTTATTCGAAAGTTACAACAAGATTCCAGTACGTCTGGTACATTTAGCTGGAAAAATGATTCGTTATGGTACAAAGATCGCTTATACCTCTGTAAGAATTCCCAGCTAAAACAAAAGATTCTTATGGAATTGCACACTTCTCCCTTAGGAGGGCACTCAGGATTTTTAAAAACTTACCACAGGGTTAAGAAGGAATTTTTTTGGGATGGCCTTAAATCAGATATTCAAAAGTTTGTGGTTGAATGTTTGGTTTGCCAACAAAATAAAGTTGAAACAATTAAGACACCGGGTCTATTACAACCTTTATCCATTCCAAGCCAACGTTGGGAGGAGGTTTCAATGGATTTTATCACAGGTTTACCCAAGTCTGAGGGAAAGAGTGTCATCATGGTGGTAGTTGACAGACTTACCAAGTATGCACACTTTTGTGCATTATCACATCCATTTAAAGGCAGTACAGTTTCTACTGCATTTATGGAAACAATTCAAAAGCTACATGGAAACCCAAAGATTATTGTAAGTGACAGAGATCCCATTTTCACTGGAAATTTTTGGACATAATTATTTTCTTGTCTTGGTACTCAGTTAGATCATAGCTCATATTATCATCCTCAATCTGATGGGCAAACTGATATAATAAACAAATGTTTAGAAGGATATCTTCGTTGCTTTGTATCTGATAAACATACACAATGGTTCAAATGGTTGCCTCTGGCTGAATGGTGGTATAACACTTCCTTCCATACAACAACAAAAATGACCCCATTTATGGCACTTTATGGGTATCAACCACCATCCATCACATCATATTTAAGAGAAAATTCTAAGGTTCTGGCAGTGGAACATCACATCGAACATCAACAACAAGTCCTCCAACTCTTAAAGGATAACTTCGTGTTGGCACAGAATAGAATGAAACAACAGGCATATCAACATCGCAGTGAAAGAAGTTTTGATGTAGGTGATTGGGTATTTCGACGGCTACAACCATATAAGCAAATGTCCCTCAAGAAAGCTAAGAAGGATAATAAATTATCACCAAAGTATTATGGTCCATACAAGGTGTTGCAAAAGATTGGTACTATGGCATACAAATTGGAGCTTCCTGCAACTTCTCGATTGCACCCAGTTTTCCATGTTTCATGTTTAAAGAAGGTTATAGGCGACAAGCTCCCAGTTCAAACAATATTGCCAAAACTTGACGAGGAAGGAAAAATTATATTGGAACCGGAAGCAGTCACAGAAACAAGAACTCGATAGCTACGAAATCGTTCAATTTCAGAGTATCTTATCAAGTGGAAGAACTTATTTGTTGAAGATTCCACATGGGAGGATGAAAATTTTATGCAGAAGTATCCAAAACTACTCAAGCATTGAGGACAACACTTTTTTGAAGGAGAGGGGCATGTTGGGTCCCTATAATACTAGTGATTACCCCATTACTATTGTAGTTATACCCCTTATTAATATTGTTGTGCCCCTATTGCCCCCATATTGTTATTACTGTGCCCCATAGAATCCCTCTATTGTTATTTTTGTGGCTTTATATTATTATTGTTAGGTTGGCTGGATTATATTGTGACTCCTTAGACTCCTATATATAGAAAGGAGGTTTTGTCATTTGAATCATCCAAGAATTGTTCATTTATGTAATGTAAAGGAGGTTGCCCCCTCGAAGAGGCTGAATTCTAAGGCGTTGATCTATCTTTTCTATCTTTTCTTGAGTTGGTTTTATAACACTTTGTTTTAACACACACCCAACCCAATGGATATGGCTTCTCATGAGGTCCCAACTTCTTTACAATTGTTTCAGAAATCAAATTTACTTGTGATCCACTGTCAAATAAAGTGTCAATCTTATTATGTGTGGAAATTACTCTAATACGAAAAAGCTCATTTATTTCCTTCTCATTATTTTCATTATCAACATATTGTGCAAAATTACTTGTGGATGCTTCAGAATCTTTACCTTTAATACCTATGGTTGTGACTGTTGTTTCATAACCCGAGTCTGACCCCAAGTCCTTCTGAATAGCAACAACATTCTTTTTCTTCTTTCCACTGAACTTCTTAGGTTTCAGTTCTGGATGCAAAATCCAACAGTATGCCTCATCGTGTCCTTCTTTCTTACAACGAGTGCATGAAGGTTTATCCTTATTTACAGTGTTTTCTTTCCTCTCCTTCAATTTCAGTTTCTTCTTTTCCTTGCTCTGCTTACAGAATATTTAGATGATCCCCTAACCTCTGGGTTTACATTCTTACCTCTAGCTTCTAGATGTGTGGCTTGAATTGATACATCATCTAAGCTAGTGGGATTAAACATGAGAATAGTATGCTTTAAATAGCTATGAAGACCACCTATATACTTCAATAAAGTCTCAAGTGAGTCTAATGATATACCTAGAGTTAAAGCTCTCTTTCTGAATTCCTGAGTATAACTCTGTACACTTTGACCCTTCAACTGACGAAGAGTTTTCCAACTCATCATTGCCTGCTGCATGTAAGCTAAAGGATAGAATTGCTTTTTGATAGCAGAAACAAATTCATTCTGGGTAGAAATGATTTTACCATGTTTTTGCAGATCAGCTTGTGTCTTGCCTTCCCACCATACTAGTGCAGTTCCTCCAAGTCGAAGGCTAGCCAACTGAATCTTCTTCCTTTCTGAATCAACATTCTGTACCCTGCAATATACATCAATTTGTATTATCCAATTATCTAGCTTTTCTGCATTGAGTTCTCCATCATAAATTGGCAAATCAAACTTCACATCTAGTTTGATTAAGGAAGTTTTCTTCTTCTTCTTATCAGGGCTAGTTTTATGCGAAGAAGATGGTGAGGATGACGAAGGTGGTGATGGAGGAGATGGTAGAGGAGGCATTTCTCCTTTTCCCTTGCCTTCTGGAGGGGCAACTAGAAAAGTTTCCTTTGCTCCTTTGTCTGGTTTGGGTGTTACAGTGCTTTCACCTCGACCCTTCTTAAACTCCAGATCCATCTCTTCTACCATGGCTTGCATTGTCATAAACCTTACTATAAATTGAGATTCTGATCCCAATGGAGTTTCTTCTTCCATTCTCCTCTGAGAATAGACTCTTCCAATCTTTGGATTAGACTCAACAAGTTCTCCTTCTCCTAGTCTGAGCTTTAATCTAGTTAGCATTCAAAGTCTAGCACAAGCTTGTCTAACCTTAAGAAAACCAAAACCAAATGCAAAACCAAAAGCTTTGATACCGCTTGATCTGAAAATGGGTTCTTAAGTCTATATTAAGGTATGGAAGACTTATGTGCGAGAGGATGCCTATATTATTTAGTGCAACGGATTGAAAAGATTGCGAATAATATAGAGAATGAGGAATTAGTAAACATAACAGTCACATATCAACACAAACAAAATAATAAAGGAGTTCACCAGACTTCCTAGCTACATCTCCTGGTCTAGTTATCGGTGTCGACCTCTATATTAAGTCTTCAAGAACAGATCATTACAAGAGTGAGCTCAAAAGAGAGTTTCAACCAACAGTGACATTACACGGGGATTTCACTCGAAACGCTCAAGTCTAAAGAGTGCACAAACTCTCCTATGTCCTGTTTCTCTATGCAATCTGCCTCAACTTAACTATCTGACTGTCTTTCTCTAGCTATCACCTCTCTGTCCTCTGTGCTGCCATTGAATGGATTTTTAAGCCTATCGGTGTTGTCCATTCATTTCCCTTTCTCAGGCTTTCTGGCTCCCGACGCTGTCCCTTCATCTCCTTTTCGAGCGTTTAAACACTCATTGCAAAACGCTTAAGGCACATATGCAGTCGTTTTCAAACAGAAGGACCACTGGCGCAGGTGAAATCCTCGGGAATGCATTTCTCTATTTACACAGAGAAATACATAGAAAACACATTAAAACAGAGGGAAATTCGACCAAGCTGGACTTCAAAAGATATAAAGTCTGCTCTATAATCCTTTTAGGTCCGCGCTTTATCGCTATCGCAAGTCGCAGCGCTACAGGTCATAATTCCTTTGTATTTGGTCCATAGCAAAAATATATAGAAATACATAGGAAAAACGCTTATTATCGGACTTCAAATTTTATACATCCGCATCTATAATTCCTTTCAGGTCTGCCCTAATCGCAATCGCATATCGCATGGCGCATAGGCCTCGCTCTCTTGTATTGCTGTGATGCGATATTGCAATCGATGATCGCATATCACAAGTCGCATTGGACATTTGTATTTGGTTCCAATCCCATTCCTCCGCCGATCGCCGATCGTCGATATCAGCGTATCGCATATCGCGGGGTCGCGGGTCCATTGGTATCACCCCTTGTATGTTCCGATGTGATATTGCGATGCAATAAGTCGCAATCGCATATAGATGAGTCTCTGGGCTTGCGGTAAGTCTTCCCCTTGGAAATCTGCGATGTGATATTATAATCTCGGTCGTTGATCTGCGCACTCGATCAACGGTCCACGTTGTGTCGTTGGATCGCGATCGCAATTCCCTTAAGGCTGCCTCCGATATACTCCGCTGGCCTCTCCCGATTGCGATATCCCGATCTAATATGGGCTGTTGATCTGTCTGATCCAACGTCTCTGGTGTAACGAGACTGCATTCTCCGCTGAACTTGGTTTTTCCGCAATTCCTTAGTGTTTTCGCTGCGATAATGTTTTCCGATAATTTTAAAGACTTAGACTTAGAGGTTTTAGGATCCATTTTGGATCATGCCATGTAGTCTACAAGTCAATTAAGTAATTGTTATCTATTTAAGGCCCATTTGGGCATGCTACATATTGTAAAGAAAATTTATTTGAGTCAAAGTTGAAAGACCCTCCAAGACCTTGTCATGATGCAAAAGATCAAGTCGATCTTCACAAGTGGACAAGTCAGCCTAAAAGAAGTAATTCGACCTAGTAGGATACCTATATATAAGGGATACTTTAACCTCACTTGGAGCATTCACTCGTCTCACATAAGTTTGATAAAGAAAGAGAAAAAGGTGCAAAGAAAAGGATGAGAAGGAGAAAATAAGAGCTAGATTTATGGAATGTTTTTGGGATACTACTCTTCACACGTGCGAAGGAACTAGGTCAACTATTGCAGCAATAAAAGACTGAGTCGTAGAATTCAACTTAGGGAATCAAGAAGTACACCTTGTAAGTCGAGTTCTCTAGGAGAGATAATAAACTCAAGTGAAGAGGAAAGGAATAATGATCTCACGTGAAAAATTTAGGGTTTCTGCAGAAGAAACTATTGGAGGTCGAAATTGAAGAAGAATTTGTTGGGAGGTCGAAATTACAAAAGAATCTGCTGGGAGGACGAATTTGTAGAATATTCTATTGGGAGGTTGAAATGGTAGAAGAATTTGCTGGAGGTCGAAATTGCAGAAGTTGTTGAGGAATTGCTGGAAGGAAAGCTCGTCAAGAAGGAGATATTTGACTTGGTATTGGAGGGTCTTGGTCAAGGGTCATAGGTCTTGGAATTCATTAATTGAAGCTCTATAAGAAGAGAAGAATTCTGGTAGGTTTTCATCTCAATTGGAGAGGTTTTGGCCTTGGTTGATCGCTTATATCTTGTGTCTTCTTGTCTCATTGTTATTTATGGTTTGGTAGTTGTTTGATGATAAGAACAAAATAATAATCAAATTGAAGAATAATATAATCAAGATAAGTAAAAATATATAACAAGCAATTATCAAGAAAGAGAAATCACCGAACTTGTTGCCCTATAGATTTCTCAACACATATTTCCCTTGTCTTCTTTGGATAAATAACCATAAGGCTAATCCATTTAGATTCCTTTACTATTAAAAAATTGCTTAAACCCCAAGATTTGATCCAATGGTTCCTTCACCTTTTATAATTTGGATTCAATTGATATGGTCTCTTTTCAATAGGCTTAACATTCAGTTTAAGTTGTGTTTTTATTCCTGCTATTCCCTTCATTTCTAAAAAGTTATTTGGGAATAAATCCTAATACCCTTGTATTAGATCAACAACCTAGGTAATAATATCTTAATCCTAGTAGTCTCCAACAATAACCATTTTCAAGGTTTTTTATTATAAAAAAATCAATTTCTTTATCCTAAAAGGTTCTTTATAATAAGGTCTACTATTTGTATAATCCTTTCCTTTAACAACTCTTTCTATCATAGTTTCATTAATATTCATATTATTTAATTTCTCTTCCTAAGTTGGATCTTCTCCATCTAATTTTCCAACAATGTAGTGTTTCTTGAAACTTTTCTCGTTGCTTGTGCTATGTGCACACCAACTTATATACTACACCTCATTTGTTGTGGAATGTAAAGTGCCTAATTTCTTTCTAACCTCTTGACAATGCAAGATATTCCATTGAAAACTTAAATGTCACGTAAAATTGCTTGCTTACCAAGTCTTGGTCTCTAATTTGCCTCTGTATCTCATCCTATGTATACAAGCTTCTAAGCACATCATTAAATGTGTAAAGGAAATGGTGGACCAATCTTCCTTCGGAAATTTTTTCTTAGACCATCTCTTTGTATGGCGCCAAATGCACTCTTCAGGATCTTATGTGCCTTTATATCTATTTGTCAACTCCAACTGCTAAGATGGCTAAAATCTTGACAACAATATGTTCTTTATCTGCACCTAACATCCCTAGTCTTCCCTATGCGTAGAACACGGGTGTGTATGGGTTCCCTTCACTAAAACATTCATCATCTAGACCCTTTGTTGCTCTAGCATACACTACTCGATCCAGTCAAGAAATATAGCTACTAACCCAATTCCATAAAACTAAGGAGGATCATGTAGCATTGTTCCAATCTAGTGCACTACTTTCTCAACATAAGCACACTTCATGCTAGACATGTCATAACCACATCTTTGTAACCTACCCAACACATCTTTGAAATTTGCATCGAAAGAGAAAATGACTCTCCAAGTTAACTCATCGTTAGTACTTGAATTAATGTAGCAATCCTTGTGAATAATTACACTATATATATTATCCAAAATTGAGATTTGGGCTACTCAACAAATCTCTCTCCTTAATTGGGGTTCAAAGGAACAACCACCCTTTAATCATATGTCATTAACGACATCTTCTTGTGTTTCAAATTCACAATTGTAATGTTGTCAAATACCCAATTTATTTCTAACAATTATAAGTAAGGGTCATTTTTGTCCATTATATTGATTATTTCAAAATTAACTAAAATCATCATCCCATCAATGTCCACTTTTACTTTTAATCTTTTGATAAGATAAATTATATATTAATTGTCCAATCTCAATTGAATATAAGATGAAACTAGCTTTCATCTATTCATAATTTTGGAAAGCTTTTAAAAAAAATATTTACATCAAATTTTAAATCCAACATGTCATCTTTGATTTTATTAGCTTGAAGTCCTTTTTCATTAACCTTATTAAAATGTAATGCTGTGAAATCAAAAATATATTTGAAATAAAATTATTGTAACTTTAGCGAAGTGCAATATATATTTTTTTGGACAGAAACGAGTAGGTTGTTGTATTAAATCTTGGCTGGAAAGCCGTAATTCGGTTTACATAGAGATGCACAATGATCAGGTTTCTCTTCTATCCGAATCCATTTGATTTCCCCTCCACTGAGCTTGCATTTTTTACTAGCTGCAGTTCTTACAACTTTGTCTATCTTTCCTAGACTGCTAATACAGACAAACTGCTTCATTAAAAGACAATAAAACATTTTAAACAAACTGATTTAAGGTATGAGGTCCCAGCTTTCCTCTCCATCTCTTAGGAGCGTTCCAGGAGGGAGAAACACCGCTTTGTTGGCTTCTGCATCGGCTTCTTTATTGTTTTCTCTCTTAACATGCAAGAACTCCAGATTCTGGAAAGTGTTAATCAGAACTCTAATTCTGCTGAGGAGTCTTGCTAGTCTTACATCTGATGGAGTGGTTTTATCCACCATGAGCTTAATTATGGACTGAGAATCTCCAAAGATGATTGCATCTTTGATGCCCAGATAGGTGAGCATCTTGAGTCCCTGAAGGAGAGCCAAGGCTTCAGCTTGAATGCTGGAGTTGAAGCCCACTCCCCAGGCATATCTAGATTCGATTCTGCCATCTGTATTTTTGATGACCCCACCAGCTCCAGAATTGCCGGGATTTCCCTTTGCGGCTCCGTCAAAGAACAAAGTTTTTCTTGCCTTTATTTTGCATAATTCATCTAGATCTTCAGTATTGAGGCGGATTTGCCATTGCTTTAGGGGAGAGGGGGGCCTGATTTTGTCAATGAATTGAAGGCCCAACGAATTTCCCCAGGCTGCGTCTTGATCACTGAGGCCTTCTCTGTCCAACTGATCTCCCATACAGTCCTTCAGATGACTTTTGATTTTGATCCAGATCATTGCAGGATCACTCTTTTTGTCATTAAATATCCTGCTGTTTCGTTCCAACCAAATGTGCCAACAGATGATTTTTGGCAGAGCGATCCAGGCTTTTTTAATCTGCTGGTTTTGAGTGCCACCAGGATACCTGTATAACCAGTTAGCAAACAGATCTGAGCAGTGGTTGGGCGTGATGACTTCAGCGTTCAGTGGACTTAGCGCCTCTTTCCAGAGAACAAATGCGAAATTGCATGACAGCATCAGATGGGCGGCTGATTCCTCAGCGTTTCCACATAGAGAGCAGCGCGAGGGGCCATTGAATCCTCTTTTGCGCAATCTGTCTTCCGTCAGGATCCGATGGTGACCAAGAAGCCAACAGAAAACATCAATCTTGGGGATCGTAGGATGAGACCAAATCCCCTGCCAGGGTCTCGGGTCAGGCGGCGCGTATGGTTTCTGAATGAGCTGCTTATATCCCTGTGAGACAGTATACTTGCCTGGGATCGATCCCCAACCTCGTGTATCTGCCTTGCTGATATTTAGAGGAGCTTTGCCATTAAGATGATTTAGGAGATTTGAGTAGTCTTTAGTCAGGTGCGGAGGCACCTCAATGTTTCTCCAGCGCTGCCAATTATTATTTTCCCACTGTGATAAATCCCACAGTGTTTTGACTCCAGCGCTGTCCATCCAGTCTTTTAGCAGGGACAGAGAGCAGTCATCCACAATGGGGTCGCTGCCCATAATGCGGTCTTCCCATATTTTGATACGTTTCCCATTCCCCGGGATCCAATGCAAGTGTTGTTTGATTAAAGCAGAGGCTCTGTCACACAGTTTATGGATCATAGTTCCAGAGGTGGTTGTAGGATTGTCAAGACAGCGGGTTCTCTGCCCACGGAAGTACTTTTTCCACAACACTAGTTGAGCCCAGCCCGGCTTTGACGCGATTATCCTCCATAGCAGCTTTGCACCCAAGGCAATATTTTGATTGTTAATGTTCTTGAACTGCAGACCCCCTTCCATTCTGGGCAGGGAGATTGTATCCCAGTTTATTAAGGGTATTCTCTTCTCATTGGCTTTCCCTCCTTTCCAGAAAAAATTCCTGATATACTCCTCAATTTTCCTTGTGATGCCAAGAGGAGCCATCATCACTGCAGCCTGATAGATAGGAAGACTATTTAGTACAGCTTTTATTAGCACTGTTTTACCTGCTAGGTTGAGCCAGTTGTATCCCCAGGAACAGATTTTTGACTTGATTTTATCCAGCAAAGGCAACCAGTCTTTACTGAGGGCTCTTTTTTGGAAGATAGGGAGCCCCAGGTACTTGAAGGATGACCAGGCAGAGGAGGCTGCAAAACCAAAACAGTTAGAAATAGCTTGAATCGTTCTGGCCTTTATATTCCAGCAGTAGATGTGGCATTTGCCTTTGTTGAGATTACTTCCTGAGTCCTCACAAAAGTCATCCAACACTTCCTTGAAATTTTTTGCTGAGGGAAGGGAGGCAGCGCCCAGGAGAAGAGTATCATCTGCGAACAGGGCATGATTTATACTTTTGACGCCTCTTGCAATGTTTATTCCCATTATTTCTTGATCATCCTGCTTTTTGTTCAAGAGGAAACTAAGGACGGAGGCTTGGATCACGAAGAGCAAGGGTGATAAAGGGCACCCTTGCCTCAGCCCTCTGGAGGCCTTGAAAAAGTCTGTGGCCCTTCCATTCACCAAAGGGGCGATCCAAGGTTCACTGATACAAGCCTTGATCCAATTGATGAACCTGGGACTAAACCCAAATTTGTGCATGACATCCAACAGAAACCTGTGCCTTACTCTATCAAACACACTTTCAAGGTCTAATTTGACCACCATGCCTTTCTCTTTTCGGGTCAAGCTTGAGTGTATCGCCTCCTGGACCAGGATAAAGTTGTCCACAATCTGTCTTCCCTGGATGAAGCCTCCCTGGTTCTCTGGAATGATGGACGGGAAGATAGCTTTCAACCTATTGGTGATCACTTTTGTTATCAGCTTGTAACCTATGTTACAAAGGGAGATAGGGCGAAATATGTTGGCTCCTTTTTCTTTAGGGATAAGGGCTAAGAAAGCCGAGTTGGTACCTCCTCCTATTTTCTGGCAAGCTTGAGATTTTCGAACCATTCTGCCTAAATCTTTTTCCACTATCTGCCAGCAAGTTTGCAAGAATCTGGCGGTGAAACCATCTGGGCCCGGAGCCTTGTCGGGCTCCATGGCGAAGAGGGCGGCTTTAATTTCCTCATTAGTGACATCTGCTTCCAATAATTGATTTTTTCTGGCCGAAATCAGATCTGGAACCTCATCCATTAAGGATGACATCTGTCCCTGGTCCTCTTTTTCACTATACAGGCTTTTGAAATGACAGAAGGCGGCATTTTTTATGCTTTGGATATCTCTATGGGTGTTATCCCCTTCCTTAATTTCAGAGATGGAGTTAAAGTTTTTCCGAGCCTGGGATTGCTTGTGAAAGAAAGCAGAATTCCTATCTCCTGCCTTGAGCCAGAGTCTACGAGATTTGACCCTCCAATACTCTTCCTCGGCCAAGCTTGCTTTTAGAAGCTTTTGCTGAAGCTCAGCTTCCTTATCCAAGACTTCCTTTGTGATCACTTCATTTTCCGCCTTCAACTGATGGATCTCTAGGCATTTTTGGATCTTTTTCCTTTCCATTGCTGGATTGGGTAGGAGTTTAGCCCATGTTTTCAGAGCAGCCTTCACTCTCCTGAGCTTTTCTTCCCAAACGTAGAAGGCTGAGCCGTTGACAGGCTGCTTCCATGTATTTTTTACTAACTGCATGAAGGTCTGCTCCTTGACCCACAGGGGGCTGAATTTAAAAGGAATGGGGCCTTGGTCCATATGGGCCACGAGATCTAGCTTGATGGGTCTGTGATCAGACACACTGCATGGAAGAATGTGCATTCTAGATTCTAAACCAAGAAGAAGAAAAGAACTTTGAACAAAAAATCTGTCTAACCTTGCAGCAATGTGACCCGGGCCGAGTCTTCTGTTGGACCAGGTATATTTGCCTGATGAGGGTTTGATGTCGATCATGTCCCAATCCTGAAGCAAGTCCTCCACCCATTCGCGCGCCGGATCCCTTACTATGCTTCCTCCGCGTTTTTCGGCCAGGGATAAGGTAAGGTTTAGATCTCCGGCAATGATGATGTTTTCCAGAGTTTCAGAATCTGCCAATCCTCTAATGGATTCCCAGCAGACCTTTTTCTCTCCAGCGTTGACTGGAGCATACACGTTAATAAGGCAAAGGGTCTCATCTGAGCCCACATGCTTCAGCTTTGTGAACAACCAGTGAGAGGTGGTGATTTCATGTACCTTCATGAATTTGTTTGTGTTCCATAGAGTTCCCAGGCCTCCTGAGGCACCCCGGGCTGAGACTGCCTGCCCTTCATTTCTTTTCCATAGATTTTTGCCTATGTGGAGGAAGGCCTTATCCTCCATTTTAGTCTCCTGGATGAGGAGTATGGCAGGAGAATCAGATCTTATCAGACTTTTAATGGCTTCTTCTTTTATTTTGCTCCCCATACCCCTGCAGTTCCAGGAGACGATCTTCATTATTTGCTTTTGGAATGGGGAGCTCCTTTGGAGCTCTGGATCTGGTTTCTAGTCATCTTCAGAGTCTTAGCCAGGAGTTTCTCAAGGGTGGGCTGACTTCCTTGCACTTTGTCTTTGTATGTCTCCTGCTCTCTCTTTTCTCGGGCGGATTTTCGGCCTCTCATTGACCGTCTGGGCGAAGCCTGTAGCGAAGTGCAATATTGTGAATTCTAAAATATTAAAAAAAAATGTGCAATATTGTGAATTCTAAAATATTAAAAAAAAAATGCTACTTTTAAGGATTTTTGAAACTCTATTTCTTCATTTCGCTCGGATAATAAGGTTTTATTCCTTTCTAAATTAGCCATAAACATATTAACTAGCTACTTACAAAGGGTATAAGTGTAAAAATGATAATAAATTCAACATATATAATTGAGATTGACTTAAGTTACACATGATAAATGACTTAATTTATATTTCATTATTATTATAATAATAAAACTATAAATATAAAACTAATCGTAAGTTCATAAAATTAACTTGAATTAAATAAAAATAACTGTAAATTTATAAAATTAATTTGAATTAAATATCATAAATATTAAATTTTAAAATTATTATTACAATAAATAATTTTTTTGCCTAACATTTAATTTTTTTATTACTTTTTATATTATATATATTTAAAAAAAATTAAGATGGTTATATTTACTTGAATTCATTTATAAAGGTGAAACCATCCCTGCTTCATATCTAATGAAACAATTAATCTCAACTCGGGCATAAAACTTCACGTAAACCTATATGAGTGTTGTTCCATTTCCCGTATATATTTTTTGCTAGTTGAATCACGTGCAATGCATATGCCCTCCCACGTTTGCAGTGGCCCTCTCAACTCTCCCGGATCTTTTTCCATCAACATACTATTTCCGTGAATGTAGGATGTTATATGCTCTTGTATTTAATATTTAGTTTGCTTTAATTTCTTTATGTTATCAAATTTATTGTAAGGTATATGTCTTGAATGGTTAAAATAGGTTTTTTATAAAATATAGTTAAAGATAGAACATTTTAATTTTTTTAATTTATATTTAAGTATTTTATAAGTTTGGAATATATTCTAAAATTGTTTTTGTTGGGTTAAGAGTTAGGTTTTTTTGTTCGGCTAAGAGTTAGTTTTTTGGGATTTAAGGAAAGAGTCTAACAGATCAAGACTGAAAAGTATCTGACAGGAGTGAAAGCTTACCCCCAATAATTATAGATGGCAAAATTTTCCTTGTGATCAGCTCATGTTACATTCGTAAATACCAGCCATTGATAATTGTCCTCAATACTAATTTGACAACTAAATTATAATTAATTTTTAAACTATATCAAAAAAATATATTCAAAATATTTCAACAAATTTCTACAATATTAAATCTATTTTTATATATTTAAAAAACAATTTAAAAATAAAACATTATAATCTAACAATTTTTTTTTTCCAAAAATCATATCCCAGGAAAAATGCCCCCAAAAGTAACCTCGTTAAACAAAGCCATTCAAATAATCTCCAATTCTCTTTTTGTTTTTAATCCAAAATGGCCACAATTGAAACGCAAATCTGATCCCCATCATAGAGAGATTTAAAGTCATTCAAGTGATTAAAGTTAAATCCTCTCGTTCCCACAAATGCGGCGCATGCCATCTCTGTAAGGAAAGTTGCTCAAAGATTGTATGCTTTTAATTAAAAAATTCATTAAGTCTCGACCCAACTCAAATCAAATCGAGTTCAACATTAAATGTATTGATGGTTAAAGATCATAACCAATAGAATGAAAGAAAAACAAAACAAAGTATTTTAAAAAATTAAATATTTTTAATTTTATAATGTGAACTTTAGAGGATCTGTTTTAAGTTTTGGTTAGTAAAAAGAATTTAGCAATCAAGGATCGATCACGTTATCCCAGCTGTAGATAATAAAGTGATACTTTAAATTGGAACATATATTTATTTTATAACAAGGGTTATATAGTAGCTAATTTTTGGGGATTAGCTTAAATATATTATAATTAAACAAAAAAATAACAAAGAGAAATATTTCATCACAAAAAATAAAAAAAAACTAATAAAATATTATATTGTTAAATGTCATCACCAAAAATTAAGAAATATGATTAACTAATATTATTTATATTAACATACATATATCTATATGTTATATATATATATATATATATATATATAGATGATGATGATGAGGATGGTTAACGTCCACTGAGACCAAACTTTGGTCTGTCAGACCTAAAGAAACGAATTATTTAGTTTGATTTAAGATTTTATTCCTATGCTCAAAAAGCTTGGAGAGAAGCCTCCCGAGCTCACTGTAATTTTGACATCGTAAAAGGCTAGGAAGGTCAGTATTGCAACAAAGATTTTGAAACTGAGATCTAATGTGGTTGTACACAGGGCACTTTAAGAGGAAGTGATTTTCATCCTCGATGTACGTATTCTCACAAAGATGCAGAACCTTTCCATCCATGGTGTTTTAGGAACTGCCCAACAACCTGTTTCACTATGGAGCTCATGGGAGTTCGTTCTAATCGTGGCTATATTACTTTTCTTCTTTGAGCTAGTTAAAACAGAGAGACACTTTTGATCTTCTAGGGTGGGGTTGATGACCTCCTTATAATATCTTAATTTTCTTTTAGTTGTTAAATCTTTCTCACACCACATTTTTTCTTTGAACTTAGAAGTAACAATATTTTTAATGTTATTAATATTTTGCAATGCAACATTCTCGTCGATCTCCCAATGGTTTAACTAGGCCCGGGTGTCTTTATACCAACCTCGTTTGAGCCTTAGGTGGTTTTGGCTGGAATTTAAAGCTAGCTTAGGAAGTCTATGGTCTCCTATGTTATTGAGTTTGTGCTTGTACAACAAAAGGCTAGTCATAACTAGGTTCTTGATAGGGGAAAGACCCACTTCTATAAGGAGAATATGATAGGGTATGTTGCTTTTAATTTTGAGCTTATACGTTATAAAACGCTTCTGGATTTGCTCAATCTTTCTCCAAGATTCTCTAGAGATGCTACAACCCCAGACCTCACATCCATATAAGATAACCAGAGTGACTAAAGTTTCAAAGAGGAACTTCTTTCTATTCCACATTACGAGGTCTGCCGTTTTACAATTATTTTCAAGACCAAAATAAGCTTTCCATCCCCCATTAATCCTTTTCTCAATGCTATAGTTCCAGTTGAGCTTGTGATGAATATCAATTCCTAAGTACTTGTAGGAAGACACTTCCTCCAAGTTACTATTGTCATACATAAAATTAGCGTAAGTGTCCTTCTTGGATTTGATAATCATAACTTTTGTTTTGCCAGTGTTAACAATCATACCCATGGTAGAGCAGAAATCCTTAAGAAGTCTAAGTTGCGAGAAGAACAATATCGTCAGCATAGAGAAGAAGGATGATGACTATCCCAGCTAAGATCGTGCCAGCACATCCTACTTCCTCTAAACAACCTTCTAGCTTGTCGATGTAAATGCAAAATAGGGTAGGGGAGAGGGGGCAACCTTGTTTAACTCTGATATTACACTTAATATCTTTCGACCACCCCTGATTGCTCTTTAACTTGGCAATTACATTCTCGTATAATCTTATAGCGACAGCTCTCAACTCAAAAGGAACCTTTAGCTCTTCTAATCTGTTCCAAAGGTTGTTTCTAAGAACCGTATTGAAAGCCTTTCTAAAGTCCACAAAGCAACAAAAGAGTTTGGATTTATCATTGCGGCATTCCTCCACAATGATCCTAAGCGTAATGAGGTGGTCTGTTGTTGAGTGCTGCTTTCTAAAACCCGCTTGGCCTTTAGCCCGCTTACCTTCACTTGGCAAAATAATACCATATAACTTGGTTAGGAGAGGGCTAATCATAATTGTCCAATAACTAGAGGGGTTATTTGTATCCCCACTTTTAAAAATAGGGATAATGAGGCTTTGAGTCCATGGTTTAGGGAACCCTTGCTTGACCGCTTGATTGAAAAGCTTGTGAATGTGGGGGATGAGGACATGACCTCCAATTTTTAAGATTTCTGCCTAGTAACCTTCAATGTCCTTAGCTTTCCCATTAGCCAAGCGATTAACCCCAAAATCAATGTCTTCTAATGAGAAAACTTCTTTCGTTGTGAGCAGGGTTTCAAAGTTATCCATGACATTTGGAGATTCATAAAGCTTTTTAAGATAGGAATTCTAGTCGTGTAAAGCAATTTTATTATTATCTTTAGTTTTCCTAGTTAGAATCTGCCTCCAGAATTTCTTAGGAGCTACCTTAGAGAGGTGTAAGAGATTCTCTTGTCTTTACGAATATACTGCCTTTTTTTCCTTTTAGTTAGGACTTTGTATATTTTTATCTTGCCAATTTTAAGAGAGTCATCAACAACTTCCTTAATTGCTCTCCTCGCACCTTTACAATCTTTGTCATACCATGGGCTGGTTTTGCTATTTCTTTTATTACTTGAAACTTTAATTGAGAACTTGTTAACAAAATATAGAGGGTTGTAGTAAAATTATGATAGAGATATTCTATGTTGTCTATACCAGATAAAGGAAGCAAATTAGTTTTTAAATCATCATCATCATCATCATCTTCTTCTTCTTTTTTTTCTTTTTTTTTTAATCAAATATTAACTTCTTTTTGCTATAAGGATTATCTTCTATGGGATCTCTATGCATGACAAAATTGAGAGTTACAAGTAAAGGTCTATGATCAGAGTCAAGCTTGTGGTCGTTTAAGATGTCAAAATTTGTTATTCATTGTACATAGGGAGATTGGTGATAACATAGTCTACCATGTTGCTACCAAGCCCATGGATGCAAGTCATCTGGCTAGAATTGGGCCACTTCTTTAGACCGTTGCAAATTATGAGATCCTGAGCACTACAGAGCTTGACTAGCTCCGACCCAAACAATTATATATATATATATATAGCTTGACTAGCTCCGACCCAAACAATGATATACATACATACACACACACACACACACATATATATATATATATATATAATTGTTTATAATTAAAATTTATTAAAACATGTTTTCAATATAATAATAATAAGTCACCTTAAATAAAAAAATTATAATTCATGAAAATAAAAAGAATAGAAAAAATAAAAATAAAAAATAAAAAGTTAAATAAAAAGGAAATAAAATTAAAAATATAAAGTTAGTAATTAACAGAAATAGAAGTTATTAAACAACCGATGATAAAAATTCAACCAATCACTTTACACATATATATAAATCACATACACATAAATAAATTTAAATAATAATAAAAAATAACAAAAATTAAATTTTTAATGTTAAACCATAAATACATGGTATAAATTTTAGTAAAAAAAACCTAATAAAAAAGAAAATAAATGTAAATAAATATAAATATTTGTTTTTTTTTAATATTTAGATTTTAACCCTTATAATATTAATGGATGGATTATATAAATGTGAAGATTTCTTTGGGTTAAGGGAATTTGTGTTTTTGAATTTTACGAAGCAAGGGATCCTCGAGAAGTTTCCTTGATCATATCGAGGGCCTTATAAGAAGTTTTTAATAAACGTCCGTTAAATAAATTGTGTTTTTCAACATAAATATTAAAATTTTGTATTAGTTTTCAATTGGTAAAAAATGATATAGTTTAATTAATATATATATATATAATTTATTTAATTTGGTTTAAAATTTGGTATAGATTTTTTAAATTTGTAAGTTTGATTGTTACTATTTTATCACAAATAATTATGGAGTCAACTTCACATAACAGGTTAAGGTTAATAAAGATGTTGAAGTAAGAATAATATATTTATGAAATTTTAATATTCTACAAGTTTTTAGAGTGCTAATTTTATTTATGTATTAAAAACTGATAAAAAAAACATTTTTTTCCTCAAAATTTCATTACCACTTTTAACCAAAAAACAAAATATCTATTAATTAAAAAAATGGTTACCTAAAATAACAATATTAATTAAAAAAATGGTTACCTAAAATAACAAAATTGAATTATTACTTAGACTCCTTAAAAAATAATATATATATGAGAATCAATAAACAATATAAAAATATATAATTAGAAAGAGTATTTCCTTTTATACATATACTGAGGTTGGTCTCTAATTGGCTAGGAATAAATAATGTATATATATAATTATCATATATAGGAATAAATAATGTATATGTATAATTATCATATATAGGAATAAATAATGTATATGTATAATTATCATATATAGGATAATGTCGGGGTAATATTTATAAAGCTTTTTTGTTTTACAATTTATTATGCGTATGAGAGTTCGCTTACAACACACCTAATATATATACATATAAGTATAAAGGAATTATTGTTTTAAGAGATAAATTCTATAATTTAATATGGGTAGATGTAGATGTTTAATAGAGATACTATTAAATTATATTTATATATATATATAATTATAAAATGTGTTTTTGAAACATACATATATTTTTCTAAAACATATTTTATAATTTATGGTTGAAAAATGTATAATATAAATAATATTGATGTTAAAATATGTTAATTTAAAATAATGTGTTATTCATACATAAACATAAATTTAAAACAATTCTTTGTTTTTAACGCACACATATCTTGATTATCATCTATTAAAAATAATTTTAGATTATAAAATATGTAAATTTAAATTAATTAATGATAATAATAATGATGTATTCACATCTAGTGAGACCAACATTAATCTATGAGACTTTACCCTGAGGATTTTCTTTTTCCTTAGTGTATTACTTTTACCAAAATAAAATAAGTCATTAATGCCAAGTTTGTTCTCAAATTCTAGTGTAATATGTTCTCAAGTGGGAACATTTTCTTGAAGTTAAAATTTTTGTTAGATGGCTTTATGTATATATAATTAAATTTAGCAATGACAGTAGTGTTAACTTTTAAGATAACTTAGTATCATGTTTAGTGTTGTATATAGTGTCAAAATTGGAATTACTATTAGTTTTAGCATTTATTGTTTATAAATTTAAATTGTAGAGATAAACGTAGAAAATTATTTAAAATTGTAAATGATGGTAAGGGATTGTTGGAAGATGTGACTTATTACTAGATCAGTTGTTGGGGTTTTTGCTGCATTCGAACTGTTAGCAGTAGGGTATTGCATGTAAATCTACATAAAATAAAATTCAAAGCACTCCTTCCATATGTTCCCATAAGAATGATACTGGTACCTATGTCTCCCACCTTCAAGTCTAGTCGGTTTTTTACATTTGCAGCAATACAAGAAGCCACTAACAACTTTGATGAAGATTGGATACTTGTTGTGGGACGTTTTGGTAAGGTTTAAAAAGGAAAACTAGAAGATTGAACCCAAGTTGCAATTAAACGAGGTAATCTTAGATCAAAGCAAGGTCTTGTAGGATTGGAAACAAAAAAATTGAAATGTTGTCTAAACTTCGACACTGCCATCTTGTTTCTCTGATTGGATACTACGAGGAACAATCGGGAGACCAAACATTGCTCCTAGTACAAGAGTTCCTTTTTTGAGTCATGTAGCAAAAAGTGATACAAAACACCTTTAAGTTGTGTGATATGGTGCATCAAATAATCAAATGTGCAAATAGTGTCTAACAGAGACAGTAAAAGGGACATTTGGAGATCATTGAAACGTCTCCTCTATGATGAGAGAGTGCAAAGAAACCACTCGCCTACAATTTTTTTTGGAATGGAGCCATGTTCCAAGGCTTCAAATGCTTATACACATGAATTAGAATGCCTTGAACTACATGGTGTGAAGCGACTAGTCTCCCTACATGTATCACTGTTCATGTGGAGAATCGCAGCTACAAGCTCCATAAGGTGTATAAATTAATATTGATCATTGAATCTGATGATAATCTATGTATCCTCTGGTGTCAAAAAGTGGTTACCTGAAACGGAGCTTATCCGATACATCGGAGATCACTTTGACATTAGAAAGTGAAAATATTTGAGCTTGTGGCAAACTTTTGTTATGGGTCAGAATCTATATGGATCCCTTCAATGTTACAGCCTTGAGATGTGCAGCAGAGTTTTTAGAAATGACTGAAGAGTATGGTATGTTAGACAACAAAATTGGAAACCAAACTCGACTGTATATTAATAATTGATCTCAAAGAATTATGTACATAGTGTAGATATAAATACATAAATAAAACGTTGATTAAGTTTTCGGGTTTTCTTGGACTTCGACAACTAGTTACCATAACACACGCTAACCCAAATCATAACCTGAATATCAGGTGCCTAACATTCCCCTTAATCCAAAAGGATGTATCAAAGTCCAAGAATGAGAGCTAAAAATACAAAAATGCATCTTAGCCAAGAGATGAATGTGTCTCAGAAATGGTTTTCAAGGATGACCACAAACCAAGGATGGTGGTTTTTAAGAGAAAACCACAAATGATACCAAAAATGTGGGAGAACTCAAGGTCTCAACCAAGATAAAATCTAGAACCTTCATAGCAATTCTTAGAACAACAAAAAATGTGGTTTTAAGGTGACCACTAACTTTAGAACTATCAGTGTAGTTCCTCGAACAATTCTGAATCTAGAAGTGCTCGTTCACAAAGAACTCATTTATAAAAAACTGAAGTCTATATGGCTACAACTATGGCTCTAACTGGTACATGTTGTGGCTTAGGCTCACTTGTGGATCTTTGACTCAGGCTCGCGTGGAAAATCTTCAAACCTGTAGGAGACCGTCAATTCCACCAATCCCACCCTTGTCAGATACAAGGTGTGAAGATGAAGTATTATTTATCATTGCAAGGTCGGTCAATACTCTAGAACATATCCTATGGTATAACCTGTAAAACTTCTTGGCTATTTTAGACCAATCCCAAGAAGAAATCCATTCAAAATTTTGTTTCTCTCTTCCAATAATCTTCTTTCTAGAACATCAGTTTGGCTGGTGATTGTGCTTTCCACAATGCTCACATGGGTGAAGATAAAAACATTGATATTTCACATGTCCAACTATGTCACAATATTGGCATCAATTAATTTGTTTTGGAACATCACCATCCAGAAATCCAACACTATGAAATTGTATAAGTTTAGAAAAATTAGGTGATCCAGGTGGATCTCCAGACACCAGTGGCATGGAAAAGGATCAAAACTCAAAGTAGTAGAAAGTCGATTAACTTTACATTAGATCAAGGTGCTCGTCACCCTGATTCCAACGGTGCGAACGACACTCCAATCTGAGTCCGTATGAAGAAGATAGAAGCAATCAAACTTGTGGGTTGACTTACCCATGTTGCAGGCTTAAGGAGGGTGCAATTTGGCAAGAATCCAACACCGGAATCCGGCCAGTTTTCTGGGTGAAATTGTGGGTCCGTTAATTTGTCTTCTATCACCTAAGGTTTTGAAAAATTCCAAAAGGGGCAGTGGTTATTTATTTAAACTATATATATATATATATATATATATATATATATATATATATATATATATATATATATATATATATATATATATATATATAATACAGGGCAAGCGGTCATGACTCTGCCGCCCCCGAACCACTATAACCAAACACCATATTGAATTGGAGTGGGCGGCCATGACCCCGCCACCCAAGAATCCACCCAACCAACATGTTATACATATGGTGGGGCATGGGCTGTCAACCCCGCCGCCCCTCCAACTCACCATTGTAACGAAAACGACGGTGGAAATGGGCGCGAGCCACCAAAACAGTGAACTCGCCGCCCAACGGTCAAACCAAAAAAACATATGCATGTTAATTTGGGAGGGGCGGGATTTGATCCCCCAACCCCTCCTCAACCAAATTCCATGTTTGCCATTGTGCCCAACTGTCCTTCTTGGTTTATCCCCCGGCCAATTTACATTTAAACTCTTATGGACAGTGCACCGAGGAGGAGGAGCGCGCACGCATTTCGAGATAGATGACTTGAAGATGGTGGAACCTTGGCTGAGCACATTTTCCAGGGGGTCAGTTTTGGTCCAGTGTCAGAATTGGGCAAGTTTTATATCGATTTTTCACCTTTCGGTGACAGGAACTCAATGGTGATGCTAGTTTCTGCAACAGAGTTCTCCATTTTCGGCCATTTTCCAGATTGGAGGTATAAGACTCCTTTTTGTAAATTTTGATTGTACTCTTCTTTCTCACGCCACTTAATGAATGAAGGCCTTCCCATTGATTGAGCAGGGCCTGGAGACATAGTCCAAATTAGATGAACCCGTTATCAATTCTCTTGTCTTCTTTCATGATTTTATGTGTTTCTCCTCTTCTCTCATGTGCACATTAAATTTCTATGGTTAAGCTGCAATTTATCCATGTAATTCTTTAATACATTTATAAGCAAAAAGATATTGGATCAAGTGGTATCAGAGCAGGTCTTTGTAGATGTGAATTGCATGTTTGTATGCTAACAAGAAACAGGCTCCAAAGAGGCGAAGGGAAACTAAAGTCTTTCGATCCTGAAGTGGGGCATGCACATCAAATGAGAAACATGGCAGATGAAGAGGCTCGTTATGAAGAGGAGCGTAATTTCCACAAAACCTTCTATACAATGGAAGAAAATGTCAGTTAGTTGCTTTCAAGGCTGGAGAAAGCAGACGAGAGAAAGCCAGAAGAACAAGGTTCAGTGCATGGAAATGGTGGAGAAGAACCCCCTCCTTCTCCTTCCCCTAGTGAAGTTCTTCTTCCTCTCATCACCATCATCATAGAAATTCAAGGGATGCATCTAAGAAACCTTTCTTTAAATTAGATGTCAAATTTGATCTTCCCATGTATAACGGTGAAAGTAATGCATAAAAGTTGAATAACTGGATTAGGCAGATTTAAATCTACTACAAGATTCAACAGATCAAAGAGGACGAGGCAAAGATTCAATTGGCCTCTCTTCGGCTGAGTGGCACCACTCTCATCTAGTGGGAGAGCAAATTCCGAAGCAATAAGAGTGTGGGTAATCTTCTCTCCTCATGGCCTAGTTTCATTTCCGCATTAAAGGAAAAATTTTATCCCTTGGGTTATAAGAAAAAAGCCTTAATGGATTGGCAATACTTAAGGTAAGGCAGAGGTCAGAATGTTCAAAGCTTTACCGAGGAGCTTAGAAAACAAGCACTTAATTTGGGCATTGCACTTGACTCACCTGAAGTAGTAACTAAGTATATTGGATCATTACATAGTTACATTAGACATTCATTATTTTTGTTTGAACCAACTACTATTTTCTTGGCCTGTGTAAAGGCCATCCATCTTGAGAACAGGGGCAAAAATGAAAGAGTTGATCATTTCGAGAAACCATCTTTTAAACCTCCAAGTGGCAAACCCAAAATGAAAGGAAAGGGAAAGGAGAAAAGGACGACATCAACCAAGAAAGTTGAAGGAGAAAGGGCTTATTGCACTCATTGCAAAAAGTAAGGTCATGATGACAATCATTGTTGGAAATTGTACCCAGAAAAGAGACTAAAGAAGTATGGAGGAAAAGGAAGCAGAAGACAGTGGCAACTGTGCAGCAAGACCTTGGATCCGATTCTGGAGATGAGGCATTGATCACAATAGCAGGAAAAAAAGGTACTCTTACACCTCATGTAAATTCTGAATCACATGAAGGCACTAGTTCAATAGATGAGTCTCTTCCTAATGAACGAAAGGGAATTGAGTTATTTCATATTAGAGTTGTCATAAATCATACAAAAGTGGAAACTCTATTTGATACCAGATCCCAAGCAAATTTAATTTCAGAGTCCTTGGTAAAGAAGCTAGGCTTAGAAACCAAACCACATCCAAAACCTTACCCGCTTGGATGGATACATGATAAAGCAAAATTGAATGTAACTAAGCAGTGCAAGGTTAAATTTGTGGTCGCTTCTAAGTTAGTGGGAGAGGTAGAACTTGATGTGATACCATTGGATATCTGTGGCATGGTGTTAGGGAGTCCATATCTATATGATAGAAAAGCAATCTTCTTCCGTCATGAAAACAAATACCAAATCACAAAAGATGGGGTAGAATATATTGTAAGGGCTCATTAAACTAAAATCAATTCCAGCCTTGTAAGTGGAGGACAAATGAAGAGGTTGGTGAATTCCAGTAAGGGTTGCATGCTTATGGTTGTAAGGGGGAAAGATGCAGAATTATCTGATGCTTTCCATGGCTGTGATCATGTGCATAAAAAGAAATTATGTGAATAACTAACTATGATGAGATGTTTCAGGAACCAAGGGGATTACCTCCGAAGAGGGAAATCCAACATGAGATCCATTTGCAGCATGATTCTCCTTTACCAAATATTGGCATGTATATGATGCCAACTATTGAGATGGAGGAGATAAAAAAGCAGGTGCATGAATTATTGAACCAAGGGGTCATCAGACCGAGCACTTATCCATGCAGCTCACCGATTGTCTTAGTGCCGAAGAAAGATGGCACATGGAGGATGTGCATGGATTACCGAGAACTAAACAAAATCACGATGAACAATCGTTACCCTCTAGCGCACATTGATGATTTACTATAACATTTAAAGAAAGCGATCTATTTCACCAAATTAGATTTGCGTAGTGGTTATCACCAGGTCCGAATTACAAAGTAGGATGTGCGGAAAACCGCCTTCAAGACCAAAGATGGGTTGTTCGAATGGATGGTGATGCCATTCGGACTTTGCAACGCTCCAGCCACTTTCATGAGGGTCATGAATGATCTCTTTAGACCTTTCATTGATGAATTTGTTCTTGTATATCTAGATGATATTCTTGTCTTTAGTAAAAATTGGAATGAACATGTATTCCATGTAAAAAAAGTGCTTGATGTATTGACAAAAGAAAAACTCTACGTAAAATTGTCAAAGTGTGAGTTTGGGAAAACCTCTTTGGTTTACCTAGGTCATATTGTTGGTCATGGTCAGTTAAAAATTGATCCTTCTAAAGTTGAAGCAATTGTAAATTGGCCTAAGCCTACTAGTGTAACCGAGGTTCATAGCTTTTTGGGTGCAGTACAGTATTGGAGGAGATTTATTAACAATTTCTCTATTATTGCAGCACCTCTACACACACTGAGAAGTGTAAAGCAAGTCTTTCAATGAGGAGGAAAGCAACAAAAGTCCTTCGAAGCATTGAAAGAAAATATCAGCACTGCACCGGTCTTGGCCTTACCAGATCTCCAGCAGCCATTCGAGATTGAGACAAACGCCATCAAATATGCCATGGGAGATGTATTGATGCAACAAAAGAAGCCGATATGTTACCATTCAGAGAATTTCTTTCTGGCTGTGATAAACTATCCCACTTATGACAAGGAGTTATATGCCTTAGTCTAGAGTGTGAAAAAGTGGAAACACTACCTGATTGGCAAGGAGACCATCATCCATATGGATCATCAGCCCTTGTAGTATCTTCAGTCACAAACCAAGTTGCAACAGGCTCGTCATTTCAGGTGGATGGGTTTTCTTCGGCAGTTTCATCTGGTAATAAAGTATAAGAAGGGCACTAGCAATAAAGTGGCTGGTATGCTACCTCTCCCTCCTATTTCTGCTTATGTTATTTTGCATAATGCTTCGTTATCTTTTGAAAGTTATGCTGAACAATATGCTAATGATGATGACTTTAAGGAGATTTATGCAAAAATAACCCATGGTTCACAGGTGGACAACTATCACTTGCAGGGGAAACTGTTGTATCACCTGGGAAAATTGTGCATACCCACAGGGGAAAGGGTACATGTAATCTGGGAGGCCCTCACCTCCCTTGTGTCTGGTCATTTTGGTGTTGAAAAAACTTTGTGTCATGTACAAAGATTTTGTTTTTGGATTCATATGATGAACATTGTGACTCGCTATGTAAAGGGATGTGTGATGTGTTTTGTTTCAAAGCCCTCTAATAGAAAATTCAGGCTCTACACACCACTCCCTATTCTGAGTCGTCCATGGGAAAGTGTGTCGATGGATTTTGTAGGAGGTTTGCCTTTGTCTAGAAAAAGTCACGACTATTTGTATGTTGTCGTTGACCGTTTTAGTAAGATGTGTATTTTAATGCCTTGTAAAAAGCAGATCACTGCAGAGTAGACTGCTTATCTTTTCTTTCAGCATGTTTGGGTCCATTTTGGGTTGCCCACATCGATTGTGTCAGATCAGGACTCTCGCTTTCTTGGATAATTTTGGACCAGCTTGTGGAAGATGATGGACACCAAGTTGAAAAGAAGCATGACATTTCATCCACAGACTGATGGACAGACAGAGGTTGTCAACCGCACCGTGGTACACTTGTTGCGAGGCTATTGTGGAAAACATCCTAAGTTGTGGGATGAGCATCTTCCATATGTGCAACATTCCTACAATTGAGCAACAAAGTGGCCGATATGCTATCTCGCCCTCCTATTTTTGCTTCTATTATTTTGCATAATGCTTCATTATCTTTTGAAAGTTATGTTGAACAATATGCTAACGATGATGACTTTAAGGAGATTTATGCAAAAATAACCCATGGTTCACAGGTGGACAACTATCACTTTAGGGGAAACTGTTGTATCACCTGGGAAAATTGTGCATACCCACAGGGGAAAGGGTACATGTAATCCGAGAGTCCCACACCTCCCTTGTGTCTGGTCATTTTGGTGTTGAAAAAACTTTGTGTCATGTACAAAGATTTTGTTTTTGGCTTCATATGAAGAAAATTGTGACTCACTATGTAAAGGGATGTGTGATGTGTTATGTTTCAAAGCCCTCTAATAGAAAATTCAGGCTCTACACAACACTCCCTATTCCGAGTAGTCCATGGGAAAGTGTGTCGATGGATTTTGTAGGAGGTTTTCCTTTGTCTAGAAAAAGTCACGACTATTTGTATGTCGTCGTTCATTGTTTTAGTAAGAAGTGTATTTTAATGCCTTGTAAAAATAAGATCACTGTAGAGAAGACTGCTTATCTTTTCTTTCAGCATGTTTGGGTCCATTTTGGGTTGCCCACATCAATTGTGTCAGATCGGGACTCTCGCTTTCTCGGAGAATTTTGGACCAGCTTGTGGAAGATGATGGACACCAAGTTGAAAAGAAGCATGAAATTTCATCCACAGATTGACGAACAGACACATGTTATCAGCCGCACCGTGGTACACTTGTTGCAAGGCTATTGTGGAAAACATCATAAGTTGTGGGATGAGCATCTTCCATATTTGCAACATTCCTACAATCAAGCAGTGCACTCATCTACGCATCGTTCACCATTTGAGACAAGTTTTGGCTACCTGCCCAAAGATCCTTTTGATATGGTCTTTGGAAGGCAAGATGACTCCAGTGGACGTGATGATAGGGACAAAGCGCAACGTTTCATTCAATGGATCCAGTTGATTTACCAAGTAGTATAGGAGTAGTTGGAGAAAAGTCAAGCCCGGTACAAGGCTCGACATGACAAACATCGAGTTGACCATCAATTTCAAGTGGGAGACAAAGTGTGGTTCCATATCAGCAAGGAAAGGATGAAGGGAGAAGGGAAGAAGTTGTGAGTAATCTGGTATGGTCCATTCACCATCTTGGAAAAGATTGGAAACAATGCCTTTCGTCTCGATTTTCCAACATATATGCAAATGTACTCCATAGTGAATGTGGAAAACTTAAAGCTGTATGAGCCACCATTGATTATGGACACCGAAGAGGTGGGCACAGTTCCTACAGTTGATGACTTTGCACCAGAGTATCTCAATGAGTTCCTTGAAGACATCATCCTTGATAGAAGAACCAAGACTTCATGACGTGGAGATGTGGAATACCTTCGAGTTGGTTTCAAGGGGATTCACCCTAGCAAGGCAAAATGGTTGGAAAAAGAAAGAGTGAGGGAACAATTCCCTCACTTGCCAATTGACTAATAAAGCTTTTGGCGGTCCAAAAGCTCCTCAATGGGAGGGATTGATCTAGGTGAATCTCCAAACACCAGTGGCATGGAAAAGGCTCAAAAATCAAAGTGGAAGAAAGTCGATTAACTTTACATCAGGTCGAAGTGTTCGTGGCCTTGATTCCAACGGTGTAAACGAAACTCCAATCTGATTCCATATGAAGAAGATAGAAGCAGTCAAAGTTGTGGGTTGAATTACCCATGTGGCAGGCTTAAGGAGCGCGCAATTTAGCAAGAATCCGACCAATTTTCCAGGCGAAATTTTGGGTCCATTAATTTGTCTTCTACCGCCTAAGGTTTTGGAAAATTCCAAAAGGGGCAGTGGTTATTTATTTTAAAAAATATAAAAAAAAATACAGGGTGGGCGGTCATGACCCTGCTCCCCTCGGAACCGCTATAACCAAACACTATACTGAATTGGGGTGGGCGGCCATGACCCTGCCACCCCGGAGTCCACCCAACCAACATGTTATATATATGGTGGTGATCCAGGTGGCTCTCTAGACACCAGTGGCATGGAAAAGGCTCAAAATTCAAAGTGGTGGAAAGACAATTAACTTGACATCAGATCGAAGTGCTCGTCGCCCTGATTCCAACGGTGCAAATGACACTCCGATCCGAGTCTGGATGAGGAAGATAGAGGCAGTCAAAGTCGGGTTGACTTTTGCTAACTAGGCAGAATTAATGGAGACACAATTTGGACTTTTTCCGGCGGACGGAATCCGACCAACTCCGGCTAGATTCCAGGTGAAATTTTCGCCTCGTTAAAATGTCTCCTTCGATCAAAAATCCAGATTTTTAAAATCTGCCATATTGTTTTAATAACAAAAAAATTATTAAAAAAAGGGGTGGCGGGCCACCAACCCCGCCACCCCAAACCTTATCAATATAATGTATTAATGGAGGGGTGGGCCACTACCCCCGACCCCTCCCCCCATACTTGGAACCTGTGCATTTTAGGTGGGGCCGTTACCATAGTCAACGTGGGTCGACCCTTGGGGCGCGGGCCCAACCTACAACTGCCCGCATAAATGAGCTTGGAGTAGGGGACAGGTGAGGTGGGCGGGCCACCCAAGGTGGGCCCAACCTGACTTCCCTTCCCATTTAAATATTTTGTTATGTAAAAAAAGGGAGGAGGTGGGGTTTGACCGCTCGACCTCCTCCACAATACTTAGATCTTCAACCAAACCACCAATGGAGTCTTTGTAAACTCCGCCCACCTTTTTGTATATTTAAACTCAGTCATCAGTGTGCCCATGAGAGGAGCATGCACGTAGTTTGAGACAGGGTAATTTGTAGGTGGTGGAACCATGAGCAATGCAGAGAGGGGTGGAACCATGATCTGAGTAATTTCTCCAGGGGGCAAGATTTTCACTTTGTAAGATTTTGACAAAGTTTATATGGTTTAAGCATTTCTTGACGCCACGAACGCAATGGTGCTGTTCGTTTCTCCAACAGAGTTTTGCATTTTCGGCCATTTTTCAATATGGAGGTTTAAGACTCCTTTTTGTAACTGATGCTTGTACTCTTCTTTCTCATGCCACTTAATGAATGAAGGCCTCCCCATTGATCGAGCAGGGCCCGGAGACGTAGTCCAAGTCAGACGAACTCCATTGTCAAGTTTCTTGTCTTCTTTCATGCTTTATGTGTTTCTCCTCTTCTCTCATGTGCACATTAGATTTCTATGTTTAAGCTACAATTTATGCATGTAATTCTTTAATACATCTATAAGCAAAAGATCTTGGATCAAGTGGTATCAGAGCAGGTCTTTGTAGATGTGAATTGCATGTTTGTATGCTAACAAGAAACAAGCTTTGAAGAGGTGAAGGGAAACTAAAGTCTTTCAATCCTGAAGCGGGGCGTGCACATCGAAGGAGAAACATGGCAGATGAAGAGGCTCGTTATGAAGAGGAGCTCAATTTCTACAAAACCTTCTATACAATGGCAGAAAATGTCGGCTATTTGCTTTCAAGATTGGAGAAAGCAGAAGGGAAAAAGGCAAAAGAACAAGGTTCAATGCATGGAAATGGTGAAGAAGAACCCCCTCCTTCTCCTTCCATGAGTGAAAGTTCTTCTTCCTCTCATCACCATCATCATAGAAATTCAAGGGATGCATCTAAGAAGCCTTTCTTTAAATTAGATGTCAAATTTGATCTTCCCATGTTTAACAATGAAAGTAATGTAGAAAAGCTTAATAACTGGATTAGGCAGATTGAAATCTACTGCAGGATTGAGCAGATCAAAGAGGACGAGGCAAAGATTCAATAGGCCTCTCTTCGGCTGAGTAGCACCGCTCTCTTCTGGTGGGAGAGCAAATTGCGAAGCAGTAAGAGTGTGGGTAATATTCTTTCCTCATGCCCTAGTTTCATTTCTGCATTAAAGGAACAATTTTATCCCTTGGGTTATAAACAAAAAGCCTTAATGGATTGGCAATACTTAAGGCAAGGTAGAGGTCAGGATGTTCAAAGCATCACAGAGGAGTTTAGAAAACAAGCACTTAATTTGGGCATTGCACTTGACACTTTAAGTAGTAACTAAGTATATTGGATCATTACATAGTTACCTTAGACATTCATTATTATTGTTTGAACCAACTACTATTGACTCAGCTAGTGTAAAGGCCATCCATCTTGAGAATAGGGGCAAAAATGAAAGAGATGATCATTTCAAGAAACCACCTTTCAAACCTCCAAATGGCAAACCCAAAGTGAAAGGAAAAGGAAAGGAGAAGAGGATGACATCAACCAAGAAAGATTAAGGAGAAAGGCCTTATTGCACTCACTGCAAAAAGGAAGGTCACGACGATGATCATTGTTGGAAACTGTACCTGAAAAAGAGACCAAATAAGTATGGAGGAAAAGTCAAGCAGAAGACAGTGGCAACTGTGTAGCAAGACCTTGGATCCGATTCCGGAGATGAAGCATTGGTCACAACAGTAGGAAAAAAAGGTACTCTTAGACCTCATGTTAATTCTGAATCACATGAAGGCACTAGTTCAATAGATGAGTCTCTTCCTAATGAATGAAAGAGAATTGAGCTATTTCATATTAGAGTTATCATAAATCATACAAAAGTGGAAACGCTATTTGATACCTAATTCCAAGCAAACTTAATTTCAGAGTCCTTGGTAAAGAAGCTAGGCTTAGAAACCAAACCACATCCAAAACCTTACCCACTTGGATGGATACATGATAAAGCAAAATTGGATGTAACTAAGTAGTGCAAGGTTAAATTTGTGATCGCTTCTAAGTTACTAGATAGGTAAAACTTGATGTGATACCATTGGATATCTGTGGCATGGCGTTAGGGAGTCCATATCTATATGATAGAAAGGTAATATTCTTCCGTCATGAAAACAAATACCAAATCACAAAATATGGGGTAGAATAAATTGTAAGGGCTCATCAAACTAAAATCAATGCTAGCCTTGTAAGTGGAGGACAAATGAAGAGGTTGGTGAATTCCAGTAAGGGTTGCATGCTTATGGTTGTAAGGGGGAAAGATGCAGGATTATCCGATGCTTTCTAGGGTTGTGATCATGTGCATAAAAAGGAATTATGTGAATTAATTTCTAACTATGATGAGATGTTTCAGGAACCAAGGGGATTACCTCCAAAGAGGGAAATCCAACATGAAATCCATTTGCAGCACGATGCTCCTTTACCAAATATTGGCATGTACACAATGTCGACCATTGAGATGGAGGAGATCAAAAAGTAGGTGTAGGAACTATTGAACCAAGGGGTCATCAGACCGAGCACTTATCCATGTGGCTCACCGATTGTCTTAGTGCCGAAGAAAGATGGCACATGGAGGATGTGTGTGGATTACCGAGCACTAAACAAAATCACAGTGAAAAATCATTGCCCTCTTCCCTGCATTGATGACTTACTAGATCAATTAAAGAATGCTATCTATTTCACCAAATTGGATTTGCGTAATGGTTATCACCAGGTTTGAATTGCAGAGCAGGATGTGTGGAAAATCGCCTTCAAGACCAAATAGGGGTTGTTCGAATGGATGGTGATGCCATTCGGACTTTGCAACGCTCCATCCACTTCCATGAGGGTCATGAATGATCTCTTTAGGCCTTTCATTGATGAATTTGTTCTTGTATATCTAGATGATATTCTTGTTTTTAGTAAAAGTTGGAATGAACATGTATGCCATGTGAAGAAAGTGCTTGATGTATTGAAAAAAGAAAAACTCTATGTAAAATTGTCAAAGTGTGAGTTTGGGAAAACCTCTTTGGTTTACCTAGGTCATATTGTTGTTCATGGTCAGCTAAAAATTGATCCTTCTAAAGTTGAAGCAATTGTAAATTGGCCTAAGCCTACTAGTGTAACCGAGGTTCGTAGATTTTTCGGTGCAGTACAGTATTGGAGGATATTTATTGCCAATCTCTCTATTATTGCATCACCTTTACACACATTGACAAGCGTAAAGTAAGTCTTTCAATGGGGAGGAAAGCAGCAGAAGTCCTTCGAAACATTGAAAGAAAAGATCAACACCGCAGTGGTCTTGGCCTTACCAGATCTCCAACAGCCATTCAAGATCGAGACAGACGCCAGTGGATATGCCATGGGAGCTGTACTGATGCAGTAAAGGAAGTCGATATGTTACCATTCCGAGAAGTTCTCTCAGGCTGTGATAAACTATCCCACTTATGACAAGGAGCTATATGCCTTGGTCTAGAGTGTGAAAAAGTGGAAACACTACTTGATCGGCAAGGAGACCATCATCCATATGGATCATCAGCCCTTGCAGTATCTTCAGTCTCAAACCAAGTTGCAGCAATCTCGTCATTTCAGGTGGATGGATTTTTTCAGCAGTTTCACCTAGTAATAAAGTATAAGAAGGGCACTATCAACAAAGTTGCCGATATGCTATCTTATTTCTGCTTCTGTTATTTTGCATAATGCTTCGTTATCTTTTGAAAGTTATGCTAAACAATATTCTAACGATGATGACTTTAAGGAGATTTATGCAAAACTAACCCATGGTTCACAGGTGGACAACTATCAATTGCAGGGGAAACTATTGTATCACCTTGGTAAATTGTGCATACCCACAGGAGAAAGTGAACATGTAATCCGGGAGGCCCACACCTCCCTTGTGTCTAGTATTTTGGTGTTGAAAAAACTTTGTGTCATGTACAAAGATTTTTTTTTTGGCTTAATATGAAGAACATTGTGACTCGCTATGTAAAGGGATGTGTGATGTGTTATGTTTCAAAGCCTTCTAATAGAAAATTCAGGCTCTACACACCACTCCCTATTCCAAGTCATCCATGGGAAAGTGTGTCGATGGATTTTGTAGGAGGTTTGCCTTTGTCTAGAAAAAGTCATGACTATTTGTATGTCGTCGTTGACTATTTTAGTAAGATGTGTATTTTAATGCCTTGTAAAAAGCAGATCACTGCAGAGTAGACTGCTTATCTTTTCTTTCACCATGTTTTGGTCCATTTTGGGTTGCCCACATTGATTGTGTCAGATCAGGACTCTCGCTTTCTCGGAGAATTTTGGACTAGCTTGTGGAAGATGATGGACACCAAGTTGAAAAGAAGCACGACATTTCATCCACAGACTGACGGACAGACAGAGGTTGTCAACCGCACCGTGGTACACTTGTTGCGAGGCTATTGTGGGAAACATCCTAAGTTTTGGGATGAGCATCTTCCATATGTGCAACATTCCTACAGTCGCGAAGTACACTCATCTACGCATCGTTCACCATTTGAGACCTGTTTTGGCTACTTGCCAAAAGATCCTTTTGATATGGTCTTTGGAAGGGAATATGAATCCAGTGGATGTGATGACAGGGACAAAGCATAGCGGTTCATTCAGCAAATCCAGTTGATTCACCAAGCAGTACAGGAGCAATTGGAGAAATGTCAAGAGCGGTACAAGGCTCGACATGGCAAACATCGAGTCGACCATCAATTTCAAGTGGGAGACAAAGTGTGGTTCCATATCAGCAAGGAAAGGATGAAGGGAGAAGGGAAGAAGTTGTGAGTAATCTGGTATGGTCCATTCACCATCTTGGAAAATATTGGAAACAATGCCTTTCGTCTCGATTTTCCGACATATATGCAAATGTACTCCATAGTGAATGTGGAAAACTTAAAGCTGTATGAGCCACCATTGATTATGGACACCGAAGAGGTGGGCACAGTTCCTACAGTTGATGACTTTGCACCAGAGTATCTCGATGAGTTACCTGAAGACATCATCCTTGACAGAAGAACCAAGACTTCATGACGGGGAGATGTGGAATACCTTCGAGTTGGTTTCAAGGGGATGCACCCTAGCAAGGCAAAATGGTTAGAAATGGAAAAAGTGAGGGAACAATTCCCTCACTTGCCAATTGACTGATAAATATTTTTGTGGTCCAAAAGCTCCTCAATGGGGAGGATTGATCCAGGTGGATATCTAGACACCAGTGGCATGGAAAAGGCTCAAAATTCAAAGTGGTAGAAAGACGATTATCTTGACATCAGATCGAAGTGCTCGTTGCCCTGATTCCAACGGTGTGAACGACACTTCGATCCGAATCTGGATGAGGAAGATAGAGGCAGTCAAAGTTGGGTTGACTTTTGCTGACTATGCTGGATTAGTGGAGACACAATTTGGACTTTTCCCAGTGGATAGAATTCGGCCAACTCCAGCTAGATTCTGGGCGAAATTGTCACCTCTTTAAAATGTCTCCTTCTGTCAAAAATCCATATTTTTAAAATTTGCCATATTGTTTTAATAACAAAAAAATTATTAGAAAAAGGGGTGGCGGGCCACCAACCCTGCAACCCCAAACCTTATCAATATATTGTATTAATGGAGGGTCGGGCCACTACCCCTGGACCCTCCCCCCATACTTGGAACCTGTGCGTTTTAGGTGGGGACATTACCATAGTCAACGTGGGCCGACCCTTGGGGCGCGGATCCAACCTACAACCACCCGCATAAATGAGCTTGGAGCAGGGGACAGGTGAGGTGGGCAGGCTGCCCAAGGTAGGCCCAACCCGACCTCCCTTCCCATTTAAATATTTTGTTATGTAAAAAAGGGAGGAGGCGGGGTTTGACCGCCCGACGTCCTCCACAATACTTGGATCTTCAACCAACCTGCAAACGAAGTCTTTGTAAACTCCGCCCACCTTTTTGTATATTTAAACTCAGTCATTGGTACGCCCAAGAGAGGAGGAGCATGCACATAGTTTGAGACAAGGTAATTTGCAGGTGGAGGAACCATGAGAAGTGCAGAGAGAGGGGCGAACCATGATCTGAGCAATTTCTCTAGGGGGCCAGGTTTTCACTTTGTCAGATTTTGACAAATTTTATATGATTTCAGCATTTCTTGACGCCACAAATGCAATGGTGTTGTCCGTTTCTCCAACAGAGTTTTGCATTTTTCAGCCATTTTTCAGTATGGAGGTATAAGAATCCTTTTTGTAATTGATGCTTGTACTCTTCTTTCTCATGCTACTTAATGAATGAAGGCCTCCCCATTGATCGAGCAGGGCCCGGAGATGTAGTCCAAGTCGGATGAACTCTGTTTTCAAGTTTCTTGTCTTATTTCATGCTTTATGTGTTTCTCCTCTTCTCTCATGTGCACATTAAATTTCTATGTTTAAGCTACAATTTATGCATGTAATTATTTAATACATCTATAAGCAAAAGATCTTGGATCAGGTGGGGCGTGGGCTGTCAACCCCGCTGCCCCTCCACCTCACCATTGTAACGAAAACGACGACAGAAATGGGGCGTGGGCTACCAAAACAGTCGACCCGCCGCCCAACGGTCAAACCAAAAAAACATATGCATGCTAATTCGAGAGGGGCAGGATTTGATCCCGCTACCCCTCCTCAACCAAATTCCATGTTTGCCATTGCGCCCAACTGTCCTTCTTGGTTTATCCTCTCGCCAATTTACATTTAAAATCTTATGGATAATGCATCAAAGAGGAGGAGCATGCATGCATTTTGAGATAGATGACTTGCAGGTGGCAGAACCATGAGCAGACCTATGACAGGGGGCAAAACCTTGCCTGAGCACATTTTCCAGGGGGTCAGTTTTGGTCCAGTGTCAGAATTGGGAAAGTTTTATATCGATTTTTCACCTCTCGGCGACAGGAACTCAATGGTGATGCCAGTTTTGCAACAGAGCTCTCCATTTTTTGGCCATTTTCCAGATTAGAGGTATAAGACTCCTTTTTGTAAATTTTGATTGTACTCTTCTTTCTCATGCCACTTAATGAATGAAGGTCTCCCCATTGATTGAGCAGGGCCCTAGAGATGTAGTCCAAATTGGACGAACTCCATTATCAAGTCTCTTGTATTCTTTCATGCTGTTATGTGTTTGTCCTCTTCTCTCATGTGCACATTAAATTTCTATGGTTAAGTTGCAATTTATCCATGTAATTCTTTAATACATCTATAAGCAAAAATATTTTGGATCATTAGGAATATGAGAAGATACATCCATGACATCCTTTCTATATCCCAAACTAGTTTCATTTTTGTTGTGTACAATTTCTTCCCATGGTATTATAAAGGTTTTGGAAACAACATGCTTCACATATGTCAAATAGGTTTTGACAGATGTCTCTTGCATACCCTTTCTTGAACTTTTCGCTGCATTCAAATTTGCTTTTAAAATCACTTCATTACTCTGATCATTCTCTGATTGCTGTTTGAAATTAGGATTGTCTCACTGTACTTGAGACTTAATTTGGAAAAATGCAACTGTTTCCAATGCATCATGTAAACAGACTCTTACTTTGCTGACATTTATAGTTTCATCAGTAGTGGAACTAATGAGATTGTTTAATATATCTAACACATTTTTAATTTGAGCCATTTTAGTCAATCTCGGGTGTTGGGTTCAACCGAAAATGGACTCGTTTTACAAAGTAATTTCAATTTTAACAAATTGAATGGCAAAACAACATAGGTAAAAGAGGTCATGGATCCCCAAACTGCAAAACTTGACGAAATATGTCTTCGTTCCACTTTCTTCACATTCCAAATTGAATTCTTTGAGCAAACATCTGGAGTAGCTATGGGGTCTCCGCTATCCCCTATAGTAGCCAACCTCTTTATGGAGAAATTTGAAAAGAAAGCTCTTGACACTTTTCATTGAAGCCTAAATTTTGGATTAGGTTCATTGATGACACTAGTGTCAATTGGCTGCATGGGGACAAGGAGTTGAATAACTTTGTAGACCACCTCAACAGTATATCTAACGATATCAAGTTCACAATGGAGATTGAAGAAAATAATCGTATCTCGTTCTTAAACATTTTCCACATAAGAAATGAAGAGGGATCTCTTGGACATAAGGTGTTTAGAAAGAAAACACATACCGATAACTGCCTACATGTGGACTCATACCATCACCCGACATAGAAGATGGGGGTACTCATAACTCTTTTCACAAGAGATTTCAGAATATCAGACATCTCTCATGCTGAAGAAGAAATTGAATTTTTAAAAAAGGTCTTTGCAAACATTGGATATAAAAATATGGACATCATCAAGACCATCAGAAGAGATAGATCCAAAAATAAAGACAGATGACCTATAACAAGCACCCAAATTTCTAACAAGAGAACTTATCTACCATACATTTAGGAAGTCATAGACAAGCTGGCTAGGGTTCTCAAAAAGAAAGTAGGTGCCCATCTTAGACCTATTGTCGAAAATATTGGGGCACCCACATATGAATTGGAAAAATATGTTGCTAGCACCTTGGGCCCTCTTGTTGGTAAGACCAACTCATTCATTAAAGATTCCAACCATTATGTAGAATTCATTAAAAAATAAAAGCTGGATCCTAGTGATAAAATTGTAAGTTTTGATGTTGTCCAACTCTTCACAGATATCCATTTAGAGGAAGTTGTACAAGTTGTAAAAGAGGTCATAGACCCCCAAATTGCAAAACTTGCTGAAATATGTCTTCGTTCCACTTTCTTCACCTTCCAAGGTGAATTCTTTGAGCAAACATCTAGAGTAGCTATGGGGTCTCTGCTATCCCCTATAGTAGCCAACCTCTTTATGGAGAAATTTGAAAAGAAAGCTCTTGACACTTTCTCGTTGAAGCCTAAATTATGGATTAGGTTCATTGATGACACTAGTGTCAATTGGCCACATGGGGACAAGGAGTTGAATAAATTTCTAGACCATCTCAACTATATATCTAAAGATATCAAGTTCACAATGGAGGTTGAAGAAAACAATAATATCCCGTTCTTAGACATTCTCCTCATAAGAAATGAAGATGGATCTCTTGGACATAAGGTGTTCAGAAAGAAAGCACACACCGATAACTACCTACATGCAGACTCACACCATCACCTGACACAGAAGATGGGGGTACTTAGGACTCTTTTCACAAGAGCTTTCAGAATATCAGACACCTCTCATGCTGAAGAAGAAATTGAATATTTAAGAAAGGTCTTTGCAAACATCAGATATAAAAATATGGACATCATCAAGACCATCAGAAGAGCTAGATCCAGAAATAAAGACAAACAACCTATAGCAAGCCCCTAAATTGCTAGCAAGAGAGCGTATCTACCATACATTCAGGGAGTCATAGACAAGCTGGCTAGGGTTCTAAAAAAGAAAGATATTGAAACCTCTTTCAAGCCCCCATCAACCATTAGAAAAAGGACGAGATCAGTTAAAGATAACCTTGATCACCTCCAAAAAAGTGTGTCTATAAAGTCATATGCTCATGTGGAAATTTTTATATTGGGGAAACTATGAGGTCCTTCAAAATTAGACTAAAAGAACATGGTGTAGACATAAAAAAAATGGCAAAAATCGATCTTCAACATTGGCGGAACATTCAACAAAGACTTGTCACCATATTTGCCTTGAAGACACTAAGGTTATCGCCAAAGAAAACCATAAGTATAAGCGAAAAATGCATGAAGCCCTTGAAATTATTAAGCATCCTCACAATCTCAATAGGGATGGGGGTTTGGAAGTAAGCAAAAACTGGATCCCCTTACTCTCTCGCACAACTAAAATACATAAGCCATTACCTTCCTCTTCCCATTGACCCTTTTCTCTCTCCATGAATCCTCTTTCCCTTCCCTCCCACATTCCGTACCCTCTTCATTTTCGATCCTCCCTCTCCCATCATTCCTTTATCCTATTTCTAAATCTATTCATTATCCACCTCAATTAATTCTAATCTATAAATATTTTAATTGCCCCTTTCTATCCTTATATTAACATATAATTCCCTTCCATATTAATTCCTTAACATGATATTTCCTTTTCATGATCCCCCTGCATCCTATATAATATGATATAATTCCTAGATCATTATTATTATCAATTATAATTATTATTAGACCATAAAATTAATAATAATTAGCTTTATTATTAGTATTATTAATTAACACTATTATTAGTAACAAGAAAATTATTACTAATAACATTATAATTAATAACTAATAATAAAATATTTGGGAAAAAAACTAATAATAAAATATTATTATTAAGTTTAGCTTTTAATAATTATTCTTAATAAAACTGCCCATAATATTAATGTTTTTATTCTAACATTATAATTAAAATTAATATAAACATTTTTATTTTATTTTCTGTTTTATATCATTTTCATGAAATTTTTTCTTTCATTATTTTAGGTTGGGTTTGTTGGTCGGCTCTCCTTTCTGCTTTCCCTTTTCTTGCTTCCACCCCTTATTTATTTCCTTTATACCCTTCTCTTCTTTGCAAGTTTGTCCTGATGACGAGTCTTGTTATAGACTTGAAACATTAGCTCAAAAATGGATACTGTGGATATTTCGAATTCTCATAGCTTGCAAAAAGAAACACAAATCACAATTGCAATAGACAACTTCCAAAATTTATCACTAAAATCTCACGTTCAGGAGAAGCAACAATCTCCACTGAGTAAAAAATCAGTTTATGATCATACTTCAAGCAAAATCAAAAGATCATCTAATTTGGGAGGTTCTTTAATTAGTTCGTTGTCGTCCAACAGAGGTTTTATTGTAACAAAGATTTATCATAATTATCATCAATTGCATCTCCTGCTGTGACTCTGTATGAAAAGTTGACAATTAAGCTTTGTATCACTTGTTTCTATAACCTTTAATCTCACTAAAGAAACCACCATCTAATCACGTTAAAGAGGTTAACACGTCTCATCTTAGGGCTACAATGCAAATATTATATTTCAAATTGTGGAATATAACATTTCCACATTATATTTCCTACAGACAGGAATTTTCAAAGGCCTTTGTTCTTGTGCTCAGATTCAAAAATGAATAAATTTGCCCAAATTTGAATCAACACCATCACCTTCTAGCAAAAACAAACATTCAAAATAATAGAGACTCCAAGAACAAACGACCTTTGCAAAATGACAATGCAATCATGAAAACTTTTTGATTTCAGTGGGCCAAAATGTAATGGCAAGTCCTTCCAAAGCAATGGTCATATCTCCTTTGCAAATATTATTTCTTCCCCGCAGTATTCTCTGAGATCATAAATGCAAAAACAACAGCTAAGTACTGAGAACCAGAGTCAACATGATGTACACGATTACCTGGCTAAAGTTTCTCTGCCAAATAATCAAGACAGTACACATGCATATGCAGAGCGGATATAGTCTCATTGTAACCTATATGTGGAGAGTCAATATAAACACTTCTCTGATCTAGAACATAATTTTCTCGATCAATTTGTATCATGGCATCACCTACAACTTTTGGATGAAGAATTCCATATTATATGACAGTACTCACGATCACGTGCGGACTAAAATACAAAACCCTAAGCAACCAATGTTCTCTCCTCTATGCCATGTGTCTAATTGATGTCAAACTAGTACAAGCCTGGGTTGGTTTGTGGTCAAGTTCGATTTCATTATTATAGCTCTGTTAAACTCCATTGTATTCCAAGTGAGCGTGTTCTCTCAAATCTCTTTGAACCGCTTTGGCGTTTTCAATAGTTCTTTATTTGTAAATGTCGACAACAATTAGACCTCCACATAATCACCACACTTATGAATAATGTTTTCCAACAATTCTTAAACAACGCTTTCCAACGACAAACTCACCCCAACAACACTGTCTCCACAATGACAACAAGATATTACAATCCTAACACACATGAACTCTCTTGTGCGATTAGAGTGGCTTTAATTTAGAATCCATTCTGTAAAGATCGTGTAGTTTCTTACGACATAATCTATGTGGGTCATAAGGGAAAATTTGTCCACGAGTTTCTCGAGTTCAAACCATTTTTTTTTTATACAAACAACTTCGTGTGAATAATGAACCAGTATGTTAGGTGTGGAGATGGACAATAGTGCTTGAATGAGAGAGGGAGGATCGTGAACATGTAGGCCACCAAATTTTAGGTTCAACACAAGTTAATAACAAAAATGTTCTTTAGTAAAAACAATGAACAAAGAATGTAGAGATTTCAATATATATATATATATATATATATATATATATATATATATCTGATGCCAGTGTAGGTTAATCACCTTCAACCTGTTCTGCCAATTTCATCCTGAAACTGTGAATCCTCCTTTGCGCTCCTCGATAGACTAGACACTCTTTATCTCCTGTAATCACATATATGGTGGAAGCAAGTAAGCGTACCTTCCGATTCACTGGAGAATAAAATCAAATTTCATCATTTGCTTAAATTTTATACCCTTGCACAATAGGTTGATAATATTTTAGAAAAATACTCTCAAAAGCAATGTCATAGATAATGCAGGTCACCATCTCTCTCCTTACATTGTTTATAGCATGCCAAAACAAGGAGTGCAAAATGATAAGAAAGGATTGCCAAATGCCAAGAATGGCCAAAAAACCAGTGGCTCAAGTTAATCAGAACAAATTAACCATGCTCTGATACAACTGTTAGACAAAAAAATAAAACAAACTCAATTGTATATTAATAATTGATCTCAAATAATTGTGTACATAGTGTAGATATAAATACATAAATAAACCATTGATTTAGTTTTCGGGTCTTCTTGGACTCTAACAACTAATTACCATAACATACACTAACCCAAATCATAACCAAAGGATTGGTATCTAACATTCCCCCCTTGATCTAAAGGGATGTATTGAAGTCCAAGAATGAGAGATAATAATGCAAAAATGCATCTCAGCCAAGAGTTGAATGTCTCTAAGAAATGGTTTTTAAGGATGACCACAAACCAAGGATGATGGTTTTTAAGAGAAAACCACAAACGATACCAAAAATGTGGGAGAAATCAACGTCTCAACCAACACCAACTGTGGAACCTTCATAATTAAGGTGACCACTAACTCTGGAACTATCAATTTATTTCCTCGAACAATTCCAAATCTAGAAGTGCTCGCTAACAAACAACTCACTCAGCAAAAAATTTAAGTCTCTTTGGCTACAACTCTAGCTCTAACTGGTACAGGTTATGGATCAGGCTCATTTGTGGATCTTTGACTCAGGCTCACTTGTGGATTTCTGACTCAAGCTCGCTTGACAAATATTTGAACTTGTAGTAGACCATCAATTCCATCAATTCCTCCCTTGTCAGATACAGGGTGAGAAGATGAAGTACTCTTTACCACTATAAGGTTGGTCAATACTCTTTGTGGTATAACTTGTAAATATTCTTGGTTGCTTTAAACCAATCCCAAGAAGCAATCCATAAAAAAATTAGTTTCTTTCTTGTAGTAGTCTTCTATCTAGAACATCTGTTTGAATGGTGATTGTGCTTTCCACAATGCTCACACGGGTGAAGATCAAAACACTGATATTTCACATATCTAAATCTATCACAATATTGGCATCCATAAATTTGTTTTAGAACAACACCATCCAAAAATACAACACTACGAAATTGTATAGGTTTAGAAAAGTCAGGAACATAAAAAGAAACATCTTTCTCATATCCCACACCCGTTTTGTTTTTGTTATGCACAATTTATTCCCAAGGTCTAACAAATGTTTTGGAAAGTGGAAGTTCAATTTGACATATGCATGCATTTTTTCTTTTGAAATGGTTCCATCAAACACAAATTGGAAACCCAACTTGACTGTAGACAAGCATTCATTGAAAATTCATGCTTGCATTGTTGCTCCAATATTCACAAAATTTGGTCAGTTCCGCAATTATAACTTCAAGTCTTTCCAAAGAAATGGTCGTATCTCCTCTACAAATCTTATTTCTTCTGCGCAATCTTCTCTGATATCATAAATGCAAAAACAACAACTAAGTACCCAGAACCATAGTCAACATCATGTACATGATTACTTGGCTAAAGATGTTATGCCAAATAATCAAGACAATACGCATGCATATGTGGAGCGAATATATTCGCATTGTAACCTATAGGTTATGGAGAGTCAATATAAGCACTTATCCGATCTAAAACATAATCTGCTCAATCAATTTGTATCATGGCATCACCTGCAACTTTTGAGGGAAGAATTCCATATTATATGATAATACTCACGATCACATGTGGACTAAAACATAAAACCCTAAGCAACCAACATTATCTCCTCTATGTCAATTATCCAATTGATGTCGGAATGGTACAGGCCCAGATTGGTTTGTGGTCAAGTTTGATTTCATTATTATAGTTGTGCTAGAATCCGACATATTCCAAGTGAGCGTATTCTCTCACAACTCTTCAAACAACTTTGACGTTTTCAATAGTTCTTTATTTTCAAATGTTGACAACAACCGTAACTCCACATAAACACCACACTTCCGAATAACGTTTTCCAATAATTATTAAACAACACTTTCGGACAACAAACTCGCCTCAACAATGTGTCTCCACAACGACATAAAGATATAACAATATGTTGATGGCTGAAATGTACCGCCAACAACTAAGGGGTTATCCTCGATGTGAAGTCCCAATTAGACCTGACAATGTTTGGGATAGGAGCCCCATCCGATATGTGGGCTCAGCTACCACCGTAAATGCTTCTTCTCTTGGCTGTTAAATGATAAGGTGTTGGAGTGGGGAGAAGGGTGAAATTCCTAGATAATGAAACAAGAATTGACCCAATATTGAAAAACTTCAAACATAGATACAAATAAGTCTCAACGGCAATAAAAAAGGTATGCCATGGGAGGGATCAGTGAGATGAAACCAATCGGATATACAGTAAACAAGAACATGCCAGAAGTTAATTGCAAAATAATTCGCAATAGATCACTGACATGGCAAGGAACAAGTAAACACATATTTGAAAGAAAAACATACATGCAATCACTCTGAATCAGTCCATAACATCTTGCATATATGACAACACACATAGAAAATAGTAAAGTATCAAAGAGCCAATACAACCACCATGAGTAAGCGTGGAAATCAATGTCCAATAAAGAGAACATCTTATTAATTTTTCCGCAACTTCAAGTACATAACTAGCAGTTGGTCAAAACCCAACAGTGGAACATGGGATGCTCATATCATTTCCCAATGCAAAACTGTAACCTCACTACAAATCCACTCTATTAGCTGCAAAGAGTTGAGTGCCTCTAGCTCTCGAGCATAAATCGACTCTCTAAACCTAGCCTCAACTTAAGTACTAAAAGTCCCCCCTAATGAGGCATGAGGGCACATTTATGGAGATGATGTCACTGTTCACCTACCATGACCCTTAACCTCCCTCATGAGCTTTTAGCTACCCTCACAACTCTTGAGCTTACTCACTTCCTTCTCAAGCCTAATGATTTTTACACACTCAAATCAGGCCTAACATAATTGACATTATGGTGGGTGACATTTACATCATGATGAAGGAGAGAGAGGAGGAAGTTGTAGAGGTTATAAACCCTAGAATGCATGTTTCCCATATGTTGCAATGTTGTAGATGCTCGATCACGAGACAAACCTCTTTTCTTGCCACTATGCCTCACTTGCATTCATCTATCTTCCGGTGATGTGCCTTTGATATTATTGAAAGGTTCTTGGAACTTGGAAGGGACCATCTAGCTTGTTGCAAGGAAACCCTAGTTATGCAAGCTCCATAAGGAAATGTAATCCCTTAGCGTATATCAATGCATGTGGCCTTGGAGAGTCCTCTTGGACTTCCTAATATATATTTTTATCAATGGGCTTGCTCTCATCCATGAGACAAGTGTTGAATGTGGTTTCATTGTTCTAACTCACACAAACATCTTCAATTCAAGGGGATGCACCAATATAGCTTTTTTCTAAGGAGATCCATAGAGGAGTAGCCCACTCCTTCGTGTTGTAATTCCTTCAATGGTATCCTTTCTCCCATGTCTTTATTCATGAGTTTAATCATATAAAATCCAAGCCTAACTTCTCCCTTAACTGGCCCAACCACCACTAGCATAAAAAGCTCCTTGTGGAAATAAGCATAAGACATTCCTAATGGATGTTGTCTCCTTAGTTTCAGTTGGTGGATTTCCCTCTTGTTGAAGTGATTGACTGCACTATTTTCCTCATTGAGTACAATCTACTGGAAACTACAATCTGATGTAATAATTAATGATACTACACCCATCAAATATCTGTGCTTTCCTATCCTCCCAAACGAACAATCCAACAAGTGCCCTTGCTGCTTGTAAATGACACTTTGAAATCTTCCTTAGTAGTTATTCATTTGATTTGAGAAAATAAATAGTATTCAAGTTATCAGAGACCACAAGGGTATTCCAATAATCCACCCAAATTCCCTGTAACAAAACCCTGGTTTTAGGGAAATCAAAAAATGGTTGAAATGATTTCATGAAGTTGTCATCTTTCCTCAAAATTGTAGTCTCATGGTTGAAAAGACTGCGATATTTTCTCCACTTGTAGTAAACATAATTTACTTTCCCCCATTCTTGACATAGTGTTCTCTACAAATTGACTGGCCAACATTAAATTATTTCATCCCTATTATTGGGAACCAAGAAACCATACTTCTATGATTATCATTAATTAGTTCATCCTTTATACGAGACTCGTCAATAACTCCAAGAGACCTCTCAGCATGAAATCGTGTGACATAGATTGTCATCAAATGAGTTTCTGGTGAAGATGCCATTCCAATGTTCTTTGATTCATCCATTGATTACTCAAGAAGTAAATGAGGAACCATCCATCATTTATTCCCTTCAAAAGAACCTTTAAAGGAGATAATTGCACTGATGTGGCGATCTGTGAAGCGATTTGCGACTTTATGAAGGTCACATAGTCGCATTATTTTGGTTGCTTTTCTGCGACCTAGGTGGGAGTGCGACTCACTAAAGGTTGCATAGTTGTAGGGCAGGGTTCGTCGCATCCCCAAAATCTCGTCTGAGGCATTAAAACGTGACTGAGTGACATGGGTAGAAGTACGACCTCCTAGAGGTCGCTCAGTCACAGTAAAGTTTATCGCACTTCCAACTGAGATTCTAAGATGTGACTTCGCGACCTCATAACTCTCCAAAATAATGCGACCAATTTGAAACTTTGGTGTTGGTGGTTTTTCACTCAATGGGATACTTTCAAAGAGCTCGTCGGCTTCAATAGAACATTTTCCTAGGCACTAGTGTTGGTTTGCAGTCTAAATTTGTCCATCATATCCCTATAGTGTGTGTTAGTCTCTCAATTGCGTATAGGGGTGGATGTCATCTCTTCACTCATGCCGATATGTGTCATGGCCAGTGTGCAATGCATGCAGATTTTCCACCCTTCATTTGTTGCACTGAGAACCACTTTTAGGGCCATTAACCGTCATCGCAACCCTTAACTTCAGCTCTGGTGTGAGTCAACATGCTGCACACACACACACACATATTTTCTTAGCGTACTTGACTCTGTGTTCCATGCCTCTTTTAAAGAGTCTTCAACATTACTTTTCTTGTAATGGTATGGTGAATGACTGTTCGCCCTTTTAATCTTGCAATAGATTGCAATCCATTCGACATGCAATTTTTGTGACTCGAGGAGGTCGCGGATCCCACATTTTCTCCTTAATGATGTTGGCATTACTTCCTCCTAGTGTATGTTTTCCACATTAGCCCAATGTTTTCCTCAACAATCATTGTGTTTGGTGTTATGCTTTTCACCTTCCCTGACTCTCGATCGCATCGTGCTCCTTCCGAAATTGTATGCAATAGTCCACCCAGGAGTCTCAATCTCCCTTTTGCGACTTGGCAATTTTGGAGAGTCAAGTTTGGTGGTTAAAGAAAAATCTTCAATGCAATGCTTGAAATGCATTTTAAAGGTATGGTTTGAGATCACCTTCCAGTGTGTTGATTCCACTATAACTCTTCTCGCCATCCTTGAACTTGATGTGTATCCTTATATCGCTTAAATGAGAGGCATTTTAATGCTTACACCATAATGAGCGCTTTCCTTATTCCTTATAAGAAATATTAGATTGAGGGAAATACTATGGTGGATTTGTTTCTCTCTCTCTCTCTCTCTATCTATCTATCTATATATATATATATATATATATATAGATATATTGACAAAACAACCTTCCATCCTTAAGTATGCTCATTGTTAAACCATTCAAGTTCGCATTCGACATTAGTTTGTCATAAAGTTGCCTCCATTGATATGTATCTGTTAGAAAATTATATATTACAGAGCAATGGAACACATAAAATATTATAGAAATATAAACACAGAAAGCACATAAAACAAGAGAGACACAAATACACGTGGTTCACCCAGTTTGGGCTACGTCCACGGAGAAACAACCAGTCCTTCCTTTTATATTATCTAGCAAACTGAAGAGATACAACCTACAACAGATCCGCTGTAATTTCCTCTTCGCTCTCAATCTCCTCTCTCTTCCTCACTGAGAATACAGATCTACATAGACGCAATACAATTCCCTCATATATAGTGAGGGGTTGCCTTCTAGGAAAAAAAACACTAAATTAAACGTAACTTCTATCGTCAGATCTTTGCCTAATGAACGGCCCAGATTGACTACAAAATTACAACATTTTACAAGGCAATTTTACATCTATTTTTAGCTTCAGGGGCGCTACCCCCGATCCCCCAGTAGGGGGGGCACTCCCAAAGGTCGCAGCCGCCCCCCTGGACCCCCCCTGCAGCGAATATTTTACAGGCAGCGTTGTCGCCCCATTACGAACTGGGGTTCAATGCGGCGATACCTTTAAATACAGAAGATAATCAGACTCCACACCCACCAATCTCCCACTTGGAGACTGATTATAGCAACTCCACCGCTGCTTCATTTGCTGGACAATGACTCCACTTTGGACCTGGCTGTTTCTTATCTTCTTCATCATACTTGAAGACTAATTGAAACTGTGTAGATTCTCAGTTTCTCCCTGGTTACAACTTTTGTTAACATATCTGTGGGATTCTGGCTAGTGTGTATCTTTTCCAGCTTCAACTGTCCATCTTCCAACGCTGACCATATGAAATGGTACTTGAGCTGTATATGTTTAGTCTTGGAATGAAATGCAGAGTTCTTTGCAAGATGTATGGAACTCTCGCTGTCACTGTATAACCTGCCCAACTCCTGCTTCTTACCCAATTCATCCAGAAACCTTTGTAACCAAATCATTTCTTTACTAGCCTATGTAGCAGCAACATACTCTGCTTCTGTTGTTGAGAGTGCAACAACACTTTGCAGTTTTGAGACCTAATTGACAACTGTTCCACCTACAGTAAACACATACCCTATGGTGCTCCTCCTTTTATCTCTATCACTCGCCATATCTGCATCAACATATCCATGTAGAGGAATGTTTGAACCACCAAAGCATAATGCTTGATTTGTGGTACCTCTCAAATACCTGAGAATCCACTTCACCGCCATCCAATGTTCTTTTCCTGGATTATTCATGTACCTGCTTACAACTCCTACTGCATGTGCAATATCAGGCCTTGTGCAGACCATTGCATACATTAGGCTTCCAACTGCTGATGCATAAGGAACTTTAGACATATGAGCCATTTCTTCCCGAGTCTTGGGACACTCCTCCTTACTTAATTTGAAATGTTTAGCCAAAGGTATACTAACTAGTTTTTCATTCTGCATATTAAACCTTTTCAACACCTTTTCTGTGTACTCACTTTGAGACAATGTTAATTTGTGATTCTTCCTGTCTCTAGTTATTCTCATACCAAGGATTTGTTTTGAAGCACCCAAATCCTTCATTGCAAATGAGTTCGCCAATTTTCTTTTGATACATTTATTTCCTGCATGTTAGAACCTGCAACAAGCATGTCATCTACATACAATAACAATATAATATAGCTGCCATCATTTTGCCTTTTGAGATAAACACAATGATCAAAGTGACATCTAGTATAACCTTGTTCAGACATAAACCTGTCAAATTTTAGATACCATTGCCTTGGAGCCTGCTTTAAGCCATACAAGCTCTTCTTCAACCTGCACACTAGTTTCTCCTTCCCTTTTACCTCATATCCTTGTGGCTGCTGCATATATATCTCTTTCTCCAAATCCCCATGGAGAAAGGCTGTCTTTACATCTAACTGCTCAAGATGCAAATCTTCAGCTACTACTAGACTTAAAATAGTTTTGATTGAAGTCATTTTAACAACAGGAGAAAATATCTCATCAAAGTCTATAACCTTTTTCTATCCAAACCCTTTCACCACAAGTCTAGTTTTATACGTTTTTCTACCTCCATCTTCTTCCTTCAACTTGTAAACCCATTTATTCTACAATGTTGTTTTACTTGCAGGCAACCTGACTAAGTCCCAAGTCTGGTTATGTGCTAAGGAGTCCATCTCTTCTTTCATGGCTTTCTCCCACTTCTTCCTGGTTTCTACTTGCACTGCTTCTTCATAACATTCTGGTTCACTAGAATCAGTCAACAATACATAATATAATGAAGGAGAGTATCGTTCAAGGGGTCAAATTATCTGGGCAGATCTTCTAACACCACTTTCAGGTGTTTGAGGTGCTTGTTGCTGTTGTGATTGTTATTCTGGTCGTTGATCATTATGATTTTTAGGCACCATCACTTTTTCTGTGATCTCATCAAGCACTGTGTATTCTCTGTTTTCTTTTTATTGTTTCTTTTCTTGCAGCTAATCGTTATACAAAACCTTTTCATTGAATATGACATCTATGCTCCTAATGATTTTGTGTTTTTCATAATCATAAAAGCGATAACCAAAATCATTAACACCATATCCAATAAAAGTACATTTCTTTGATTTTGCCTCAAGCTTTGTTCTATTTTCTTTATTAATGTGGACAAAGGCTTCACAACCAAAAGATTTAAAAAATGAGTAGTTTACCTTTTTACCTATCCATGCCTCCTTTGGAATTCCACCATCCAAGGAACTTGAAGGCCCTCTGTTTATTAGATAAACAATAGTATCTACAACATCTGCCCAAAATTGTAAAGGCAATCCTACATGCAATTTCATGCACCTTGCATGATCCGTGATTGTCCTGTTCATCCTTTTTGACACACCATTTTCTTGCGGTGTTCCTGGAACTGTCTTCTCTCTGCGAATTCCATTCTCTGAACAATACCTATCAAACTCTTTGCTGCAATATTCACCTCCATTGTCTGATCTGAGACACTTAAACGTTTTTCCTATCTCATTTTCAACCAAAGCTTTCCATTTCTTGAAAGTATCGAATACATCAGATTTATTTCGAATACAATAAATCCAGGGTTTTCTGGTTGCATCATCAATAAAAGTAACATAATAATGAGAGCCACCAAGAGATGATACCTGAGAAGGTCCCCATACATCTGTATGCACAAGCTCTAATTTTGCGCTCTTCTTTTCTTTCCCAACTTTGAGGAATCTGACTCTCTTCTATTTTCCATAAACACAATTCTCACAGAATTTTAAATCAACATGCTTCAAACCTAGCAACAAATTTCTTGAGTGAAGAATTTGCATCCCCTTCTCACTCATGTGCCCAAGCCTATGATGCCACAATGCCGTATCTTCTCCTATAGAGGTTAAAGCATTAACATAACTAGAAATACCATTGCATAAATACAATGTACCAACCTTTTCTCCCTTTGCTATTACCAGGGATCCTTTAGTGATCTTCCAGGTTTTATCTGTAAAAGTAGTTACACAGCCTTCACCTCCCAACTGCCCTGTTGAAATAAGATTTTTTCTTCAGATCTGGAACATGCCTTACGTCCTTCAATAGCCATTGATTTCCATTCTGCTGTTTTATGAAAACTATACCCATTCCAATGATTTTATAGGGGTTATCATCACGTAATCGAACTTGTCCAAAATCTCCTTGAACATAATCATGAAAATGTTTCCTATCAGGTGTGGCATGGAATGAGGCCCCTGAATCTACCACCCAGGCATCAATAAAATTTTCTAAAGAAAGAATCAAAGCATCTTGCAACACATCAACTGTCACATTCGCTTCATGATTGTTTTTTGCTGCGCGTCTCCTTCTTTTCCCTTCTGAGACTTGCAATCTTTCTTCAAGTGTACTTTCTTCCCGCATTTCCAACACACTATCCCTTATCTGGACTTGGATCTTCCTTTTCTTAACTTACTGCGATATCTAGGGCTCTTTCCTCTTTCCATTTTTCTTCCCCTAGTCTCTGTAGTCAAAGAATTACCTGATGTCCCACTGGAGCTTTTCCTTCGCATTTCCTCACTAAGGATTGCACCGACAACATCATCAAACTTTAAAGTACTAGATCCAGAGACAAAGTTACTAATGGCCATAACTAAACCATTCCAACTTTCTGGCAATGAGCACAAAATAAACAGAGCACTAACTTCATCATCAAAAGTTACCCCTACAGAAATTAACTGACTGGTAATTGTATTAAATTCATTTAAATGATCAACAACAGATCCACCTTTTGACATCTTCATATTAAATAAACGCTTCATAGGAAATACCTTATTTGAGGCTGAGGGTTTTCATATAGTTTGGCCAATGTCAACATTAAACCCTCTGTTGTCGTTTCCTTTGAAATATTAAACACTACCGACGCCGCTAGGCACAATTGTATTGTTCCAAGTGCCTTTCTGTCGAGAATATCCCATTCTGTGTCTGTCATACTCATAAGATTTTTTGCCTTTTCGCTCAATGGTTGGTACAGATCTCTCTGATACAGATAATATTCCATCTGCATCTTCCACAGCTGGTAGTTTTGGTTGTTAATTTTTTCGACCCTAAACCTACCATCTTCCGCCATTGCTCCCACTTGAACTAGGAACCCTTCTCTCCTGCGAGTTTATCAACCAAATAGATCTTCGACTCTGATACCAGTTGTTAGAAAATTATATATTACAGAGCAATGGAAAACATAAAATATTATAGAAATATAAACACAGAAAACACATAAAACAAGAGAGACACAGATATACGTGGTTCACCCAGTTTGGGCTACGTCCACGGAGAAATAGCGAGTCCTTCCTTTTATATTATCCAAAAAAATGAAGAGATACAACCTACAGTAGATCCACTGTAATTTCCTCTTCGCTCTCAATCTCCTCTCTCTTCCTCACTCATAATACAAATCTACATAGATGCAATACAATTCCCTCATATATAGCGAGGGGTTGCCTTTTAGGGCAAAAAACACTAAACTAAACATAACTTCTACCGCCAGATCTCCGCCTAATGAATGACCCAGATTGACTACAAAATTACAACACTTTACAAGGCAATTTTACATCTATTTTTAGCTTCGGGGGCACTGCCCCCGATCCCCTGCCGAGGGGCTCCCAAAGGTCGCAGCCACCCCCCCTGGAACCCCCTTGCAGCGAATATTTTACCGGCGGTGTTTCCACCCCATTACGAACTGGGGTCCAATGCAGCGACACCTTTGAATACAAAAGATAATCAGGCTCCACACCCAAGAGTATCCAAGCCACCTTTCCTTGATCTCCTGAAATAGAAGATGAAACAAGACCAGTTAGTTTACCGAAATGATTTACACATGTATATATTTTGTACGTGAAAGCAAGGAAATCAAAAAAATAATGGGAATAATTCAGTAAAGGATCATGAATCACGAGTATTCCAAATTAAGGTGTTATACATCACATGGTTGAGCAAATCAAGCTTCAATTTGGAGATCAATCTAAAACATGGAAGCTTTAATGGAACTGGTAACTGTAAGTGGCTTTTCTATTATGTGTTTCCCATGGTGTTGATGCAGTTATAACGCAAAATATTAGAAGCATTTGTGTCTATGCATTCTATAAGATGAGGGTTAATCGATGGTGAGGATGGGTCCTTGGCCACGATCACATAGGGTTTTAAATATGCATGAGAGGGGCGATAACTTGATAAACCCTAGTACGTTGAGAGATGCTCTAGCGGCAATGCAAGATGCCTTTGTTCTGTCTCGATGCACATGGTCATGAAATAAAGCTGGAGGTCGTCTGAGACTTCGAATGCATCACTAAAACAATGAGTCCCTTCCAACCCTGGTGCAGTCATAGAAATAAGGCCCAACAATGCCAAGATGATGTTATGATGCTCGATCAGTGCCAAAACATGTTTGTGGAAATTCAACTAGAGGATAAGATAATGTTAAACAAGTTTGTGGATTTATTCAATCATCCAGGGTTTCAGGCGCATATGATGCAAATAACAATACATAAACCCTGATGAATTTGAAAGGGATGAGGGTGATGGTGAGATGAGGTCATCAGAAAAATGTATTACATAAACCTTAATGCTACTAATGTGATCATGCTTCGAGATAAGATGAGAAGGGTGAAGTTGGTAAGAACCATAGAGAGTGCGGATTAATTCAAAGCAGGGTTGGACCTTTAATCACATGCATTTAGGGTTACAAAGACACAAGTGTTAGGTTCCCAGATTGTCTATTTTTGACCTTATATTTTGTCATTATATTGCCCTCTTCAACCCTTAGTTGAAAGCCTTTGCTAGTGTTTTGGCTTAATCACTCCAAAAGGTATATAGTAATTCTCCTCATTGCTATATGTTTAATTATTCAACACGTAATCATGTTATCTTTATAATTGATCCTTGAAAGTTGATTAATTTGCTGAACAATTGTTGAAACTGCCAACTGGTAGGACTACATTTTGCAGTTGCTGAAACAGCGGAAACAACGCAAACCGTGAAGCTGAAACAACAAGAACAGCATGAACCTCGAAGCTGAAGCAGCAATAACAGCATGCACACTTCGAGGAACAGTTGAGATTTGCGTAACAAATCTGCATCAGCAAAGGAGTCCGACCGATTACTATATTGGTCGTAATTATCATGAGCCACATGACTGTAACAATATTCTATTATCAAGAACCGACTTTCCTATTTTTGGTACAAAAGGGTTGAACCAGAATGTATGAAAATCTTTGGTAATAGATGTCTCCTCTATAAAGAGGAGACATCTACATTAGAGGGATATACAGAGAAAGAGGGAACGAGCTGTAACACAGAAACTGTAGTGAAGGGATGAGACTGAATCTTTTTTGTAACATGGTTTATTGACGGATGAATAAAGTTCTGTTTTGAGTATTTTATTTTAGTTTCTGTGTTCTGGGGAATCTTGTGAGAAGGACAGGGCCCACCTTCATCACAAGATTCACCCATCTTCTTTCTGTTGTGTGTCGTGTGTGTGATTTCTGTTTATATCTTATACATGAGTACTGCTTCTAATGATATTTAATTTTGCTGAAACTCTGTTTTCCTTTTAACTGATTGATGCTGCATACGAGTGCCTCACCGGTGATTAGGATTTACAGAGTGTATTGGTGAACTGGACAACAGAGGCAGGTGCTGAAAGTCCTTACTCTGAGGATAGGGTCCTGATTCTTTGTTGCGGGACAGCCATCACTCCCTTTTGCAGATTTGCTTTCTTTAAGTTATTTGCTCTTATTCCATTCCTGCAATAGGTTGTAACTGCTGAAACTGCTGTAACACAGAGTAGGGGTTTAATAGATAGTAGACTGTTTATACTACAACTTTTAATACTATTAAGATTGAGTACATATAGTATGTAGTCACCTTTGGAATAATCAGACTTTCCCGGGTTGATAATTTATGTGGCACTCGACTGTTTTTAATAAGCAATTAAAGTGACCAACATTTTGGCACCGTTGCCGGGGAAGGCGACTGAAGATTTTAAGAGTATTAACGATTTTCTTTTAGAGATGCAGGATGCATGAGAGGACGCAAGAAGGTTAACCATTCAGGCGGCAAGGGCAAAGGAGGAGGAATAAAAACTTTTATTGATGATATTATTTCAAAATCTGAGACATCCCAGAGGTTAAGCTCTCAAAGGCCACAAACCCAACACTCTTCCCAGACAGATTATCAGAAAGAGGAAGTAGTGGGACAAGAGAGGCTTATAGAACCATCAGAATATACTGAGGAACCGGTGGAAGAAGACGAACGACCAGTAGAAGAGCCAATAGAGGAAATTAAAGTGGAGGAACCAGTGCAGGACATTGAAATTCCAACAGAAAACTCCGAAGACCGGACAAGTGCATCAGGAAAACAACCAATGGAGGATAACAATGAAGGACTTTTCGGTGGAGGTCGCAGAATAGAAGGAAGGGGAGAAAATTCCCTCTCCACCCTGGAATTCCCTATTAGAGATCTCCCCAGAGGAGCAACTCCTATGAAGAATATTCCACTTTCAGCATTACCCAATTTCCATCGGTTATCCACAGAAGATCCTGATGAATTTCTTTTTGAATTTGATATATTGTGTAGAAGCTATGACTATGTTAATGCTGCTCAAAAATTGAAGTTGTTTCCAGCTACATTAAAAGGGAACGCATTAAGATGGTTCATGAGCTTGGGAGCTCATGTGATTACAACATGGGACCAGATGAAGGAGAAATTTTTGGCTAAATACCAAGATTATTGTCGAACAAGAGAAAGGAAGGAGGAATTATTCAAGATGACTCAGAAGGAGGATGAAAGTCTGGAGGACTTCGTGGAAAGGCTACAATATAACTTACAGTGATCTGATCATCCTGATATGAGTAAGGATATTCTCAAGTCAATATTGCTAAAAGGGGTACGAGATGATTATTTAAATATGTTGAATATGCTTGGAAAATGAGACATATCTAAGGAATCCTATGATGAGATTATCAATCTCTGTAAAAGATGTTCGAGAGGAGCAGCAAGCAGACCAAAGAGCAAAGATAGTACATACTCAAGAGTCCAGAAATTAGCAAGTGGAGGAGCAAAACGGGCCGAAATAGGTAACTTACTTGAAGAATTTAAAACTGAAATGTTAAGCTCTTTTGCTTCACAAATTGATACCTTGCAGGTTAAAAAGAAGCAGGCAGAAGCAGAAGCTGCTCTGGCTATTTTTCTACTCTAAATGCAGGGAAAAACACCCACTAAGGGAATGCCCCCTGGACAAGGTACCAATCTGCACTATCTGTGAAAAGGACCATGAGACTCAACAATGCCCTTCTTTTCCAGGAATAAAAGCAGCACTGCAGCCAACTGAAGAAGAAGCTGAAGCAGTGTACCTCCTCACATAGAGAAGGCAATGGCAACCACGAGGACAAGGTACGAATTCTAACATGTCGTTTAATCGTTGGAATAATCATCCTCCTTTTCAAGCAAATTACCCACCCTTCAATCAAATGCAGTACCCACACTTTAATCAAATGAATTTCCCACCCATGCAGCAACCGAATCCTCCTTTTGTTGATCCTACAATGTGGAATCCCTGGGCTCTACAACAAACCTATTTTAATCAATGGAACCCAAATTGGACAGCTCCACAGATCCCATTTCCAAACCAATTACCTCAGTATCAACAATCTCTCTCCTTACCATCAAATGCTCCACCAAATAATCAGACAATGAGACCCCAGCTGCCTGTACAACCTAACCCCAACCCAAATAATAATAAAGCTCTGTAGGTAATTGATATTCAAAACCAACTAGTTTCCCCTATGCAATGTAATGACATTCATTTATGCTCTGGAAAAATAGTTGAACCTATTATTGATGACATTACTTCCGATTCTGATAAAGAAGAAATCGGAAAAGAAAAGTCATCTAATGCTGAAACAGTTGGATCATCCTCTAATAAAAAAGCTGAAACAACTGAAACATCCTCTAAAAAGACTGCTGAAGCAGCAGAGCCACCATTCCCTGAACGTTTAGCTCTTACCAAAACACTTGAGCCACCTGCTTTTAATCTGTTAGGAGAGCTGCAGAATTTATATGTTAAAATTCCACTCTTACAAGCACTGAGAGATGTACCAATTTATGCTAGAACTGTTAGAGATATTTGTATTAAGAAACCTGGAAGAAAAGCTAAGGACCCCCTCACAGTTCATGTGATGGGTGATCTAGCTGCTCTAATGTCAGAAAAAAACCCTCCTGTGAAATATGGTGACCCTGGTCATCCTACGGTCACAGTACAGGTGGGAAAAACTTTTGTTTCTAGAGTTCTAGTAGATCTGGGTGCTGCAATAAACATCATGACACTTGAAACTACACAGTTATTACAGTTAAAGGATGTAATTAGGGAAACCCCAACCATTCTAGAGCTAGCTGACCACTCCACAATCAAACCTGAAGGAGTCATTGAAGACCTTATAATTTCAGTCGAATCTTGGAACTACCCAGTTGATTTTGTGGTATTACAGACCAAAACAAAGTTGGGGGGTCATCCATTGATTTTAGGAAGACCTTGGCTGGCTACATCAGATGCCTTCATCAGTTGTAGGTCAGGATCAATGACAATTTCTAATGGACGTGAAACCAAACAACTTACTCTTTACCCTCATGCTACACCTATGATTAATAATGATAACTCTGTGTGGTTAGATTATGAGGACGATGAGACCCAACCCATCTTGACTGTCAGAAAAGCCTTAACTTTTAAGGATTCAACCGAAGATGAATTAATTAGTAGCTTTATTTTTGAACCTTCTTCGGTTAACTCTGAAATACATAATCAGTTGACTACAATCTTGGAATCTGAATCACAGCAAAATCTTAGAATTGAAGACTTATCTCAGACATCAACTGACATCTCCTCCAAAAGTATAACAGTCGAAATCGAGCCTGGCAAAACATTAAATATAAACCCTAACCTAACAGATGCTGAAACACAACAGTTAATGAAGTTACTCCACGAGAATAAACAAGCATTCGCATGTGATTACACAGATATGAAGGGAATTTCTTCTGAATTATGTACTCATCGTATTTATATTAAAGAAGGATCCCGCCCAGTCTGTCAACCCCAGCGACGAATGAATCCCAATTTAAGGGAAATTGTGAAGGAATAACTTCAAAAATTGTTGAATGCAGGATTTATATATCCTATATCTGATAGTGAATGGGTTTCACCATTAGTAATAGTACCTAAGAAAAATGGGAAATGGAGAGTGTGTGTAGATTACAGAGCTCTAAATAAGGCCACTCAGAAAGATCATTTCCCCTTACCATTTATTGATCAGGTACTAGATAATTTGGCAGGTAAGAGATTCTTTTCCTTTTTGGATGGATTTAGTGGATATAATCAGATCAAGATTGCACCCCAAGATCAGGACAAGACCACTTTTACTAGTCCATGGGGGACTTTTGCCTATAGAGTTCTTCCATTTGGACTATGTAATGCCCCAACAACATTTCAAAGAGCAGTGATAGGAATTTTTTCTGATATGCTTAATGATTCCTTAGAAATATTTATGGATGACTTTACTCCTTATGGTGTGACTTTTGAAGATGCTTTACAAAACCTTGAAAAAGTACTTAAACGATGTATAGAAGCACACCTTTCCTTAAGTACTGAAAAATGCCATATGATGATGAATCAAGGTATTGTATTGGGACACTTCATCTCATTCCTAGGAATTCAAGTTGATCCAGCTAAAGTACAAGTAATTCAGACTCTGCCTATCCCTAAAACACAAACTGATGTAAGAAGTCTTTCAGGACATGCTGGATATTATAGAAGATTTATCAAGGATTTTTCTAAAATAGCTTCTCCTTTGTTTGTGTTACTTATGAAAAATGCTGAATTTAAGTGGACTGATGGTTGTCAAAAAGCATTTAATGAACTTAAACATCAATTGTCTACAGCTCCCATTTTAAGAGGACCTGACTGGGCACTCCCCTTTCATATATCCTCTGATGCTTCAGATACTGCAATTGGAGCTGTCTTGGGTCAAGAAGAAAACAATCTTCCCTATGCTATCTATTTTATTAGTAAAAATATGACCCCTGCTGAACTTAATTATACAGTCACCGAGAAAGAATTCTTAGCAGTCATTTATGCTATTAATAAGTTTCGACATTATATTACTGGTTATACTACTTTTGTGCATACTGATCACTCGGCCATTAAATATTTAATGAACAAATCAGTTACAAATGCTCGAGTTACCAGATGGTTATTATTATTACAAGAATTTGATATCACAATTGTAGATCGACCAGGTAAAGAAAATGTAGTTGCTGATTTTCTTTCTCGGTTAAAAACTGATGAAAACATTCCAGTGGATGATTCTTTTCCTGATGAATATTTATTTGCAGTATCTGCTCACTCACCTTGGTATGCAGACATTGCCAATTACTTAGTTGCAGGGAAACTACCATCACACCTATCGCACAGAGAGAAAAGAAAGATCGTTCAGCAAAGTGCTAGGTACAACTGGATAAGTGGGTGTCTTTTTCACACAGGACTCGATCAGGAAATTCGAATATGCATCAGAGAAGATGAAGTTTATGATATATTGAAGGCTTGCCACGATGGCCCTTGTGGAGGGCATTTTGCGGACAAAAGAACATCACACAAAGTTCTTAGAATAGGTTACTATTGGCCCTCACTTTTCAAGGACGCAAAAAAATATGTTAGGGCCTGCGATAGCTGTCAGAGAATGGGCCAGCCTAATCACAGGGATGAAATGCCACTCAACCCCCAGGTAATACTTGAACCTTTTGAAAGATGGGCACTAGATTTTATAGGTCCCATAAATCCTCCATCCAATCAAAGAGTTTATATACTGGTTTGCACAGATTATATGACTAAGTGGGTAGAAGCTAAGGCACTCATCAAAGCTAATGAAGAATCAGTGTTAACTTTTCTATTTGAAGAAATCTTTGTTAGGTTTGGTTTGCCTAGAGAGCTAGTTACAGATGGAGGACCTCCTTTTAATTCTCATGGCTTCAAAGATACACTCTAGAAATATCACATTAAGCATAAAATGACTACAAGTTATCACCCCCAGGCAAATGGGCAAGTGGAAAGTACAAATAAAGTCATAGAAGCCATTTTAACAAAAACGGTCAAGGAGAATAGAAGGGACTGGTTTCAAAGGTTGCCTGAAGCATTATGGGCTTACAGAACTACTTGGAGGAACACTACGGGTTTTTCACTTTATGAATTAGTTTATGGTAAAAGTGCTGTTTTTCCTGTGGAATTTGAAATCAAAACCTTAAGGACTGCTTTAGCTGTTAACCTTGACTTGACTGATGCACAGACAGCTAGGTTGCAGCAGCTCCAGGAATTGGATGAAAAGAGGTTGGATGCCATCCATCAAACAACCATGATACAACAGCAAAGAACCAGGTGGCATGACAAAACTATTAAGCACAAGCAGTTCCAAAAAGGTAATTGGGCCTTACTGTATGATTCACGTTTTGAAAATTTTCAAGGTAAATTAAGAACAAGGTGGCTAGGACCTTATGAAGTAGATATTGTTTTTCCAAATGGAACAGTTAGACTCCTAACGATTGATGATTCTAGAACACCATTATTAGTAAATGGGTATCGACTCCGTTTGTATAAACAACCTATTTCTAAAGAGGATTTCAAGGCTACTTGCATGGCAGACATACACTATGCCTTTTTGGGGGAACCGGCTATCCCTCAATGCACTTAATTCCCTGTTTATGTATTTATTTTTAGATTAGATTTCTTAACTAATAATCCCTGTCAAGGGTTGCCATGTTACAATTGATTATTTTGCAGATCTTAGCTTTGGATGGTGGCTGAAAAGAAAAATTCCAACATAGGAAGAATTAATCTGCAGATTGGAAAGCATTGCCATGTCATTCCAGATCATAATTCATACCCTCCACCATTTCCCGTTGATGAAACACCACTTCCCGTTGATGAAACACCATTTCCCATTGCTGAAACACCATTTCCCGTTGCCGAAACACCACTTCCCGTTGCTGAAACACCATTTCCCGTTGCTGAAACACCACTTCCCGTTGCTGAAACACCATTTCCCGTTGCTGAAACACCATTTCCCGTTGCCGAACACTATTTTCCAGTGCCGAAACACCAAATCCCACTGCTTAAATACCAATCTTTTCCATTTTCCTAAAAACCATCAATGTCCCCATTTTTTCTCCCGAGAATGAGCTATTACTTCGATAGAAACATATCATTCTTTATTCAAAGGATCAACCATTTATCCTGTTAATAACGTCCCTTCACTACTACCTCTTGTGAATAATAAAAACCTCGTGTATAAAAACCCTCACACCTTACAAACCCTTTCTATAATGATCATTGACCTATTAAGGACGAGATACCACTTTTCGACACAACAACCAAAGGTAATTGTAAAGGTATGCATGTTAAGTGTGAATAATAAATTGTAGTTAATGAGGAGATAGTTGACATGACCTCTAAAAGCGTCGTACTGCCAACCATATCATTCAGCCGCAGTTGGGGGGATTACCGAAATATTGTAATCATTACATAACACGCTGATCACCGCCATCTCTATTCCTCGCGGTTGTGTCTAATCCACCTCATTTATACCTTATCACGTCATAATTTCATTTGCAACGTTCTGCTCTGTTTCGACCTCGGCAACTCGGCTCTGCACTCTGTATTCTGCCTAAAACAGTAACTATGGGAGGAGATGCTGTTAGACATGAACTGGGCTCGACGACATTACTGGAACTTTACCCAGACGCATACCAAATCTTTCTACAAGTAGGATGGGTGGACTATTTCAGAAGACTTCCGGATTTTGATTTACAGCAGGTTCTGGAATTTGCATGCAATTTGAGGGAGGGGTACTCTACTGTCCAAGGGGTGAGAATCCCAGTAACAGAAGAAGACATAGCGCAAGTTTCGGGGCTTCCAACCAATGGTATTCGCTGGTTCAACAGGAAGCATCTTATTCTTAATGCATAGCAAGATTTCCTGTTACCTGGGGAGCAGGTGGAAGCCAAAGGCAAGGGGGTTGCGCTTCGATCACTACCACCACCATGGCCAAAGGTTGCAGAATTTGTTAAGCATTACTTCACTTGCGAGGGCCGTTATCAGGTAGTCTACCAACACGGCTTTGTTTTATTAAATCATTTGCGGCATGGTCGTCTAGTAAATATGCCCTATTATCTCCTTGGATGTCTAAAAAATATGGCACACTATACTGTGAACGCAAGGCATCAACTCCTCTGCCTCACGCACCGTCGTTTGGTCCAACTCCTAATAAATAGAGGCTTCGCCCTGCACAATCCACTTCCCCTCAATAACCCTCCCCAGCAAGCTGAGGAAAATCCTCAGCAAAATGAAGAAAATTCCCAGCAAGTTGCTGAAACTCAGCAACCGGCAGCAGAAACACCCCAATTGAGCACTGAAAATCTGCAGCAGTCCTCACCCCCTGATGAAGCCGAACCATCCACCCCCATAGTTCATATCCCTATCGATGATTCAGACGAGGATACCCTCATCACTTTCCTTAAGAGGAAAAAGCAACAGAAAGCTGCAACCCCACTAAAAAGAAGAACCAGGGCCTCAGTTAAGGAAGCTACTATTTCTGATGATTCCCCTACCCTGAGTAAAAGTCCTCGCAAGAGGAAAACTACTGTCTCTCCCAGTTCCCTACCTCGGCAACGAACAAGGTTGTTTGCAGCAACTGAGGCCATTATCCCAAATGTCCCTCCTATCATTTTAAATCCCCGTATCCCGCGTAGCCCTAAACCTTCACTTCCTTCACCCTCAGATGCCGAAATACAGAGTGTTCACGATTTTGTGACATCATTTTTCTCAACAGAGGCAACTGCTCCACAAGAACCAGCTGCCGATACATTCAAACTAGACATCCAAGACGATATAGGGCATGTGGCTGTTACACAAGAACCAGCCACTGACCCAACAAGTGCCACACAAGAACCACCTGTTGGGGAACAAAAAGAAGATGACCTGCATGTGGCTGTTACACAAGAACCAGCCACTGACCCAACAAGTGCCACAAAAGAACCACCTGTTGGGGAACAAGAAGAAGATGCCCTAGGTAAGACTGATACACAAATTGACCCAACAGGTGATACACAAGAACCACCTGTTGAGGACGCAAATGATGAAGTTAATGCGGAACAACAATTATCTCCTCCATTGGAATCTGCAACTATAGAAACCCCGGTTACTCTAGCCTCCCTACAGGAAGAAAATGAGTTCTTAAAATCAGAAATTAAGGCCTATCAGAAAGAGTTAGAAATGGCTAGGGAAGCCTATAAAAGGGAACTCAATATGTACATGTTAGCTCAGGTAGCATCTCAAGCTGAAAGAGTGTAGAGAAAGAGCAATACAGTGAATACATGTGCAGTGAATGTGGGGATATCTATACTCAAGCAGGTAATAAGATAATTGCAGTCCCATTGACTGGAGCCAACCCTGTTATATTCAAAAAGGAACACCCTACTGCTACACAAGAACCAGCAGGGTCTTCAAGAATTTTAGAGGAAGAAACAGAACCACCCCGGCCTACCCAAGTTATTGATGAACAGAAACCAGAATCAAAATCTTTTACAACTGTGCATATACAAACTGAACCTCCCTGTGTCAGCAATGCTCATGCACAGACTTCTAGTTTTCAAGAACTAAGCAACACATGGAAGGTAGAATACGAGCTCTCCCAAGGAAAGGCATTTCAGCAACTGAAGTCATTATGGGTTAACTATGCCTATAGAAATTGGGAAGCAATGGAACAGTCTCGTGCACAACACAAGGAAAATAAGCAATTAAAAGCCAGACTGTCCCTTATCTTCGATTTGTTCCAGTGATTACTGGCTACAAGAAAGCCTTCTTTTAATTATTCTGTATTCTTGAGAGAATGCTTAGCGTTCCTCCAATTAAAAGTAATTAAGGATGGAAGACCCCACCAGGTCTCTACACCACAACAATTTATTGAGACTTTTGCAGAAGCACCAAACAATGACTAGAACTTGCTGTGTGAACTCTATCTTCATAATGAGGCTATGCCTGAAGATAGAAAGATTAATTTACTTCCTATTTGTGGTGATATTCAAATAAGAGCTTTTATTTCCTTTTTGGCCAACCAGCTTACTTGGCAGAATGCTTTTACGTCTGCAAAACACAATGAGGAGAACTGTCTTCTCTGGATTCGTCCGGAACCGCAGAATGCATCCATCTTCCTTATGGAACATCAACAGAATCTACGAGAACCAGGGATGATCGATCATATTAGGAATCTGCAAGCAGCAGTCTTGGAAGATTGCCAACATTATGTAAAAACTAAAGGACCTTTGGCCATAAAAGCAAATGATTTATTTTGGGAACACTGTCCCAAAGAAAGACGGGAATATCATCCCTACAATCCCCTCAATCTTCAGGCGGCAATCTCACGGATACCTGATTATGTAAAATGCATTAGACAATGTGCTGAACGGTGGATTGGTTACCATTTTCATTTCCCTCTCTTATGGCTTCCTGGAGAACAATACAAGGGTCAATTTACATTGACTAAAAAGGAAGAGTTGGCAGCATGGAAGAGACTTCAGAGTGTCCAAGGGTTCAGAGACATGGTTGACAATACCTTCTACACTTACTGCATAAGTAATTTACACTGTTCATCCCAGTTTTCCGATTCCGATTCAGAGTAGACGTTGCATGTGGACATGCAACATTTTCAGTTGGGGGGGATGTTAGGTTCCTAGATTGTCTATTTTTGACCTTATATTTTGTCATTATATTACCCTCTTCAACCCTTAGTTGAAATCCTTTGCTAGTGTTTTGGCTTAATCACTCCAAAAGGTATATAGTAATTCTCCTCATTGCTATATGTTTAATTATTCAACACGTAATCATGCTATCTTTATAATTGATCCTTGAAAGTTGATTAAGTTGCTGAAAAATTGTTGAAATTGCCAACTGGCAGGACTACATTTTGCAGTTGCTGAAACAGCGGAAACAACACAAACCGTGAAGCTGAAACAGCAAGACATCATGAACCTCGAAGCTAAAACAACAAGAACAACATGCGCACTTCGAGGAACAGTTGAGATTTGCGTAACAAATCTGCATCAGCAAAGGAGTCCGACCAATTACTATATTGGTCGTAAGGATCATGAGCCACATGACTGTAACAATATTATGTTATCAAGAACTGACTTTCCTATTTTTGGTACAAAAGGGTTGAACCAGAATGTATGAAAATCTTTGGTAATAGATGTCTCCTCTATAAAGAGGAGACATCTACATTAGAGGGATATACAGAGAAAGAGGGAACGAACTGTAACACATAAACTGTAGTGAAGGGGTGAGACTGAATCTTTTTTGTAACATGGTTTATTGACGGATGAATAAAGTTCTGTTCTGAGTATTTTATTTTAGTTTCTGTGTTCTAGGGAATCTTGTGAGAAGGACAGGGCCCACCTTCATCACAAGATTCACCCATCTTCTTTCTGTTGTGTGTCGTGTGTGTGATTTCTGTTTATATCTTATACATGAGTACTGCTTCTAATGATATTTACTTTTGCTGAAACTCTGTTTTCCTTTTAACTGATTGATGCTGCATATGAGTGCCTCACTGGTGATTAGGATTTACAGAGTGTATTGGTGAACTGGACAACAGAGGCAGGTGCTGAAAGTCCTTACTCTGAGGATAGGGTCCTGATCCTTTGTTGCAGGACAACCATCACTCCCTTTTGCAGATTTGTTTTCTTTAAGTTATCTGCTCTTATTCCATTCCTGCAATAGGTTGTAACTGCTGAAACTGCTGTAACACAAAGTAGGGGTTTAATAGATAGTAGACTGTTTATACTACAACTTTTAATACTATTAAGATTGAGTACATACAGTACGTAGTCACCTTTGGAATAATCAGACTTTCCCGGGTTGATAATTTATGTGGCACTCGACTGTTTTTAATAAGCAATTAAAGTGACCAACAACAAGGGGAATATATAATTCTTGCAAACCCTAATGCGTATGTTGAGGTGTAGGACCAGTTAAGAACCTAGGGAATATGACATACAATAATTCTTATCATAAATCCAAGAAGCGTCGATGAGAATGCAACCCTAGAGGTATATGAATTAGGTTAAGTCATGAAGGGAACCTTCATTTTGACTATTTAGGTTTTCTCCCAAAACCTAATACGGTCAACCATAGGCAAATCAAAATTAAAGTCGTGCTCATCCACACCCAGGTGCCTCTACTAATTGGAAAAATACAGTATAGGAGGAAAGGTTTCTAAGTCACAGGGCTCTTAATGCTCCTTGAAGCAATGGACCTCCAAACCCTAATGCAATCATGATGTTTTATCATTGAGACAAAACATGATGTGTGGATGCAATGTGAAACATGTGAGTGAGCACATAAAAAGGGTTTTATAGGAACGATCATGGGGAGGGTAACCAGTCGAGAGCCTCACTAAAACCCTAATGGCTTGAGGCAAGCAAACAGGGACCCAAAATTTCGGATATGCCCAAAAATTTTGGGTTTTGTTGTAGCGGCTACAATAATTGGCAAACCACTAGTAGAACCTAGTATCTCTTCCAACTTCCCTATAATAGATTGATTCCAGATAACGATGTAAGGGAATATTGAACAATCTCTATGGGTGACTCTTGTATTGCCTCGACCTTTGCAGATATGCCTTCCTTTTGTGTCTCAGCTAGGGCTTCCTAGTTAGTAAACACCCAATTATAAGTTACCACATGTCAGTCATTGATGATGATGCAAAGAAAAAGGAAGAGGACTTATTGTATTCAAAATTTTTAAAATAAGTTTATGGTGTTGCTCCGCTGCCAGCAGGCTTGGATAGTACCCCGACGGAGTCACTTCAAGAAATTACAGACATTGCTCCGCTACCAGTGAGCCTGGTTAGTACCCCGATGGTGTCGTTGTATTACCTCTTTGCGCAGGAATCCTTTATCAATCCTTTTCCCTTTATTTAGTTTCATTTTCTTTCATGTGTGAATTTGCACTTATTATTGGGCATTCATTGCGCTAGGGCAGATGAGGGATCCTGACTTATTTTACGAGCAAGAGAGGTTGTTTCGTGTTTGATAGAAATTAAAAGATATCCTAATTTAGGTTTGCCCTCATGCCAAGCTTCTACATCTAATCTCCATTTAACAAGTGAACAATGAAAAAAAAAATCACTAAAACATTCAAGACCATTCTGAGCACAAGGTTCAGGTTATGGGTATAGGTCATTTAAACTGATTAGGGTTCCCCACGAGCAATATGTTCTTACTTTCCTTGTTAATAAGTGGGACTCGTAGGAGAGATATCCAGGATGTAACTTTGATGATTGGCTCTAAGAGAAGCGACCTATTGGAGTAACCATTACAACTACACATAATCATTAGGCCTAGGGTTTTAATGCTAGGGCAAGGTGATTAGGGAAACTCTTCTAGGGTTTCAAAATGTGCGAGGAGGCCAAAAAATATTCCTTCAGGGTTTAAGCAGGTGCAAACAGGGGTGAGAGAGCTAGTCATAGTACCAAAGGTTCGAAGGCATCAAGTTTGAGAAGGCTCATCCAGTGGCATGCAATATAGAGGGAAATGCCAGCCTAGGTCATGGAGAGTGTATGTCAGGCAAGAAGATGAATGCATGATGTAATGCATCAGGTAGGGATTATGATGCAATTCAATGTTTTTTTATGCAAATGTGCAGAAGACATCAATCAATTACAGATAAAAGACCAGAGAAATGCATGTGCAAAGATTTCAATGCAAAAGATGAATGCATGCTTAAAATATAAGTTCCTACGATAAAGCTGACATAACAAAGCATATAGAAGCAAACGATAGTAAGCAAACTTTGACAGAGAAACACTAATAAGCAAACTTTGATAAACAAAACCCTTATTAGAAAAGTAATAAGCAAAACCTAAAACCTAACTAGTCTAAACCCTAAAACCCTAATTTAATAAGAGAGGAGGTTGACTTATGTGAAATCAAACTTCCAATGCAGCCACCACAATAGTTCCCAACCTGCAAAATCAAAGATGACAATGATTAGAATTTGGAAAAAGAATGGTGCAAAAGCCAAAATGCTCACCTACGAAACATGCACAACAATAAGAAAGCCATGTCTACTTATAGGAAAGTGTGCCAGAAAAGACCATTCAAGGCAAACTGCAACTCAATCATGGTAAAAATAATAAAAAACGTGAAATTTATAGTCATCCAGTCGTGACATACATCTATTCATGCTTAACCCTAAATCCAATGTAAGTAAGGAAAGATGTTGCCTGCTAGCAGAGGAATCCGCCAGATAAGATCCTTCAATCCAATCAATAACCCTATCATGATATGGAGGATGATCAACTTGATGACTCTGAAAAGAGGGGTTTTCGTCGGGTGTAACTGAGATACTTGAGGATTCAAGTGTAGAAACCCTAATTTCAGAAACCCTAGTTTGAAGTTGTCCATGGATTTCATCGAGGGCATGAGGACTTGACATAACCATCAGCAGAAGCTGAAGTGCCTCATCACCCTAACAAATCTCTAAACCTTCAAACGACAAGCCATAAAATATCAGTAGTTTCACAAGATTGGCAGGTGAATTCATATGGTTATCATTAGCTGTGACAAGACAACTATCAATGAAAATATTGTTGATTAGATTAGATGTCTGAATATTGATAGATTGGCAGTTCAACATATCAAATTCTTTAGATTCCTAAGAATGAATTGAATCAACCGGAAGAGTCTCAGGTAGAGGAGAGGTTAGGTGATTGGCACCTTCCCATATAGGGGATTGTAAGACATCATTTGATTGTATATGTTCATAAACTATACTAGCTGGGCAACAATGAAAAATATTTGAGACAATGGCCAAAGTACCCTCTTCAACAAACAAATTAGGGTATAGAGGTTCATGCATATCAGCTGATAGGTGGGGAAAAACTGTGTTCGGAGAAACTTCACCCGAATCAAAGGCTTTCCAAGATGTGCTTGCATCCGACAAGATGATGCTGAGAGGATAGTTATGTGCAGAAACCCTAATTTTACTTGGTTCAGGGGTCTCATAAGCAACGTGAGAACCTGACATAACCATCAGAGGAAGTTGAAGTACCTCAACTTCCTGATGATCCCCAAAAATTCGAATGGTGAATCATCAAACTCTAGTGGATTCGTAGGATCAACAGATGGGTATGATTGATAATCACCAGAGGTGTAAGCGAATATGTTTTCGATATAATGACAATCACCGAAGCCACTAGTTTGATCAGTTTGGGTATTTGGAACATAAGGCTCTACCAAGAGTGAAGAGGAATTATTGGGAGAACCCCTTTGAATTGGTCGAGATGTAAGACCTTCCTCTTCACCTATTAAAGATTGTAGATGAAAGAGATCCAGAACAAGAGATTCATCATTCTCACAATGCAATTGCGAAACATCACCCTCATGTACATGATTACAATCAACACGAGCAGGATAAAGATGTGAATTATTTGTAGAAACCCTCTGGTGCAGTAGATGCACGAAATAAATCAGTGTACAATGGATGCAAAGGGTCAGATGAAGGGGGACCAATTGGACCATGACTCACATCTTGCACATTAGTGTCAGCTAGAGGGAGAAATGGATTTGCATGCATGTCATGGTCCTTGGATTTGATAGGACAATAAAATTTATGTGAGATAAGACCCAAGCCATTTCCAATAGGTGAATGAAATCCAGGAATAGAGTGAGACAAGTGTTCAATGGATTTGATCTTGGTTCCATTAGTAGGAAGAGATGTTATATCAACATAATTTTCAGATTCAAAATCAAAAGGATGTATGAGAGCTTCAGAGTCAAGACAATTTGATTCATTTCCCAGAAAGAACTTTTCATCATCTTAACCATTTACGGCCAAAATCGTATTATGTAACAAATCAGGAGGAGGATGAGAAATCCCACAAGCAGTAATTTCCTCCTCGGAGGCTTGAGGTTGTTCCAGATTCAGAGAGGTAGGAAAGACGATATTAGGGATTAGATTTGGGCAACTTGTAACCTGCTGATTATCATAATACTTGAGATTTGTTTCAGATTGAAGGTGTTGCAGAGAAACGAGAACCAACCGTTGAATTTTTTTACTTAGATACACCCAATTGACATCTCCTTCAGGAAATTCAAAACAAAGATGAATAAATCTAACAATAAAATCCTTTAAAGATGATTTAGGTTCCACTCTAAGCTCATTTATCCTTCTAAACACATCTTGAAAATCATACTTGTGAAACGCTTATCGGAGCTTACCAATGAGTTGCTCGAACGAATGGATGGAAGCTGTTGGCAATGTGTGGCACCATCGCTTGACGTGACCTTCAAGGGTGAGGGAGAAGAGCACACAAGCAAACTCTTCATCGTCGATCTTGTAAGATTCACAAAACTTAAGGAAACTAAAAATGTACTCGGTCAAGGATGTTCCATCCTCACTATTAAACTTTAATTGATACAAGTGATAAAGATTCTCATCAGGGATTGAACATTGAAAAATGGAAAAATAAGATAAAGACCCTGGGAGTAAGATTTGCTATGGATCCATTTACAGTTATGAGACTAAACTGCAGGCTCCGAGTGCTCAGCTTGTCATCTGGCCCTCCTTCTAGGGCCAATTTGTTGATGGGCTGAAATGTACCACCAACAACTAAGGGGGTCTCCTCGATGTGAAGTCCCAATTATACCTCACACCATTTGGGATAGGAGCCCCATCTGATATGTGGGCCTGGCTACCACCATAAATGATTTTTCTCTTGGCTGTCAAATGATAAGGTGTTGGAGTGGGGAAAAGGGTGAAAAATGCCCAAAAAGTGAAAAAAGAATCGACCCAAGATTGACAACTACAAACAAAGATACAAATATGTCTCAACAACAATAAAAGAAGTATGCCATGGGAGGGATCAGTGAGATGAAACCCATTCAGACATATAGTAAACAAGAACATGCCAGAAGTTAATTGCGAAATAATTCCTAATAGATCCCTCAAATGGAAACAAACAAGTAAACACAGATTTGAAAGTAAAACTTAGATGCAATCACTATGAATCAGTCCATAATATATTGCATATATGATGACACACATACAAATATAGTGAAGTATCAGAGAGCCAATACAACCACCATGAGTAAGCATGGGAATCAATGTCGAATAAAGAGAACATCTTATTAATTTTTCCGCAACTTCAAGTACATAACTAGAAGTTGGTCTAAAACCAACAGTGGAACATGGGATGCTCATATCATTTCCCAATGCAAAACCCTAGCCTCACTACAACTCCACTCTACTAGCTGCCAAGAGCTAAGTGCTTCTATCTCTTGAGCACAAATTGACTCTCTAAAGCTAGCCTCAAATCAAGTGTTAAAAATCCCCCCTAATGAGGCATGCAGACACATTATGGAGATGAGGTGATTGTTCACCTACCGTGACCCTTGACCTCCCTCATGACCTTTCAACTACCCTCATGACTCTTGAGCTTACTCACTTCCTTATCAAGCCTAATGATTGTTACACGCTCAAATCAGGCCTAACATAGTTGCTGACATTATGGTGGGTGACATTTACATCACGACGAAGGAGAGAGAGGATAAAGTTGTAGAGGGTCCTTGTAAACCGTAGAAAGCATGTTGCCAATAAGTTGCAATGTTGTGGATGCTTGATCCTAAGACAAGCCTCTTTTCTTGCCACTATGCCTCACTTGCATTCATCTATCTTTTGGTGGTGTGCCTTTGAGTTTATTGAAAGGTTCTTGGAACTTGGAAGGGACCATCTGGCTTGCTGCAAGGAAACCCTAGTTATGCAAGATCCAAGAGAAAACTCTAATCCCTTGGTGTAGACCAACATTTTTTTCCCTTCCTTCTACCTGCCGACAAATGACATTGGTCAAGCATAATTTCAAACAAAGAATGATAATCGAAATACAACCAACTAATTTTAAGAATGGCATAAATAAATAATTAATCTATACCCATGCGTGGTCAATTTTTGTGCCACAATATTATCAATGCATGTGGCCTTGGAGAGTCCTCTTGGACTTATTCGGATATATTTTCATCTGTGGGCTTGCTCTCATCCATGAGACATGTGTTGAATGTGGTTTCATTGTTCTTACTCGCACAAACATCTTCAATTCAAGGGGATGCACCAATATAACATTTTTTTAGGAGATCCATAGAGGAGTAGCCCACTCCTTTGTGTTGTAATTCCTTCAATGGTATCCTGTCTCCCATGTCGTTCTTCATGAGTATAATCATATAAAATCCAAACCTAAATTCTCCCTTAACTGACCCAACCACCACTATCATAGAAATCTCCTTGTGGAAATAAGCATAAGACATTCCTAATGGATGTTGTCTCGTTAGTTTCAGCTGGTAGGTTTCCCTCCTGTTCAAGTGATTGATTTCACTATTTTCCTCATTGAGTACAATCTACTGGAAACTGAAATCTTATGTAATAACCACGATACTACACCCATCAAATATATGTGCTTTCCTATCTTCCCAAACGAACAATCCAACAACTGCCCCTAATGCTTGTAAATGACACTTTGAAATCTTCCTTGGAAATTATTCATCTGATTTGAGAAAATAAATGGTATTCAAGTTATCAAAGACCACAAGGGTATTCTGATAATCCACCTAAATTCCCTGTAACAAAACCCTGGATTCAAGGAAATCAACAAATGATTGAAATTATTTTGTGAAGTTTTCATCTTTTCTCAAAATTGTAACCTCATTGTTAAAAATACTATGATATATTCTCCACTTGCCCAAAACATAATTAACTTTCACCCATTCTCGACATAGTGTTCTCTACAAGTCGACTGACCAACATTAAATAGTTTCATCCCTATGATTGTGAAACAATGGACGATGATTCTATGATTATCATTAATTTATTCATCCTTTATATGAGACACATCAATAACTCCAGGAGACTTCTCAGCATGAAATCGTGTAACATAGAATGTCATCAAATGAGTTTCGAGTGAAGATGCCATTCCAATGTTCTATGATTCATCCAATGATTTCTCAAGAAGAAAATGAGGAACCATCCATCAGGTATTCCTTTCAAAATAAACTTTAAAAGAGACAATTTCGCTGATGTAGCGACCTGTGAAGCAATTTGCGACTTTACGAAGGTTGCATAGTTGCATTCCAGCAAAGTCGCATTCTCTTGGATGTGTTTATGCGACCTAGGTGGGAGTGCGACTCACTAAAGGTCACATAGTTGTAGGGCAGGGTTGGTCGCATCCCTAATATCTCACCCGATTCATTAAAACACAACCAAGCAACTTGGGTAGAAGTGTGACCTCCTAGAGGTTGCTTAGTCGCAACAAAGTTGGTCACACTTCCAGCTAAGATTCTAAGATGCGACTTCGCGACCTCTAATCTCTCCAAAAGTATGTGATCGATTTGAAACTTTGGTGTTGGTGTATTTTCACTTAGTGGTATACTTTCAGAGAGCTTGTCGTCTTCAATAGAACATTTTCTTGGGCACTAACGCTTGTTTGCAGTCCAAATTTGTGCATCGTATCCTTGCTGTGCGTGTTAGTCTCTCAATTGCATATAGGGGTGGACGTCATCTCATGACTCATGCCGATATGTATCCTGCCATTGTACGATGCATGTAGCTTGTCCTCCCTTCATATGTTGCACTGAGAACCACTTTGAGGGCCATTAAACTATCATCTCTACCCTTGATTTCGGTTTTGGCGTGAGTCAACATGCTGCATACACCCCAAAATTATCTTAGCGTACTTGACCTTGTGTTCCATGCCACTTTGAAAGAGTCTTCAACGTTACTTTTCTTACAATGGTATGGTGAATGATTGTTCGCCCTTTTAATCTTGCAATAGACTGCAGTCCATTCGACATGAGATTTTTGCGACTCATGGAGGTCGCAGATCCCACATTTTCTCCTTAACGATGTTGGCATTACTTCCTCCCAGTGTATGTTTTCTGCATTAACCCAACATTTTCCTGGACAACCATTGTCTTTGGTGTTATTCTTTTCACCTTCACTGACTCTCAGTTGCATCATGCTTGTTCTGAAATTGTATGCAATGGTCCACCCAAGAGTCTCAATCTCCCTTTTGCGACTTGGCAATTTTGGAGAGTCAAATTTGGTGGTCAAAGGAAAATCTTCAACGCAATGCTTGAAATGCATTTTAAAGGTATGGTTTGAGATCACCTTCTAGTGTGTTGACTCCACCATAAATCTTCTCGCCATCCTTGAACGTGATGTGTATCCTTGTATCACTTAAACGAGAGGCATTTTAATGCTTACTCCATAATGAGTGCTTTCCTTATTCCTTATAATAGTGATTAAATTGAGGGAAATACTATGGTGGATTTGTGTCCACACACACACACACACACACACACACACACACACACACACACACACACACACACACACACACACACGTATATATATTGACAAAACAACCTTCCATCCTTAAGTATGCTCATTGTTAAACCCTTCAAGTTAGAATTCGACACTAGTTTGTCATAAAGTTGCCTCGATTTATATGTATCCAAGCCACCTTCTCTTGATATATTGAAATAGAAGAATAATGAGACCAATTAGTTTACCGAAATGATTTAGACATGTATATATTTTGTATTTGAAAGCATGGAAATCAAACAAATAATGAGAATAATTCACTAAAGGAATATGAATCATGAATATTCCAAATTAAGGTGTTATACATTTATCCGAATTGGATCCTTAAACATTTCCATGACTGTTTCAAATTATGTCAGGCTTCAAAATCTTATGAATAACAGGGTTATCAGAAATGACCTCTGGAGAATGGCAATTTGTGGCCAGCACGGAACAACGAGGACCCTCAGTGAAAGAGCGCTAACCGTTGGCCCATGGAGACCGCGCATGGACACAAATTGGCAATCGGAAGCCTAGATCCAGAAATAGAGGTAGTTTCTGATACGCAATTAGCACGTATCACAGGGAAAAACTCTCAGTGAAGGAAAGCCCCGAGCGCTCAGTCACAAGGAAAACATGAAACCATGCGGAAATCGTCAGAAGGTGGGTCCTGTTCCCAAAACGGGCAGGATATCGCGTGCACTTCGAGCGGTAAGCGGGTTTGGCTGAGTTCAGCGCGATGCCACACACCGGGCAATGTGTGTCCAACAGATGAGAGAGAAAACTGCTTACATCGCATGAGTAACGATCAAGCAACTTACCCACTCGATATAGACGGAGACCGTAGGATCTGGAGGCTCCAGATCAACGATGGAGAATTAACCTGATGGATGACCGGATTCGACGGGGAAATAGACTGAGGCACATAAAGATTTGAGGTCTGGCATGACCGATGAGCTGGCAGAAGAATTAGTTTCGTGGGAAAATCTTGGAGTAATGGAAATAACGACCATTTAAAGAAAACTGACACTCAGTTCGTAAGGCGACAAGTGGCCACCTCTCTGTGCAGTGTTACACAACGATGATGACATAGAGCAGGGGAATTCCAGTAGACCAAAGTAGGTGATCCAGAGAGCCAGGAAGAGGAAATGAATAGTCAGAGAGCAGATTGGATTTAAGCCACGAACAGACAAAGAGCAGAGGGGACAAAAGTAGATAAAGAAGCGAATTGCAGAGAACAGAGAAGCCGAGCTGACTTGCAGAGCAAAGGCAACATCAAGCAGACAGAGACAGAGAGAGTCGAGAGTCTGTGAACTCTAGAGAAGGCTTGAGAGGTTCAAGCAACTCCTTTGTGTATACCTATCCGGTATTGAGTACCAAATTGGATTCATACCACTGAGACCAGTTGAGGTCGAGATTCAGTAAGGGGAGTCTGTGTACTCTAGAGACTTGGGGGATCCAAGCACAATCCTACTGATCATTCTCTATTAAGTAAGACTCAAATTGAGTTCCTTATTGTAAAGTCTCTGCTTTAAGACACAATAGAAAAGGCCACCACTAAAACCTGGACCAGGAGACGTAGCCTAGGAGCATTTGGGTGAACTCCTTTTTAATTTTGTTGTGTTTTTTGTATTTGCTTATTGTGTTTCTCTTACTATTCCAAGTGCATGTGTATTTCACAATCTTATCGATTCGTTGCTTAAAATAACATAGGCATACCCTAGCACATGGGTCTGTAATACCTTCATTAATTAAATTGAAATCATTCACAAGTGATTTTCAGATCAAGTTGTATTAGAGCTCTAGGTTGTTTAAGGTTAGATGAGCTTGTGATGGATTTTTTTGTTGAATGCTAACTAGATCAAAGATTAAATTAGGAGAAGGAGAGTTGGTTGAGACTAACCCAGAAATTGGAAGAGTCTATCCTTAGAAGAAAATGTCAGAGGAAAGTCCCTTGGGGCCAGACCCTCAATTCATAGATAGTTTCCTGGCCATGAGGTCAACGGTAGAGGAAATGTATAGGGACTTTAGGAAACATAAAGATGAGGACTCATCAAGCTCCAAGCAAGATAAAGGAGAAGAAGAGTCTCTCCTCCATGACCACTCAAAAGGAAAAGGGAAAGAAGAAAGCTTTCTCACACCTCCTAATAGCCCTGAACATAAAAATAAGACATCTCTGATTAAATTAGATGTTAAATTTGATTTACCAATATATGATGGAGAGTTGAATGCAGAGAAGATGGATAATTGGATCAGACAAATTGATGTTTATTGCAGAGTGTAGAGTATCAACTCAGATAAGAGTAAGATTCAGCTGGCCAACCTATGCCTCGGTATGGTGGGAAGGCAGGACACAAGCTGGCATGAAGAACATGGTAAGATTCTTTCTGTCTGGAGTGAATTTGTTTCTGCAATCAAAAAGCAGTTCTATCCACTAGCTTACATGTAGCAAGCCATGATGAGTTGGCAAACTCTTCGCCAATTGAAAGGGCAAAGTGTACAGGGTTACACCCAAGAATTTAGGAAGAGAGCTTTGATTCTAGGAATTTCATTAGACTCACCTGAGACTCTATTGAAGTACATAGGTGGTCTACACAGCTACATGAGGCACACTATCCTCATGTTTAATCCCACTAGTATAGATGAGGTATCTGTTCAAGCTACACATCTAGAAGCTAGAGGAAAGAATGGGAACCCAGAAGTTGGAGGATCATCCAAGCCCATTGCAAGCAAGAATAAGGAGAAAAGAAAACAGAAATGGAAAGAGAGGAAGGCCAACACTGCACAGAAAAGCAAGTCTTCATGCACTCACTGTAAGAAGGATGGGCATGATGATGAGCACTGTTGGATTCTGCATCTGGAGCTGAGACCTAAGAAGTTTGAGGGCAAGAAGAAGAAGACTGTTGCAGCTATTCAGAAATATTTGGGGTCAGACTCAGGAGATGAAACAACCATTGCAGCCACAGGTATAAAAGGTAAAAATTCTGAAGCATCTACTAGTAATTCTGCACAATCTATTAATGATGAGGAAAATGAGAGAAAAAGACATGAGCTTTTCCATATTCGAGTTATTTCCAAGCATCAAAAGATTGATACTTTGTTTGATAGTGGCTCACAAGTAAATTTAATTTCTGAAGCAATTGTAAAGAAGTTGGGATTACTGACTACACCTCACAAGAAACCATACCCATTAGGTTGGTTAAGTGATAAAGCACAACTACAAGTGACTAGACAATGTAAACTTAAGTTTTCTTTTGGGTCAGCATTTGTAGATGAGGTTGAGTTAGATATAGTTCCTCTGGATATATGTGGAATTGTTTTAGGAAGTCCTTACTTGTATGATAGAAAAGCTATTTTCTATAGAGCTGAGAACAAGTATCTACTCGTTAAAGATGGAATTGAATACTTTGTAAGAACTCATAAGCTCAAGAATAATTATACTCTCGTAAACTCAGGGCAGATGAAACGAATTGTAAATTCATGCAAACAATTTTTACTGATGGTTGTAAAGGAAAAGAAACCTGATAAAACCAATGTATTTGAGGGCTGTGATGCTAAACAACAAGTTGATTTAGAAAAAGTTGTTTCAGAATATGATATCTTGTTTCAAGAACCTAAAGGTCTGCCACCCAAAAAGGAAATAGTGCATGATATTAATTTGTAGCAAGATGCTCCATTGCCTAACATCGAAATGTACAGGTTGTCCGCTTTAGAGAATGTAGAAATCAAGAAGTAGGTGCAGGAGTTGCTCGACAAGGGATTCATAAGACCTAGCACATCACCAATTGGGTCTCCAATTGTTTTGGTGAGAAAGAAATATGTTATGCTCTTAACCTGCAAGACGATACCGGAATACAGATTATGCGAACAAAGATACCTAGAACATAGAATAGTGAGAAACAACAACAAGTATTTTATTATTCAGAAAGCGATGTTCACTTGCCTCTTCAAGGAGGCAACCTCCAATAGAGCAGAGCTCAATTACAAAATAAGACACGACGCTCCTCGCAGGTAGTCTCTATCCTTTATATATGACCCATACATGCAATACCATGGATCAATACCATGGTTCTTATTAATACCATCTATCTAATACCATGGCCCATTTGCAACTAACTGTGGTCCCGTCATTAATTGCGGGTTAACCACTTACAATTATTAATATGGGCTTTACTGACTCCTTACTTAACTATAACTATGACTCGATCCTACTACATGAATAAGGGGGTTAGGGTGGGACCCTAACATGCCCTCCCCCTTAAGAATAGCCTTGTCCTCAAGGCTGAAGCTGCAGAAACTGCTGAAGAATAGTGGCTGGTTCCCAGGTTGCATCTTCCAGAGAGGTGTCTTTCCACTTGATGAGGACTTCCCTGATCATGCGGCCACGCAGGTGCCGTTCTCGTGTGTCTAGGACATGTTCAGGTTGGATCCAGATTGACCCTTCTTCATCCAATTTAGGTAGATTGGTTTGAATTCTGCAATTGTTCCCAATCACTTTCTTGAGGCATGAGATATGGAAAAATGGATGGATTTTTGCAGTGGGTGGCAAAGCTAGCTTGTAGGCCACTTCTCCAATGCGCTGAAGTACTTGATATGGTCCGTAGAATTTTGGAGATAGTTTATGACAACCCTTGTCTTTGAGTGAAGTTTGCTTATATGGTTGCAACTTCAAAAATACCTGATCCCCTTCTTGAAATTGGCACTCTAAGCGATGCTGATCTACCTGTTGCTTCATGCGGTTTTGAGCTTGATGAAGATTCTCTCTAAGATGGGCGAGCATGGTTGTGCAGTTTTGTAGGAGTTGATCCACTGCTTGTACCTTGGAGCACCCCTTGATATAAGAAGTAGGGGAAGGATGGAGTTGCCCATAAACTGCTTCATAGGGAGTCACTTTGGTGGTGGCATGATAGTTGGTGTTATACCACCATTCAGCTAGAGGCAACCACTGTACCCATAGATGTTGCTTTTCTGAAGTGAAACACCTAAGGTAGGTTTCTAGACATTTGTTGATGGCCTTAGTTTAACCATCCGTTTGTGGATGATAGGAAGTACTGAGTTTTAGTTGGGTGCCTTGTAGCCTGAAGAGTTCCTGCCAAAATTTACTAGTGAATATCGGGTCACGATCAGACACAATAGAAGTGGGCATGCCATGCAATTTGAAGATTTGATCCATGAAAGATTGAGCGATCAAAGTCGGTGTAAACGGGTGGGGTAGGGCGCAGAAATGAGCATAACTAGAAAGTTAGTCCACAACCACCATGATGACTGACTTGTTTCCCGACTTTGGAAGACCTGTAATGAAATCCATAGAAACCTCCGTCCATATAGATGCTGGGATGGGCAATGGTTGTAATGTGCTTGGTGCTTTGACTGTCTCCCCTTTGTGGCGTTGACAGACATCGCATTCCGCTACAAAAGTAAGGATGTCCTTTTTCATGCCTGTCCAAAAAAATGATCTTCTAGTGCGAGCATATGTCTTCTGAAAGCTTGAATGTCCTGCAATAGGGGATGAGTGCCATTATGCCAAAATGCGGCTTTTGAGGGTGGATGTTGGTGATATTACGACTCTGTCCTTGTAGCGAAGAATCTCATCCTGCCACGAGTAGCCCTTGGTGGAATTTGGATCCGCCTGCAATTGAGTAATGAGTTGGGAGAGCCCGGGATGTGAAAACCATTCTCTGCGAGCCTCTTCAATCCATTCTGGAATGGGAAGGGAAATTACGAGCAAGGTACTTTCCTCCTCAAATTGGCGAGATAATGCATCTGCTACACTATTTTCGCGCCCTTTCTTGTAAATGATCTCATAATCATATCCCAGCATTTTGGCGAGCCATTTATTTTGTTGTGGGGAGGATAGGCATTGCTCCAAAAAATATTTAAGACTGTGATGGTCTGTGCGGATTTGGAAACGTCGCCCCAGTAAGTAAGGTCGCCAGGTATCTACTGCATGTAATATGGCCATCATTTCCTTCTCATAGGTATATTGTCCCAGATTCCTCCCACTTAGTTGTTGGCTTGTGAAGGCCAAGGGTCAACCTTCCTGCAGTAAGACTGCCCCAATACTCGTACCTGAAGCATCACATTCAATGACAAAATATTTGGTGAAATCAGGTAGTGCTAAGACTAGAGTGGAACACATGGCATTTTTGAGAGCTATAAATGCCTGTTGTGCATCATCATTCTAGAAGAATGAATTTTTCTTGAGGAGTTGAGTGAGGGGCTTCGCAATGCGACCATAATTGCGGACAAATTTGGGATAATAGCCTGTGAGACCCAAAAATCCTCTCAGGCTCTTCAAGGCCTTAGGTTGAGGCCAATCCTGCATTGCCTGGATCTTTTTGGGGTCCACCTTGACACCTTCACGCCCCACAATGTGGCCAAAATACTCAACTTCTTCCATGCCAAGAGAACATTTGGACATCTTAACAAATAATTTATGCTTGCGGAGCAGTTGCAAGAGTAGATCTACATGCTGAAAATGTGCGGCCCAAGTGCAACTATAGATGAGGATGTCATTGAAGAAGACAAGGACAAATTTCCTGAGATATGGTTTGAGAAGGTGGTTCATAAGGCTCTGAAAAGTAGATGGGGCATTACAAAGACCGAATGGCATGACCAGGAACTCGTAATCGCCTTCATGAGTTCTGAAAGCAGTCTTTGGAATGTCAACTTCCTTCATGCGAATTTGGTGGTAGCCTGAGCGAATATCCAACTTAGTGAAGAATTGAGCCCCATTGAGTTCATCCAGCAAATCATCAACAACCGGGATGGGAAATTTATCTTTGACTGTCAACTTATTGAGGGCCCTGAAGTCTGGACACATCCGCCATTCCCCATCTTGCTTGAGCACCATGACCACCGATGATGAATAAGGACTAAGGCTGGGACGAATGACACCTGCTTCCAAAAGTTCCTTGATTATTTTTCTATTTCATTCTTTTGCGTGAATCGGCAGAGAATTGGGTTCGACGGCCTGGATGGCATTAAATTGATCTATAACTCCATGATGGCCCTTTTTTAGCAATTTTTCCATCCTATGTGAGCTGATGATAGAGGGAGCTCTCGCCTGGAGTCCACAGAGGGTATGTGTGGAGTTGTTCTGCTTAAAGCTCATATATAACTCCTGAAAATCCATTGTGATTGGCCCAAGAGTGCGAAGCCATTCAACACCGAGGACAATGTTGCACCCTCCCATGTGTATCTCAAACATGTGGGTCTTCAACTGATAATCCCCCATTCGAAGTTTGACATTTTCACAGCGGCCTTCACATTTCATTGTTCCCCATCCGCAATTTGGACTTGGAAGTTAGAAACTGCTCGTACAAAATAATGCACTGCTTCCGCGACTTTTTGATGGATGAAATTATGTGTACTTCCACTATCAATCAAGACTACTGCTGGGTGATGTTTAATAAAACCTTTGATTTTGAGAGTTTGAGGTGAAGAAATCCCTGCCAAAGCATGCAGCGAAATAACTGGTTCATCAGGGACATTGTCCTTCTGGTTGTCCTCTTCTACCTCCTTCGGTTCCTCAAGTGGTGGGGCTTCCTCTGATGAGCTGTAATCAGTGGCATCAATTTGAAAAAATTTAGGCTCCTTGGATTTATGACTCGGGGAGTATTTTTCATCACAGTAGTAACATAATCCCTGTTTTCTTCTTTCGGCCATTTCTGCAGGTGACACCTTTTGAACCTTAAGTGTTTGAGTCGTGCTGTGAGCCTGTGGGGGGCGACCCTTGGCGGTGAAATTTGGGCAAATGGACTAGGCGGCTAACGCACGTTCCACGTTACGAGCTACCTTGCAAGCCTTCGACCATGTGGGAGGGTGGTGTAGTCAGACGTGGGCTTGTATGGCCTCTTTAAGACCGCTGATAAAACATTCCGTGTAGAACGCATCTGAGAGATCCCTAGTGCAGAAAGCTAAGGCTTCAAAGGTTGTAACATATTCATCCACTGTGCTAGTCTATCGGAGCTTAGTGAGACGACCCAAAAAAGAAGATTCCTGGTCAAAGCACTCTGTAAGAGCTTTTTTGAAGGTGGCCCAAGTCATAAAACTTCCATTGCAACGTTGATGCCATTCCCACCATTGCCATCTTTCATTGTCCAAGTACATGCTCCCCACCATAAGTTGAGTCTAATTATCTAAGATGTTATTCAGATTGAAATACTGCTCCATTTTTGCTATCCATGCGGCCGGGTGAGAACCAACAAATTTATGCATATCCAGCTTGGGAGGTCGCAGACGTGATTGTTGGTGGGTGCCCCAGAGGTGAAGAGAGCGGCTAGACTCACCCTCACTGTGTCCATTGCCAATATACGCCTCGTCGCGGGCTTCCTCCTTGCCCTTAGAGAGTGTGTCAGTTAGTCTGTCAAGCTGAGCTTGGATGGCTTGCAAGGATTGTTCAAGTTTGTCGATCTTCTCATTGGCCATAGTTTGAGCTCTAGTTTCTACCATGCACCGATCCGATGTACTTGAAATTTGGGACCGCCCAAATTTTTTTTTCACTAACAATTGAATGGTACCACCTTGCTTAGCTCGTCATCCTGATTCTTCCCCAAAATGTCAATGCTACCAAAAGTCTTGCGAAAACCACACCCCGATATAGGAACCCCACACAACTACTCAACTCTGGTGGATCTAAGAGATCTACATGGCTGATCAAATAGCTCTGAGTGGTGGGACCGATTGCTGCTGCGGATCTGATGGATCAGAAAGGTTGGTCTGCTAACTCGGAACTACGGGACTGATGTCTGCTGCTGTTGCAACCCCACTTGCGAGATCTGATCTGGCAGAGATTATGCGTGATCCTGAGATAGAAAAGGGAACTATGGTCTCGAGGAGTGTCAGGTGCTACAGATCGCAATATACATAAGGGTCTGACAGTAGTACTCGGCCCAATGTTTTAGGGCTCTAACTAAGGAGGATCAACCGTACCCTTAGCCGTACAACCTGACTACCCTTAGCTGTACTTGCGAGATCTGATCTGGTAGAGATTATGCGTGATCCTGAGATAGAAAAGGGAACTATGGTCTCAAGGAGTGTCAAGTGCTACAGATCGCAATATACATAAGGGTCTGACAGTAGTACTCGGCCCAATGTTTTAGGGCTCTAACTAAGGAGGATCAGCCGTACCCTTAGCCGTACAACCTGACTACCCTATCGTACGGGCGAGTAATCTCTCCGAGTGCTATTCTCGGTGTACTGTAGCAGCAAGATGGCGAGGTTTCAAAGGAGCTAGGGGGCTTCCGATATACCCAGAGGGTACTTGGAAGATAGTCCGTGCGTGGTTATGTCTAATGCGCTACTACTTGAAGGGGTACCCATAGGGGTTACAAGGGAGTCCAACAAGCGTGACCACCTCTTGTATTTCCTGCGTGCATGCCTCCCCTTATCCGCAGGTTTATGTGCTCAACGACAGATCCCGTGGTTTAAAGACGTCGGAACACGTCTCTAGCCAAATTTTTTTTTGCTAAGAAATGGAGATCCCACCGGCCCTAGAAAGAGCTCTGATACCACTTGTTATGCCCTTAACCTGCAAGACGATACCGGAATACAGAATATGCGAAGAAAGATACCCAGAACATAGAATAGTGAGAAACAACAACAAGTATTTTATTATTCAGAAAGCGATGTTCACTTGCCTCTTCGAGGGGGCAACCTCCAATAGAGCAGATCTCGATTAAAAAATAAGACACGATGCTCCTCGTAGGGAGTCTCTATCCTTTATATATGAATCATACATGCAATACCATGGATCAATACCATGGTTCTTATTAATACCATCTATCTGATACCATGGCCCATTTGCAACTAACTGTGGTCCCGTCATTAATTGCGGGTTAACCACTTACAATTATTAATATGGGCTTTATTGACTCCTTACTTAACTATAACTATGACTCGATCCTACTACATGAATAAGGGGGTTAGGGTGGGACCCTAACAAAATATGGCTCGTGGAGAATGTGCATTGATTACTGGGCACTGAATAAGATAACGATAAAAAATCGTTATCCCCTTCCTCGCATAAATGACCTTTTAGATCAATTAAAAGAAGCTGTTTATTTTTCCAAGTTAGACTTGCATAGTGGATATCATCAGGTCAGAGTTGTAGAACAAGATGCATGGGAGACTGCTTTCAAAACAAAGCAGGGATTGTATGAGTGGCTGGTTATGCCTTTTGTCTTAACTAATGTTCCTGCTACTTTCATAAGAATAATGAATGATGTACTCAGACCTTTTCTTGATGATTTTGTTATTGTATATCTGGATGACATTCTTATATTTAGCAAAATGTGGGAATAACATTTAAAGCATGTTAAGCAGACACTAGATGTTTTGAAAAGAGAAAAACTTTATGTTAAACTCTCAAAACGCGAATTTGGAAAAACATCTTTGAATTATCTGGGTCATATAGTAGGGGGTGGTGAATTGAAGATAGATCCCTCTAAGGTGCAGTCATTGTAAACTGGCCTAAACCCAAATCTGCTATAGAAGTTAGAAGCCTCTTAGGAGCAGCACAATATTGGAGAAAGTTCATTTCTAACTTTTCCTTAATTGCATCTCCCTTACATGCTTTGACAGGATTGAACAAGGTGTTTCAGTGGGGAGGCAAACATCAGAAAGCCTTCGACATCTTGAAAGAAAAGATTAGTACAACACTAGTACTAGCACTGCCTAATCTTCAAAGACCATTTGAGATCCAAACGGATGCCAGTGACTATGCCATGGGAGCAGTGTTGATATAGCACGGTAAACCCATATGTTATCATTCTGAGACATTTAATTCTGCAGTAGTTAACTATCCCACATATGATAAAGAATTGTATGCATTAGTATAGAGTGTGAAAAAGTGGAAACATTACTTAATGGGCAAAGAGACAGTCATACATACTGATCATCAACCTTTCAATATCTACACTCCCAAACTAAGTTGCAGCAATGAAGACACTATAGTCATCAGATATAAAAAGGGCATACACAATAAAGTTGCAGATATGTTGTCTAGACCTATTATAAATGAATCCACTATACTTAAGCATAATTCAGTACTGCATGAGAGCTACATTGAACAATATGCTCAAGATATAGATTTCAAAGATGTATATGCAACTTTAAGTCAAGGTAAATGAGTAGAAGAATTGGATTATCACATTAAGGACCAAATCTTGTATCATTGTGGGAAGCTATGAATTCCGTAAATTGAAAGAGTAAAGGTAATTCGGGAAGCACACACTTCTCTAATATCAGGTCACTTTGGTATAAGTAAAACAGTTGCACAGTTGCAAAGATTTTGTTATTGGCCAAAAATGAATGAGACAGTTTCTAGATATGTAAGAGGGTGTACCATGTGTGCTAAAAGTAAGCCCAACAATAGAAAACTAGGCTTGTACACTCCACTGCCAGTTCCTTCTCATCCTTGGGAAAGTGTTTCCATGGACTTTGTTGGAGGACTACCTAAATCTAGGAAAGGTCATGACTATTTATATGTTGTTGTGGACAGGTTCAAAAAAATGTGTATTTTGATACCTTGTAATAAACAGATTACAGCTGAACAAACTGCAAAGTTGTTCTTTCAGCATGTATGGGTTCATTTTGGATTACCCACTTCCATTGTATCTGATCGAGACACCTGATTTGTTGGGAAGTTTTGGTCGAGTCTGTGGGAATTAATGAATGCAAAACTGAAGAAAAGCACAACCTTTCATCCACAGACAGATGGCCAGATATAAGTAGTCAACAGGACAGTGATCCAGTTGCTCAGAGGCTATTGCAACAAGCATCCCAAATTTTGGGATGAACATTTGTGTTATGTGCAGCATGCTTACAACCGAGCAAAACATTCTTCTACACAGAGATCTCCTTTTGAGACGTGTTTTGGTTTCACACCAATGTCTCCCTTGGATTTTGTCTTTTGTAAAGACATAGCAGTTGATGGACACAATGATGTGGACAAGGCAATCAAGTTCATTGAACAAATCCAAGAGATTCACTAGGTAGTACAGGAGCAACTGGAAAAGAGCCAAGCCAAATACAAGGCAAGGCATGACAAGCATTGGATGGAGCATAGTTTCCAAGTTGGTGATCAAGTCTGGCTGTATATCAGCAAAGACAGAATGCAAGGTGAAGGTAAAAAGCTAAAGCCAATAAGGTATGAACCTTTCAAGATACTTGAGAAAATTGGTGAGAATGATTTTTTCCTTGATTTACTAGCTTACATGCACATATACTCAGTCGTTAATGCAGACAGCTTGAGACTATTTGAACCTTCGTTGATTGAAGATCTCGAAGAGCAGAGTCAATTTCCTTCTATTGATGATCAGTTACCTGAATATATCAATGAATTGCAGGAAGACACAATTCTGGACAGGAAGGTGAGGACGACACGCAAGGGAGATGTTGAGTACCTCAGGATTGGACTCAAGGGTTCAAAGCCAAGCAGTGCAAAATGGATAGAGATTGGACAAGTGAGACAGCTATACCCTCACTTAGTCGATGCTTGAAAACCAACTTTTGGTGGTCCAAAAGCTTTTTCAATGGGAAGGCCGTGATCTGAATTGGATCCTTAAACATTTCCATGACTGTTTCAAATTATGTCAAGCTTCAAAATCTTATGAATAACAGGCTTATTAGAAATGACCTCTGGACAATGGCAATTTGTGGCCAGCACGGAACAACGAGGACCCTCGGTTAAAGCACGCTGACCGTTGGCCCATGGAGACCGTGCATGGACACAAATTGGCAATCGGAAGCCCAGATCCAGAAACAGAGGCAGTTTCTAATACATGATTAGCACAAATCGTAAGGTAAACTCTTAGTGAAGGAAATCCCCGAGCGCTCGGTCACAAGGAAAACAAGAAACCGTGTGGAAATTGTCAGAAGGCGGGTCCTGCACCCAAAACCGGCAGGATATCACGTGCACTTCGAGCGGTAAGCGAGTTTGGCTGAGTTCAGCGCGATGCCACACACCAGGCGATGCGTGTCCAGCGGATGAGAGAGAAAACCACTTACATCACGTGAGTAATGGTCGAGCAACTTACCTGCGCGATATAGACGGAGACCGTAGGATTTGGAGGCTCCATATCAACAGCAGAGAATTAACCCGATGGATGACCGGATTCGATGGGGAAATAGACTGAGGCACATAAAGATTTGAGGTCCAGCATGACCGATGAGCTGGCAGAAGAATCAGTTTCGCGGGCAAATCCTGGAGTAACGGAAATAACGACCGTTTAAAGAAAACTGACACTCAGTTCGTAAGGCGACAAGTGGCCACCTCTTTGTGCACGAAGAGGAAATGAACAGTCAGAGAGAAGATTGGCTTTAAGCCACGAACAGACAAAGAGCAGAGGGGACAAAAGTAGAGAAAGAAGCGAATTGCAGAGAACAGAGAAGCCGAGCTTACCTGTAGAGCAAAGGCAGCATCGAGCAGACAGAGACAGAGAGAGTCCGAGGGTCTGTGAACTCTAGAGAAGGCTTGAGAGGTTCAAGCAACTCCTCTGTGTATACCTGTCTGGTATTGAGTACCAAATTGGACTCATACCACTGAGACCAGTTGAGGTCGAGATTCAGTAAGGGGAGTTTGTGTACTCTAGAGACTTGAGGGATTCAAGCACAATCCTACTGATCATTCTCTGTTAAGTGAGACGCAAATTGAGCTCCTTATTGTAAAATCCCTGCTTTAAGACACAATAGAAAAGGCCACCACTGAAGGCTGAACTAGGAGACGTAGCCCAGGAGGATTAGGTGAACTCCTTATTAAATTTGTTGTGTTTTTTGTATTTGCTTACTGTGTTTCTCTTACTATTCCAAGTGCCTGTGTATTTCTCAATCTTATTGATTCATTGCTTAAAATAACATAGGCATACGCCAGCACATGGGTCTGTAATACCTTCATTAATTAACTGAGATCATTCACGAGTGATTTTCAGATCATACATCGCATGGTTGAGCAAATCAAGCTTCAATTTGCAGATCAATCTAAAACATGGTCGCTTTAATGGAACCGATAATTGTAAGTGGATTTTCTATTATGTGTTTTCCATGGTGATGATGCAGTTATAGCGCAAAATCTTAGAAGCATTTGTGAGTATGCATTATGTAAGGTGAGGGTTAATCCATGGTGAGGTTAGGTCCTTTTCCATGACTAAATAGGGTTTTAAAGATGCATGAGAGGGGCGGTAACTTCATAAACCCTAATGCGATTGATAGATGATCTGGTGGCAATGCAAGATGACTTTTTTTTGTCACGATGCACATGGTTGAGAAATAAAGTTGGAGGTCGTCTGAGACTTCAAATGCATCACTAAAATAATGAGTTGCTTCCCACCCTAGTGTAGTCATAGAAATAAGGCCCCAAAATGCCAAGATGTTGTTATGATGCTCGATCAATGTCAGAACATGTTTGTGGAAATGCAACTAGAGGATAAGATAATGTTAAACAAGGTTGTGGACTTATTCAATTATCCAAGGTTTCATGCGCGTATAATGCAGATAACAATACATAAACCCTAATGAATTTTGAAGGGATGAGGGTGATGGTGAGGCGAGGTCATTGACAAAATGTATTCCATAAACCCTAATGCTACTGATGTGATCATGCTTCGAGATAAGATGAGAAGGGTGAAGATGGTAAGAACCCTAGAGAGTGAGGATTAATTCAAAGTATGGTTGGACCTTTAATCACATGCATCTAGGGTTACAAAGATGCAAGGGGAATATATAAGTCTCGCAAACCCTAATGCGCATGTTGAGGTGTAGGACCAATCAAGAACCTAGGGGATATGAAATACAATAATTCTTATCATAAAGCCAAGCAACGTCGATGAGAATGCAACCCCAAAGGTATATGAATTAGGTTAACTAATGAAGGAAACCTTCATTTTGACCATCTAGGGTTTCTCCCAAACCCTAATACGGTCAACCGTAAGGAAAGCCAAATTAAAGCCGCGCTCATCCACACCCAGGTGCTTATACTAATTAAAAATGTACATTATGGGAGGAAAGGTTTCTAAGTCACATGGCTCTCAATGCTCCTTGAAGCAATGAACCTCCAAACCCTAATGCAATCATGAGGTTTTATCATTGAGACAAAACATGAAGCGTGGATGCAATGTGCAACATGTGAGTGAGCACATCAAAAGGGTTTGACAAGAAGGGTCATGGTGAGGGTAACCAGTCGAGAGCCTGACTAAAACCCTAATGGATTGAGGCAAGCAAAGGGGGACCCAAAATTTCGGATATGCCCAAAAATTTTGGGTGTTGTTGTAGCGGCTATAACACAATCCTAACACACACAAACTCTCTTGTGCAATTAGAGTGGCTTTAATCCAAAATCCATTCTGCATAGATCATGCAGTTTCTTACGACAAAATCTATGTTGGTCATCAGGGAAAATTTAGCCGTGAGTTTCTTGAGTTCAAATAGCACACGCACGCACACACACACACACAAACACACACACACACACACACACACACACACACACACACACACACACACACACACACACACACATCAACATATATTATTATAAATACAACTCAGTGTGGACAACAGACTAGTGTGATAGGTGTGGAGATGCACGACAGTGTTAGAATGTGAGAGGGAGGATCGTGAGCATGCAAACCACATAATTTCAGGTTCAACACAAGTTAATAACAACAATGAACAAAGAATGAAAAGATTTCATTTTTTTTTTGTAAATCATACGCTTGCGCAGAATCATAAAATAATTGAGTTTTCATTCTAATGCCACTACACGTTAATCACCTTCAACCCATTCTATTGATTTCATCTTGAAACTGTGAAGTGTCCTTTGCACTCCTTAATAGCTCTGACGCTCTTTATCTCCTGGTTGTCACAGATATGGTGAAAGCAAGCAAGCATACCTTCTGATTCACTAGAGAATAAAATCAAATTTCACCAGTTGCTTAAATTTTAAACCCTTGCACAATAGGCTACTAATATTCTTGAAAAACACTCCCAAAATCGATGTCAGAGATAATGCATGTCACCATTTCTCTCCTTACACTGTTCATGACATGCCAAAACAATGAGTGAAAAACACTGAGAAAGGAGTGCCAAATGCCTAGAATGGCCACAAAACTAGTGGTTCAAGTTAATAAGAACAAATTAAGCATGCTATGATACCACTCTTAGACAACAAAATTGGAAACCAAACCCAACTATATATTAATAATTGATCTCAAAGAATGTACATAGTGTACATATAAATACATAAAGAAACCATTTATTCAGTGTCCAGGTATTCTTGGACTCTAACAACTAATTACCATAACACACACTAACCCAAATCATAACTCGAGGATTAGGTTTCTAACATGGTAGAGGAAACCTTTGTGAAAGAACTGATCTTTATCTTACTCAGGTTGTTCTGCAAAGTTGGGAAGATACCTTGGTTGTTCTTCAGAAATGCTTAGGTTTGCTTCCCTTGGCATATGAGGTTCAAATTGTCAGTAGATGTGTTGAATCTCTAGCCCACATGGCTTGCATGGAAGTTCTTGATCCTAAACAGAGAAATAGAGAAAAGTAAAGTCAGTACATTCCCATGTTTGGAGTGATATCAGTGGCAGTTTAAGGCAAACAACAAACAGAGAATGGTGGATAAAGGATCTTCTTGCACTGCCTTCGGAACTTTTTGAGAGGATTGTTATTTCTATCAGGGAATGGAAGAAATGATTATTGGGGAAGTAATAGTTCAATATGGTACCAAATGGATTATTTTTAAGAAAAGACAGCAAATTGCAGATGATATAAATGGAACACAAGAGAAAAATGAAAGCCTTTTATTTATTTATTTATTATTATTATTATTTTGTTTTGTTATTAGACTACTTCCGATGGAAACGTTTTCTATAATGCTTAATTTTATGTTATCCTTACTTCACAAATCTTTGGGTTGAAACTTTAGTAGCGAATACAAAATCGAATGGGAGGCTAAATTGACTCTCAATTGTAGAATACAACAATTGATTTTTTGTTGCCAATGTCAAATACATACAATGGATCTAGTTCTTATGCCTAAGTAGAAAGTATGAAGCATATAGTTTCCACTTTCATGCATCAACAATCTATCAAACCTAAGGATTGCGAGCTAAAGAATATAAGCATAAATTCATTATAAAATGAATAATGTAAATCTCATTTAAGTCCCAAATTCTCAAGTGAAACCAATCGTGCATCAAAGCCATCGTCTAAAACCTTTAGACATTCACATGCGATGACATATTTGATTTGGGAGGTAATAAACTTGCAACAACAGGTTTTGCATCATGAATATTCTTCACATTAACCTCCTCTAATCTTCAATTAATTTTTTTATTGAGTAAGTCATCCACAATGTTTTCAATCCTGGAAAGCAAGTTAGGTGAACCATGTGTTGCGTTTGTACCTAGAAAGGCTCTATGTCCTTATAAATTGAAGGTTCTTTGAAGAATGGATCCAAGGAAGTTCCATGCTCTTTAATTGTGCTAATCAAAGGTACATTAGATGTTGGGGGTGTGATAAAGCACATTCTTATAGTCTATTATAGTGCATATGAAAGACAAGAAGTTGGCTTAGTTTCCAATGTGATTCATGACTTGAGGCTTAAGTTGCATGAACCACTGAAACGTCTGCAAGTTTCCGAAATGGGTATGCCTGGAAACGCGACCCCCAAAAATGGAAACATCGGGAGAAATATCATATCTATTTATCTATATATATATATTTATGTACGTATGTAATTTTTTTTACAAGTAAGTTAATAATGAATTATCTTGCAACATGGTTAGAGGGGATGGTCATGACTATTAGCAGACAAAGGGTCGGTACACTAGGTTAAATAATCTGTGGCAATTTAGCAAGTTTATGGTCTTGCGGGTATTCATGGTCAACAAATTGGGGATCGAACGGTGGAGGAGGGTGTATTGTTCAGTTGGGCCAGTGTTTGTTGGGGGGTGCAGTGCACAACAACACAGGGACAATAAAACATAGTGCATGCGAATGTCGTTTGTATGGAAAAGGAGCTTGTGGAGTATTCTTTTGATTCTATGGAGGCTTCCAAAATATGGGTGGAGGAGACACATCAACACCAAACAAGGGTTTCATCGGTGACACACCATGCACCGAAAGTCCAGGTTGAAGCATATAATTCGGAGATGGATGATGTGGAGGTTTCCCTAAATACCCTAGGGTTTTCCCACCCGGGCTCATCGGTTAATGAGGAGTTTCTTCATTTACATGAGGACCAAGCTCACCCAATACTAAATATCCCTTCGCCAATAGAGTTACAGTACTAAGAACTTGATCAATAGGGTCTGGCGACAAATGTACAGGGGGCATATTTCGTGGCGATTGGGAACACGAGTGTTCTGGGGACTAACACATATGGCTTTGTAAATATTGAACATAATGTACCAGGCTCTTCAGGTGCTTACCCCCAAGGCTCGAAACCAACTCCTGCTACATGCACATCAGGATTTTTTGATGGCAACACTCATCAGGAACTGGGGATGGAGGACAATATACCTTTAGATTCGAATGATAATCAGCCGACGAATGATGAACAACACTCGGTAGATCACGCACAAAGGTTTGTGGGGGAAGAAAAAAAAAATGCACCAAGGTGCATGAGCGAGGGCATCTGTTGGTGTTTGGTGAAGGAATTAGCATGGCCCAAGCTGCATTTACTGAGAGTACTGTGCTAGTTGGAAGGGTTTGTGGTTGGAACTATACCCCTGCGAGGTTAATGCGTTGGACTGTGGGAATCTGGGGACATTTATTGGACTAGTTGTGGTGGTTATTACCATGAAAAGTGGCTGGTTCGCACTCATATTCCCACAACCAGACCAAGAAAACTAGGTTCTGTCAAAATATTGGCATATTGAGATGACACTGGTGCTACTCAAGAGGTGGACGCCACTTTTCGACCCTGAGAAGGAGAAATTGGGGTGGGGCCGATATGGGTTAGACTCCCAGGACTGCCATTACAATTCTGGTCGGAGGAAATCTTCAGATGCATAGGGGATGACCTTGGCATCTATCTTGACCATGATAGAACCTACATAGAATTAAGATGTTTTGCCATCGCTAGGATTTTGGTACACCTAGATACGAGAGAGGGACTGGTGGAGAGTTATCAGCTCCAACTTGGGGAGATTATTAGATGGCAGATCCTTGATTATGAGGGGGTCCCATTTCAGTGCAGGCGGTGTCATGAGGTGGGACACCTGTATAAAGATTGCTCGCTAATTACCAGGGTGCATACTGAGCCCCCGAAAAGATTTGTTACTACGAGTACCCAGACTATATCGAAGGTAGAATCGACCCCTGCACAGAACATCACTAAGGAACCCCAGAGGAGGCAGAGGGTGCATGTGGAGGCATCTCATCACGTGGGCACTCAGACTCCTAATGCTCGGGTCACTCGCTCACGTTCAAGGGGTCCTAAATTACTACAAAGTACTCTTAATTCCTCTCCCCGTTCTTCTCATAATTTTATGAATTCTAGCATTGCATTGTTATCTTTAGCTGCTTTGGGAATGGGTTTAGATGCATGTAAATTGAGTTCAATTAATTTCCCTGTTGCATCGGCTCCCCCCATTGATATGGTTACTGTACTGACTATTACCATGGACTCTCTCTCTATTCCTACTAGGGAGGACTCTACTTCCAGTAGCTCACATAGGTACAACCTTAGATCACAGACCCATCCTCGAACCCTCACCTTCGGATTGGGTGAGGACCCCCTCCCCACAAGAGCTCAAAAATTACCTAGGGCTAGACAATCCTATATGTCAAAAGCCATCCTGAGAGCGGGCATTGAGGTGGTGACTGGTATCCAGATTCCTATTGATTAGGTTCTTAGAGTAAAGGGAAACCCTGATCAGGTTATCCCATGAAGTGCCTATCTTTAAATTGCAGGGGTTTGGCCAGCCTGGACAAGAAACTAGCACTCAGAAGACTATTAGGCTCGGTTAGGATTGATGTATTATTGCTACAAGAGACTTTGGGAGATGGGGGCTCCATCAACAAGATTATGTCGAACATGCTTCCAGGCTGGATTTTCCATACTTTGGATGTGAGAGGGAGATCCGGGGGATGTGCTTTGGGTTTCAATAAAAAGACTATCAAGATTGACAATATTTGGGGTGGTGAAGGATATTTGGGGGTTGATTTCACAGCCACTGAAATTGATGTGCCCCTCAGACTGATTAATATTTATGGTCCCTGTCATAATAGGGAGGGATTTTGGGACAAGATGATGAATACATCATTCATGCATAATGACAACATTATCATAGGAGGAGACCTAAATTTCTCCTTGGGTCATGCTGAATCTTGGGGAAACAGGGCACAAACTGACCCCTTAACGACATACTTTGAACACCTGTTGGACTACAATAACCTCATGAACATTGACTCGGCCAAGATATTGTTGGCTTGTCGGAATAGGAGAATATGCAAGGATGCTCTGGCCAGAAGACTGGACCGATTCATTATCAAAGCACCTCTGTTGGCGAAGCTGGACAGAATTAGACAATGGGTGGGATCAGGGGGTATATCTGACCACTCCTTGATATATTTGGAAATTATGAATTCCAATCACAAGCCAAACTCCCCTTTCAAATTTAACTCGATGTGGCTTGCTAAAGCTGAATTTCACAAATTAGTCATGGAATCCTGGACTCACTATGGTCATGAAAACAAATCTACTCCGGCGGTGGTGATTGCCAGCAATTTAGCCCATATTAAACTCAGAACCATAAGTTGGGCCAAAGGAAAAAATAATAGGGATGAGCCTACTATTTAGAAAATTGAATTTGATATTTCGGAGATGGAGGGAAAGGGTATTGCTAGTTATACATCCTGTGACAGTAAGGAACACTTGATAATATTGGAAAATGAAAAGATTTATCTCTTGAGACAACAAGAGGAGACATGGAGATTGAAGAACAGAGCGACTTGGCTGAAGGTTGGGGACGAAAACTCAAAGTTCTTTCAACAATGTGTCAGGGGGAGGAAAATAAGTAATACAATTTGGATTCTAAGAGATCATACTGGAAGGGAAGCCAATACCTTCAACTAACTCATAGACATGGGTATCAGAAATTTATCCCAAATGTTCAAGGCACCCAGAGATGCTACCATTGTTGAGGTACTCAGTATTGTGGGAACAATTCCTAGATTTGTTGAGGCAGAGGATATAAAGACATTAAATGAGACGGTGACTTTGGGGGAAATCAAAGTTGTTCTGAAGTGGTTTAAAAGAGATAAAATCCTGGGACCAGATGGATGGCCTATGGAATTCTACCTTACCTTATTTTGGTCATATTGGCGCTGATCTCCTTATGGCTATTGAGGACTATAGACTTTTGGGGCAGATGCATGAGGGTTCAATTCTACCTTTATTGCTCTCATAACCAAAGCTCATAACCCTCAATATTTTGATGATTATCGTCCTATATCCTTATGCAACTGCATATGAAAAATAATACAAAAAATTATTGCACTTCACATCAAGCCTATTTTATCCAAGATGATTTCCAAGGAACAATTTGCATTCTTAAATCATCGCCAGATTCATGAAGCCATTGGGACAACACAAGAAGGGATCCAATCGATAAAGCTCAAGAATACTAAGCGTATCATTCTAAAGATTGACCTATCAAAAGAATTTGACAAAGGTAGTTGGACATATCTCCAACTTATTCTAACCCATATTGGATTCCCTCACTCATTCATTAGATGGATCATGTGTTCTTTTACATCTGAATCATATAGCATACTTATTAATGGGGTTGCATCTAATTTTTTCCATGCTGAATGTGGTCTGTGACAGGGGTGTCCATTATCACCTCTGTTATTCCCCTTGATCATGGACGGACTAAGTAGAATTATTAAAAAATCCCATGCAGAACAACCTTTAGGCGGTGTAAAGATGTCAGATGTTTCCTATCTTTCTCATTTATTGTTTGCAGATGATGTACTTATTTTTTTAGATGGTTCTATCCATGATACCACTTGCTTCAAGAATATTCTATCCCTGTTTTGTAAAGCTAGAGGTATGGAGCCTGACTACAACAAGTCCCCCATCATGTTGGTGTCATGTTTACAAAATGAGAAAAGACACACCCTACATCATTTTCATTTTGTCAGGCAATAAATGGAGAATGTACTCAAATACCTTGGATTCAGGCTCAAGCCAAAAGGTTATCGTATTGCAAAGTAGACATGGCTTATAGCAAACATCGAAGGGTGCATCAATATATGGCAACAACGATGGCTTTCTAGAGTGGGAAGACTAACAATTATAAAATCTGTCCTGGAGGCCATCCCCGTATATTGGATGGCTCTGGCCTGGATCCCAAGAGGTATAATCAATAGAATACAACAAATTTGTTGTCGATTATTATGGCAGGGGAAAAAAGTTGGGAGGACCTTTGCCTGGGTTAGATGGGAAAGAATTGGAAAACCAAAAAAATGGGGAGGCTAGGGTATAAAGGATCTGCACTTATTTGCAAAGGAACTTGCTGCGAATATGAGGTGGCAGATTACCACATCTCATAGTCTATGTAAAGAGGTGGTTTATTATAAATACATTCACCCTCTATCAGTAATGGACTATTCACAGGCTTACCCAGGGAAATACTGGAGCATCCATCATATGGAAAACTATTAATCATTCCATCAATGTCATTAAGGAAGGACTGGCTTGGTGTATTGGAAATAGTGAGTTGGTGCGACTAGGGGTAGATGCTTGGTCTGGATGTGGCAATGCACACATTCTACCACTAGAGCTCAGACAGACACTTGCATTGGGTGGCATCACTCAGCTCTCTCATATACCGGATGGTAGAAACTCATCGTGGATATCACAGAAATGGTTTAATGTAGAGGAACTCAGGATACCAGAAAGTTGGAGCAGGGTGTGGCATCAGTTCATTGGGGCACTGGAAGAAGATCACATTAGGATTACTGTACAAGAGGATGAAATCATATGGGCTACTGCAACGCATGGTCGATACACCCCCAGGGATGGATACTCAGCTCTTATATCTGCACAGGATCTAGTGGAGGTCATTTAGTGGTGGCACCCGCTTTGGAAGCTCAAAGCACCTCACAAAGCCCGCCTATTAATGTGGTGTATACTATCGAATAAAGTTCCCACGGATGATAACCTAAATTTGTCATGCTTATCATGGTCCATCTAGATGTTGCTTTTGCAAAGACCGTGCCGAAGATATGGATCACCTATTCCTACATTTCCCTATGACTAGTTAGGTCTGGCAACTGATTACTAGCTCCCTCAACGTTGTTCTCAGATGGGATGGGTCTCATCTATCTGATGCTTGGCAATCTTGGTGGAATGATGAAGCAACAAAAAAAAAGGAACCTCCCTCTACTAGTATGCTGGGGTATTTGGCTGATCAGGAATTGTACTAGTTTTTAGGATGCACCCATACTATGGCTAACCACTTGTAACCATATTGCTGCTATATATCATTTGATCCCTGATGAGTCAACAACAAAACCCACCCATGTCATAATTCCTGAAGTTATTGATAATAATATCCCCTGGGCATATTTTGATGGGTTGGCACATGACACTAGATGTGGGGATGGTGGGGTACTACACATTATTAAATAACATATTTTTAAGCTCAAATTGGGATTAGGGAGAGGCAACAACAATTTTACCGAACCAAATTGTCTCAGATACCTTCTCATTTTTTCTCTGGAACAAAACTACCACAGGGTTTAGATCTTTGGGGACTCAAATATTGTTATAAACTAGATCAACTCTGCATATCATTATCACGTGCACACACTCAGGAGTTTACTCGATGAAGTCATCACTTTAAAATCACATTTTGATTTTATTGTATGCTCACATATATACAAGGAAAGGAATTCGGTTGCTGAATTTCTTTCCAAGGAGGTCGCGCAACAGCATAGGGGGTAGTGGTTTATTCAAGAATTCCGAGACCAGGAGTTCTATCATTTTTTCCATCGACCATTCATTGAACATGATGGGTTTACATCCGAATGATCTTCCATGATCATTTGCCAACTATATGCTTTTTTCTTTATATATATATGAACCATATGGACATCTAAGTTTTTATATGTTTGTAATTATGTCTTTTATTGTAAATATTGGATAAACTATATGAACACTAATTTGGATAGATGGCTTGGTCCATTACCGATGATTATGCCTACTCACATGCAGATGATACAATATGTAATTTTCTTATTTTGCTAATGAAAACTACGATTTTTTCTTGGGAAAAAAAATGCATTATCTTGCAAGAAAAAAAAGAATGAAACACATAAATGACATTTAGAAGGAAAACCACATCTATATTAACTCTCATAGATGATTACATGATTCAAAATCCCAAATTATCCTTTATAGATGAGGTTGTATATCCAAGATTCAAAAACCAACATTTATACATGAGGATTTACATCCAAAATCAGCCTTTATAAGTGGTTATATATGCTAAAAATGAAATAAAACATGAGCTAATGACAAGTACAATTACATGTCTTGTAGTCCTCATCGTCATCTTCATTAGTAAAAGTAGAACAAGGTGCTTTTTCAGCAGCACTAGAGTGTGCATTGATTATAGATAGATTAGTTTGTGGAGTGATTAAAGATAAAATTTAGTGGTAAATTAAATTTCTTTTAGCCATAGAAGGGCCCCACACCCTTCTTGGGCACTTGAGTGAGCGTCCATAAGCAAAAAAGTAACATAAATAGGGAAAATTTGGGCCAAAATGTTGCATTTCAACATCATTTCCAAATTAGGAAATGCCACCAAGCATTTTGGCCGTGTTTTAGTAGCGTTTCGGTGGTGTTTTGGCATTTCAGGTACCAATATGACACAAAACATTAGGTTCCTAGATGTTTCGTGCAACATAACTTGAGGCTATTAGAAACATGGGTCATAGCCCCTAGAATCTATGTCTCTATAAAAACCTGTGATCGCCATGTTACCTATGATTTTTTTTTTTTTTTTTAATTATGATATTTGTCTCATAGCTTAATGAACACATTTTCCATCACCAACACTCACAATTCCTGCCAAAGTCTTGTTCCTTTGGTGTATGCATTGTGGTCTCTAGCTCTAATGAGTTAGTGGTATCCTTGTGGAAATTCTATTTTGTGTTTTATCGCATGCGACCCTTACATGTATAGAGTCTCAATATGCCTACAACAAGTTAGAATTTTACTATGGATTGAAGTTTCTTGCTTAGTGGGGCACTTATTTAAGTTAATCCAGAAAGAATGGCATATGGCTAAGTTTAGCTATAGGATCACTTGATGCTAATCAAGGTTAGGGGTTAAAGAAAAAGTTCAAATTTCTGCATTGACCACTGATGAATTTTCAATTCCATGAATTGGGTTTTGAATTCAACTGTCATGGTTCACCTCTCATTTCACATTTTAGTTGTAGCAATTTTTAAATCAAGGACATGCTTAGAATCACGATTCTTTTTTCTTTGAAGGGAAGTATTATGAACAACGAAAGGGCATTGAATAACTTCGGAATGCTCCATAAAAAAGCATGGAAGATGCATCAAACTTTACAAGTCAAATATCATCTCACGAAATTTAGGTTGATCATGGTGTATCTAAAGAATGTGAACACAAGGTGGAGCACCAACCTGAATATGCATGTCCTGCCTTCACTGATCAAATGGATATAAAATTAGGAATGGATAAGGAGGATCAGAATGGGAGGAGTAGTTCAAGGGAGAATATTTGCACACTAAGAGACTTTAATCCCCTAGAGTTTTGAATCTACAACCTAGGATTACATTTAAGTATTAGTGTTTGTCTTCCAAATGAGATTCCATACTCAAGTCTGTCTAAAAATAACAAACGTTTGAGTTCATGTCCATAGAATACTAATCTCGGTCACTTGAAGGATGATGTAAAATTGGCTAATGCGATTATGAGAAAATGTCTTGCAAGACAAAATACAGTGGTGGGTTGGTTGGAATACCTACACATATTTACGCAATTTGTAGAGACCATACATCTTGCACATTCTGAGGATTGGTATTGCAAAATATAAGACCCTCATGTTTGAGAATATCATCACACAATGGCATATCTTTTACAAATTCTATTTATTTTTCACTAGTCCAGGTTCTAGTTCATCAAATTATTGTAATGGAAGGATCTCTTTGCACATGAAAAAACATAACGATATAGTCAATAGGAATGAGGAAACACAAATTATGAGGATCAGAAAAGAGGACCAAAACATATCAACACAAAATATAGGTCATGATTGACAATGATTTGTAGTTGTGACATATTTTAAGGCTATTGCTTCTCTCCTCCCTTCATAAGCCATAGTTGCAACCAAATTTGGAACGTATCCAAGATATCCCACATGGTTTACTAGAGCGAGATGGACTCATAGTAATGATATAAGAGTTGGAGAAAGTAACAAAGGGAGCTTTGGAGTAGCAGGTTGCACTCTTTTGTTTAACGAGTAGCAACAATTGCTGATACATATTTGTCAACAACCCTTCCAGGAATCTCTACGGATAGAGTCCAACCATGTTTTCTATGGAACAAGTATGAGCTCGATCTTCCATGTATTGAATTTTTGACAGCGTACATACTAAAAAATTTCAAACAACAATAAAAGAGGTAATTTATGAGCTATCTCCTTGAGGTTGTGTATTATAGCTTGATCGCAAAGCTACAAGATGTTTTCCAACAATGAAGGTGATTACAAATTTTTGTAGTAGTTTTTGATCAATGGATAAACATGAAAAATAATCATAAGATGGTTGTCTTAGGTGTTGTGCAAATACAAAAACAACAATCAGGACATTAGAAAGTTATAGGTGTCATAATCAAATTCAATATGCTTTATTGAGGCTGGTTACAAGTCCAAGAATGTAAATAAATGTCGAAATTACAGGTTAATTAGAGGCAGGTCACAAAGCATGCCATAATTGTTTATATGTTTAACATAATGAATAGAAGTTTGTTTCGATAACATGTGGGTATTTGATACTATACAATTTTTTCCAGAATGTTGTATTGCTTTCAATACTTCTTGGATAAGGATTTAATAATTACATGTATTGATTCTTTATTCCAATGTTTTGTAGGAGCGATAATGGCCTTGTCGGATTTGGCTTCTAATACACATTAATGCACAAAGTGGACATGAAAATGTACTCCAAAGTAATTTCATTAGTTGGACATAATTTAATGCTTTTGTTACAAACCTAAGGCTGCAAGTAAGAGCTTGAGGATGCCAAGAAACAATAGTACTTGCAGTTATTAGTAATATGATTATATATGTACGTCTAAATGCACCGATGACATTGCATAAATAAGGAGGAGGGGAATGTAACACCCTCGACCAAGATCCCCCTAATGGTTATATGCATATACATGTGATGGTTAGGCTGGTGAGCTAGAATCCCATTGAACCCTGCAAGCCTTTGTATGTATAGATATGTTAGGCTAAAGGACCAAGTTACAAATATGTTTAAGGCAGATGCCTATGTAATGGGTCAAAGGTCCGATATTATTAGGTTGGTGAGCCGAGTTCCATTGAGGCTTGCGTGCATGGATATGTATAATGTATTGTGCTGATGGGCCTACATAGTTATGAATTTAAGGCCAAAGCACTTGGGGAAATTAGGCCAAAGAGACTATGTGATTTTTCCATTAAGCCTGGATGACATGGCACTTAGTTGACTATCATGTTGTTGTGTACTGAGAGGCAAAAATAACATGGAGGGGTTGAGACTCCACGACAGGAAAAAGGTATCCTTATTTGAAATTATATTATAATATTATTGTAATATATTAGAAAGGGGAACCATGTCTATAAAAGGGTAGTTCCCCTTACTCAATAATCAATTAATGAGTGAAGGACAAATGTCACTGGAGAAGAGCCTGGAAGGGTACTTGGAAGACCTGTTAAGGTAGTGGAACTCTTGGAGCCGTAGGACTCTATGTTAGGTCCCTATACTACTAGTGTAACCCCTTATTGTTATTAGTGCAACCCCCTTATTATATTGTTGCGCCTATGTAGTCCCCATATTGTGCCCCATAGAAGCCCACTATTGTTATTGTTGTGCCCTTACATTATTATTGTTATGTCAGCTCTGATTATATTATGACCCCTTAGACTCCTATATATATAAATCAGGTCTTGTCATTTGTATCATCCAAGAATTGTTCATTTGTGTAATGTAAAGGAGGTTGCCACCTCGAAGAGGCTGATTTCTAAGGCGTTGATCTTTCTTTTCTATATTTTTGTGAGCTGGTTTCATAACATTTCATATCAAAACTTTGGATTCTAGGGTTTTTCTGCTCCAAACAAGTCATCGTGGCATTTTCGCTATCTATATATATATATATATATATATATATATATTGCGATGTTTCAGAAGCTCAAAAAAATCCCATTTGAGCCAAAATCGTTCTAAATCTTGGGTCCGTATTTCAAGTTTTTTCATGCTATATATTCGGCGATATGATCTGAGGAAGTTAGGGTTTTTGCAAGCTCCAAAATTCCATCTCAAACAGGTCATTGTGGAATTTTCACTATCATTTGTTGTCTACGAAGGCTTAGACTCTGAAATTAAAACCCATTTGAGCTGCAATCGTGGTGAAGCTCGGGCCCAAATTTCAGATCTTATTTCACTATGTTTTTGGAGATACAGTCCAAGATGTTTAGGGTTTCTGCAGGCTCCTGAATTACATCCCAAATAGGTGACCTGGGGAAAATCATCATAACTTTCTCTTTGAACATTAGATTGAAATTTCATAAGAATATACACAAATAGGATGGACTGGAATTTTTTGTGTATTGTTTTCAGGTCTGAAGGTAGAAACAATAACACGTGGCACTTCATGCAAGTTCGCTCTATTGAAAAAGTATATAAGCAGGTTATCTTGGGAGATTAGGCATACCTCTTTCTTGGAGAATCCAATTTCGATCAGACTCGTGGAATTGGAAAGAGGATGCAGAGGGCTACTACAGCTCATAATTTAAGACCTTGGAGATTTGAAATTACATAGTTACAATCATTTCAATATCAAGCTACTAAAATGAAGAAAAAGCGATATGAGGAAGTTTGATGGCAAGGATCCGGTAAATTGGATACTACAGATGGAACAATATTTTGATCTACATGATGTACAACTGTTACAAAAGGTACATATTGCATCTTTATATCTAGAATCGAATCAATTTTTATGGTATAAAGGGATTTGTTCTCGTAAACCACTTGTCACTTGGTCAATTTTCAAGGAGGAAATGATAGCACATTATGAGGATAGAAAGAGAAACACCTTCTTTAGCCAATTGATAAATCTAAAACAAAAGGGTTCAATGGAAGATCACATTGAGGACTTACAAAAATTGAATATAAGGGTAAATGATATTCCATAGAAGCAAATGATTAATGTCTTCATAGGGACTTTAAAGGATAAAATTCAACATGAGGTTCGTCTTTGGGAACTTGATTCATTGGAGAAGGCATTCAGGTTGGCAAGAAAAATTGAAAGCGGAATTATGGAAACAAGGTATCCTACCACTCACAACTATAAATATGGAAGTGCTTTTTTCTCCTAGCCTTCCACAACCTACAAGGTTTACACCACAACAATTGGCAAAAAAAAAAAGAAAAGAGAAAAAGGGCTTTGTTACATTTGTGATAACGAATACACTAAAGGTCATAAGTGTGTTGAGAAGAAATTATTTTACATAGATTGTGAAGAGGAGGAAGAAAATGATCAAGAAATGTGAAAAGAAGAGGATATACACCAGGAACCAACCCTAGAGAAATAAGAAATGAATTTGACCATATACTCTGAATCATTGGCAACAATTACCACAAACTCTCAAGATAGAAGGACATATCAAGAAGAAAAATGTTAAAGAAGTGAAAGACCTCATCGAGCATCAAGAAATGAATTTGACCATATCTTGTAATGCATTGGCAGAAATTACCACTCCACAAACTCTTAAGATAGAAGGACATATCAAGAAGAAAAAGGTTCAAGCAGTGAAAGATCACATCGATCATCAACGACAAGTTCTCCAACTTTTAAAGGATAACGCCACTTTGGTGTAGAATCGAATGAAACAACAGGCAGATCAACATCGCAGTCAAAGAAGTTTTGATGTAGGTGATTGGGTATTTTTATGGCTACATCCATACAAAAAAATGTCCCTCAAGCAAGCTATTTATGAGAAGGAAATGTTGGCAATACTACATGCACTTAAGAAATGGCGAACTTACCTAATGGGAAGAAACTTCAAGGTAAAAACGAATCATGCTAGTCTTAAATACTTTTTAGAGCAAATATTATCTTCAGAAGAATAGAAAAAATGGGTCACAAATATGTTGGGTTATGACTTTGAAATCATATACAAAAAAGGGAAGAAAAATGTTGTTGCAGATGCACTCTCAAGAAAGGATGAGGATGTGGAAGCATTGTTTTGTGTTATTTCTATTATCCAACTAGATTGGATAAATGAAGCAAGGGATGAATGGAAGAATGAAGAAGAAGTGTGGCCACTCATTCAAAAGTTGCAGAAGATCCCAGTTCAAATAATATTTCCAGAACTTGAAGAGGAAGGAAAAATCATCTTGGAACCTAAAACAGTCACAAAAACAAGAAATCGACAACTACGAAATCAATCAATTTCAGAGTATCTCATCAAGTGGAAGAACTTACCCGATGAAGATTCCACATGGGAGGATGAGAATTTTATACGAAAACATCCAAAACTACTCAAGCATTGAGGACAACACTTTTTGAAGGAGAGGGGCATGTTAGGTCCCTATAATACTAGTGTAACCCCTTATTGTTATTAGTGCAACCCCCTTATTATATTTTTGTGCCCATGTAGTCCCCATATTGTGCCCCATAGAAGCCCACTATTGTTATTGTTGTGCCCTTACATTATTATTGTTATGTCGGATTTGATTATATTATGACCCCTTAGACTCCTATATATATAAAAGAGGTCTTGTCATTTGTATCATCCAAGAATTGTTCATTTGTGTAATGTAAAGGAGGTTTCCCCCTCGAAGAGGCTGATTTCTAAGGCGTTGATCTTTCTTTTCTATCTTTTTGTGAGCTGGTTTCATAACACTCTGAAATGTCCATGACTGGCTGAGATAATGGCTTATCAGGGATGTGAGCCCGCTGGTTGGAGGTTCCCAGGTTTGGTACCTTGGTTGTGTGAGGGTGTTAAAGGGTGATTTGCAGATCTATGAGGGTAGTGGAACTCCTAGAGCTATAGGAATCTAAAACATACATGGCAACCTTAGATAGGGGTTGATGGGTGATGTGAGCTTGCTGGTTGGAGGTTGTCAAGTTTAGTACCATGGCCCTGTTATGTTTGGTACGAGGCATGTACTTGTCTGGAGAAGCCGATATCAAGTGGAGTCATGGTCGTAGCTTAGGGGTTAATGACTATTGAGAGAAATGGAGAAGTGCGGTCTATGTTGGAAATGTAAATTGTTTTAGTCTTCATAATTGTCGTTGTACTCATTTCAATACATATATTATGTAACAAATAAAAGAATAAAAGAACAAGTTATTATTTTAAAGCATGTGTTTCATGCTCATTATTAAGGGTCTTGTAGGTAAAATCATGTTCTTCATGCTTCTAGGGTTTGTTAGGTCATAGGATTTATTGTCATGAGTCAAAAAAGTCAACATCATGATTATAAGACCCTTATGGAAAAAATGTATCTTGATTTTTTTTTTTCGTTTTTGAGTCTAGAAAGTCTTGGAAACCTCCAAAGTACAAGTTGGCCCTAGCGTCTACAAGTCGACCTAAATGAAGGAATTTAACCCCTTGGAAAGGCTATAAATATAAGCAGTTTCAACCTCATTTGTCACTCTCTCACTCACAAGTTCGATCTCAAGAGAAGAAGTTCGATCTATGGCTCAGAAGAAATAAGAAGAAGAAGAAGAGCAAAGGTATAGAAGGAGAAAAGAATGAAGAAATCTTGTTTTGGTGCTCTATCTTTCTCACACGTGTGGAGAACTAGGGTTTTTGCAGCTTCCAGAAAGGTCAAAATTGCAAGTCTGAGTTGCAGTATCAAGTTGCCAGGAGAGGAAATATTTTGTTTGATTTCACTGACCTTGGAAGGATCTCTTGAAGAAGCTGAATTAGGGTTTATGCAGCAACTATAAGGCTGGAGTTGCAGGGTCAAAGCTATAGTCGAAGTTGCAGCTAGAAGCTAGTTGACATAAGATTGAGTTGTGGTGATCTGATTATATTAGAAGGGTTGACTTGGTACTTGGAGGAAGACTTGGTCCACTATTTGGGTCTTTGTTGTCTCATTTGAAGCAAATTCTATAAGAAGTGTTGAACACCTAATCTTTGGGATTATGAATCCTATGTAAATATTGTAAATAACAAAATAAGAGAAGTTGGAAGACGAAGAAACATTAAGAGATGAAACCCAATAGTCTGCTCTCCTTGTATATAGTCATATTATATGTTAATGGAAAAGCAACAATTCATTCGTGGAGTTACTCCTAGCCTGACATGGTATGGGGGCCAGCTCCCAAAATTAGCTTTTGCATTGTAACTCTTGTTAGTTTTTTGCCATATTTTGTCCCCATATTCTCTGCTTCTCTCTATTATACTGTCCCTATGGTCATTTTATTAATTACTTTTGCATAATTTTCGTTTTTCCCTTGCATTCTTTGTTGAATAATTTCTATAAACAAATCACCTTGTTCTCTGTTGAAGAGGTTATGGGTATGTGCATTGAAATTGTTGGTCATCCCTTGACATTAAGACCTCCATGTAAAGTTGTTGAACATTGTGTAAAACCTACAACTATTCCTCTAGTTGAGACTATTCAAATTCCTCTGTGTTGATGAATGGTCTGTTCAATTCCATGAGTGGTGGCTTTGACATGACTGTGCATCGTTGTTGGATGGCCTGGTGCTTTTGAGCCTTACTATATCTATCATGGTATGTAGATTCTTGGATTTTGTTGAAAGGTCATGCATTGCTCTCCTTATATATAATTTTGGTGCATTATGTGTATGGCCATATGTGCCTTGGAATTTTTGAGGCCGTGGTTTCAATACTATGTTGAATAGTCGTTGCTCTCCGTATATATGAATTATGTACAATCCGATAGCTTTTAGATTTCTTATGGATGTTGGGAATCTGTTGAAAAGTGCGCTGAAGTTTTTTAAACACTTTTAATGTGTGAATATGATAACCCGTGTTGAAGTTTTTAAATGCTTTTAATGCTTGCATATGAATGAATGATATTTTAACGTCCATGAGGCTATTAGCCTCCCGATTTTTTTCCTTTTGCAATTCAATCCTTTTATTATTTAAACTGATGATGAGCTGACCCAACTTTCTAACAGTCCCTTTGCTGAAAATACAATGCCAAGGAATTGATGCTAACATATTACCATAACTGTCCCTGATGTCTCTGAAAGCATTACATTCCAAAATGAAATGCTGTTCAATTCCACTACCCCAGAAGTGAAAAAAGTACACACCCGTTCTTCCCAAGCTTCTTTAGGTCTCTTCCACCGTCCTGTTTCACACCGAAGTTGATGTGATCTAGTTATTAATTGAGCAACAAGAATCTTTGCTCTCTACAGAACGCTGACTCCAATGTACTGTTTTTGTTGCAGATCACAGGCGGGGTTGAATTCCTGAACATAGTACTTCTTCTTTCTATCCAAATATTTTCCCCATATACGCTTACAAAACTTCTCCATAACAAATTTTTTTAACTCCTTGCTATTTGTGGGACATGCACTGAGGTAAATATTCCATTTTTGCATCCATTTTTTATTTTGTCTCAGCCCGATTTCTTTCTTTCACTCATGCCTTCATTGAAGATAACTTTCAACCATCTACCTACTCACATTTTCTCAATTCTTTTTAGATACCTTATAAGACACACCATAGCAATTGCTTCGATGGAGCTGCTTCTGTTTCACTAAATATTATCTCATAAGGAACCGAACTTTTTATTTTGAACTTGCTCATGATCAAGTGTTTTTGGATTTTCTCATTTTGTTTCCATTTCGAAACAAGGATGCTGCTAGCCCACAATTCACACCCATATAATATCACTGGACAAACTAGGAGTCCAAAAAGCACTTTAATATTTTTCCAATCCCATAACTCTGCCTCTCTACATCTATTTTGAAGTGCATATAATGCTTTCCACCCTCCTAAAATTCTCTTCTTTCTACAGTCCTCTCAATTAAGCTTATTGTTGAAATTGATCTCGAGGTACTTGTATTCATTTACTTCTTTAATAATGTTGCCTTAAAAAAAAAACATACATTGACTTTGCTTCCTTTTATTAGAGAAAACTATTATTTTGGTCTTACTGGTATTGAATTCATCCCCATTGCTTTACAAAAATGCCCAAGGGCATATAGATGCATCTGCAATCCATGGGTCGATTTAGCAATCAATATAAGATCATAAACATATAAAGAAGCTTTATCACAAACTCCCCCAATCAAAGACCATCCCCACCTTGTAGATTTAGCCACTCTTCCAATTTGTCAATATATAAACCAAAAAGGGTAGGGGATAAAGGGCAACCTTGCTTGATTCCGATGTCACTTCTAAAACTTTCTGAAATGTCTGCTGAAGTTCTAATTTTGACTTCACCTCTTCATAAAGCATATGGACAACAATCCTATATTGCAAATGAATTTCAAGTTCTTCCATTCTATGCGACAACTTATCTCTAGATACCGTGTCAAATACTTTTTGAAGTCAGCAAAGCAACAAAATACTTCTTCTTTGTCCCCCCAAACCTTTTCAATAATGTGTCTCAGCATGATACCATGCTTTACTATAGAATGATTCGGTCTAAAACCTGCTTGCCCTTTTGCCCTCTTTTCTTTTACTTTTTCCCACTTACTAATTCTATTTTCTACCATGTCACTGAAAAGTTTTGCAAACAAAGGATTGATCATGATGGTTCTATAGTTGGAAGGATTATTAATGTCTCTAGTTTTAAAAAGGGGTATTGCTAGACTAGTTGTCCAATCTTGTGGGAATCCTTTCCAAATGATGTTGTTGAATATTTCTATGATGTGCGGTTCTAGAATGTTCATTCCCCACTTTAGATATTCTGCTTGAAGTTCAACCAAGTCCTTTGCCTTCCCTGTTTTCAACTTTTTAATTCCTTCCTCCACCTCTTGTAATGTGAAAATATTTGTAGTTGTGTTGATCCTGGGAGGAGGCTCAACCTTTAATTATTTTTCATAGATTTGTCTTGCATAGTCAAACCACTGATTGATTGTGATATTATTTTCAATTTTATTCTTCCTTGGTTGAAGTTCCTACCAAAAAAGATTTGGGTTATTCTTGCCTAGATATATTAACTCTTCTCGCCTTGTTTGCATGAACTCATCTTTTTTCCTTCTTAAAATCTACTTATATAACTTTACATTCATCTTCTCCTCGCCTGCCTGTTTCAAGGTTTTCCTTGCCATTTTGCATTCCTCATCGAACCAAGCATTCAAAGAAAAACAATTTGACTTTGATTTCCTATTTTTTGATATTTTGCATTTCTCAAGTGCACCCTGAATTATATTATCTAATTCATGACTGTTGAGGCTTTGGGGACTAGTTTTCTCCTTCTGAATTGATCTCTTAGCATTGTTTTGAAGATAGTGCAATTTTCTTGTGTTAAAATAATTTTGCCCCTTGATGCCAATTGTCGAGAACATTGGGTTTTCCTCCTATGCTGTCTTTCTTCTAACCAAGATAGCTTTATATAAATTGGGTTATGATATAATTTTAAGTCCCGAATGTTCTCTCCAATCTTAACTTCATCTATCCTTTTTATTAAGCTTTGTGAACAAATAACATAATCAATGACACTTTCCCCATTATACGTGTTGCAAGTGAAGTTTTGAGACTTTTTCCAACTATCTAGACCATTGCATATAATTAAATTGAAAGCACCAAACAACATAAGCAACTCCTCTCCAAAATTATTACTAACTTTGTCATCATCTGAACATCTCAACCATTGATGATTCTTCTCTTCAATGAGTCAGATAGGATTGTGATCCTCTTTGCAACAAAGATAACCTTTAAAAGTCCGTGATATATGTGTTATGGTGTGGAGCGTATGATATATGAGTTGATATTTTTAAGAGGACACATTATTACAGTTGGTGGCATATAATGCCCATGGTTCATAAGAGTGAAGTTTTATAATATTAAATTACTTTGTGTCTCCTTGTTACACAGTAATTTATCACCGTCCCTGTTACCCCTTCTCCCGCACATTGGAGGACTTATTCCGGGACCTGTGAGAAGTGACATAACCTGAAAACACTTGCATTGTATCCCCTTGAGTATGTACTTCATATGCCCTGAAGACACCTTCTGCAAAATACCCATAAAAATAGCCCTTTTTCCATTGGCGCGGTTCCACTGTGTATCACTCGCGCCAATGGGGGAAATCCTCCAAAGAGGGCGCGCCAGCTGGCGCTCTGTCTCAGAGTCGCACTCACGCTAGCCCAGTTGGGTAAAGTTTTTAACAAACAAACTTACGAAGGTTCTTCCTAACCTATTCATGAACTGATTCCATCTTGAGTTAGTTCAGTTGGGCTTCGAATCTCCATAGAAGGGAAGTAGTTCTCCACCTCTCATGGAAGCTTCTTAGTGATAAATCCAATCCCATGAATCTTGTGGATGACCCTAACTCCTTCTCCTCTAGCTATAAAAGCTTGTCCTTTTGCCTTTGACAAGTTAGAGTCTCCAAGTTCCAAATTCTAAGTCTCAAAGTCTGAGAATTGCTAAGCTTATGCTACAAGAAGTCTTCTTCATTCCCATGAGGCTAAATCTTAAGTGAGGAGATTCTTGTCCAAGTAACCAAGGAGAAAGAGGCTTGTTCCCCATTCCCAACAAGCTTTGCAAGGCATGTGCTGCTGATCACCCAGCCAAAGGAGGATTTGATGTCAGAACTATGGTTGTATTCTTCTTTGTTGTTTATCAATAATAGACGACTATCATTATGGTTCCACTCTTATTTTTTTTTGTAAAGATGATTGAGTTTTATCCTTTCTGACTGATATATAGTTCCATCTATTGGATTTTATGCTTGTATTTGTGTCGTTCTTTGCATGTGCAGGTGTTCGTTCACGAGGATCGTGGGGATTGTGACCAGCCGGAGCAAAGGAACGGGAGTGACGACTCTTCTACAAATATTAGCGTTGGAATCCAGGTAGGCCCTCATCATCGGTCTTTGATTTGAAATTAGGAACTTGCGTGTTAGTGTTGTTTGATTGTTGCTAGACCCCATTTGGGCTAGTAGGGATCGCCTCTGTCCATAGAGGGGATTTACCTCCACAACACTCCTTTTTTAAGACCATAAAGTGTATGAGTGGCGTAATAAGTATTACATGTCATCAATTACGTGAGTCAGGATTAATATATTATATGGTGGTGACTATTTATATGCATAATGAAAAGTAAAGGTTTGTCATTTACATATTAAATCAACTTGTTACTTAAATAAAAGACATAAAGTAAGATTGTGATTTTGAATCAAAAGCAAATATTTTTTTTGATGATGCATTCACTCATATCCATAGTGGGAGTGGTTCTCGCAAGAAAAGAGAACTACCGTGAGTGGTCGTGAAAGATAAAACACACACTCATTTTTAGTGAGTTGTGGAAAGGTTCCTATGAAGGAGAAGGAGGCAATGCACCTGAAAATCCCACTTCAGACAAGGAGCTTTCCATTTGGGAAAATAAGAACAACAAGGCCTATGTCTTGATTGCAACATCAGTAAATGAAGTGGTGAGTCATCATATTTATCAATTTTCAAATGCCTTTGAAGCCTTAGAGAAGTTGAAGGAATTGTATGACTCACACTCTGAACTTGAATTTGTTCAATTGATGATCAAGTTGTTCAGTCTTGAGTTGGACAATGATGACCCTCTTGCCTCAGGATCAAAAGTAAGATCAATTATGCATGATATAAAAGCCAATGGTGTTGAAATAGATATTAGTCTCATAGCTTATGTCAAGGAATTATATCCCACTTATTCACATTATCTTAAGTCATTGCAAGCAAGTGGAAAACTTAAGGAGATTATCTTTGAATCCCTTGAGAAGTAGTTTGCTAAAAGAGAGAAGGCTTTTGGGAAGAAGAAAATTGCTCAGTCTTCTGAAGAAGTTGCGCACCTTACATAAAAAGAGAAGAATCATGCACAATATTCTTCTAGCAAAAGAGGTGGTCGAAGAAGAAGAGGAACGAAGAATTTTAGAGGCAGGGGCGACATACATTTCCAAGGAGAAAGGTCTGATCTTCAGTGAACATGATGCAATAGAGACAGACATGATGCTTCCACATGTAAGCTACCTTGGGACAAAATTGAGTAGGAAAGAAATGAAGAAAATGGTAAAGCCCCTGGTAAAGGGAAATGAAAAGCACCTGAGTCTGCTCATTATGTTGTGGCACATTACAACATTGGAGTAACTGAAGACTTATTCAATGCTTCACTTTCTTCATGGAAAGTTGCTTGGTTTCTTGGTTCAGGAGCAACTTGCCACATCAATTTCAAAAGAGATTTCTTTGAATAATTCATTGATAATGTTGATGGAGCAGTATACTTTGCAAACAAGTCAAAACTCAAGCCATTAGGGCTTGGGGCCATTAGGCTTAAACTTCCTGGTCTTACAGACTTTCTTCTACATGATGTTCTATACCTCTTAGAGTTGAGGAGAAACTTGCTATCTTTGATCCACATCCGCCAACAAAGACACTCTATTCATATATTTGATGGCAAGGTCGAGGCCAGAAAAGCATCAAATCACTCACTTGTCATGACTGGGATAGAAGAAGAAATACTTTTGAAGCTGCAAGGAACCTTTACTCGTGAACAAAAATTTTCATACAGTTCTCATTATGATGAAGGTACATTTCGATCAAGTCTTTTTTGACATGCTAGATTTAGACACTTGAACTATGATAGCCTCCGTTTTTTGAAGAAAAATGGTGTTACTGGTTTGCTTAAAATTCCTAGGAAACTTAAGCAATGTGATGTTTGCACAACAAACAATATTTTCATGATTCCCATTCCATAGCACATAGAAAACTTGAACTCATTCATTTTGATTTATGTGTCCCATATGCCCATTCCTTCTGCAAATGGTAATAAATATATAATGATATTTATTGATGACTACTCCAAAATGTGTTGGGTTTATTTATTGAAGAACAAATCTGAAGCTTTTGAAACATTCAAGAAATTTCATGCATGGATTTAAAATGATGCACAATCTCATATTGGATCTATTCGTACTAATAATGGAAAATAATATACATCAAATGAATTTCAAAACTATCTTCGCCAACATGTGTTACACTAAAAAATGTCACCATGACTACTTACAGTTAGTATGGCTCAAATCAACAGTCATGCTACCCTCTTAGGCAAGTCTTATGCCTCTGCTATCCATCTCAAACTCAAAGAAGAGAGAAAGTCTTGTAAAAAATGTGTTTATCTCTGGGGTCGCAGGTTCTCTCTAGCCTTACCTGCGGGGACGCTCACAATGTTCACAAAAGCTGCGTCCTTGGACGCTCTGTATGTTAAAGGACAGGTGCGTCCTTCTGTAAAAGGCAAAATGCGCAAGTTTCATCTTAAAAAAGTTACTTGTGGTTACTTCTAGAACTTTCTAGAGGTCGGTTTGATGAAATGGATGCGCCTCCAGTTGGTTCATGTATCCCTATTAAGGAGGAACTTATCCCATCAATAAGGGAGCTATCCCACCCAAAGAGGGGGATTATCCCATTGATGGTGGACCTGAATAACCTCTTTACAGCACTATAAATAAAGGCATTGAGCCAGAGGGAGGGGAGGTTGGAGCTATACATTTTCTTTGGGTAAATGCTGCAGGAATTAGGACTCCCATTTAGAACCTTGTGAGGAGAGATTGTCTTTGCTTGATTCTACTTGGAAGTGGGTGAGCTTTGTCAAAGTAGAGGAAAACCCTTGATGGACCCTGGGAGGAACTTGCACAACACCAAGGCCAGGTTGTAAGAGTTTCTTTGTTTCGTTATTAATACAAACTGGTTTATTTTTCTCAATAGCTTGTGTTAATGAGTTATTTCATGTGTTCCTTGGTTTGCATGTTGAATATATGTTTTATTATATGAAATGCAAGTGCTTGGTAATTGTTTGATTGTTTGTGGTTGCAGGAATTGATGTGAAGGAGGAGCTCATCTGGATCGGCAAGGACGGACTACAACAACAGCGTTTTGGAATAAGGTAAGCCTAAACACTTGTAGTTTTCATGTCTTAAAAGGTATATTTAGAGAAAGATCACTCCATTTTGTCTTGTTTGTTGCTAGAGAGTTTAGACTCCTAGGGAGGTCAGTTGTGTCCGCACAAACGACTTTTTCCGCCACGACAAATTGGCGACTCCGCTGGGGAGTCCATTAATGAGAAAGTCTTTTCCTTTGTGTGAACTTTGCTCTGAGAAAATCATTTTTATTTTCTGGTTTTTGACTGTGAGAATTAGTATTTGGGTGGCTTAGCTTTAGATTTAGTTAGATTTGGTTTTTCTTAACTTTTCCAGAAGGACGCACCCTCTGAGTACTGCACAGTGCGTCTTTGGACGCGCTGTTACCGTTTGCACAGAGCGGGCCCGCGCCTGTTATAACGGGTTGCCTGCGTCTTCCTGTAAAATTTAGGAAAATTCCATTTTTTGCTTTAATTGCTTTTAGATTTTGATTTTTCTTAGTGTTTTCTGCCCAGATCCTTTAGTACCCTGTCAAAAATTTTCACCTGAACTTGTTTTGTGAGCTTTGAGTGTTTTAGTGGATTTCAACGAAGTTTAGGCCTAGGGTTTGATTTTTGGATAGGTCCTGTAGTGACTTTGACGGTAGAAAGTTGTCCAGCCTTAGATCTCTCTGGTTTGTCAGCCTTCTTAGAAGTCGGGCCTGTCGTAAAGTCTCCTTGTGTGAGCAACTTGCCATTTAAGTTGTTTTGGGTCAAATTTCGAATTACTTGTTTATAAAGTGTTGATTTCCATTTTACAAAAGAACAAAAAGATTAGAGTTTTGTTTTGGCTAGTTTTTGGTTCTGCAATAAGCTAGTCCTTGATTTGATTGTGATCAATTAAAACACCTTAGAATAATCATTGTTGGTTTTGGCCTCGTTAAGATTGCTTAGAGTAAATTTACCTTTTAGTTTGCTTATGAGTGAATTTTCGTAGATTTTAATAGTTGTTAAGATTGATTTTTGTTACCTTAGATTTATTTGCTTTATTAAAAGAAAAATACAAAAACATCTTCTTTAAAAGTCTTGTTTCAAGTAGCTTTTTGTTTTTGAAAGAGAAAAAGAGTTTTTTCGTGCATGTAAAGAGCGGTCATGTTTTTATGCTTGGAAAAAACAAACGAATTGTTTCTTTGATTGTTTTCAATTAAGAAGTTGCTTTTATAAAGATTGCATTCTCTCAACTTTTTAGTTAAGCAATTCATCGAAAAAGTAAAGTAGTGGGTAAATCATCCTAGGTGCATTTTGTAGTGGTTTCGAGTCGAGTCAACACACCACTGGTTTCACTTCCATCACCTTTTGACTTAAGAAACAACCTTAAAAGTAACGCTTAAATTAAAATCAATCTAGTAATTTTTATTTTTCTAGGGCTCTGAAACACCAACATAGCTTAGGCTAGGGTCTTGGAGTAGGTGAGTACTTAACTCTCCAAGACTACAAAACCAAACAGATAGTTTATCTTGAGTAGATTAAATCCAATTGTTTCAGTTGCACTCTGGGAAAGCTCCTCTTAAAGGAGAAGCACGAGCTCGTGTCCGAACCAGTGAGGGGATCATTCCCCCCTCGTTGGGAACGACGCCAGACAGTACGTATTACAAACGGTAAACCTCGGATTAACCATTGTCGAGGAGCCAGGGGTCACTTATCGGTAAACCTTGGATTATTGTCAAGGAGCCGGTAAGGGGATTGAGCTTGTTACTCTGCCCTTGCGTGCTGTCGGAGTTTAGACTGTTCCCCCAGGTGTAATTGTTGTGATTGGTAACTTTAGTGACCATAATCTTTAGGGTTCTACCGAGGTGACGGTGGAGGGAAGGTCCCACTGTACCTGGAGCAGACGTCGGTTATACTCACTTGGATTTTCCGGGGGGTTCACTTCACTTCGAGACGGTTAAAGTGGAGGAACTTGTGCCGGTCTATTCATTAAGCAGGTTGCCGGGGTAACTGTTCCACCCGCCATTTCTGTACTGAATCCTGCGAGGTTGGGCCTAATCACCAACTAGCGCTTTTGGTCCGGAAGACTATTGTTTGTGTTTGGTTTGACGCTCTAGATTATTTAGGCGTGTGCTTCAAATTTGTTTGCTTCTTTAGAAGACTTTAGGTGGTTTGATTTGAAATTTTTACTTTGTTTTCGTGTGTTGTAGTTAAAAATCTTTAATTGTGGCAGAATTACCGAGACAGTCCCGTCGACTTCGGGGCAAGTCTCCTGAGATTGTTACCGGAATAGATTTGTTAAGAAAACTCCGTAAATCGCGGGGTGAATCTCCTGAAGACGTTCCGGGTCAATACGAAGGGTTAAAGGTCCTTGTAACTCCTCCTAGTGACAGTAGAGTAGGTTCACCTGAAGAAGGAGAATCTTCCTTGGTAGTCCATCCAGATTACCAAAGTTTAGAAACAGGTTACAATCCCGAAACTGTTACAGTTTCCGAGCTTGCTGGTAGTTTTTCATCTGCCAGTGAAACAGGCGAAGAACCTGAAATTTCCGAACCTGTTACTCCAACTTCTAGTGTCCCTGATTCACCGAGAATAGAAAGAATTATCACCGAAAATCTACCTTCTGGTTTGATTGCTATAGAAGAACTTGCTCCAGAAGAAGATATAGGTGTCTCTCACCTTGAAGGTCAACTTACTATTGATCTAAGGGAGCGTGAATCCATCTTTTACAGTCCTCCTAGAAGTACTTCTTGGTACCTTGCGTTAACCAATTTTTTAGACAACTCAGTAGGTTTTTCTACACCTCGTACTCCTTTTCCACCTGGAGGTATTTATACTCCTGTAAATATGTCTGGTCAGTCGTCCGTGTTTACTCAAAGTCCTGAATCTTTTTTACACGGCGGTCCTTCTGTTCCCACTGGGTATCAGTCACTTTCTGGTACCTTTGCGGGGGCATCTCCTCAACCCGTTGATCATGGGTTATTTGCTGGAAACAGTGGTAATGTACCATTGGGTGTAGGAGACATTTACATGATGTCAGGTTCAGTTCCCGTTTCCCAACCTCAAGGTGGCCAATTACCGCCTGGGGGGCAACCGCAGTTAACGCCTGGGGGGCAACCTCAAGGTACACAAATCGTGTTTGGGGGGCAACCTCAAAGTCAATATGTACCTATGGTGCAATACTTGCCTCAAGGTCAACCTCAGCCTCAATATGTACCCCAAGGTCAACCTCAGTATCAATATCAACCTCAAGGATGGCAACCCCAAGGATGGCAACCTCAAGGGTATCAACCCCAAGGTTATCAACCTCAAGGGTACCAACCTCAAGGTCAAGGTCAACCCCAGTATCAGTATTTACCTCAAGGTTATCAACCTCAAGGTCAATACTCAAGTCAAGGTTATCAACCGCCTCAAGGTCAGTCATATGTTCCAAGTATGGGAACTGCACCTTACAATTATCAATCCTACCCTCAATCTGGTTATGGATCTCAGTATCCTCAACCTGTCACGGGTCAATACCCTGGAATGTTAGTGTGGGATCCATCAAAGGGTCAACAGGTGTTGCAGCCAAGTGTACAAATGGTTCCTCAAGCTGGACAACCCGTAGTTTCTGGTCCAACCCAGCAACCGCAACCCGTCCAGCCAAATGTTCAAACCTCTGTAGCTTCGGTAGTTACTCAGCCGTCAATTGCGCCTAGTACTCCATCTCAAACGGCTGCCGCAACTATCGCTACATCTACCATACTTACTTCTAGAGTATCGACGGCTCCAGCTTCTACTGTCCCTGTTACCACACCTCAGACATCTTTACCGTTGTCTGGATCTACGATTCAAACCACGGTCCAGATGCCTGTAGGTCAGCCTGGTATAAGTACGGTTGTCACTACTCAACCTCAATTTGTTCAACCTCCGTACCAGGGATAGTACCAACCTGGGCAAGCTGTCCAACAACCGGTTTACCAGTATCAACCGTATCCTGGGTACACTTATCAACAACCTCAACAACCCCAGTACGGTCCGGTTAATCCTGGTTTTCCAGGAGGATATAATATCCCAAATGCAACTCCTGTTCCTAGTTATCCTGGATATCCTCCTCCTGGGGCTGGTATTGTGACCCAGAGTTTTAGAGATCCTAACCGGCAGTTACCGTTTATTGCAACTTTGGATTTACCCGACTTGACGCGCCTAACGAATGATCCAATTCAATATCTTCAGTTCTGGCCGCCAATGCCAAGTAAGTTGCCCAGCGATATACCCAAGTTCGAAGGTAAGTCTGGAGAGGATCCGTCCAATCATGTGATGACTTACCACCTCTGGTGTGCTTCGAATTCTATCTCAGATGATTCCATCCGCTTACGTCTTTTCCAGCGTACACTCATTGGTCTCGCGGCCAAGTGGTACATTGAGTTGCCACGGGCCTCTTTTTACAACTTTAGCCAGTTAGCTACCTCGTTCTTAACTCACTTTCAGTTGCCGGTCAGATACGATAACGGCACGGAGTTATTAACTTCACTAAAACAATCGACGTCCACGTATATTTCTGATCACATCCATGAGTGGAGACGTCGAAGGAGATTAGTGAAAGTTTTTATCCCGGACCAAATCTTAGCTGAATGGTTTGTCAAATCATTATTACCGAAGATTACTGAAGATGTAGCTAAGGCCGGAGTAGTTACTGAGGAGCAAGTCATTGCTTAGGCACAATACCTTGACTTAGTTTACACTCAGTCGGGTACGTTACACGAGAAGATTCCGGATCTTCCAAAGTCGAATCAAATCGCTGCTGCTCCTTCGGGATCTCATGCCACTGATGGTATGATTGGTATCGTGACTACGAAGAGTAAGAAGAAGTCTTCCAAGGCTTCAACTACTCCAATTATCACTTTGCCTGATTCTCCGACAGGAGAGTCTTCTCCTGAACTCACCGCCGACATTCACGCTGTAGAGTCATCTACGGCCAAATCAAAAAACGGTGGAAAGAAGAAAGGAAAGAAGAAGGCTAAAGCAGACAAGGCTCCAAAGGAGAAAACTGAAAAGTCGGAAACCAATGACGAAAAACGCAAACCTCGATATCCTTGTCTTATTTGTGAAGAGGATCATTTTACGAGAGATTGCCCTCATCGGGCCGAGGTTGTGAAAATAGTCAAAGGTTCTTCCACTCCTGCTGTGTTAAAGAATCCATTTCCGGAGCAGGAGAATAAGATGATAGGTTCTTCTTCGAATGCCAGTGAAGAACCCATTTTGATGATGTCTCATGTGAGGATTGCGACTCGATCGCAAGATTATGGTAGTAAGGCTCCTGTTGATGGTAAGGAAGCAGAATCTTCTCACTCTAACCCATCAACCTCAGCTCCTGGTTCCGATCCACTACAGATCGAAAAACCTAACCCAGACTTAGTGATTAAGCTGCCCGCCAAGGGTGTACTTCGAAGGTCTGCTTTCAATCCACATGCGAGAGCAGCCCAGAATTACAACATTGTTGAAGACTTAGCTGTTTCACCTTCAGCAATGTCGGCACTCGAAGTGCTGCAATCATGCCCAGCACAACGGAAATTGCTTTTGTCGGCTATCGGAGCTGTCGATGTTCAGGACCCGAACCTAATGATCTTTGATCTAGAAAATAGTACGCCACGTCTCCCTCATCAAATGGCTTTCCAAATTCCAGTGATAGTAAAAAACAGGCCTATTCATCGGACTGTGATTGATGAGGGAGCTTCTACGTGTATTATGTCAATTCAATGTTGGAGATCGCTTGGTTCTCCTTCGTTGAACCAATCCCCCACCATCCTTAAGGCCTTTGATGGCCGTGGGTTCCGTCCGTTTGGTATTCTACAAGAATTGCCTATAGGGGTTGAAGGTAAAACCGTTAGTCTGGATGTGGAAGTGGTTGATGCCCCTCTAGACTACAACCTTCTTTTGGGTCGAAGTTGGTCATATGCTATGACAGCGGTCGTTTCATCGGTCTTCAGAGTAATTAAGTTTCCACACAACGGTAAGATCGTGACTATTGATCAGCTGACATACTTTTCATCCGACCTAGCCTCTTCAGAGAGTATCCAGCATGTCGGTAAGACAACAATCCCTTATAGGGACGTTGGTGTAGGTTTAGTTAAGGATTCCGGTTTACTGGGAACTTTTCCTCTCCCTCCACTCAGCGCAGATCCTTCGTTTGCAACAATTCATATGATTACATCAGAAAACATTATTTATGATGATCCTTGGTTCATCCCATCTGACTCTGAGATAGACTCACTCGGTAATGCTATGCCTTTGAGTCCATATGAAATTGCTTATGAAGCTCTCATGTCTTTTACCGACTTTCATTCAACTGAAGTCGACCAAATGAATGTGGTCAATGAAGAGTCATTTTTCACCTCACCCTTAGAACGGATAACGTTTCCCGAAGTCGTATCATCTGACGAACAACTTCGCGAAATCCTAAGTGTAGACGATCTACCATGGGAGGATCTCCATCACAGATCTTCGTTTTTACCTAAGGATGATGCATTTGAAAATGATTTTTCATCTATCTTTACCGCTGAATATGTCAAAGACGCTCAGGATCCAACGAAACATTCTGATTCAGAGTTGAATTTAGGGAATATTTCTCGTACTATTCCCATTGATATTTCAGTGAAGCCCGGAATCGAGGAAAACATTCATATAGGTGCCGCTTGTACAGAAGATGAAATCCAAACTTACAAAGCCCTATTCCAAGAATTCTGCGACGTGTTTGCCTGGTCTTACGAGGAAATGCCGGGAATTGATCCTGCCATTGTTGTTCATGAAATAAAGACCTACCCGGATGCTAAACCCGTCCGGCAACGGTTGCGTCAAATTCACCCTCGAAAAGCGGCTGCGATTAAAGCAGAAGTCGAAAAGCTATTGAAAGCAGGTTTCATTTATCCGATCCCGTTAACGGATTGGGTATCGAATATTGTTCCGGTCAATAAGAAACAAGGAACAATAAGAATCTGTATCGACTATAGGGATATAAATCGAGCTTGTCCAAAAGACAACTATCCTACGCCTTATATCGATCAAATTATTGATGATTGTGCCGGAAGTGAAATGTTTTCCTTCATGGATGGTTTCTCGGGCTATAATCAAATCAATATTCTACCTGCCGACCAACCAAAAACGGCATTCATTTGTCCATGGGGGACATTTGCTTATTGCAAATTACCTTTTGGGCTTAAGAATGCCGGGGCCACTTTTCAACGGGCGATGTCTTATGCATTTCATGACATCAAGCACATTGTGCAACCCTATCTCGATGATTTGCCTGCTCATTCTTTACATCGAGCTGATCACCTTGTCCACCTACGAGCAATCTTTATGAGGTGTAGGCATTATCGAATTCGGTTGAATCCCCACAAGTGTGTTTTCTGTATAGAAACAGGTCGATTGCTGGGATTTGTTGTTTCAAAAGCCGGCATTCGCGTCGATCCCTCGAAAGTCGAGGCTATCATCAAATTGCCTCCTCCTTCGAGTTTGCGCCAACTCCAAAGTTTGCAAGGGAAAGCGAACTTTTTACGCCGATTCATCCCAAACTACGCCGAGGTCACTAAAGGTTTTACACGGTTGTTGAAACAGAACGCACAATTCTTTTGGGACGAGATTGCCCAACAATCTTTTGATGCACTTAAACACGCGTTGACCCATGCACCGTTGTTGCATCCTCCCAACTACAACCAGGACTACTTCTTATACCTCGCAGCTTCGCATTCCACCATTGGAATGGTGTTAGTTCAAGAAGATGAATTCGGAGCGGAGCATGTGATATATTATCTTAGTAGGACCTTGAATCCCACTGAGCTAAAATATTCGCATGTGGAGAAATTGGCCCTGGCAGCCGTTCAAGCTGTCCAGCGTTTCCGTCACTACATTCTTCTCCGCAAAACTACAGTTATTTCGGATTGCAACCCTATGATTTATATTTTGACAAAACAACTGCTAGGGGGCAAGTACTCTAAATGGATTGTCATCCTGCAAGAGTTCGACTTGGAGTTCGAGAAGTCCAAGTCTAAGAAATCCTTAGTTTTTGCGGAATTGATGTGTGATTTCCCGAGTGCTGACACAGAGACTGTGGCAGAGGAGTCCATTGCGGACGAATCTTTGTTTCTTATCAGTACTGTAGATCCGTGGTACGGGGATATAATCATTTATCTCCAAACCCAAACCTTTCGGCCTGAAGCTTCCAAAGCGGCACGTCGAAAAATTCGGTTTCAATCCCAGCCATACGAAATTATTGGAGATACACTTTATCGCCGGGGGGCAGACTTAGTTTTTCGACGTTGTTTAACTCACGAAGAGGCTGAGAGGGTTTTGAATGATTGTCACTCTGGAGCATGTGGTGGTCATATGTCTGGGTATGCCACAGCTCAAAAGGTGTTGCGCGCTGGCTATTTCTGGCCGTCTATGTTTAAGGATTGTATCATTGCAGTCAGGAAGTGCCACAACTGTCAAGTGTTTGATCGCAAGATGCGCGCTCCACCTGCTCCTCTCCACCCTATAATTGCCGTTGGTCCATTCGCCAAATGGGGTATCGACTTTATTACTTGTAACCCTCACTCGGCCGGGGGGCATGCGTATATCATCCTTGCGGTTGATTATTTTACTAAGTGGGCCGAGGCGATGCCTACATTCGACGCAAGCGGCAAAACAGCTGCAGTTTTCGTATTCAATCATATCATAACTAGGTTTGGTGTCCCACAAGCAATCATTACTGACCATGGGAGCCATTTTCGAAACGTCATGATGACTGAGCTTACAAGCCAGCTTGGTTTGCGCCACGATAGCTCTACTCCTTATTATCCGCAAGCCAACGGTTTGGTTGAGTCTATCAACAAAGTTCTAGTAATCATGATCCGACGAACCATTGGTGTTCATCGGTCGAATTGGCACAACATGTTATTTTCAGCGCTATGGGCATACCGAACCTCAGTGAAAAATTCAACAGGGTTCACTCCTTTCCAGCTAGTTTATGGCTTAGAAGCTGTGTTACCCATTGAATGCGAAATCCCATCACTTCAAATGGCTGTCGAATTACTTCCAGCTACTTCCGAAGAGGAGAAACGTTTATTGTACTTGGCTAAATTAGATGAGACTCGACGTGACGCTACATTGGCAATCGAGACTCACGCGAAACGAATGAAAGCTCAGTATGATAGAAATGTAACCCCTCGAAGTTTTTCGGAAGGAGACCTAGTACTATTATATGATCAAGCTAACGATAAGCTAGGTGCTGGAAAATTCGTTCCCATGTGGCATGGGCCCTACATTGTAAAGCGAAAGCTAGCAAAAGGGGCTTATGAGCTAGTTGACTTTGATGGGGACTCTTTGGGTAAACCCAGAAATGGACTTTACCTAAATAGGTATTATGCTTAAAGGATGGGTATGGAGAAATTTTTAGATAGGTTAGATTTTCTTTCTAGCTAGCAAGTGTGTTAGTTTAGTCAGTGTGCTTAGCTTAGAGAGTGTGGTTTTTCGTCGTTATTCTGGCTTATCTTGGTTTTACTCTTGATATTGCAGATGTCGACGCCTCTCCAAACATACATTGGATTTGCTGATGGTGCTTGTCGTAGTACACGGAACATCTCTTCCGCAGCTTGGGTTATCTATTCACCCTCTGACGAGTTAGTTTCTATGCATGGGGTAAGCCTCGGTCAAACAACGAACAACATTGCAGAATACAGTGCAGTGATTGAATTATTATCCGAATCTATTTCATTTGGAATTCGACGTTTGATAGTGAGGTTAGATTCTGAACTTGTTGTATTACAGCTTAATAGAGTTTATGCCATTAGGAATCCTGTGTTATTAAGGTTGTTTTTGAGAGTGCGTCTCTTGGAACGTGAATTTGATTACATTGAATATCAACATATTCCAAGGTCTTTGAATACATTAGCAGATGCAATTGCTTCTCGAATGTTAGACAGACATTTACGATAATCATGCAAGTAAATTTAAAAAACATTTCATCACATATGTTAAACAAGATAAGCTGGTAATAGTGATATATATAGATAGAAGTGTGTCAAAAAATATATACATCGTCTTCGATCATAGGTTGAAAACACCTTATGATCGGCAAAATGATAGTACAAAAAGTCAAAATGTCACATGTGACTAGTCAATCACTGGTGGTGCTCTCTGTATGACACCACTGCGCGGGCTACCTTACGCAAAAATCTCCTAAACGGTCCAGGGACCGCGACTACGAAGCACTGAAGTCGGGTAGGAATGTCATCCATAGTAGTCTCAGGTATATCTGCCGTGAGACGCTCTAGATCATGCTCCAACTCAGCTAGTACTTCTGCAGCCGCGTCCTGTGGGGCCGGTACCGGTGCAGCTGGATGTAGTCTATCAAAAGGCCGGAGGTTGGCTGGATGCTGTGGACCAACATCTGCATTTTGAAAATTTTACTGTTAGTTTTGAGACGATATATATGAAAAATAAAAAAATACATAATTAGAGAGCTTGTGAAAATAAAAGTACCTCTGTCGTCCCATTGTTCTCCCTGTGGAAGAACCATGTCCGGATCACCTCTAAAATCCACTCCGGCATACGGAAAGTCCTGTATCGAAAAAACCTGGTCCTCTAACCAGTGAAAGTAACTATCTGAGAATCGAACCACTGTCGCACCCTCGTCAGGATGCCGGGCCATCACCGCAACCCATCGTATCAGCTTTGGCTCCCGAGGACCCAAGATATCAACAGTGAGTTGCTGAGGGATCAGCATTGGAACTCTCTCCAAGGCAAAGCTCACGACTAGAGGCCCATATCCAAAAGTCTTTAGTCGTCCGTTCTTTGCCTTGGTCAGTTGGCTCTTCATATGAGCCGACACAGCTTCACACCAGTTGAAAATGGTGCCTTGGTAACAGTCAATTGCCATCCGCATTTGGGATCCGGAAGCAATGTGTAAAGCGGCCGCGCCGCAAATTCTGGTAACCGTGAACGCTATGACTTTGAGTTCAGGCAGAGTGATGTGTTTTATCTCTATGCCTTTCGAATGGCGAGCCCCAGGTGTGCACCACTCGTCACGGAGACTATCAAGGGATTGGCCACCCGGCCTAGTCCCCGCAAGACTGAGTTGCTCGCCTCTGTTCGGCAAGCCAGTGAGAAAGTATACATCCGAGGGCTCTATCTCGAGCTGGTGCCCTCCTATGTAAAAGCATTGTTCTTGAACGTTCCATCGCTCAACCAGCCATTCCAAAAATCTTACCTGGCCCCTCATGCCCGGTATGGTCCAATATTTGTATAATCCGCATGCTCTTAGGGCATCCAGGGAAGGTTGATGATTTATTGCAGCTTCATCTTCCTCTACATGCTCTCTTTCTCTCCAATCTAACATGGTTAATGCCCTGCACATCAGAAATAGCAATTAGAAATTGATTTGGGAATTTTTGGTAGTTTTTTGAGGGAGTTGGGGTTTTGAAATGCGCACTTCTCGGAAGACGCACCCCGGCTTTGTAGCACAGGGCGCCCGGACGCGGCTGGCCTGAAGGCGGGCCGCGTCTTCCGACCATTTTCCCGTATGAGAAAAAGTCAGGGGACGCGGGTCACCCGAAGGGCACCCGCGTCCGCCGAAAGGCGCATTCCAAAACCAAAACCCCCCAAAAAAATGAAACTAAGACCTAAAAATTAATTCTAAACGGATAGAAATGCAGAGTAGGATGTGTAAAATACCTGGATAAGACGGCGTTCGATTCCGACGGTCGGATTTTCCGCAGTGACCGCGGGAAGTTTCTTGTCAAAAGCTCCTTTTTCAACCTCAACAGTCAAACGGTAAAAATGACATGGTAAAAGGTCTTTTTATAGGTTTTTTGGATGAATTAGTTCATTTTTTACCATGAAAAGATGTTTTTCGATGTATTTTTGCCTATTTTAAACAGGTATGAGTAATGTGTTGCTTTTGTACAGGACAAAGGGATTTCGAGGGAAATTGTAATTTTTCACAAACAAAAATATCAGAGTCATCTTTTAAGCCCTTTTCTGACTCCTAAAACATGAAAAGATCGCCGAGCGTTTCTTTTACACTCGTTAAAACGAAATTAAAAGACGGTCCCCTTTTAGCTCTTTTCTGACCGCAAAATCAGGAAAAGATTGCCGGGTTTTTGTCGTTTCAAACTCGATAAGGAAATAAAACGACGTGTCCTTGATCGCTTTTTACTTTTCAGGTCAACGACACTATTATGAAAGTACTCCTTGGTCGCAAGATCAAGCGGTTCCCCCAGGTATTATTTTATACTTTTTCGGGCTTGAGGGACACAAATATACGAAAAAGTTCAACGTGGAGTCTCCTTTTGTTTTTTCAGACTCTCTAAAATTGAAAAACGCCGAGTTTCTCCTATACTGGGCTCGTTAAACTTTTACAGTAGAGGACCTGTTCAATTACAAACAGGAACGAACCACTCCTTCCTAGGGTTCGAATTTAAACTAGGTCGGACTCGTCCGAAGGATGAGCTTATAATCAAGCATATGTTATCCTCCTCAAGCTTGTTAAAAATAAAGAGGTACTTGCCAGAAATGGTGGGGGAAAAGAGAGAAGAATGAACCTGTTTGTTACCTTTTGTCTCAAAAGAAACTTTATTACCACTCTTGAACACGACACTTTTTCATTCACCTGGGTTGGGAAATCTTTTACCTCACAGTTGATCAAACCACTTTGAAAGTCTTTAACCGGGTTCCGGGGATTAACTTTGAGTTATTCGTCACCAAGCCATCTGTCGTGTCGTTATGTGTTCAAGAGGTCTGCAAGCAAAACTTTCATCTGCAAAATACTTGTCATCCATTTGACCATCCCTGAGTCAGTCCTTACAGCAACATTTCTTCAACTTGAACAATGATTTCGTGTTGCAGGCTTGCCTGCAACGGGTCGCTTTCTATCGACATCGACACATTATCTAGAAAGATGACTTAGGAATCGACAATACCTTGAAGTCTGCATGCATCAATGGCAGGTTTCTCGCCTTTGACGTCAGTTTACATCATTGACTTTCGATCAAAGGATTCCGTGAAGTGTTCGACATCAAAACATCTATTCACATTTCACGGGTTGTGCTTGGTACTTTGAGAACCATTGACATTACTGGTGGTCTCTCTCACGCTTGTTAACAGTTTACATCATCGACTGGTAATCAAGTGGTTTCTAACATGTTCGACATCAAATCATTTAATCACATGGCTAGAATCGTACCAATTCGGGAAGTAGAAGTGAAGACCCTGGATCTAGTTTCTACCATCCAGGCTGCGAGGAGTTTTGTATTCATTATCTATGTAGACTAATCATAAACAGATGGCTGCGTCCATACTGTGTCTACAAAAGTCTATAAAAAATGATGTACTGCAAGATCATTCCTGTATCAGAATAGTTAGTCCATTAGTTAAAGTTTTGAATCTGAGTATGGGAATGCCTACCTCAGTGATGATATAATCTTATACATGTATTTTGTGTTGAAAATTGCAGGTTCCAACCAGGTCATCCACAAGACAATCCTTGAAATGATAAAGCGCTTCACCCTTCCTAGAATTACAAAACCCTAATCTATTCCAGGCTTCGCACTTTAGGGGGCAATCTGTTACACTAAAAAATGTCACCATGACTACTTACAGTTAGTATGGCTCAAATCAACAGTCATGCTACCCTCTTAGGCAAGTCTTATGCCTCTGCTATCCATCTCAAACTCAAAGAAGAGAGAAAGTCTTGTAAAAAATGTGTTTATCTCTGGGGTCGCAGGTTCTCTCTAGCCTTACCTGCGGGGACGCTCACAATGTTCACAAAAGCTGCGTCCTTGGACGCTCTGTATGTTAAGGGACAGGTGCGTCCTTCTGTAAAAGGCAAAATGCGCAAGTTTCATCTTAAAAAAGTTACTTGTGGTTACTTCTAGAACTTTCTAGAGGTCGGTTTGATGAAATGGATGCGCCTCCAGTTGGTTCATGTATCCCTATTAAGGAGGAACTTATCCCATCAATAAGGGAGCTATCCCACCCAAAGAGGGGGATTATCCCATTGATGGTGGACCTGAATAACCTCTTTACAGCACTATAAATAAAGGCATTGAGCCAAGGGAGGGGAGGTTGGAGCTATACATTTTCTTTGGGTAAATGCTGCAGGAATTAGGACTCCCATTTAGAACCTTGTGAGGAGAGATTGTCTTTGCTTGATTCTACTTGGAAGTGGGTGAGCTTTGTCAAAGTAGAGGAAAACCCTTGATGGACCCTGGGAGGAACTTGCACAACACCAAGGCCAAGTTGTAAGAGTTTCTTTGTTTCGTTATTAATACAAACTGGTTTATTTTTCTCAATAGCTTGTGTTAATGAGTTATTTCATGTGTTCCTTGGTCTGCATGTTGAATATATGTTTTATTATATGAAATGCAAGTGCTTGGTAATTGTTTGATTGTTTGTGGTTGCAGGAATTGATGTGAAGGAGGAGCTCATCCGGATCGGCAAGGACGGACTACAACAACAGCGTTTTGGAATAAGGTAAGCCTAAACACTTGTAGTTTTCATGTCTTAAAAGGTATATTTAGAGAAAGATCACTCCATTTTGTCTTGTTTGTTGCTAGAGAGTTTAGACTCCTAGGGAGGTCAGTTGTGTCCGCACAAACGAATTTTTCCGCCACGACAACATGGGATCAAACATCAAACAATCGTGCCTTATAATCCCCAACAGAACAGAGTAGCTGAAAGAATGCAGAGGACAATCTTAAATATGGTTTGTTCCATGATTTTTTTCAGGAATGTTAAGTTGATGTTTTGGGTTGATGAAATTTTATGTGTTGTGTATATAAAGAATAGGTGTCCATCTAATGCTATAAAAAATAAGACTCCCTATGAAATGTGGTATGACCACATTCCCATGGTGAGGCATCTCAAGGTTTTTAGTTCCACCTATTATGCCTTCATACCCAAGGAACAATGAAACAAACTCAGTGCAAGGAGTTGCAAATGTATCTTCTTGGGGTACTCAAATACCTCTAAAGCATCCCATATTTATGATGAAGTGAATAGGAAGTTTATAATATCTAGGGATGTGATCTTTCTTGAATCTTCCAAGACTGGCAATGTTGTTGAGCGACAACTTGATCGCTTGGATAGATTCAGACATGCAAGTTATTTTCAAGAGTTTGGTAATGAGATTCCACATATTGAAGGGGGGATCCCTATACTAGATCAATCTGTGGAAACTTCTTCTAAATCACTCTCTCCCCCACATGAAGCTTCAACCACTGATGACACTTTGAGTGATGTGATTGATATAATTTGGCAACTAAATCTTGATTCAGCCCCATCTCAGTCAACTAAGCAACCCATGCCATCTCAAAAAATGTCCTCCAAAATGGCTAATAAAGACACTTGAAAGTGTTCGTGCTGATGAGGCTGGAAAGACAGGAACACAAAGCTCAACTAGACAAAATGGAGGTGATGTAGACGACTTTGATTCACATGTTGATATGGATGTTTCGTATGACTGTGAACTGAATTTGTCTATAGATTTCGAACCAAAGTCCTTGAAAGAATCCACTTCTCATAATGAATGGAAATAAGAAATGAAAAAAGAATATGATGCTTTGATAAAGAATGACACCTGGAAGCTATTTGATCCTCCATTGGGAACCAAAAGAATAGGCTACAAGTGGGTATTCAAGAACAAGTATAAAATAAATGGCTCACTTGACAAGCATAAATCCAGGGTCGTGGCAAAAGGTTTTGCACCGAAAGGAGTCGATTATGAGGAAACTTTGCCCCCATAGAAAAATGGGATACCATTTAGACACTCTTTGCCTTGGTAGCTCAAAATAGCTGGAAAGTCCATCAAATGGATGTAAAAATTGATTTCTTGAATGGAGATATGAAAGAGAATGTTTTTGTGTCCCAACAAGAAGGATTTGTTGTGAAGGGCTAGGAACACAAAGTATGGAAGCTTGTAAAATCCTTGTATGGCCTCAGGCAAGCACCACGAGCATGGTACAAGAAGTTAATTGAGCATCTTCTGAAACTCGGTTTCAAACATTATGGTCTTGATGATGCAACTTTGTTTGTCAATAAAGTTGGAAAAACAATCGTATATCTTGTGGTGTATGTATATGATCTTATGATTACAAGGAACAATGAGAGCTACATTTCATCCATAAATAAAGAACTAATGAAAGGTCTTGAAATGACAGATTTGGGCTATGTTCACTACTATCTTGGTAGTGATGTAACCCAACATCCAAAGTTTATATTCCTCTCTCAAAAAAAGTACATTGGAGATCTACTGAATAGGTTTGGCATGGCTGAGTGCAATCCTTTAACTACTCCAATGGAACAAAATTTAAAGCTCACATCCACTGAAGGAAAATAATTTGAGGGTGCAAAAAAGTACATACAACTCGTAGGATATCTCAACTACTTGACTACTACTAGACCGGACATTTCATTTGTTGTTGAAATCCTATCCAGGTTTATGCAAAAGCATTGTGAGGATCATTGACTCGCTACAAAAAGAGTTCTAAAGTACTTGAAGGGAACTCAAGACTTTGGACTCAAGTATACATAGGTGGATGACTTCAACTTGATTGGATACTCTAATTTAGATTTCGATGGAGATAAAGAAAAAGGAGTATCTACTTCAAGTTATGTTATGAGTCTTGGATAAGGAGTTGTCTCCTGGAGGTCACACAAACAATCAGTTCCAATAGATTCCACAACTGAGGCAAAATATGTGGCAGCAGCTAAAGAAACAAAGGAAATCGTGTGGCTCAGGAAGATTCTGGAAGATTTGCAGGAGAAAGAAGTACATTCAACTCCTCTTTTGTTTGACAACACTTCTGCAATAAATTTGGCCAAGAACCCAAAGTTCCATAATCGAACGAAGCATATCAATATAAACTACCATCTGATTCGACATCATGTTGAGGCCAAAATAATCTACTTATGACATTGTTTCAAAAATGAGTAGATTACAAACATCTTCACCAAAGAGCCTTGAAGGGAAAAGTTTGAAAGATTCAAAATAATGCTTGGACTCATCAACATCCCTTCATATTAAAGGGGGGAATGTTGAACACCTAATCTTTGGGATTAGGAATCCTATGTAGATATTGTAAATAGAAAAATAAGAAAAGTTGGAAGATGAAGAGACATTAGGAGATGAAACCCAATAGTCTCCCTATCCTTGTATATAGTCATATTCTATCTTAATGCAAAAGCACCAATTCATTCGTGGAGTTACTTCTGGTTTGACAAGAAGAGAAGAGTTTTTTTTTTTCTTTCAGGCTTTCCCTTTGGAGGGGTTTCACCTTGGCTTGGAGCCTAATATCTGTGTCCACTATCTTTACTGTTTTTCTCTTGATATTTGTTTGATGAAAAATATCTAATAAAGAAACATAGGAAGAATAATAAATTTCACAAACAAGTAATAAGGCTAAGGAAAATTGGAATTAATAGCTACCACATTGCATTTTCCAATAATCTATAGATGGGAGGAATGTCTGAGATCCATAGTCACTCGAAAAATTTATCAGATAAGTTGCAAAAAATATAGTTATGTGCATGTTCCATGAATTCTCTTAGCATGCATTTCACAATGTGGTTGTTTGGTTTTATGTTATTATGGTATCATAGTGCACATAAATTTATATTCTGGTTAAATTTTTCATGTGTATTTGGTTATGTCTTGATATTTGTGTGAGTGGCGTTGCCAAACAGGATGACTTGGGACTTTACAACCTAGCTCTCCTCTAAAGCTCTTAATGTAACCACCCTTTCCCACATTCTTACTTGCCTTTATATCATGGGTATCTTGAAAGCAATATAGTCAATGGAAGATGCTTTAGAAATTAATGCAATAGCTAAGACCATGACCAAGAAATACACACTTACCAATCTCAACAAAACTTGGTACTGTATTCATGAGCATTGTTTCATTTGGGTGATAATTGCTGGAATTCATATGGAAATATTAAAGACTTTTGGTCTTATGCATCAAACAACCTAGAGATTAGTGATGTCTTAAATGCAACCACGTTCTCCATCACAATGGTAGATATGAGGGGGGATTTCCACTACTTACAATGTATTCATAGATGTTAATACACTGGTGGACTTGGGCGGAGGGCACAAAGAAGTGATATTGATTTGGTGTAAAATGATGTAATAGAACAAAAGGTTATTAAAAATAAGACATACATGAAGCAAAGGTGATTACTGCCTAGGGTGTTGCTAAAGATATTTCCTTACTTGAGTCTAAATCAAAGCATGAACATGTTGTTGAATCCAAGCTTAAAGGGCACACAAAATGTTGAACCTCAATTGTGGTGACAACAAATGGGTGAAGAGGATATTATTAATATTGGAAAGCTTCAAGGGGATGGTGCATTATTATTGCAAAATTATAATGAAATAAAAAGAGATGGGATAACATGCACAACCTTCTTCTTTCAGCTCATGGAGATGGTTTTAGTATTCAAATTTGGTAAGCCTTCTCTAGTTATATCTAGTTCTATCCTAGTTGTATAGTCAATGTAACACCCTCCTCCCACATCTACCCAAGTAACCGACCAACCGGGCTAAACATGTGACGATAAGTTACTATGATATGGTTAGACTTCATATGTTTCAGTTAAGAAAGTGGAATCGAAGGGAAACACACCATACCAAAACTTCTGCACCTACTACAAGACTCCCAGAATTCATCCCAGTCATTCCCTTGACCATCCCCTGCGTCCCACTAAGCTTTTAGATTACCAAACCCTCAGTCCCTCCCTTGATATGGACAAGGGTGCGTCTAAAAATCTCTGGACGCACGCATAGCATGGGTATGCATGCGTCTAGGGACTTTTCTCCTTAGATTTGTGCCTGTGACTCTGAGATTTGTGCCACTTTTTAAGCCCATAATCCATGTCACTAGAAAGAAACCCCTGTAGCTTTCAGAATCCATAATTTACATAATGACAAGACTTACAAATCAAAAACTGACTTCAGGACTAGGCCTGACCATCCCCAGTCGGGATTGACATTCTGTCAAACACTTGGCATCAATTCAATCTACAGGAAATGAATACAAGACACAGCATAAATGACTGATAACTCATATAAGACTTGAAAAGAAGGATCAACACTCTCTTCCCTTAATTGTTTTGACATCAAATAGGTCTTGCATCCATTATCCTTTCAGTTACAAGTAAATACATGAAATAACCATGACTATAACCAGTCACATAACCATGCTTATAACCAACATTAAACCATGTAAATAATAATGAGATAACAACCATTAAAGCCACATAATAAAAATTACAAAATAAAGATAACTTATCTTTTATTAAACATAGGCAAAGCTGACCAGGTTCAGGACTTCCACATACCACCCAATTGTAGACATGGAAAAACGAAATCTTTCTTTCAACCAGTTACCCCCGTGCCATATTCGGAGCATGAATGTGGGATCTCATGGATAAACCAATCCAAAAATGACCAAGGGAATCCAGAGGTTAAACCACCTCCACCCTCACCAAATTGTGATCTCACCAAAACTGACACCGAGATCATAAAACCAAACCGAGCTTGGAATGCCTCCAAACTCCATCACTATCCTTGAGGAATTTTCCGTCTCCTTGTCTCTCAGGATTTATCGCAATCCACACCAGATCACTAGGCCCTAAACTAAGAAACCAATCTCTCAGGCTTTACTGCAATGCACACCGGATCACTAGGCCCTAAACTAAGACTCAACCCTTAGGCTTTACCGTGTATCTCGCCAAAACCAGTCAAGGGATTCGTAGGCCTTTGGAAATTTTCCTGAGACTATCCCCCCCCCGGATTTCAAAACCATATAGCAATTCCAAAGTTCAAAACTAAGAAAAACAATCCCATCACACCATGGTTATTCGGAAAAGGCAAGGCAAGGTTGAAAACCATTGTCATAACCTGTCAAAACCATGCCATTGATAACAAGAGAACCATATACCAACATGTAAATCCATGCATGTCAAAACCAGCTAGGAAATCACACATGCAATATGTTACCTGCAAGTATTCATGCTGAAGCTACTTGATCCTACTCTTCTTGGCTTAATCTTTACTTTCCTTCCTTTTCCTTGAACTTCCTTTGCTTTCTTTTCCCTTCCTTGCTCCAAAGATAGAAATCTCCAAGAAAACTCTAAGTGTCCAAGAGTGTGTGACAGAGAGAGAATACTGAGAGAGCTCCAAAACTGAATTGACCAAAAGACATGAACTGATCCTCATAAGCCTTTTTATCAATAAGGCCTCTATTTTCTTCAATTCCATTATTTTCCTTCATTTTCCTCCTCACATGCAACCTATGACCTTCCACAATCCTTTTCTCCTAATTTCCATTATTTTCATAAATAAAATGCCAATTAATGCCATTTTTTCCTTTTTAATGCCTTTGCCATTGCCTTTTCCAATTTCCTCTAGCCATAAACACATCCAATGATGCCCATTATGATATCTTTTCCCAATATTTATCTTGGAATAAGTGTCCCTCAATTGTGGTCTTATGTTTCCTTTATTAACTTTTATTACATGAACTTTTAACTAGGGGATGTTACAGACTCCTCCCCCTTGGGGAACACCATCCTCGGTGTTAAGCCACACCAAGACCTCAGCAAAACTTCTAAAAAGCAAACATATTGTGCATGGAGCTTTATAAATTAGCTTGTCGCAATATTTACAATGAATGAGCTGCTCAAAAGAAAAACATCATGACAACATGACAAGATAACAACCATACCACTTATTGGAGATTTATATCTCAGCTCGTGGTGACATTTACATCCATATACATATGTACATATACCAAAACATCATCAAACCATATGCCAAACATATATCAAACATCATACCAAAACTATTTTGCCTCCACTGGCAAACAAAGAAGGATACATGGCCCACATATGATCCTCCATCTCCCATGTAGCTTCTTCGGGCCCAAAGTGCTTCCACTGCACTTTAACTTTCTCTATGGCTCTATTCCTGAGCATGAGTTGCTTCCACTGCAATATGCATTGAGGCTCCGACTGGAATTCTCTTTCTTGCTCCACCTGCAATACAGACCAATTAATAACATGATCAACATCCTTTATATACCTTTTAAGCATTGAAACATGGAAAACATCATGGAATTTCACTGTTGGAGGCAATGCAAGTCGATAGGCCACTGGTCCAATCCTCTCAAGGATCTCAAGAGGCCCACAATACTATGAGGCCAACTTGGCACATGATCCAATCCTCAAAGAGCTCTTCTTGGGCTTGATGCACAAATACACATGCTCCCCAACCCGAAACTCCTTGAATTCCCTATGCTAGTCCGCATAACTCTTCTATCTATCATGTGCTGCCTTTAGATTCTTCTTTATAACATGCATTTCCTGTTCCATGTCTGCCAAAATATCCGGTCCAATAAGTACCCTGTTCATTGGATCACTCCAGTTGATGGGAGTATTACAAGTCCGCCCATATAGTGCCTCGAAATGACTCATCCTCAATGAATCCTAATAACTATTATTGTATGCAAACTTAACCAATGGAAGATGCTCCTCCCATATTCTCTACTGGTGCATCATGTACATCCTCAACATATCCTCGAAGATCTTGTTGACCCTCTTTGTCTATCCATTTGTTTGTGTACGATAAACTGTACTGAAGGACAAATCTATACCCAAAACTGCAAACAACTCCTTCCAAAACTTGGAAGTGAACTTCGCATCCATGTCTAATAGAATCTTCTTTGGAACACCATGTAATCTCCTAATCTCCCTGATGAAAACTTGTGCCACCTCACTGGCTGAATATGTAGTCTTTACTAGAATGAAGTGAGTTACGTTGCTCAAACTATCGACCAAGACCATAATAGAAGCATGTTGTCTCGTTGTTCTTGAAAGACCTGCAATGAAATCCATGGAAATGATGTCCCATTTCCATTCCGGAATTGAAATAGGCTATAGCAGTCCACCTAGATGGTTACACTTTTCTTTCACCTACTGACAATCCAAGCACCTAGCCACAAACTCTACTACGTCTCTCTTCAAATTCGGCCAATAGTAGAACTTCTTCACCGCCGTCAATGTCTTCTTATATCTTGGGTGACCCGAGTATGTCTTGACATGAAACTCCCTCAAGATAAGCTTCTTGAGTTCACTGCAATCTGGCACATAGATCCTGTCCCTGAATCTCACTAAACCATCTTCTGTGAGATGATAGTATGCATCTTGATCACCTGTACCTATACATGCATATGTACCTATGCCTATACTTATAACCGTACCTATATCTATACATGTACATATACTATGCTGTATCATGTGCATAATCTCCATATACATGTCATCTCGCAACCTTGCTTGCAAGATCCTATCTTGTAATTCTGTCCCATAAGAGCTCATAGCTGCTATATGATTCACCTATACCTTCCTGCTAAGAGAATCTACAACCCAGTTCTCCTTTCCCTTAATGGATCTGATCTCGAAGTCAAACTCACTAAGGGTAGCCAACGACCTACCTTTCCTGGCATTTAGATTCGGTTGGTCAAAAAAGTATCTCAACTCACTGTGATTGCTCATCAATACAAATCTTCTTCCAAGAAGATAATGCCTCCACATATTTAAGGCATGAATAATAGCTACCAACTCAAGATCATGAGTCACGTAGTTCTTCTCAGGCTCATTCAACTTCTTGGACTCATAGCACGCCACCTGTCCCTCCTGCATAAGGACTCCACCAAGCCCTCTTTTACGTGCATATGTACACACTACAAAGTCTTTATCGAGATCTCCAATCTTAAGGATTGAAGCATTGGTCAACAATTGCTTCAACTGCTCAAAACTAGCTGCACATTCGTCTGCCCATTCGAACTTCTTACCTTTCCTCTGCAAGGATGTCATAGGATATGCAATGTGTGAGAAGTTCCTGAGGAACCTCCTGTAGTAACCTGTCAATCCCATGAATGGTCTCACCTCATCCACATTATTAGGATTTTTCCACTCCATGATGGCCCTTATCTTTTCTGGATCCATTGCTATTCCCTCCTTGGAGACAACATGTCTCAAGTAATGCACCTTTGTCTGAAAGAAGTTGCACTTGCAAAGCTTGGCATACAACTGATTCTCTCTTAGTAATCTCAACACCGCTCCTAAATGCTCAACATGCTCTTCTTCATTCTTGGAGTATATGAAGGTGTCATCAATGAATACAATAACAAACTTATCTAGATAAGTACACAACACAATATTCATCAAACACATAAATGTAGCTGTGGCATTAGTCAAACCGAATGGAACTACAACAAACCCATAAGGCCCATACCTGATCCTGAAGGAAGTCTTGTAAATATCCTCTTCCTTGATGTGTACTTGATGGTATCCTGATCTCAAGTTGATCTTATAGAACACTGTTTCTCCCTTCAATTGATCAAACAAATCATCCATCCTCGACAATGGGTACCTTTTCTTGATTGTCACCTTGTTCAGCTACCTATAATCAATGCACAATCTGAGAGTACCATTTTCTTCTTTACGAACAACACTAGTGCACCCCAAGGTGATACAGTTGGCCTAATCTATCCCCTGTCAAGCATCTCCTTTACTGCATTTTTAACTCTACTAGATCTGGGGTACTCATCCTGTATGATGCCTTCGATGCTAGTGCTGCCCCTGGAACCAAATCAATAGAGAAATTTACTTCCCTGTGAGGAGGTAACTCTGGAATCTCTGCTGGAAACACATTTTGATATTGTTGCAATACATGGTACCTCTTTAAGGTTTCTGCATCCTCAACATCTTTACCCTTGACACTAGATATGTGCACTACAAACATCACACAACCTTTTATGCAACTATGTTTAGCTTGCATAGTGGTAACCATCCTCACTCATGTAGGTTTCTTCTTTCCTTGCAAAATTCTCTTTTCCCCATTATCTTCCACACACTCAATGGTATTGTTGAAGCAATCCACTTTGGTCCTGTGAAGGTACAACTAATCTATACCCAAAAGCATGCTATACGATCCCAATGGAAGTATATTCAAAAGTGTTGCTGTAGGCATACCATTTAATTCAAATGCACAAGCTCTTAGCCAATGGTGAACTCTCTTCTTTGTCCCTGTAGCCAATTGTACCAACCAAGATTTTGTATGCACTTCTTTTCTCAAACCACACTTATCCACCAAGTCAGGATTAATATAACTATAATTAGATATAGGATCAATCAAAATAGAAACAACTTGATCACAATGCTTACCATCCATATTAATGATAGATGCGTGATGATCCGTCTACTTGTTGTCCACAACTGCATAAATATGAGGAATGCTATGAACAACATCCCCAACTGTATGTGCCTCCTGAGTACTATAGATATGGGGTCTGCCACCCTGATACTGTGGACAATCCCTCTTACGATGATCCTTCCCACATATCCAGCACTCCAATGGTGCTCTACCATCGCCTCTAGTTTGCTGCTCTCCATGCCCCTTCTCAAATGTATTGAACTTCTTGTAAGGGACTACATTTTCTTTCTCACCTACATCTTGAGGTCTTCCTCGCTTTGGTGGCCATTTTCCTTTAACTTTCTCATTTCCTTTCAAGTCATGCTTAGGCTCAACTTTGCGCTTCGACTACTCATAACAATGTTTCAGCTTTCAGATGGCCTCCTCCAATGATCTAGGCTCATCAAACTCAATCTAGTCTCATCAAACTCAATCTAGTCTCTGTATGCTACTGGCAGTCCACTGATGAATCTCTGAACCTTGGCCTTCTCCTCCTTGAGGTAAGGCACATATCTCAACAACTCCAAGAACCTGCTAGTATACTCATCATTTGTCATGGAACCCATCTGTAACTCATAAAACTCCTTAGCTTTGTCATCATAGTACCTTTATGACAAATACTTCTTCTTGAAGAGTCTCTCAAACTCATTCTAATTCAGTTCATCCTCTTGAATTCCTTTAACATTCTTCACATCCTTCCACTAGATATTTGCTTTCCCTTCAAGACTGAAAGTGGCTATCTTTTCTTTCATGTTCTCTGAATAATAGTGCAATCTGAAGAACTTCCTCATACCAAGCAACCATGCCTATGCATCCTGTGATTTCTTCATCTCTCCATCGAATGTAGGTGGCTTTTCTTTCTTAAACTCATCCGAAAAATATCCCTTCTCACTCCTCCTGCAAGGATGATAACGATGATGATCATAATGTCTGTTAGAACCAAAACTAGAATACTACCTATGTCTATCACCCCTCCTATCTGGAGTATTCAAGGACCTGCTATCTCTGGTTGTGTCCTCTCCATCCAACTTGTAATATCCATGAGATATGTTGCCATGTGCCCCACTAGTTCTATCCTCATTCTCATGGCTGATTCGAAGTGGCTCATGGCTGATTCGAAGTGGTCCATGTCACTGCAATTTTGACAAACTCTGAAGTATCACTGCATTTACCTCTGCTTGTTTCTCCCGTGCCTGTATGATTCTGTCATTGTTTGCCTTACAAATCCTTATTTATGCCTTTAATCTTCTCAATTTGTATGCCAAATCAGAAGATTTCCCAACACCATACTACTCATCTGAACCATAGGGAGAGTCTCGGGAGCCGTGGTCTACCATCTTGCTAGTCATCTTTGATATTCTTCCCTGTAAGGTATATCATGTCAACTAAACAAAATCACAATAAACCAACATACCTTAACATAATTCGGGGAGGATACCTCGTCTACAAGTTTAACAAATCAGCCTAATACATATATAACATAACCATGACAACATATATTAATATAACACATAAGCATATAAGCATATAACCATCATTCTAGCTAGAGTCGAGTATTCAATGCATGACTATATCAACTACTCATGCCATGACCTCATGCACGAAAAAAAACACCACATCACTGTACACTTGACCACTTGTGAATACTAACATGCATAAACAACATGTAACCAATCATACACTCATGATGATACACTTCACAACAACACCATCATCTTTCACATGGCAACATCACTACAACCATGACCGACACTATGCATATGCAACAAGCATATAGACCACAAGGATAATTAAGACATGTGCAACTGACATGAATGCATGACCAACACACAACCCATCTAGTTCGAGGGGTGAACCATGCTCTGATACCTCTCTGTAACGCCCTCCTCCCACATCTACCCAAGTAACTAGCCAACCAGGATAAACACGTGACGAGAAGTTACTATGATATGATTCGACTACCTATTTGTTATTTGGAAGTGGAATTGACGGAAAAACACCATACTAGACCTTTTTCACCTGCTACAGGACTCCCAGAATGCATCCCAATCATTCCCCTCACCAACCCCTGGGCCCACTGAGCTTTTAGACCACTAAAACCCCTAAGGCTCCCTTGATATGGAGAAGGGTGTGTCTAAAAACCTCTGGATGCATGCACAACATGGGCATGCATGCGTCTGGGGACATTTATTCTCAGATCTGTGCCTACAAATCCAAGATTTGTGCCACTTTTTAAGCCCAAAATTTAGGCGACTACCCAGAAACCCCTGTAGCTTTCAGAATCCATAATTTACATAATGAAAAGACTTACAAATCAAAAACTGACTCCAGGATTAGGCCTGACTATCCCCAACCGGGACTGACATTCTGTCAGACACTTGGCATCAATTCAATCAATAGGAAATGAATACAAGACAGAGCATAGATGACTAATAACTCATATGAGACTTGACAAGAAGGATGGCCACCCTCTTCCCTTAATTGTTTTGACATCAAATAGGTCTTGCATCCATTATCCTTCCAGTTACCAGTAAATACATGAAATAACCATGACTATAACCAGTCACATAACCATGCTTATAACCATCATTAAACCATGTAAATAAGAATGAGATAACAACCATTAAGGCGACATAATAACAAGTACAAAAGAAAGAGAACTTAACTTTTATTAAACATAGGCAAAGCTGACTAGGTTGGGGACTTCCACGCACCACTTGACTATAGACATGGATAAACCAAACCTTTCTTTCAGCTAGTCACCCTCATTCCATATTCTAAGCATGAATGTGGGATCTCATGGATAAACCAATTCAAAAACAACCAAGGGAATCCAGAGGTTAAACCACCTCCATTCTAACCAAAATGTGATCTCACCAAAACTGGCATCGAGATCACAAAACCAAACTGAGCTTGGAATGCCTCCAGACTCCATTAGTATTCTTGAGGAATTTTATGTCTCCTTGTCTCTCAAGCTTTACCGCAATCCACACCGAATCATTAGGCCCTCAACTGAGACACCAGTCTCTCAGGCTTTACCGCAATCCACACCGGATCCCTAGGCCCTAAACTAAGACTTGACACTCAATATTTACCGTGTATCCCGCCAAAACTAGTCAAGGGATTCCTAGGCCTTGGGAATTTTCCTGATACCACCTCTGCCCCAGATTCCGAAACCATCAGGTAATTCCAAAGCTCAAAACTAAGAAAACAATCCCGTCACACCATGGCTATCTCAAAAAAGGAAAGGCAAGGTGGAAAACCACTATCATAACTCGGCAAAACCATGCCACCGACAACAAGAGAACCATATACCAACATGCAAAGCCATACATGTCAAAACCAACTAGGACATTGTTGGCTTGAAGGGCCTTGACCTAGGTTCAGTGTTAGCCAGCCAAGCAAATCCCTACACTACTGGCCCTTTCCGCATCAGTTCGTGAAGCGTGGACCGAAGTCTCACCCGAAGCAGTATGGGGGTATACAGAAACCAAGTTTTCGAACCCTGAGATGGTTGTGATGTTGGTTTTATACCTTAAACCCTTCCTTCATGTAGATTGATAAGCCTTTAGGGCTTATCGATGTACTTTCTCTTTCGTCTCTTAGATCCTCCACGAAGGTATATGATCGTCCTTTGCACAACCCTAACCAGTGACTTAGACACTTACGTGCCTTTGTTACTACGTTATTGTATAATTTCCCAATTATCTTAAGTGTTGGCCAATTTTATCATGCAATTAAGATTATCTTCGTGTAAAAATATATCCCTATTTGTCTTCATATAGTAGATATAAACATATATATTTGTGCATCAAATTAGCATTATAACATAAACCTAGAACTTAACATAACATAATCGCATGCAATCCATAGAGGCAAAATACACAGTAATTTTAGAATACTTCTCTTTATTTATGATTCTGAATACTCTCTCCGCGAAGTGTGATCCATTTGATAAGGCAGATAATTTTGCGCATACCACTCCCACCCACACCACCACCAGATTCATCACCATCACCTCCATCTTCACCCATACCACCTTTGCCACTACTGCGATTCATTATGGCAACACAATAAAGTTTCCTGTGTTCAAGGGATTGGGAAGTGAAGATCCAGACCAGTTTTGGTTCGTTGTAAAGGCCGTATGGGAAGCGCAGAGAGTTACAGATGTAATATCAAGAAAGCAACGCTGGTTAGCGCTCTGCAGGACCACGTGCTGACCTGGTACATTAAGCACTCAAATGGTAATCTGAATATGGGAATCACAGAGATCCAAATTGTGTTAAATAATGAATTTAGCCGGCTAAAGTCAGAAGCATAGTCGATCATTGGATTCAAAGAAATTACAATGATACCAAGCGAGACCCCTTGGGAGCTAGATCAGAGGCTGAAGTGTATGATTCACGAAGCTAATATGAACTTGACAGATGGACATCACTGTGAATGGTTTGTCGCATCATTAATGCCACATTTGAGGAGTGCGTTGTCGCAGCAGAACTTAACGACTTAGGCAAAGGCTTTAGAGATCGCGATGAGGCTACATGAGACCGCAATGCAGGATCCTAATTTGGGAGTTTAGCAAATCCACGCACAGTTGAAAAACTTATGCCTTAAGATGCAGAGTCTGAAACAGGACAGGATAGGTTGACCAGAAGTGCGCGAAGAGGTGTGGTGCATAAAATGCAAGGGTCAGGGTCATGACAAAGACCACTGCTCGGTGTTCGTGAATTACCTCGCGGGAGGAGGACTGATGTTGTTAAGGTCGGAAGTGCAAGCAGGACCTAGCGTGGTGCCTGCTCTGTGGTGTGTGATATGTCAAATAGGTGGAAACCATGCTACGGACAATTGCCATTTTCTACAGAAGTATACACTCAATTCGCAACAGTTGTTCTGTAGTTTTTGTAGGTCGGTGGGACATGATGAGCGCACTTGCAGAAGCTATGAGTTAATGATGGATAGAACTCCCACCTACAGGGTTCAGGCCGAAATGCAGCCCCTAGACCAGAGTGCAGGGATGGCGCAAATCGGATTTCAGGGGCACGGACGAGGCCAAGGTGGAGGAGGACCTGGGAGAGGTCACAGATAGCTGATATGCTACAATTGCAGAGGACTAGGACATTATGCCCGTGATTGTATGAATCCAACATGTCCATCATGCTTGTATTGCACCTTGTTTGATCATGAGACAAAAGATTTTCCTACACTGATAGCTAGGATACGTGACAAGGGAGTGCTACCACCTCCCCCGACTCAGATCCTGCAGATGATGAGGTCTGAGCCACGTGAGGAAGACCCTAATGTGAATATTGTGCTCTGAAGTGGAATCACAATGGGAGATGATAAGGAAAAGCAGCTAGAAGATAGTACTTGGGTTTGCAAAGCTCCGACAAAAGAAGTGGAGATTGATTTAGAGCGCACTCGAGAAACCTTTATGGAAGCTAAGAAGTTCTTCGTTGATGCCTCCACTTTAGGAAGCGAAGATAGACTGGAGCCGGAGATGGACCCATCGATTCTCATGATGTTACTGGAAACATGTATGAAGCTACTGCGTGACAGTAAGGCTGTAAAGGGATTACAGGAACTCATTAACAGATGCGCTGGGACCACACCAGGAGAACCGCGCATAGTCCGGAAGATTAGAAAGCATAAGACTAGGACAGGGAGAGAAATGGTGTTAAGCGCGCAGATTGGAGAATACGAGATGGACTAAGTAATTTTGGATTTAGGATCGGACGCGAACGTTTTTCCGAAGTAGACATGGGAACACATGGGGAGGCCTACGTTGCAGTGGTATCCTATTCAACTGCAAATGGCGAACCAATAGAAGATAATACCCTTGGGGTGATTGCAGGGAATCACAATGGATATTGAGGGAGCGAGTGCAGTAACAGACTTTGAGGTGATAGAGATTGTTGATGACAGCTATCCCTACCTCATGCTCTTAGGAATTGATTGGGCCACTGACATGAACGGGGTGATTAATTTGAAGAAGCACAAGATGATTTTTGAGAAGAAGTCTCTGCGCGTAGTTATACCCTTGGACCCTACTGAAGGATTGCGCTATAAAGAGCCAGTGCGCGACTATGAAAGTGATGACGATTTGGAATGCATCTACAAAATAACTATGTAAGAGCAAGACTGGGTAAATCCCACCGCGGATGGACAAATTTCATGGGAGCGCGAGAGCTCCTGTACTTTAGATTTAGATTGGGAGATACAATGATGGTAGAACCGGTTACATGAGGTAACCACGCTGAATTGTAAAATGATGACAAGATCACTACACTGCGTATTAAGAGAAGTGAGAAATCTTCCTACTTATGATGGATTAGGTGAGGTAGATGCTTTCTTGGACAGATTTGAAAGGGAGGTGTCGGAAAAACAATGTTTCCAGGCGTTGAATTGGGTATTGCACGCTACGCCTACGAGGTGGTGGGGTATGCACAGAGGAAACTTTGAAGACTGGAGCGCATGTAGGAGAATGATGCGCACATGGTTTGGGAAGCCTAGAGTGCAATTGACAGATAAATACAATGGGCATGATGATCTATGCGCGCATCTGGCCAAGTGGACGCAGGCCTATGGGGAAAAGCCACAACTTAAGTGGGTGCACCTATTCCGCCACACTCTGGATGTTATACCAATGAACTGGTATATAGAAATAGAGCTCCGTCACAGGACAAGTGAATGGGATGTCCTATGCGAAGGGTTCGTAATGACCTTCAACTTTGAGGATGGATGGGATAGTATTGATGAAGCGCTACAAGAAGTAAAAGTAGCCATCTTTAGGATGCCGTAGGAGTCAGTAGAGATGATTCATCCTGACTGGGCTGCTCAACTAAGTTGCACGCTGGAGTGTTATAATGTAACTGTTGAGGAAGAGGATGAAGATCCGAGGAACATTGATATTCCTGAGACAGAAGGCCAACGCGACGTTCAAGGACCACGAATCGAGAACCCTGACATAACTATGATGGTAATGACTAAGTAGGTAAATATTGGTACAGAGGTGGAACCCAAATTCACGAAGATTGGGGACTATTAGGATAATGTGACAGTGGACAAGGTTGCTGAACTACTCTGTGAATATTAGGACTTGTTCTCGACCAAGTTTACGAACTTAAAGGGAATAATCAGAGATTTAGGGGTAATGAGGATCACGTTGAAACCTGATGCAAAGCTATTTAAGCAGAGGTCGTATCACTTAAATCCGAAATACAAGGAAAAGGTCCATGTAGAATTAGACAAGATGCTCGCGGTAGGCATCTTTGAGCCTGTGGAGGAATTTGACTGGGTAAGTCTGATGGTAGTACAAGAGAAGAAGTAGAAGGATGAAATATGAATATGCGTGGATCTCAGAAAATTGAACGACGCGTGCGTACACGATCCATTCCCAACTCCGTTCACAGATGAGGTACTGGACAATGTAGGCGGTCATGAAGCATATCCTTTTACTGATGGGTTCTCATGGTACAATCAGATCAGGATCGCGCTAGAGGATAGGAGAAAAAAAACCTTTGCGACAGAGTAGGGTTGCTTTCAATACATTGTCATGCTGTTTCGATTGAAGAACGCGCTAGCCATATTCTCGCGTGTAGTTGTTGTGGCGTTTAGGGAATATATTCATAAATTCTTGGAGGTCTATTTTGATGACTAGATTGTATTTGGGTTGGTTAGGTTCCATGTAGCAAACCTATGCCTGATGCTGGATACACGCCGAAGATACCAAATCACGCTTAACCTCAAGAAGTGTATGTTCCTCATTGCTTTTGGGAAACTGTTGGGACATGTGGTTTGCAAACAAGGGTTGATGGTAGACCTCGTGAAAATCGTGGTGATTCTAAATCTGGAAACACCGCGTAGTGTGAAATAGCTGCATGCTACCTTGGGACATACGGGGTACTACAGAAAGCTTGTCAAAAGTTATGCCCAAATCATCGCACCAATGGAAAAACTATTGAAGAATGATGTCACATTCTGCTGGGACGATGACTGTAAAAGAAGCTTGGATATCTTGAAGGAGAAGATGGTGACTGCGCCAATTCTTGTCTTCCCGAACTGGAAGAAAGAATTCCATGTTCATGTTGATGCGTTGTGTATAGCACTGGGGGCAGTTCTCACACAGGATGGCGGAGAGGGATTGGATCACCCTATCACGTTCGTGAGTCGCAGATTATCTAAAGCAGAAAATAACTATTCTACCACTGAACGTGAAGGGCTGGCTATGGTGTATGTGCTCTAGAAATATTGACATTATTTGCTAGGGGGGCACTTCAAGATGTATACAGATAATTCCACGCTGAAATACTTGGTCAATAAGCTTGTGTTGGGCGGGCGCATATGCAGGTGGCTTTTATTATTCCAAGAATATGATTTTGAAGTTGTTGTGAAGCTTGGATGACTGAACGTGGGACCTGATCACCTGTCGCGCATCAAGACAGGGGAGGAACCTACCAGCTTGGAGGAAGGACTACCCGATGCACAACTTTTTGCTGTGTGCATAGCGGATGGACATTTTGAAGATATAATTCACTTCCTAACAATTGGAACTGCGCCAGAAGGTTACTTTGTCCAATAGAAGAAGGAACTAGTGGTGTGCGTGGAAGATTTTTCTGTCATTGCAGGGCACCTATACAAGATGGGGAATGATGAGATATTGCAAACATATGTACTAGAGTTTGAACGAAGTAGCATCCTCGTGGATGCTGATGGGGGCCCCGCAGGAGGTCATTATGCAGGAAGAGCAACCGCGCAGAAGGTTCTCCGCGCAGGGTTGTGGTGGCCAACCCTTCATCAGGATTCAAAAGCACATTGCAAGGCATGTGATGTATGTCAAAGAATGGGTAAGCCATCACGGAGGGATGAGATGCCTTTGAATCCGCAAATGACGTTGCAGCCCTTTGAAAAGTGGGCAATTGACTTTGTAGGACCTATCAAATCGCAAGGAAAGACAGGTGTGAGATATATTATTATTGCGACAGAATACCTGACGCGGTGGGCAGAAGCACAACCAGTAAAAGATTGCACAACCATGATGGCCACGAAGTTTCTGTTTGAACACATATTGACACGATTCAGTTGTCTGAAGATCTTGATGAGAGATTGCGGTACACATTTCCTGAATGAAACGATCAGCGCGCTGACGGAAGAGTTTCAGGTGTATCATCAGAAAAGCACAACGTATCACCCACAGGCTAATGGGACCGTAGAAGCGTTTAGAAAAGTATTGGAGACCGCGCTGAAGAAAGTATGCAATGCACAACGAAGTGATTGGGACTTGCGCGTACCCGCATTATTATGGGCTTATAGGACTAGATGCAAAAAACTGACGGGACAAATGCCTTTTAGGCTGGTCTATGGAGTGGAAGCCGTAATGCTGATGGAGTATATCATGCCTAGTCTATGCATAGCAGCGCTCACAGGTATGACGAACCATGGAGCCCTAGAGGAGAGGCTCGTCCAACTGGAGGAACTCGAAGAAGAATGGTTCTTGGCAGGATTCCACTAGCAGGTACAAAAGCAGCAGAAAAGGCCTAACACAATCAACATATCAAGTTGCGCACTTTTAAGGTGAACAATTTGGTGCTATTATATGACAACAAGTTTGATAAATTCCTAGGGAAGCTCCAAATGCATTGGATGGGACCGTATGTTATTAAGGAAATCACAGATGGTGGCGCAGTGCAGGGGGTGAAAATAAATGGTGAACTCTTCCCAGGAAAAGTAAAAAGTAGTTGGTTGAAGCCATACAAAGGTGGTCCGGCCATCTGACTAGCCACAAGAAGTACAATAGGCAACCGCTTAGTGTGTTGTCGACCTCGCAGCGGTCTGGACAGAGTTGGGAGGTCTCCGTGCGAAGATCTCGGCACCGACGGAGTGACTCGAGGGCGAGTCGCGATGTTTGTGTTGGGGGCCTATTGGGTGTGGGATCCCCCAAGGAAAGTTTTGGGGCTTAAAGCCCAACTTTTGACTAAATCCGATGTGAAGACTCCACGCTTTGTGGTCGTGGAGCGTGAACTTGTAAATGAGTCATAGGCTTGTCCGCCCTCATTTTTGTAATGTAATATCGGCTTTAGAGATCTACCCATGGTTCGCGGACCATGCGATTATATAAATAAAGTGAGGCTCTAAGTTGTAAAGAAGTAATCTGAGGAATCTAAGTCATGGAATGAATGAGGAAGAATTGAGTCTTATCTAAGTGTAGAGTCGAGTCTTTGGGTAATAGAGTAGGAGAAGGTTTTGCAGCTGAGTGCGCAGAGGCCTAGTAGTCCGCAGTTGAGTGTGCAGGGTGAGTCGAGTCTGTAACCGATTGAGAAGTAATAAAGAACAAGTTTCATATCATTTATGCGTATCTTTTTCCTGTTTTGTTCATTGAATATATTGGGTGCGAATTGAATTTCTACTGTTTATATGCTACGCGAACTTATATGATTGTCTTGATTAAGGGAATATAAGATAAAGTATCTATTTACGCGAAGTTAACTAACAGTGATAAGAAGATAAGTAAGATCCGCAATGCAACTTGGGGAAATAGCACAGATCGCTGCCTTAGCAGTGCGAAAGCACCTCAGCCCCTAGTTAGGGCTGCACGAAGGCAATTGTAACAGATCACGAAGGTCTCGCAGGTCAAGACAATGCGCGAAGTGACCTGCGCGAAGTTATTCCTAGTTGGACTAAATCGACACCTCAGACATCTCAAGGGTGTGGAAACATTGTTCCAGCATCCCCCCATATTGCTTTGGGTGAGACCTCAGTCCGCGCTCCATGGGATATTACCGAAAGGGCCAATAGTGTAGGGATTTGTTTGGCTAATTAACTTCGAACCTGGGTCAGGCCCCATCAAGCCAACAATGCCCACTAGGATATATTTTCCCAACATCCAGCTTGGAATAAGTGTCCCTTAACCGTGGTCATATTTTGCCTTAATAACTTTTATTACATGAACTTTTAACTAGGGGTTGTTACAGTCAACTTCCTAATTGTTCTCAAAGAATATTTGCATTAGCCTAGATGTTGCTAGGGATAGTTGGACTTCCCCTAATATATTTGCATATGAGAGTATACATACTTAGCAAAATGGCCACTACTGTCAAATTATCCTTTCTCCTTTGATTTGATGTGAAGCAAGGTACACCCATCAGTATGATGTCGAGCTTTCCCCTCAATCTCATGTTGATAAGCTTGATGGATTTGTTGAAGGCTTGGAAATCATTGCCTTAACAAGGGGGATAACCACCTGTTGAGGGCCCGGAGATCGGGTCAACAACAAGGGGGATACCCACCCGGTCGGGAACCTGGTTGGCGGCTCCTTGCCCGTTTGGTGTAGCGGGTCCGACTGGGGATAATGGGACCAGCTTCCCAATCTAAAGGGTGTGTGTGTGTGTGTAGAGTTTGATTATGTTGATTCTGGAAGTACTTTGGAGCTAACTCAAATCTAACTTATAAACTGAATCTATGTTATTATAATCTAATGAGAACAACATATCTAATATACGCTAACTCGAGATATAACTCTTCTATCATGCGATCTAAAAAGATTTCGAACAATAACTGGTAATAAAGATCATTCAGCTATCATAAGAATATAAATCAATTGAGATAAACCATTCTGCATAAGAAGTTAGGAAAAACAATTGTGAACAGCATATCGCATAATAAGTTATTCATATGTCAAGCATAAATAAATGACTCCACCGTACAGAAGTGCCAAATGGTAACCCAAACATCCATACATTAACATATAAACAACTAAAACTGCATATCACTTCAAGAATATAAGCAGAAATTCATCAAGAGATAAAAGTACCATTTATGACTGATTTTCACTCACAAACTTCAAGCAATAGCGATTCATCTCTACTTACTTCTAACATCTACCAAGAGTATAGAAGTGCAACATCAGTAGCAGACATTAAAATGCAAACATAAATAAATCTCGATCCTTCCATTCATCAAAACCTCCTCTGAGGGTGCAGAAGTGCATGTTCCGAGGACAAGTTTTTGACAAATTTCTGGACCCTTCTCCAATGCAATTGGAAGGGTTAAAATACTACTTCCTAATTATAATAATAGTATTATTACAAAATTGAGGATACGGTTTTCAAACGACCGTCCTTTTTCTAATCTAGTTAAAAGGAAAAAACAACATTCTAAATGAAATCATTTGTGAACTTGGTCTTTGAAGTTGCAAGTGTCCAACATAGGCTTGAGAAGAGTCGGCTGGCTGATTTCTGCGCTGAGCTGGGCTGCGAAAACGGCATCTATGAGAGCTGGCGCTACCTTCTCGACCGCGTTCATGATGCACTTCACCGTCATCCATTGGTTGTGCAGTTTAACCAAGTACGTCCAGTAACCTTCCCAATTCAGCCTAGCCAATGCTTGGATTGCTTTCCCTTTTGCCTGCGCTTTCTGCCTCCATTCTGCCTCCAGTTGCAACTTGTTTGGTAGGTACCCCGGGGTGGTCTCTGAAATCAAATTGGCCCTGTGTAAATTCTCATTTACACAGTCGATAAGAATGCTCGCCTGTGTCGCCGCTGTTTCTGCTGCTTGCTCCGCCCGTGTGATTTGCTCGTCCCATTTATTAAAGAGCAGCTCCTTATGATTTTCATTAATCCTGGGTGCTCCTGCTCTTTTCCCCTCCTCATCATCTTGCCAAGTCAAATATTCTGTCACCCTCTTGTCGTTCTGATCATAGTCGCTTCGCAATTCCACCACCTGACTAGTGATTTTGTCGCTTAGCTCACAAAAGTGCCTCCACTGTGATATTTTACGTCCCAACTCTTCCTGTTGCTGCAACAGTTGCTCGTTCAAGCCGATGGACTCTGAAATAAACTCTGCCAGCTTAGGCTCATCTTTGTGCATTTCTTGCACTGTCTGCAGTTGTTTTTCTTTTTCTTCAAGACTCCTTTGATAGCCTATCTGCATCTGTTGAAAGTCTTCCTGCAGCTTTTCGAGCTGTCTGGAAGCTTCATTGTTCGCGTTGGCTTGTTGCAACTGTTGTTGTAGCAGTTGTATATGATTTTCTTGTTCCTTTAAAAGTTGCTGAACTTTAGAGGCCTTGTCAATAGTTGCAGAAGCATATGCTCCTGCAATCTGAGACAGCTTCGTAAGATTTCCAGTCGGATTATTATTGGGGTCTTTCCATAAGACGTCCAAATGTTCGGCACCTTGAGACAGTGTATTCTCAAGCTTTCTCTTCTTTCTCTATCTCCTTACGACTGCTTTGTGTTGGGGACTGTAGAATACATCCAGTGGTGGGATTTCTTCTACGTTAAGTAGAAGTTCTAAGGTTGGAGCGATAGGAAGGCGTTTAGCTTCTGTGGCACTACTGACCATGGTCGACACGACTTCTTGCACCACCTGTGTATTGCTCACAGGTGTATTCGGGACTTGCCCTTCAAGATTAATTAATTCATTGAAGGTTTCCCACTCTTTATCTAGCTCTGTTGTGACAAGAGGTGCTTCGATGACAGGAGGGGGGACATCTCTTGGTGGTGAGGCGATAACTTGCTGCTGAGACATTGCACTCGACTGAGCTGTGTCTTTGGTCGTTTCTTTGTTTTTTCCTTGCTCGTGACCAGACTCTTCAGGATGCTCAGATACTTCTTGTGCGGCGTTGGACTTAGACCTGGAAGTGCTGGAGTTTTCACTGAGGCTGATGCTCGGAGTCGGTTCTCTAATAGGTACTCGCAACCTCTCTAGTGGAATACTGGCCAACCTTCTTTCTCTGTATAACGTGAATTTCTGGAGGTCACCTGGAGACAACCTCGACTGAGCTTCCTGCAAAATTTCTTTGAGCGAGCTCTTACTTTGAAAGAGATCATCAAACAGGTCTTTCTTTCCAGAGAACACTCTTATCTTGACGTTCGTTGTGAATTCTTGGGCCACATCATTTGGGTCGAATGGCCTCGCTGGGAACTTAAATAATTGAAGACACGTCACATTCTCCACCTCGCCAAAAGCATGTCCTACATCGAACAAAGAGAAGGCCCCACAAGTGACGGGAAATTGAGGCCAAATGGCCTTCTTCTTGTCCTTTAGGTCCTTGGTCAAGCCGCCTTCAGAACAGGTTTGATAAGCGATTTCCCGGGCCAAAAGTTTATCAGGGATATATAGGGGTAGGACATGTGGAGGTACAGTGCTACCAAAAACTCTAATGTAAGTAAACCATTCTTCCCCAAACCATCTTGCGACGGGGAGGATGTCAATTTGGGCCTCGGGGGAGCACCTTGGGGGGTCCTTATCGTATATCATTCTATATAGGGGCAAAATAACCCCATGGAAAATCTGGTAAAAATGAGGGACAAACTGGGAATCCCATAAGATCTTGTGATAAACATGGATGGGCAATGGGTCTTGGGTAGTCCATTTCCAACCCATAACAGGAAAATTAGATACAAGACAAACAGAATCCATAATATAGGCAGACAGATAAAAAGGAGGATAGACCCTTTGAGAGAAGGATCTTTTAGACCGGTAATTGAGAACAGCCGTGTATAGAGTATCTGAAAGGATTTTGGCCCAATCTAGGATGTCGGAGTTAGTGGCAGCATCAATTAATGGCAGCCACTCAGATGAAAACTTGTTGATATCTGGCATCCCAAATAACCTACAGAGCATAGCCGCAGCAAAACAATATGGAGAGGTGAGGGAACCAGTGCTGTACATACTGTTTTTATCCTTTTTAGCGGCTCGTCTCTTCTAGACCATTCTTTAGTGGTGTTTGATAGATCTGGATTCTCCGCCGCGAACTTCTTAACGAATTGTGCATTATAGGTCGCTTGCGGTTCAGGAAGATGATACATAAGCTTCAAATCTTGCGCAACAAACGATCCTACAAGCCCATGTCCATGAACTTTGAATTGTCTGCCCTTCAATTCTGCATCATCCAATATCCATTTGATCATATCTGTGTATGGTATAATTTTGGGTCTTGCCGCTATTCTGTGGAGGAATGAACATGCAAGGTCCTCCAAGGTCACCTCAGAAGAGCGTGGTGCGCCCGTGACAGCAGTCACCTTCATTATTCTAGGCTTTTCTTCCTCTAGCAGCTTGTACATACCGTCCCATGTTGATATCCCTGCTTCTTTGTTGCAGGCTGTGTCTGTGTACAGGGGTGCCATCTCCTTGGTCTTCTCTCTTGCTTCGGAGTTTTTAGCTTTGTTCTTCTTTCCCATTTCGCTTTGCGTTTCTGTCTGAGTCGTCTTCGCGTTTTGTTCCTGCAGATTACGAGTGAAATGGAAATGACTAATCCAGAAAGGTGATGGGAGAGTTTTAAATGCAAGAGATAAATCAAATATGCCACCTTACGTGAAGCAAATCTCTACCAAGGCACGCATCTTTAATCCATTTAAAAACTGACAACTAATTCATTTATTATCATTAAAAGCGCATGATTTCGGGTCAGATTATAGTAAGTGGCTTTTTCTTTGAATGGCGCGCCCGAAGGATTCGTACCGAAGTGATTTATGATTTGCTGACGTAACCTCGCATGTCGCGCGATCTCTAATCGCATCATCGCAAATCGCATGGATGTGGCATCTCAGCGATCGCAATATCGCAGATCGCAGGAATTTGATGTTCACAAAATTTTGCCCGGCTCATTTCTGCGATATGCGATCTGGCGATCGGCGTTATCGCAGATCGGCGAATCTTTAAGTTTTCTTTAAGAGCGTTACTAATTTGCGATGCGATGTCATTATTAACACGAGGATGGTGCGCATAAAAAAGGGAAATGAAGGTGTTTCCTATCTTTTGCAATGCGACCTTAAGGTTTTGTCTTTTATCATAGACTTAGGCTTTAAAATATCTAAGAGGCTTTTTCCAAGCGTATGATTGTGACTTCAAAAAGAAACTCTTGCTTTTCCTAAAAATTAACTAAGGGTCCCCATTCATTCAGTATCATGGCTGATACTTAATTGAATAAGGGGGGGTGTTGCTGGCCACAACAATTGGCGATTCACCTGGGAGAACCAGTTATCTCTGCTTTTATATTGACGTTTTGAAACTCCTGAAAAAAAAATTTCTTAAAGAAAAACTTGAACTTTATTATAAAAAGATAAAGCAAATGATACTTCAAACTGTCAATGATGTTTTGTTTCAACCTCTTTCTATTTCAATTACTTGCATCTTCAGCTTGTGCTTTGCATTTAAATCAGTCATTACTTGGTCTTGTAAAACATAAAATAAAGTCTTCTCTATGTATCAGCCCTTTTTAAATATGCTCCTTTGTCGCAGGTAGAGCCTCTGCTGCCAGCAGGCGTCCATAGCCTCGACAGGGTTACCTATTGCCCAACAATGATCCTTTATCCTGCTTAAGGTTATTTACAACTTTTTTTCAGAGAAAATCCTTTTTTTTTTTGACACTTTTTCCTTTTTTATTCTCTAAAGAACAATGTCTTGGTTTGGTGGCCAAATTATGACACAGTCATTCACTTGATTTACACTTTTGCTGAACAAGCTGGCTCGTGATGAGACCCCTTGCCTTTTGATTGCAACAATCTTGAGTCATTGCCCTGTTTTGGTAGACAGTTTTGGCAAAGTCAGCAAGTTATAATATCTGTGATAATGATAAGCCGGCTCGTGATGAGACCTCTTATTCTTTGAGATATAACGTCTTTTTAGGTTATTCCTCTGAATGCTGCGTTTTTCTTTAGCAGGGAGGAAGTCAAATTTTCTTTCCTTAAGAAAGTTCTGGACGACAATGATAGGGCTGTTTTTTGGTAATGGCTGTTTTCACAGAGAATATTTATTTTAATATTGATACCTTTCATTGTGCTGACCTAAAACAAATCCCTCACTGAGATAACTTTCTTCAAATTTTTCGGCAGTTGAAACTATCATCATATCTGGGTTAAAGTTCTATTGATAATAAAGATCAAATTCCTAAAAGATTTGCTGTTTATAGAAGCAGAAGTTCAGAATCTTTAACAGAGACAAGGTGTCTTTAGTAAATGTCAAATGCCGTTTAACCAAAACAGACATTATTATGAGAGGCAAACATTCCCTAGGGTTATGTAGAGAATATGAATAACTTTGCCTATCGATTTATTAAAAGCAAACCTAATAACCTAGCTAAATTACTCCTACTCCTATTCTAGCTATATACATGAAATAACTATGTGAAATGAAATTTCCAATGGAACCATCTATTCATTATTATTCCTAGCCGTATGAATCTTCCAAGCATGAGTAAAAAGAACCAAACTTTCCTTGGATCATAAATATCGGCTGTGGAATAAGATCATACAACCTCAATTGGAATTCTGTCTGATTTTCCTTTCTCATGAGAGCTTTTTTCCAACTGGATATCTATTGTATCATAAAAATTAGGATGAATATCTGTTATGAATTGATGATCTCTCAATAGGAAGGATAACAAGTCAAATTGTGAAGATGATTTTTTAGTTTCAATGGCTTGTAACCTGTTTTTTGGTAACGCTGAGTTTTTAGCGATTTCGTTTGAAACGAGAGTTCTCTTATATAAATCGCTAAAACATAATCTATCCAAAGTTTGAAAATTTAAAAAGAAATCCGATTTTGTACAAAATGAGTGCAAGTGAGAAAGAGATGATTGGGTATTTATACAAATAGTGTTACAGCACAACTGGGATTTACTTGTAACATCTTGCTCCTCACAAGAACTGGCCAGGTTTTGTGAATCAGGAACTAAGTTATGATCGCGAACAGGGATGGAGCTTTCCTCATGATATGAATCATAGATCGAGGTATTGTCTTGGATAGTAAAATTATTCAAATGAGCTTTTACTTTGAGATGAGGGTCGGCCGATATGATTTCTGATTTAAGATGTTCCTTGTTATCTGACCCTAGTTGAGTTACTTGAGATAACTCAACAACATCCTCATTGTCAAAGTAACTATCGCAAAAGACTCTACAGATTTCCCTAGGTTCCTCTTTTTCATTATATATTTTCAGACAAGGGAGGTCAAACAACTCTTGTTTGACATTGATCAAAGGCTGTGCTAAAGTGGTCTCTTTATCTTGAAAACCTAATGATGAGTCGTTTGAATAACCCTCTGTGTTTTTTGAGATACGTTTGATATTGAGAGGGGAAAAATTGTCATCACTAAAAACATCGGGGTAAAGGGAAAAATGTGAATCTGGAATAATGCATTTAAAAACATCATGAAAATTTTGTTCATCAAATTCATCATAAACATTAGGCTTTAGATCATACCTTTGTGCGCTGATACTTTCTGAAAGAGAAACAGTTGGTTGATCTAACCTTGGCATAGGCATTCGTTGATTCGAAATGATATTGTCTGACTTTATGTCAGAGTCATCTTCTGGTTCCAAGTTAGTTTCCCTTTCGGCATTTTCGTCTTTATTTTCTGGTATTAGAGCATGCATGACTCCTAGGCTTTGCAGATTTTCTTCATTATGGATGATCTGTGTATTTGACTTGAAATGCTCATCTATATTAGAAAAAAACGAAACAAAGGTCGAGCTAATTTCTGCTTGGTCAGATATAGGAGGTAGGAAATACTCATCATAATCTGAAGATTCTTCATCCGTGAGCTCATCCTCGAGATCACACTGTAGACATTTAAGATGAAATCGCATATTGAAATCCCTTACGGGTTCATCTTGTTTCCGTAGATAATCAATTTCATCATATACCTGGTTGTAGTCATAACAATCAAATTCCAAGATGAAAGTCCTAACGAATTGGTCCCAGTTGTGAATTGATGCAACTGGGAGGGTTCTGCACCATTTTCTAGCTTCTGTTGTGAATGTAAGAGTAAAAATCCTGCACAAAATGCCTTCATCAATTCTCTGAATATCAGAACTCGAAACTTTTTGAATGAACTGAAGGGCATGATTAAATGCAGAAGAATTATTCTTACCGTTGAATTTTACCTGAGACGAGAGCCTTACCACATCTGGTGGAGTGTTGGAAGAGGTAGAAACATGGATGCAACTCCAAATAGGAATTCTATGAGCAGCCATCCTGTTTCAAGATTTATAATTTGGAAAACATTCCAACAGACACTATGTTCAGGCCCTCCTTCTAGCGCCAAATATGTTGAGGGCCCGGAGATCGGGTCAACAACAAGGGGGATATCCACCCGGTCGGGAACCTGGTTGGCGGCTCCTTGCCCGTTTGGTGTAGCGGGTCCGACTGGGGATAATGGGACCAGCTTCCCAATCTAAAGGGTGTGTGTGTGTGTGTAGAGTTTGATTATGTTGATTCTGGAAGTACTTTAGAGCTAACTCAAATCTAACTTATAAACTGAATCTATGTTATTATAATCTAATGAGAACAACATATCTAATCTACGCTAACCCGGGATATAACTCTTCTATCATGCGATCTAAAAAGATTTCGAACAATAACTGGTAATAAAGATCATTCAGCTATCATAAGAATATAAATCAATTAAGATAAACCATTCTGCATAAGAAGTTAGGCAAAACAGTTGTGAACAGCATATCGCATAATAAGTTATTCATATGTCAAGCATAAATAAATGACTCCACCATACAGAAGTGCCAAATGGTAACCCAAACATCCATACATTAACATATAAACAACTAAAACTGCATATCACTTCAAGAATATAAGCAGAAATTCATCAAGAGATAAAAGTACCATTTATGACTGATTTTCACTCACAAACTTCAAGCAATAACAATTCATCTCTACTTCTAACATCTACCAAGAGTACAGAAGTGCAACATCAGTAGCAGACATTAAAATGCAAACATAAATAAATCTCGATCCTTCCATTCATCAAAACCTCCTCTGAGGGTGCAGAAGTGCATGTTCCGAGGACAAGTTTTTGACAAATTTCTGGACCCTTCTCCAATGCAATGAGAAGGGTTAAAATACTACTTCCTAATTATAATAATAGTATTATTACAAAATTGAGGATACGGTTTTCAAACGACCGTCCTTTTTCTAATCTAGTTAAAAGGAAAAAACAACATTCTAAATGAAATCATTTGTGAACTTGGTCTTTGAAGTTGCAAGTGTCCAACATAGGCTTGAGAAGAGTCGGCTGGCTGATTTCTGCGCTGAGCTGGGCTGCGAAAACGGCATCTATGAGAGCTGGCGCTACCTTCTCGGCCGTGTTCGTGATGCACTTCACCGTCATCCATTGGCTGTGCGGTTTAACCAAGTACGTCCAGTAACCTTCCCAATTCAGCCTAGCCAATGCTTGGATTGCTTTCCCTTTTGCCTGCGCTTTCTGCCTCCATTCTGCCTCCAGTTGCAACTTGTTTGGTAGGTACCCCGGGGTGGTCTCTGAAATCAAATTGGCCCTGTGTAAATTCTCATTTACATAGTCGATAAGAATGCTCACCTGTGTCGCCGCTATTTCTGCTGCTTGCTCCGCCCGTGTGATTTGCTCGTCCCATTTATTAAAGAGCAGCTCCTTATGATTTTCATTAATCCTGGGTGCTCCTGCTCTTTTCCCCTCCTCATCATCTTGCCAAGTCAAATATTCTGTCACCCTCTTGTCGTTCTGATCATAGTCGCTTCGCAATTCCACCACCTGACTGGTGATTTTGTCGCTTAGCTCACGAAAGTGCCTCCACTGTGATATTTTACGTCCCAACTCTTCCTGTTGCTGCAGCAGTTGCTCGTTCAAGCCGATGGACTCTGAAATAAACTCTGCCAGCTTAGGCTCATCTTTGTGCATTTCTTGCACTGTCTGTAGTTGTTTTTCTTTTTCTTCAAGACTCCTTTGATAGCCTATCTACATCTGTTGAAAGTCTTCCTGCAGCTTTTCGAGCTGTCTGGAAGCTTCATTGTTCGTGTTGGCTTGTTGCAACTGTTGTTGTAGCAGTTGTATATGATTTTCTTGTTCCTTTAAAAGTTGCTGAACTTTAGAGGCCTTGTCAATAGTTGCAAAAGCATATGCTCTTGCAATCTGAGACAACTTCGTAAGATTTTCAGTCGGATTATTATTGGGGTCTTTCCATAAGACGTCCAAATGTTCAGCAACTTGAGACAGTGTATTCTCAAGCTTTCTCTTCTTTCTCTGTCTCCTTACGACTGCTTTGTGTTGGGTACTGTAGAATACATCCAGTGGGGGGATTTCTTCTATGTTAAGTAGAAGTTCTGAGGTTGGAGCGATAGGAAGGCGTTCAGCTTCTGTGGCGCTACTGACCATGGTCGACACGACTTCTTGCACCACCTGTGTATTGCTCACAGGTGTCTTCGGGACTTTCCCTTCAAGATTAATTAATTCATTGAAGGTTTCCCACTCTTTATCTAGCTTTGTTGTGACAAGAGGTGCTTCGATGACAGGAGGGGGGACATCTCTTGGTGGTGAGGTGATAACTTGCTGCTGAGACATTGCACTCGACTGAGCTGTGTCTTTGGTCGTTTCTTTGTTTTTTCCTTGCTCGTGACCAGACTCTTCAGGATGCTCAGATACTTCTTGTGTGGCGTTGGACTTAGACCTGGAAGTGCTGGAGTTTTCACTGAGGCTGATGCTCGGAGTCGGTTCTCTAATAGGTACTCACAGCCTCTCTAGTGGAATGCTGGCCAGCCTTCTTTCTCTGTATAACGTGAATTTCTGGAGGTCACCTGGAGACAACCTCGACTGAGCTTCCTGCAAAATTTCTTTGAGCGAACTCTTACTTTTAAAGAGATCATCAAATAGGTCTTTCTTTCCAGAGAACACTCTTATCTTGACGTTCGTTGTGAATTCTTGGGCCACATCATTTGGGTCGAATGGCCTCGCTGGGAACTTAAATAATTGAAGACACGTCACATTCTCCACCTCGCCAAAAGCGTGTCCTACATTGAACAAAGAGAAGGCCCCACAAGTGACGGGAAATTGAGGCCAAATGGCCTTCTTCTTGTCCTTTAGGTCCTTGGTCAAGCCGCCTTCAGAACAGGTTTGATAAGCGATTTCCCGGGCCAAAAGTTTATCAGGGATATATAGGGGTAGGACATGTGGAGGTACAGTGCTTCCAAAAACTCTAATGTAAGTAAACCATTCTTCCCCAAACCATCTTGCGATGGGGAGGATGTCAATTTGGGCCTCGGGGGAGCACCTTGGGGGGTCCTTATCGTATATCATTCTATATAGGGGAAAAATAACCCCATGGCAAATCTGGTAAAAATGAGGAGAAAACTGGGAATCCCATAAGATCTTGTGATAAACATGGATGGGCAATGGGTCTTGGGTAGTCCATTTCCAACCCATAACAGGAAAATTAGATACAAGACAAACAGAATCCATAATATAGGCAGACAGATAAAAAGGAGGATAGACCCTTTGAGAGAAGGATCTTTTAGACCGGTAATTGAGAACAACCATGTATAGAGTATCTGAAAGGATTTTGGCCCAATCTAGGATGTCGGAGTTAGTGGCAGGATCAATTAATGGCAGCCACTCAGATGAAAACTTGTTGATATCTGGCATCCCAAATAACCTACAGAGCATAGCCGTAGCAAAACAATATGGAGAGGTGAGGGAACCAGTGCTGTACATACCGTTTTTATCCTTTTTTAGCGGCTCGTCTCTTCTAGACCATTCTTTAGTGGTGTTTGATAGATCTGGATTCTCCGCCGCGAACTTCTTAACGAATTGTGCATTATAGGTCGCTTGCGGTTCAGGAAGATGATACATAAGCTTCAAATCTTGCGCAGCAAACGATCCTACAAGCCCATGTCCATGAACTTTGAATTGTCTGCCCTTCAATTCTGCATCATCCAATATCCATTTGATCATATCTGTGTATGGTAGAATTTTGGGTCTTGCCACTATTCTGTGGAGGAATGAACATGCAAGGTCCTCCAAGGTCACCTCAGAAGAGCGTGGTGCGCCCGCGACAGCAGTCACCTTCATTATTCTAGGCTTTTCTTCCTCTAGCAGCCTGTACATACCGTCCCATGTTGATATCCCTGCGTCTTTGTTGCAGGCTGTGTCTGTGTACAGGGGTGCCATCTCCTTGGTCTTCTCTCTTGCTTCGGAGTTTTGAGCTTTGTTCTTCTTTCCCATTTCGCTTTGCGTTTCTGTCTGAGTCGTCTTCGCGTTTTGTTCCTGCAGATTACGAGTGAAATGGAAATGACTGATCCAGAAAGGTGATGGGAGAGTTTTAAATGCAAGAGATAAATCAAATATGCCACCTTACGTGAAGAAAATCTCTACCAAGGCACGCGTCTTTAATCCATTTAATAACTGACAACTAATTCATTTACTATCATTAAAAGCGCATGATTTCGGGTCAGATTATAGTAAGTGGCTTTTTCTTTGAATGGCGCGCCCGAAGGATTCGTACCGAAGTGATTTATGATTTGCTGACGTAACCTCACATGTCGCACGATCACTAATCGCATCATCGCAAATCGCATGGATGTGGCATCGCAGCGATCGCAATATTGCAGATCGCAGGAATTTGATGTTCACAAAATTTTGCCTGGCTCATTTCTGCGATATGCGATCTAGCGATCAGCGTTATCGCAGATCGGCGAATCTTTAAGTTTTCTTTAAGAGCGTTACTAATTTGCGATGCGATGTCATTATTAACACGAGGATGGTGCGCATAAAAAAGGGAAATGAAGGTGTTTCCTATCTTTTGCAATGCGACCTTAAGGTTTTCTCTTTTATCATAGACTTAGGCTTTAAAATATCTAAGAGGCTTTTTCCAAGCGTATGATTGTGACTTCAAAAAGAAACTCTTGCTTTTCCTAAAAATTAACTAAGGGTCCCCATTCATTCAGTATCATGGCTGATACTTAATTGAATAAGGGGGGGTGTTGCTGGCCACAACACCACCCAGTCCGAACCTTAGGACAACTCCTTTTCCATTTGGAATAGTGGCTCTGACTGGGGATGATGGGACTAGTTTCCCAATCTATTTCTATGCTTGTGCTAATGGAATAATGTTTTGAGATTTTGGAATAACACCTATCCTCAAATTAAACTAATTTTTAACTTATAATCATGTGCAATTTATTCTAATCAAAACATTTATCTGACTATAACTATCTTGGGAATAACATGATGTATGCGATCTAAAAAGATATCTGAAAGAAATTGATAATGAAGATCATTCAATCACGATAAGAGATGAATCCATTTAACAATGATCGTTTCGTATAAAAAGTTAGCCAAAACAATACGAGAGATATATCGCATACAAGAAAAATCATTCATGTATTCAGTCATACTGTAAATTATCATCATACAATAAATAATGGTAATAAAAAATTCAAACTTTCATACATAAATAACTTGTAGATAATTTATTGTTTGACACATAAGTAAAAAGAACTAAGAGATAAAAGTACCATTCATAATACGTTCTACTCATGTACTCCAACAATATTGATCTACTTTCAAATCATCCAACATCATCCAAGAGTACAGAAGTGCAATTCAGTAGAAGATGTCAAATTCAAGTAGAAAATAAATCCTGCTCCATTAATTTCACTAGAACCTCCTCAGAGGGACAAAAGTGCATGTTCTGAAGAATGTTTCTAATAAAACTTCTGGACCCCTCTCTAAATGAAAGAGAGGGGTTTAAATACTAACTTATGAAATTTAAAAATAGATTATTACAAAAAAATAGAGGAGGTTCAACTGACCTGCCTCAATTTAAGCAAAATAATACAAAAATAGAAATGTGCATAATGACTATGTTGAAAATGCAACAAGATGATGGAGCTTAGTGGAAAGGAGTCGCCTTCACTAAGTGGGCCCGCAGGCTATTTTTAGACTATGTCTATTTTTAGACATATGGATCATGGTCTATGAGTTGCAGGATGCTATTTGTGGATGATTGGTCATGTTGGTAAAAATAGATGGACTTCTATTTTAGACATATGGGTGGAGTCTATTTTTAGACTGCCAGGCTAAAAATAGAACAGTCGAATATTATTAGATCATAATAATATTTGGACTATAAAATTATCTTATCCTCTTGGAGCACTTCAGTTCGAGCTACAGATGTGGCACATGCAGCTGTCAGAAGGAAATACGCTTTTCTTATGGGTCATTTGAGCTATTGCATGATGGACTTCAGTTAGAACTCATGTGGTTGAGTTTGGTGGAGTTGATTGAGGAGTTGATGGAGTTGTGTTTAGTTTGATTTGGTTGAACTAGTTGTATTTAGTTTAACTACAAATACACTAGTGATGAGTGATGTGAATTAATTATTAATTAATTCACTAATTATTAACTCATAAATCAACTAAAGAATACATCAGTTAACTCAGTGCATGGACAGTTCAGTGGAGACAAATGTTAGAGGTGAGTGAAAGGGCAAGACAACTATCAATTGTGACTATAGTTGTGCATGAGATTTGCACAATCAATGGATTGAGTATTTCCAACGAGGATTGCGTGGTTCAGCCAAGGGAAATATGATTTTGGATCATCCATTCTCATCTATTCTCATGCAGGATTGCGCAGTGGAGGCAGGCAAGCAGTGGAGGAGATTTGAACCTGTGATTGATTCAGATCTGAGCTAGTTTGTGTTTAGCAGGTGGAGATAGTACTGAGTACTTGTGAGGAGTATTGTACTATGTATTGTTACATGTTCTCAATCAATATAATATACAGATAGTTGGGGGTTTTCAGCTGTATGCTTTCCCCGTGATATACTGTGTTGATATGTGTGATTGATGCTTCAATGTGCGCATGCGATTGTTTCTGAATACTGCAAATTGATGATCAATAGTTGAGGAGGTTATGTATTATGCATGCATTCCACAAATAGTGTATAATCAGGATAATCTCTGTGAATAAGTGTCATATTATTCAAAATTTCTACAGACTAATCTTGGATTTGATCTTTCAGATCGCAAATATATAGCATGGTCTTGAGGAGTGTAGGTTGGCGGACTACGGCTTTCAGTTTTCTTGTGAACATAGCTTAATGAATGCTGGCACTATTTTCTCAGTAGAAACAATCAAGCATTTCAGGGTCATCCACTGGCTATGCGGTTTTACCAGATATTGCCAATATGCCTCCCAGTCTAACCTGGTCACTTTCTTAATTGCCTTTTCTCTTTCTTCTGCTGTCTGTTTCCACTGTATTTCAAGTTTTTTTTGCATCTGGAAGGAAACCATGGGTGGTCTTTGCTAGTAGATTAGCACTATGCATGTTTTCATTTATACCTTTAGTGATGCTATTTGTTGCCTGTTCTGCTTCTTTGAGCCAAGAATCCCAAGTTGCAAATAAGATCTCCTTATGTGATTCATCCAGTTTGGGTGGGTCAAATCTTCTCCCATTTTCGGAATCTTGCCAAGTTATGAAATCTGAAACCTTTCTAAGGATTTCATTGTATTCGAGTCACATTTCTACAACTTGGGTTGTTAATTTGTCGCTTGTTTCGCAGTGAGAGCTCCACTGCGAGATTTTTTGGCATAGCAATTCGTTTTAGTGTGCGAGCTGGGAGTTGAGGCCGAGTGCTTCTTTGAAAAATTGGTCAATCTTTAGGTCATCCTTATGCAGATATGTTATGCTTTGTATCTGTGCCTCCTTATCTGCCAAGCTGTTTTGGTGTTCTTTTTGCATTTGTTGGAACTCCTGCTGTAGATTAGCCAATTGTATTTCTGCTTGTTGGTGGGTTTTTGCTTGCTGTAACTGCTATTCAAGTGACAAAATTATTTCTTCTTTTTCTTTGAGCAATAGTTGTACCTCTGTTTCTTTGTCAATGGTTGCCGTAGTGTATGCACCTGCGAACTGCGAGAGCCTGGTGAGGTTGGCTGATGGGTCGATGGATGAGTCTTTCTAGAGGACATCCGTCGGCTCATTGTCTAGAGTGGTAGCGGTTGTGGATTCCAATTTTCTTTTCTTCCTCTGTCTTTTTACAACTGCCTTGTGCTGTGGGCTATAAAATACCTCAAGAGGGGGGATTTCTTCTATTCTTAAAACAATCTCAGAGGTGGGGGAAACATGAATATGTTCTACTCCTTGATTATTCACAGTTCCCCCAGTCATATTTTCCAGAGTCATTTGCTGATGTATCATTTGGATCTCTGGTGCTTGTTCCTCTGCGTTAAGTTCTTTGTTGAAATTATCCCATTCCTCTTCCAAACTAATTACCAGCGGCTGTATAGGGGGAGTACGGGTTTCAGTCTGCTTGATGATCGAAGTTTGTTCATCTGCCTTTGCTGTAGACTGGGTTGTATCTTTTAGTGATTCCCAGCTCCTTTTTCGCATTTTCTGATGACTTCTCGGATTGTTTAGTAGATTTTTCAAGGGATTGCCCTCCGAAAGTGGTTTTAGATTTTTCCTTAGAGTCACCTTCTATGCTTACACTACGAGTGGGATCCCTTAATGGTTCAATTAATAATTGGTCCATTGGGACCTTTGATAGTCTCTTTTCCCTGTATCTATAAAATTCTTCAAGACCTTCTCTATCAAAAATCATTTGTGCTATATGTTTTACTTCCCTGAAAGTATTCTTTTGTAAGAAAACATCATCAAATGGGTCCTTCTCATTGCTAAATACTTTTATTTTGACCATAGTGGTAAAATCCTTGACAATACCGAATGGGTCGTATTGTCTTCCGGGGAACTTAGGTAACTGTAGAGACAACATATTATCTACTTCCCTGAACGCATGTCCAAGGTCGTGTAATGTGAATACTCCACATACCACAGGAAATTGAGGCCAAATGGCCTTCTTTGAATCTTTCAATGTTTTTCTCATTCCTCCCTCACTGCATGTTTGATAGGCTATCTCCCTAGCCATTAATTTATCCGGGACATAGAAAGGGAGAACATGAGGAGAGGTGATGCTGCCAAATACTCTGATATATGTAAACATTTCTTCCCTGAACCATCGGGCTACTAGGAGGTTGTCTACCTCAGTTTCTTGGGAGAATCTGGGGGCATCTCGGTTATAAATTCTTTTATGGATAGGAAGCATAATCCCATGACATATCTTGAAAAAATGTGGTTCAAAATTGGATTCCCACATATCTTTGTGGTGGATATGAATAGGAAGTGGATCTTGAATAGTCCACTTCCATCCCATAAGAGGGAATTTAGAACCAAAACAAATGGCATCCATTACATAAGCACTCATGAAAAAGGGAGGGTAAACCCTTGAAGCAATACTTCTTTTCCTCCTATACTCTATAATTGCTTTGGCTAAATTATCAGATAGGATTTGTGCCCAATCTACTACTGTAGCATTAATGATTGCATCTATTAAGGGTAACCATTCTAAGGAGAACTTGTTATTGTCTGGTTTTCCAAATAATCTACATAGCATAGCCACAGCAAAACAGAAAGGGGAACAAACAGACGCAGTGGTGTACGTACCATTTTTACCTTTCTTGATTCTTTCATCATTATTTGACCAATTCTTTGAGCAGTTCACCGGGTCTGCATTTTCTTTGACAAATTTCTCAACAAATTACTTATTGTAGGTAACCTGTGGTTTCGGCAGATGGTACATAAGCCAAAGGTTATATGGAGTGAACGATCCCATAACTTCCTGGCCTTTTGTTTTGAATTCTCTGTCCGATATATCAGCATCATCAATAATCCACTGCTATTTGGTGTAGAAATGAGCATGCAAGCTCAGTTATGGAAGCATCAGAGGAATCACACCCATCAACTGTAATCGTTGTCTCAATGATTCTTGGTTGTTCTTCCTCCAGTAACTAATACATGGCCTCCTAGGTGGACGTTCCTCCTCCCTTATTACATGTGGTATCTGTGAATAGGGGAGTCATCTCTGACTTCTCAAGGGTGACTGCTTTCCCTTTCTTCACCATTGCTTTCGTCGTCCTGTTCTGCAGCTTCTCCCTGAAAGTTTCAAGAGGAACATTTTAACGAATAACAATGCTATTGAACGTAGGAATGAACCGGTAAAGGTGATAAAAGTGTTTTATTTGAAATCACGTAGGAAAATATCAAATCATACTAACTGCCCTTTCAAACATAGATACAATTACTTCTTCATAAATGCTCACTAATGATTCGTTATCTTTTAACTTAAATGTCCATAAACGTTCACACACTAAGTCTTTTCATCGTAAACCAGGACACAATCTCCTAGGGTGGTGAGCCTTTAATCTGTGATAATAACGATTTTGCGATTTGCGAAGCAACATCGCAGATCGCTATATTGCATAATTCGTTTCCGTTTAACTTACCATTTGTTTTCAAGTTTCTGCGAAATGTGATACGCGAGAAACAAGCGTCATCACTTGTCAGGCTTTTTTTAATAAATAACAGGCCCTCGCATGTGTTATTGGAAAGATTAAGAGGTGGGTCCGAGTTGGGATTGCATTTCGCAGATCGCAATCCTTAAGGGCCACTTCTTAAGAGGAGTTTTTATAACAACGATGTGGCGATGCGATACTCTAGCTTTTTAAGGAAGCTTATAAGGAATTTCTAACATTTATGAGCGCTTTTTGTATATAGATTTTTGATAGGAGGCATTATTTGTAATTTTTTTTTTATGCTAAATATGAAAAAGTAGCATTTTAGTGGCTTCATATGTTTTGTCTGCTATCTTAATTTATTCTAAAAAAAACAAACAAAAAGACATACCAATATGCTAGGATTGATTTTTTTCTTTAGGTGTGTATATTTTTTTGAAAGGGCCCCCATTTATTAAAGTAATATTTTACTATTAATGTTAATAAATGTGGGGGTTGTTCACAGGGACAAAAATTGGTGATTCACTTGGAAGAACCAGTTATCTCTGAAAGTTTTTTGAAATTTATAAAACTTCTAAAATAAATATAATTTTGAAAATAAAACTAAATTACATGGAATACAATGTAAGTAGTACTGCTCGTTTATCAAGGGCAACATCTGCTCTAACTATCTTTCTTTTGATTGCCCTTTTCTCAAATATAGTCATTTTACCCACATCAGTCATTACTCGGTTTATAGAGATAAAAGCAAAAGGATCTCATTAGATCAGTTTTGATGTACTCATTTGTCGTAGGTAGAGCCTCTGCTGCCAGCAGGCGTTCATAGCCTCGACAAGGTTACCTGTTACCCAGCAATGATTTAGTATCCCACTTAAGTAAGAATGCAATTTTAAAGATAAATTCTCTTGTATACTTGATGCTTTCTTTATTGAAGTAATTCATTTTTATTTTCTTTCTTAAAGGACAATGTCTTGGTTTGGTGGCCAAAATTGACAATGCCATTCACTTGATTTGTAACTAAGCTGAACAAGCTGGTTCTTGATGAGACCCCATGTCTTTTGATTGATCAATCTCAAGCCATTACCCTGTTTGATATTCATCATTGGTAATGTTAGTTAGTTATAATATTATGATCATGGTAAGTTGGCTCTTGATGAGACCTCTTATCCTTTAAGTTTAAAGTATATCTTTTAATTGCACTCTAAAATTGCAGGATACTTAAGTGGGGGGAATCATTGGCTCCTTAAGAGTTTCTGGACGACAATTGTAGGGTTTTTTTTTTTTTTTTAAATGCTTTTCCGTAGAGAAACTTTGCTTTGTTAGTAATACGTTTCCTTACTGATGTAAAGAGAATTTCTTTCTGAAGCTAAGTTTTATCAAAGGTCGGATATTTTAGCAGAAAAATAGGCAGTTTTGGAGCTGTAGCACTCAACTATTTATTTCATGAATGAAGATTAATTTTCATAACCATTTCTACTTATACAAGTGAAAAAACAAAATAAAAAATAGAAACTACCTTTTAGTAAAACCAAACGTAAATGCTTTCAACTTGTATTATTATTTCAAAAGAAAATTAACTAAAGAGCATACTATACAATGATCAGAAGAGATCATATTCTATGGAAAATATTTCTTTAGGACCTGCCCATTAACAGGTAGGAGTTCTCTCTTACCGGATAAATCTTGTAACAAAAAAGTTGATGGACCTATCAGCTCGACAATCTGGAATGGGCCAAGCCACATCTGTTGGAACTTAGTATGCTTACCTTTCTCTTCGTGATATTTATCCCATTTTAACACTAAGTCTCCGAGTTGGAAATTTTTTGAAGACACAAAATTAAAATCAAAGGACGCTTTGACTAACTGCTGATGATGAGCATGGGTAATTCTAGCCTTTTCTCATTCCTCTTCAAGTTTAAGGATTTGTAATTGTCTAAGTTTCATAGATGAGGAAGGAGTTTCTTCGATGAATTGAACTAAGGCAAACGAGGGAATAGCTATGTTTGTTGGTAGGTCAAATTATTTTCCATAAACTAGATCAAAAGGGGAAGTGCCGATGGAAGTTTTCTGAGTTATTCGATCTGCCCATAGAGCAAACACTAAAGATCTATGCCAGTTCTTTTGACTTTGATCAACAGTTCGTTTAATAATCCTGATAAGGTTCTTATTTGTGGATTCGGCTAACCCATTTCCTTGTGGATAATAATTAGCAGAATATTTGAGTTTAAAGCCTCTTTTAATAGCGAACTCTGTCATAACATTGTCTGAAAAGTAAGATGCATTATCGAACATTAAGGTAGAAGGTAAACCAAACTTGGTGATGATAAATTGATCTATAAATTCAATAATGTTCTCAGAGTTTGCTACCTTGAGTGGAATTGCTTCTACCCATTTGGTAAAGTAATCAGTGGCTATAAGGATATATTTATGCTGCTTAGAAGAATGAGGAATGATCTCACCTATTATATCCAATCCCCAATGTTTAAATGGCTGATCAATGTTGACTGGTTGTAGAGTTAATGCTGGTTTTTCTGTCTTCCGGCCACTGTCTGGCATATCTTACATTTCCTTATGTAATTGTGTGCATATTTGAATATAGTTGGCCAATAATAGCCTGCACGTAGGATTTCGTGTGCTGTAGCATCTCCTGCAAAGTGTCCGCCTGCTGGTCCATTGTGAAGTTCCTGCAATACTTTCTCTGCTTCAGATTTCTCGAGACATCTAAGCAAAACATAATCATAATTCATTCTAAACAACACATTGTTGATAATGTGATTATGTTTAGCTTTCAATCTCAAAGCTCTTTTCTTTGTGTAATTCAAATGTGGAGGTGCATATCCATTCTTTAAATAGAATATTAGATCTCCCTAAGTTGATTCAGCGTTGATAGAGCTTACCTCATAGATTTGTACCTCGTCGCCTGATTCCTGTGACTCTGACATATTCGATGCTCCTGCCAACATCCTGCAAAAACCTTGACCTTTCACAATGTTTGCTGGTTTGATTTCAATGTCATATTCTTGTAGAGCTGTGACCCAATTTGCTTTCTTTTCACCCACCTCTCTTTTTACTAAAAGATTTCTTACTACTGGGAATGGTACTATAACCTTAGTGTGGGTTTTAAGAAGAAAAGGTTTGAAGTGTTTTATTGATTTGAAAATAGCGTAAGCCTGTTTTTCAACATCAGAATAACTCAATTCAGCTCCCTGTAAATTTGAGCTAAAGAAAGAAATAGGGGCTTCAACTTTGTCTTGATTTGGTTGTGTCAATATGGCTGCATATGATTTCTCGGAGGAGAAAGTATACAAAGTAAAATGATTGGAAAAATTCAGAGTTGCTAGAGACGGGGTGTTTATGGTTGCTTGCTTTATCAAGTTAAAAGCCTCATGTTCTAGACGACCCCATTTAAATAGAGAATTTTCCTTTATCATGGCTTGAAGGGGTAATACAATTCTTGAGAAGTCAGGGACAAATCGTTTGACAAAATTTATTTGGCCAAGGAAAGATTGCATCGATTTTTTGTTATGGGGTAAAGATATTTCAGAAATTTCTTTAATCCTGTCTGGGTCAATATGAATCCCTATTTTGGACACAATAAATCCAAGGAGCTTTCCTTCATTTAAGGCAAAAAAAGACTTCTTGGGGTTAAGGGAAATCTTGTACTTTCGACAACGTTCAAAGATTTGGTTTAGGTCTTTTAGATGATTACTACGTTTTTTAGAATACAAAGTTATATCATTTAAGTAGACTACCACTGATTTGTTTACTAAACCCTTGAAGGCAATGTCCATAGCTCTTTCGAAGGTGGCGCCGGCATTAATTAATCCGAATGGCATCTTTTGATAGGCGTAGGTGCCCCATTTTGTTATGAATGTCATTTTCAGTTGATCATCTGGATGGAATAAGATTTGATTATATCCCGAGAAACCATATAGAAAGGACATTAGTTTCGAGCCCACAATTGATTGTAATATCTGTTCCGTAGGAGGCAACGGGAAATTGTCCTCTTGGGAAGCTTTATTGAGATTGCGAAAGTCTATACAAATCTGAATATCACCGTTTTTCTTTCTGACTGGGACGAGATTGGACACCCACCTAGAATGTCTGACAGGAAAAATAATTTTGGCTTTTAGTAATTTATTTAACTTAGATTTAATCTGGCTTTATAAATTGGGATGAATCTTCCTCAACTTCTGCTGAATAGGTTTTTCATTAGAGGTCATAGGAATAGTATGTTGAATAATAGAAGTGTCATAGGTTTTAAGATCGTTGTAATTCCAAGCGAAGACATTGTTATATTGTTTCAACAAACGTATAAAAGCTGATTTTTCTTTCGATGTGAGTTCGAGACCTAGATTGATGTTTTGCGGTTTCGTGTCAGTTCCGAGATTAATCAATTCATACCTCAGAGTTGAACTCTGAAGTTTTGAATTAGTAGAACGTTTGAATCTATCTTTGAGGTTGTATAAATCTTTCAATTTAACTACATATTTTGGTATAGCATTGTTGTTGGTCTCTTATTTTAGTTGATTGTCATGCTGATCTTCATCAACTATCTGGTTATCATAAGAGCCTTCTGAAGTGAGGAAGCTTACGATATCGAGATCGTTGTTAAAGACTCTCCAATTGGTGATATTATTGGGAATAGACGGCCTAAAAATTAATTCGATGGAGAATTGATCTGGGCTGTAATCTTCTGGTGGAATAAGCTTGGAAGCTACATTAGCTAGGAGATCGGCGCTAGCATTTTGGAGTCTTGGGATAGAGGAAATATTAAATGCTGTAAAATGTGAGGTCAGGTCTTGGACTAATGATTGATAGTGTTTCAAATGTCCTGACAGACAGTGTATAGTATTCCTTACTTGTCTAACGATAATTTCAAAATCTCCAAACACTTGGAGGTATTTGATATTAAGACCAATTGCTTTGTACAAACCTTGAACCAATGCTTCATATTCAACAATGTTGTTTGTGCAATAAAATTCAAATCTACATGCTACCATATTCTTTACCCCTCCTGGGCTAACTAATATGCATCCCACCCCTGCTCCATCATTGGATCTAGATCCATCAAAAAATAATTTCCAAAATAAAGATTTATGTACAGGTTTATCTACAAAATTCACACATTTATAGGTATTGGTTTGGGAATAATTTTCAATTTGAGATACAACAAAACTTTCTAAGAAAGGTGAAGTATGAGCGTTGAAGTTTCCTAGGAAGGACTCAATAGAATAGTTTCCGATTATATTATTGCTATATGCTACTGACTCATTTTCTCCTTCCAGTTCTGTCACTATATATATATTTTTTATGTTTTTCTCGATCAAACCTTATCTGACTTGGCTTGCCATTATAGGGAAGCCACATGTGAGACCAGTCGATTGCGAAGTAACCATGGAGCTTTTCTGACCAGTCCCTACTGAGAATTAAACCATAGAATTTAGGAATATCAGCTACAAGTATATCAATTACTTGACAAACTTTTGGGTTTGATGAAAGTCTAATGGTTACTTGATTAAGTTCTCCGACAATTTCAACTTGAGATCGATCTAATTATACTATTCGTATTGCACATTTCTGAGGCTGGACATTTAACTTAGCGCAGACTATTCTAGGCAGAATGTTAGACGAGGCACCAGAATCGACTAAATAGTTGTGCAAGTTTTTATTAAAGACTTCAAACGTAAGGAGAAATGGCAGAGCATGAGATTTAGATATTCCGCCAATTAGATCGATGTCGGTTGGATCAATTTTGTTTTCAGAAATACTAGGGGTTTTCCCATTTCATGAGCGGCTTGTGCTATTATTGCGGCAGGAAGTGACGTAGTAGGAACTGCTTTGAGTTCTTTCAAAAGTAACTTCTGCTGATGTTTTAATTTACTAATCTCATTAAAGGTGATGTTTGCCCTAGTTTTCTTCATATCCTCAATAATATTATATTCCATTTTGTTTGGAATTATCAAAGTTTTGGATGAAGATGAAGAATCTGATTGGGTAGGATTGGTTTGAGTAGATTTTGGTGAAGATTTCTTGCCTACGACTTTATCTCTGGAAGGTGGCATTGAAATTTTTTGTTTTGAACTTGATTGAGGAGGATCGAGCTGATTTTTTCTTCTGGTGGCAACTGGTAGTGCTTCTTAGTCTTCCTCATTTGGAAGAATAAAGTCCCACATTCCTTATAACTCAACTATTTCTTCATCGTCCGTTTGTTCTTCAGTTGAGACTTCTTCCTCATCTCCATCCGATTCAACATTCAATATAACATTTGGAGGTTTAGGATCAGTTGGTGTATTCCTCTTAAATGGTTTAAAAGGTTTCTTGGAGGAAGATTATGCTACTTGTTTCTTTATGTCAACCATTTCGTTAGACATGGTCTTGAGGACTTTTTGTAACCCTTCTAGATCAAAAGGATCATTTGGTGGCTTTTTCCTAAAATCGTCTCTAAAAGTTACTTTCTTAGATTTTCTTTCTTCCAATGCGTTTTTATTTTCTACGGCCATGATTCATTTTTCAACAACTATTGCTTCTTTCATATTTTCTGCCATTATTGGTTTAGCAGCTCTATCAACGAAGATGGCTATATTTGAAGGTAGAGCAGAAATATACCATTCATTTTGGACCTCATCCCTAGGCTTGGAGGCGATAGGTATCTTATGCAATAACTTATTGAAACAAGAATTGAAGTCCTTAATGGGTTCTTTTGGTTCGGCTTTTAAATTGGAGAGGTTATTTATCAAAGTTGCTGTAGACCTATCATCTCCGAATTTAGTCAAAAATTGCTCTTGAAAATCATACCAGCTATTAATAGAGCCTGCTGGTAACAAAAGGTACCACGATCCTACTTCTCGTTGTAGAGTATATGGGAATAATCTTACAGCTGCGTCTTCTTCTACTACCCCATTCAAATTAATGGACAACATGAAATTATTTATATGTTCCTCAGCTAACAGGCCATTGTCAGGGTTAAATTTTGGCAACCATTTTTCTGGATGTGCTGGTAATTGAGACAAAGCTCCAGCCATTCTAACATCTCCTGGGTTGGTCCATGGCCTTGGTGGATTCTGTGCCATTGTGGGGATATTAGTAGAAGAGAGTGAAGAAGTAATTGAGGGTGATTGGGTAGAGGATGATGCAGCTCCTGTACCTGTGTGAATCATGACTTGTAGTTGGGAAGTGAATGTGTGACCTTGCAATGATATGGATGAGATAGATGATGATGATGAAAGGACCTTGCTGTGAGATTCTGATAGTGTTTTCTTAGCCCTTTTACAACTTGGTAGAGGGAATTCAACTAGCGGAATTCCAAGTTTCTCACTCTGTGTTCTAGTTAATGGTCGTGATGGGGTAAATCGAGAGGTGACACTGCCTTAGGATAAATCACATTCTTCTTGAGATATTGAAATCTTCTGCAATTTGTGGATCAAATATTGTACTTCAGGGGAATCGGAAGAAGAACTACCTTGCTTGTTTAGGATTTCAGCAGTGGGTTATGTATTTTTCTTTTCAACTTCTTGCTTGGGAATAGGAGGTTTGGAATGCGTGCGAGAAGTTGGAGGTGATGGTGAGGGAGTTTTACTCTTAGAATGGCCTGTAGATTTATATTTACTTGCCATTCATAGTTTAGGCCCTCCTTCTAGCGCAAAAGATGTTGAAGGCTGAGAAACCGTTGCCTTAACAAGGGGGATAACCACCTGGTTCGGACCTTAGCACAACTCCTTTTCTGTTTGGAATAGTGGCTCCAACTAGGGATGATTGGACCAGTTTCCCAATCTATTTCTATGCTTGTGCTAATGGAATAATGTTTTGAGATTTTGGAATAACACCTATCCTCAAATTAAGCCATTTTTTAACTTATAATCATGTGCAGTTTATTCTAATCAAAACATTTATCTGACTATAACTATCCCGGGAATAACATGATATATGCGATCTAAAAAGATATCTGAAAGCATTTGATAATGAAGATCATTCAATCACGTTAAGAGATGAATCCATTTAACAATGATCGTTTCGTATAAAAAGTTAGCCGAAACAATATGAGAGATATATCGCATACAAGAAAAATCATTCATGTATTTAGTCATAAACTATAAATTATCATCATACAATAGTGCAATAATGGTAATAAAAAATTCAAACTTTCATACATAAATAACTTGTAGATAAATTATTGCTTGATGCATAAGTAAAAAGAACTAAGAGATAAAAGTACCATTCATAATACATTCTACTCATGTACTCCAACAATATTGATCTACTTTCAAATCATCCAACATCATCCAAGAGTACATAAGTGCAATTTCAGTAGAAGATGTCAAATTCAAGTAGAAAATAAATCCTGTTCCATTAAATTCACTAGAACCTCCTCAGAGGGACAAAAGTGCATGTTTTGAAGAATGTTTCTAATAAAACTTCTGGACCCCCCTCTAAATGCATGAAAGGGGTTTAAATACTAACTTATGAAATTTAAAAATAGATTATCACAAAAAAACAGAGGAGGTTCAACTGACCTGCCTCAATTTAAGAAAAATAATACAAAAATAGAAATGTGCATAATGACTAATCCTGGATTCGATCTTTTAGATCGCAAATATCTAGCATGGTCGTGAGGAGTGTAAGTTGGCAGACTTCGGCTTTTAGTTTTCCTATGAACATGGCATTGATGAGTGCTGGCACTATTTTCTCGGTAGAAACAATCAAGAATTTCAGGGTCATCCACTGACTATGCGGTTTTACCAAATATTGCCAATCTGCCTCCCAGTCTAACCTAGTCACTTGCTTAATTGCCTTTGCTCTTTCTTCTGCTGTCTGTTTCCACTGTATTTCAAGTTGTTTTGCATCAGGAAGGAAACCAGGGGTGGTCTCTGCTAGTAGATTAGCACTATGCATGTTTTCATTTATACTTTCAATGACGCTGTTTGCTGCTGCTGCCGCATCCTTTGTCACCTGTTCTTCTTTGAGCCAAGAATCCCAAGTTGCAAATAAGATCTCCTTATGTGATTCATCCAGTTTGGGCAGGTCGAATCTTCTCCCATTTTTGGAATTTTTCCAAGTTATGAAATCTAAAACTTTTCTAAGGATTTCATCGTATTCGAGTCGAATTTATACAACTTGGGTTGTTAATTTGTCGCTTGTTTCGCAGTGAGAGCTCCACTGCGAGATTTTTTGGCATATCGATTCTTTTTGGTGTGTGAGCTGGGAGTTGAGGCCGAGTGCTTCTTTGACAAACTGGTCAATCTTTGGGTCGTCCTTCTGCAGATTTGTTATGCTCTGTATCTGTGCCTCCTTATCTGCTAAGCTGTTTTGGTGTTCTATTTGCATTTGTTGGAACTCCTGTTGTAGATTAGCCAATTGTATTTCTGCTTGTTGGTGGGTTTTTGCTTGTTGTAACTATTGTTCAAGTGAAAAAATTCTTTCTTCTTTTTCTTTGAGCAACAATTGTACCTCTGTTACTTTTTCAATGTTTTCCGTAGCGTATGCACCTGTGAACTACGAGATCCTAGTGAGATTGGCTGATGGGTCGATGGATGAGTCTTTCCAGAGGACATCCATCGACTCATTGTCTAGAGTGGTAGCAGTTGTGGATTCCAATTTCCTTTTCTTCCTCTGTCTTTTTACAATGGCCTTGCATTGTGGGCTATAAAATACCTCAAGAGGGGGATTTCTTCTATTCTTAAAACAATCTCAGAGGTGGGGGTAACAAGAATATGTTCTACTCCTTGAGTATTCACAGTTCGCCCAGTCATATTTTCCGGAGTCGTTTGCTAATGTATCATTTGGATCTCCGGTGCTTGTTCCTTTGTGTTAAGTTCTTTGTTGAAATTATCCCATTCCTCTTCCAAATTAATTACCAGCGGCTGTATAGGGGGAGTATGGGTTTCAGTCTGCTTGATGATCGAAGTCTGTTCATCTGCCTCTGCTGTAGATTGGGTTGTATCTTTTAGTGATTCCCAGCTCCTGCTTTTCGCATTTTCTGATGACTTCTCAGATTGTTTAGTAGATTTTTCAAGGGATTGCCCTCTAGAAGTGGTTTTAGATTTTTCCTTAGAGTCACCTTCTATGCTTACACTGGGAGTGGGCTCCCTTAATGGTTCAATTAATAATTGGTCCATTGGGACCTTTGATAGTCTCTTTTCCCTGTAGCTATAAAATTCTTCAAGACCTTCTCTATCAAAAAGTATCTGTGCCATATGTTTTACTTCCTTGAAAGTATTCTTCTGTAAGAAAACATCATCAAATGGGTACTTTTCATTGCTAAATACTTTTATTTTGACCATAGTGGTAAAATCCTTGACAATACCAAATGGGTCGTATTGTCTTCTGGGGAACTTAGGTAACTGTAGAGACAACATATTATCTACTTCCCTGAACGCATGTCCAAGGTCGTGTAATGTGAATACTCCACATACCACAGGAAATTGAGGCCAAATCCTCTTCTTTGAATCTTTCAATGTTTTTCTCATTCCTTCCTCCCTGCATGTCTGATAGGCTATCTCCCTAGCCATTAATTTATCCGAGACATAGAAAGGGAGAACATGAGGAGAGGCGATGCTGCCAAATACTCTGATATATTTAAACATTTCTTCCCCAAACCATCGAGCTATTGGGAGGATGTCTACCTCGGCTTCTTGGGAGAATCTGGGGGCATCTCAGTTATAAATTCTTTTATGGATAGGAAGCATAATCCCGTGACATATCTTGAAAAAATGTGGTTCAAAATTAGATTCCCACATATCTTTGTGGTGGATATGAATAGGAAGTGGATCTTGAATAGTCCACTTCCATCCCATAAGAGGGAATTTAGAACAAAAACAAATGGCGTCCATTACATAAGCACTCATGAAAAAGGGAGGGTAAACCCTTGATGCAATACTTCTTTTCCTCCTATACTCTATAATTGCTTTGGCTAAATTATCAGATAGTATTTGTGCCCAATCTACTACTGTAGCATTAACAAATGCATCTATTAAGGGTAACCATTATGAGGAGAACTTGTTACTGTCGGGTTTTCCAAATAATGTACATAGCATAGCTGCAGCAAAACAGAAAGGGGAACAAACAAATGCGGTGGCATACATACCATTTTTATCTTTCTTGATTCTTTCATCGTTATTTGACCAATTCTTTGTGCAGTCTGCCGGGTCTGCATTTTCTTTGACGAATTTCTCAAAAAATTGCTTGTTGTAGGTAACCTGTGGTTTCGACAGATGGTACATAAGCCAAAGGTTATCTGGAGTGAACGATCCCTTAACTTCCTAGCCTTTTGTTTTGAATTCTCTGTCCGATATATCAGCATCGTCAATAATCCACTTAACCATGTCGGTATAGGGGATTATTTTGGGTCATGCAGCTATTCGGTATATAAAACAACATGCAAGCTCAGTTGTGGAAGCATCAGAGGAATCGTGCCCATCAACTGTAATTGTTGTCTCAATGATTCTTGGCTGTTCTTCCTCTAGTAATTGATACATGGCCTCCTAGGTGGATGTTCTTGCTTCCTTATTACATGTGGTATCTGTGAATAGGGGAGTCATCTCTGCCTTCTCAGGGGCGATTGCTTTCCCTTTCTCCACCATTGCTTTCGTCGTCCTGTTTTGCAGCTTCTCCTTGAAAGTTTCAAGAGGAACAATTTAACGAATAACAATGCTATTGAACGTAGGAATGAACCAGTAAAGGTGATAAAAGTGTTTTATTTGAAATCACGTAGGAAGATATCAAATCATACTAACTGCCCTTTCACACACAAATACAATTACTTTTTCATAAATTCCCATTAATGATCCGTTATCTTTTAACTTAAATGTCCATAAACGTTCACACCGTAAGTCTTTTCATCGTAAATCGGGACACAATCTCCTAGGGTTGTGAGCCTTTAATTTGCGATAATAGCGATTTTGCAATTTTTGAAGTAACATCTCAGATCGCTATATCACATAATTCGTTTCCGTTTAACTTACCATTTGTTTTCAAGTTTCTGTGAAATGCGATATGCGAGAAACAAGCGTCATCACTTGTCGGGTTTTGTTTAATAAATAACGGCCTCCGCATGTGTTATTGGAAAGATTAAGAGGTGGGTACGGGTTGGGATCACATTTCCCAGATCGAAATCCTTAAGGGCCACTTCTTAAGAGGAGTTTTTATAACATCAATGCTATGATGCGATACTTTAGCTTTTTAAGGAAGCTTTTAAAGAATTTCTAACATTTATGAGCGCTTTTTGTATATAGATTTGTTTTTTAATTGTTTCCATCGTAGATCGTGGTGGGATAGGAGGTGTTATCACAAAACCTGGCCCTGATAGGCTGCTGATCAGGGAGGCCTTATGTAACTCTTTCAAACCTACTTTTGGCTGAGGCTTAGCCTCCTCAACCTGAGAGGGCTCTCTCAAATGATTAATGATATTGATAATGGATTAGATGCCTAACTCTATTGAACAAATGAAGAAATGTAAGTGGTTGAAACACAATCAACAAACATCCATTGGGCTTATGGAGTCAGAAAAGCTTAGTATGATAGCAGTATCAGCTAAACATGGAAGTCAGGGCATCAAAGTTCAATATATCAGTTAACACATAGAGACATGTAGGAAAATACAATCCATGAATGTATGAAGGAAGTTAGAGCATGTCAATGAGTTCTAAGTATCATACATTCATACTAATGCACATAAGGAAATAAGGACAAACATAAACAAGCCACCATTGAACTCCTTCTGAATCCTGAGAAGTAAAGCCAAAGCCTGCATTCATAAAAACATAATCTTCTACAATGGCACAATATGAGTCTTTCTCTGAAAATTTCCAACCCTTTAGTACATTTCTCTCTCTCCTATATATAGAATTCCTTACATAGCTGAGATTCCTCCTCCAGCATGAGGGTAAATCGAATTTTTCTTGCTATGACACCTACTCAAACTTTAACTAACTATTAAATACAACAAACTGCTAACTGGAAGTTTTAGAGACCTAAGAAAATTAGGAGTCTAACTCCACATCATGCTGGTAATAGAATTTATTATAATCAAAACTCGTTCTCTAACAAGTGGTCTCCTTCAGTTTAGCTTTGGTGGATGTTTAAAACTCCTTGTTGGCCCTTAATTTCTCATCTCTTTACTGCTCCTGGAAAGTAGGAAACTGCCCCTGTTTTTCTGCTTTTGGTCTCCTCAAGGATTTTGGAAATCAATTATCCATGCTGTTCTTCTTTGATTACATAGAAATGTATTGGACTGCCGTGTTCTTCATGTACTGTAGACCTTTCCCATGTGTGAAGACAAAACCTCTTCAAAGCTATTTGAAATATCATGAACCATACTAGCTGTGATCATTTTATAACAAATAGCTTAGAGTTCATATATATCTTTCCTCCACTTGTTTTTCCCTTGCTGGATGCTTGTATTTTGTAAATGATCTTTTTCTGAAACTCCCTTTCAAAAAGATTTCCCTTTGGTCACTCAAAATTGGTCGATTGAGTTATATTATGCTGCTACATCAGTTTCGTAGCGCGCTACGAAACTGCTGTGCATTAGGCATCACCTATAGCAGTTTCGTAGCGCGCTACGAAACTGCTGTGTAATTTTAAAAAACACAGCTTAGGATCAAAATTTTACTTTCTTGAGTCTTTCCTTTTTCTGCAATGGCTTTTTCAACTGTCATGAATCTATTCAAACTGAATATATGGACACCATTCTTCAAGGTAAGTAAAAGGGTAACTCATCAAAATTTAGGACTTGGTCTTACTGTGTGATCTTCGATTTGCCTCTTCATACTTCTAACCCCTCCATGGAATTCCTGCAACATGAATATTCTATCTCATTGGTATTCACGAAACAATTAAACCATATCATGATAATAATCAGTTAACGCTGACAATGACCACTACAATGGACAACACTTTTCTCACATATGGAAAATATTGTAGGCAGTTTCAGGTATCATGCAGCTGACTGAAAAAATATTGATCATCCACATGAGCAACCTTTAGACAAAACTATAGTGTAATAAGATAAAACTGCCCAGAGTAAACATACACTTCGTCCCAAATGAAATCTGTGATCAGCTAGTAGAAGAAAAACATCAGGTATTGAATGAGATGTAAACCAACTCAATTCAGTCCAAAAATCATAAATTAAGACCAAGAATTAAAGAAAAGTAGTTCGCCCTCCTCTTCTGCTTTGTTTATCAAAAGCTGTGTTGAACTTGTCGATAAGTTCGTTCATGGTACTGGAACAATTTGTGATCATAGCTAGGTAAGCCATCAACAGTGTATCGTTATATTCCATTAGAAAATCATCTTGAAACTTTGGGGATTCTATGGCAGGCAACCTTCTTAGAAGACTGGAAACTTGCCGAAGCAAAGAATTTTCGTATGGAATTTCACCTCTTTGCATTGCTGACAAGAAATGATAAAGAACTCTAATACGACTGTTAAGCATTTTTATGGCACTGTGAATTCCGGTTAGATGTGCAGCCAATTGAGTAGCAGCTGAGCCTCCATCTGAGGGTTTTAGGTGTGCAACATGATCAACAGAAATCCGCTCTGCCTCCACAGTCTCTATAGTGTAGTTTGACTTCACAAATATATGAGGAAAGCTGCCTCGCTTGATCTTCAAAGAATTTAAATTGAAAGCCTATTAATTTGCTTCCCATGTATGAACCCAAACATCATCATGATTGTGAACACTCGGCTCCTTTTCGAAACTTGCAACCTGTGCGTACCAAGACACCTAATGACCTAATGATGAGGATAAGCGGTTGAATTGATAGGCAAAGTGTATGGGCTGATAACTGATGATGTAGAAAGATAACGGATTTTGATAAATTTGACAGCTGGATGAGATTTGCTATGGATCAGCACGAATCCCCGATTTCGTAGCGCATAAGAACTTTGAAATAGGATTGACATATGGAGCTTAGGTGTGATGTTAGACCAGTGATGGATGAAAACGGAGTGTTGACCTTTATTTAAACATACCAACAAGACTCCTAGGACTTAGACACTAAAGCAAACATGGAAAAATTAAACCCGGACTAACACCTAACCTTTACAATCGAACTGATGTGAACAATTTAGAAATTGTTTCTTAAGTGATAACAAGAGGCATTATTTGTAATGTTTTTTTATGCTAAATATGAAACAATAGAATTTTAGTGGCTTCATGTGTTTTATTTGCTATCTTAGTTTATTCTTAAAAAACAAACAAAAAGACATACCAATATGCTAGGATTGATTTTTTTTCTTTGGGTGTGTATATTTTTTTGGAAGGGTCCCCATTTATTAAAGTAATATTTTACTATTAATGTTAATAAATAGGGGGTTGTTGACAAGCACAACATGATTCAATTACCATTTTTTCTTTTATTGTTTACCTAGCCACCCAACACATATCTAAAATAAACCTATGATTGATTTAGTAGTTTCTATTGGTCAATAACCAACATCTAGAAAAGCATTTTTTGAAGTTGATCTAATAAAAACATATTAATGCACGAGTAGAGGGTGGGTTGGAAAGAAAGGTGATATAAGGTTTTAGGTTTGGATAGTATTAGAGCACGACATTAGGTGAATATGGACAAAGAGATGTTCATGTAGGTAGGCACATTGCATAAGATGTTGGGAGCTTCGAGGAGGTAAAGAGGCAAAGGAAAGGTCTGGTCTAAGGTTAGAAGTGACAAAAGTAGCTTAATGACATTGAATACAATGCCGTATATTGTAATGCACTGTTCACCATCAATGCCATACATAACAATGCGTAGGCCATCATCATCAATTTTGGGTGGCTTGTAATCAATATGAATTAATATTGATGCGAGACCAACCAATAATTATATTTCAAAATTTTGTCTTTTATAATCAATTTTAAGTATTGACAAATAACCAAAATAAATTGAAATACACTAGAGTAAGAAAACCACATCATAATGGTTTAAATGAACGAGAAGTTAAATTAATGAAATTACTAAATTAGGAAATTGGTTTGTTTTAAAAAAATAAAATAAAATAAAGACATAATTCTAAGACAATTTTGGATGTATGAAAATAATAAGAGGTTATTGTAATTTGATCACATAATTGAAAATCCTTGCTTTGGTAAGGACCATAATAATAATAATACTAAACACACATTTTCTAATATTAATATTGTAGGTTGAAAAAATCGATTTTCTCATCTTTTCATGTGTTCAGAAACTTTTTTATAATTAATACAAGACTTTTATGTTACATGGTGAGATGTAACTCTCTCATAGCTTAAGAGTACAAACTATAAACCCCTTGCATTGTAGCCATTAAAACTTAAATTTATACTTTGAACATGTCACATTAAATTCACAAATAAAAAATATTTTAATCACATACATATTTATTTATTTTGAAAATCAAATCAAATAACCACAACTTAAATAATAAAGACAACTTTAGATTAAGATTCCAACATAATTGAAAATCACCAACATTATTTATGCTTTGTATTGATGCATTGTTAATTATATGCATTTTACTTATTATTTCCCATATTTATCCTTTAAAATTGCATATGAATAAGCATAAAATTAAGGAGAATTTCTTTGGTTCAAAAAGGTTTGTACATATTAGCAAATATACCTATCAAAAATATACTTCGTGCACTGGATCACAGATGAACTTGGCTCTGATACAAATTTTGGACTGGATCATAGATGAACCACAAAGAAGAGGCTCACGAGAGATATGCAAGAACTTAATAGGAATTGGAAACACAAACACAAAAATCTTGCTTTCTATTATGGACTGGATCACAAATGAACCACAGAGAAGAGGCTCACGAGAGATATGCAAGAACTTAATAGGAATTGGAAACACAAAGACATAAATCTTGCTTTGTATTATGGAAATGCTCTTATCAATTTACAGGTGAGTAATACTGAGCACTTCCTTCCTTTATATAGGAATTTTTAGGGAAGTCTCGTTTCTATAGATTATTCATTTCAAATCAACTCTAAAACAAATCACCCTAGACAGTCCTTAAAGACATGATCATTTCGAATCAAATCTAAAACAAATCATCTAAGACTGTCCTTAAAGGCATGATTTTCACAATTTCCTTCTATAGATAAGACTTAAATTGGTCTATGGAAAATTTAACACAGCGGAGATTCTTGAGGAGGAACCCACAAAAGCAAGTAAAGTAGATTATGGAAAAGTAAACACAGTGGAGATTCCTGAGGAGGAACCCACGAAAGCAAGTAAAGCGTAAACCATACTACATAGAGGAGATTCTTTACAGGTGAACCCCTCGAAAGCTGAGAAAGATGAAATGAGTGTCTACCAATCCTGTCCTTTCGGATTCCTATTAGAGTCATATTCATAATCATAATTAGTAGGTACTTCATGATGAGGATCAAGATTTATCCCATGTATGATTTGAGCGAGCCAGGGTGGCTTATTTCCAAAGGAAGTTGAAAAATATGAAAAAGGATCACAATTGGCTGATGGAATGCCAATTTCTCCAAATAATTGATGCTGATATTGAAGTGATGTTTTGTCAGAGAGACTGTGGTACCTTGATAAATAAGATCAAATCCAAAGATATCATATCTCTGTTTGCCTTCTTCCATATCTTTATGGAGTAAAGATAGATTCCAATGCGGGCTTGCTTTACCAAGATCATATTTTCTTGGGATAAATGAAAACATTAGCAGATCCATTTGTTTGCTCCAAATGTCTAAAAGGGGAAACACCATCTTCACAATACATTACTATAAAAATCCTTTCTCAAGCTCTGGCATATTCCAGAATTCCATAAGAATCCATCCAAGTTAAATTTGGATCGAAGATATAAACAATCTTTGGGTGGTTTTCCCTGGCTTGACCAAAATAGATGTGATTATTATTAATGAGGCTCCAGTTGATGTTATAACTATGTCTCCCATCTTCGGAATAGAACCATTTTTCTAAAATCATTTTTTGGATCTCTAATGGCAGTTATAATTTTTTTTGACAAAAACAATCCTCGCTAAATTGATAATGACATGACGAGCATAAATTAATTTGAGATTGGGGTTTTGAAGAACTTTCTCCTATCTCGAATTTTTTGATGAATATAACCTTTAGATCTCCTGTTCCTTCTCTTGTCATCATATCAGCGAGATAGTTTTATTTCCCTGCTTTGTAGATAGTATCAAAATCAAATCCTTCGAGCCAGAGTGCCCATTTAAGGACTCAGGAATTCCCTTGTTCCAACAATTTTTTATTTTGTTGCATACCTTTCATATGTTTGAGATCTGTTTTAACAGCAAAATGCGCACTTTTTAGGAAATGGTGAAATATTTTAATCCCATTCTTAACAACTAGTATTTCTTTATGGGAGGATGGATATTTCAGCTCAGTCTTCGAAAATTTTCCTGAAGCATAAGCACAAATCTCATCTCTTTTATGATGCTTTTGTAGAAGAATAACAACCCAACAAGAGTCAAAAGCATCAGTTTCTAGAGTGAAAGGTAAATCTTGTTCTAGAAGGGATAAAGATGGAAAATTCTTAATTTTATCTTTGATGTGCTGAACTGCTTCAGTCATCTATGGTAGCCATAATGAATCCTTTTCAATCTTTGTTGAAGAATTCTGGTATCCTTAGCTTGTTCTGGATAGAATTACTGGATATAGTTCAAACATCCTAAGAATCTTTGGACATATTTGATATCAGGAAGCTGGTTTGGAAATCTCAACAGAGATTGCAAAACATGAGGTTGCAGTTGGATATTCCCTTGGGAAATATATAACCCAAGATATTAGATCTTGGTTTGAGCAATAATGAACTTATCCTGAGTGGGAGAAAGAACTAATCAACTGAAAACAACTTGATAAAATAATTCCAGATGCTTCTTATGCTGTTCTATGTCTCTACTGAAAACTAACAAATCATCAATATGTATAATAACAAAATCAAAATCATGGAAAATATCCTGCATGCGTTTCTGAAATTCAGAAAGCGCTTTCTCTAGGCCAAAAGGCATAACTATCCATTGGTATTGTCCTCTTGGGACAATAAAGGCAGTCTTATATCTATCCTGGATCTTTTCCTATCTGCCAGAAACCATATTTCAGATCAAATTTGCTAAACACATTAGCACCTGAGGTTCTTGAAAGGAGCATGTCTTTGCTCAGTAAAGGATACCAGATGGGTTCTAGCACTTCATTTAATGCCTTGTAATTGATCACCAACCTCTTTTTTCCTCTTTTCTGTTCTGAATGTTTGTTGACATAGAAGGCTGGGCATGCCCATGAACTTTTGCCGGTTTTAATTAATTCTCCGTTCAAGAGTTGTTTGATTTCTTGTTGGCACAACTTTTGCTCTGTAGGGATCATGTAGTTGGCTGAGGCCTTTTGTGGTTTGTGATCAGACCCTTTTCTAAAAGGAAGTGAAACAAAGTACTTTTCTCGGAACCAAAATGCATCAGGGTGCTTTGCTGTGCATTCTGTCCTAATCTTACATGCAATATATTTGAGAACTTCTTGCGCATGTAGGTCAACATGTTTGATTATATTTTTTATTTTTGGTAAGTCTTCAATAACTTCAGTGACTATATCCACATTATCAGGAGGAATCCTGATAGAGTATATATTTGTCACAAGCACAATTACTTTCTCATTTTGGACACTGAAGGTGATCTGGTCCTTATCAAAAATCACGGGCATGTGTCTTTTTACAAAGTCTTGACCAAGAAGTATATCGAACCTAGTGTCATAATTATACAGAGTAACATATACAATTATTGAAGAAATATATATAGGAAAATCAGGAGCTACATAATAAATCTTCATGAGTTGTTTGTTAACAACTTTGAAATGTACCTTTGTTGGTTGTGAATAATAAGCTAGGATAGCTTTGTATTTGCAACAACTACTCATGGCTCCTGTATCAATTTGGGTGTTTAACTGATAGCTTTTGAATCCTCGTATTTTGTTGGAAATTGGAATGACAATCCTATCTCCAATGCCACTGATTTCTTTCATTGGTTCTTCTTCTGTATTCAACCCAGTTGTTGTGTGTGCCTTGTCAAAGATAGATGATACAAATTTGAATTGAGTTCGTCTAGTTTTTGAGCTTTTAGTTGAATTTTTTCTGCTATGCTAACAAATTTTTGTCAATCTCTCCATAAAATTTCTTCAAGTATTCTAATGTCTTTTAGGACAACAATGTGGCCTAAGTTTTTGTTGGGTTTTGGTGCAAATTCTGTCGTAAACCATTTTGTAGGATCAAGGTCTTCATCAGATTGGGATTCCATAGTCAATGCATTAATTTTATCCTGGATTCGTCCCCCTGGGATAACTTGGCTTGGATTGAGAGAATCCATCCGCCTCTGGAGACTCACTATTTGTTGTCGAGTATTATTAGAAGAAAACATAAGGCAATCAGAGAGATATGTACAATCACCTTCACTTGTAGCATCATCTGTTACTGAAATTTTCTGAAATGCATTTTCAATGTCACTATCAGAGTGAATATTTATAGAAAAGTATTCAAACTCAAAATTTGATTCAGAGACTAAATCCCAATCACTTGGATTATGTGAGGAGTTGAAAAATTTCATAATCTTGTTTTGAATCCCTCTTTTGTTCTTTTCTAGACATTTATTTTCCCAGTGATCTTGTCTCCCGCAAATGAAACATTTTGATTCCCTAGCTGGTCTTGACCTCCTTCTGAATACATATCTATTCTTGGGGAATTTTCTTTCTTGATGCTCTCTTCTTTTAGAACAGTTAGGGAATCTATATTGTGGCTTGGAGAAGTTGCACTTTTGACTGTGGGATATGTGAGAACTCTTTCTGGAGGAGTTCTTAAAGAATCCAAAGTGGTAAGTTTCTGAGAAGGAATTGCAAAGATTATGACTGAAACTTAGCTGCTTCTTGACATTCTTAAGGTTATTATAAGCTACACACTCGTTTCTAAGAATTTGAAGAATGTGCTGTTGTAGAGAAGCTAAGGATAGAGTATCTATTGAGACATTTTGGGAAGATAGTGCTTGATGTACAAGCTCTTGGATTTTTCCTGGCATTGATGCTATATAATGACACAGATATGCAATATTTTGGTGGCCTGTGAATTTATAGTACAACTTTTTCATGGTGCAATAGTATTCATTTAACAAATGTAGGCTGCATAACCTTTGACTCATGAACAATTGTTCATAATGGTCAGAATCTATTGATAGAGTCCCAAGAAACTCATGGGATATTGCCACTAACATTGCTTCAAGGGGATCTTCATTTTCTAATATTGCAAGTTGTTCAAATCTTTTCAATGTTTCCCACCAAAGTCTAGTGTTACCTATTACTACCCATGTCACCTATATGACTACATCCTTCCATATGGCTTTGAGGTCATCTTTTATTTGACTAGCCCATGCGTTAATCCTTTGCAGTAAGATTAGTATTTGATCCTATTCAAACAATGAAAATTAATTAAAAAAGGTTGATCCTTGGCTATTGGGAACAAGAGTAGTTTCTTCTTGAGCTTATGCTGATGACATGAAACGAGCCCATTTAGAAAATGGATTAGTTTGGGACTGAGATCCAATATCAGATCCTGAAGTTCTTGGAGCTTTATGTGAGAAGTTAAATGATTCATTTATTTTCTGTTTAGAAGACTCACCAATATCTTCTTGTCCTGCCATCTTGATTTCATAAGTTTTGAATCTTTCTAACTTGGTTTTAATCAGATCTAGCTTTTCTCTAGCTAATCTAGCTCCATTTGTTACTCTTGTAGTATCTACAAATTCATTAGAAATAGCTTTCAAAGATAGGGTAGAAGATGACTTAGAGTTTTTGAAATAAGAAAACTTCGGACCCTCAGCTTCGACTTCTTCATAATTAGAAGGAGATCTGGGTCAAGGAAAATTGTCTTGAAAGCTAGACATTGCCTTACTGATAACTCCTAATTGAGCTATGATTTCTTTTAATTGTTCCTCTTGGCCACTCTGATGAGAATACATAGTATCATATGTCTCGTGTATCATTCTGACATGATATTTGACTTCAAGAATGTCTTTGACTAAATCATCTAAAGTTTGAGCCAAACATATAGACTAATAATTATGTAATTGAGCAGCTTGACTGGCTCGGTAGGTTCAGCTTCTGAAGATGATCGATAATTCAAAAACTGGAGATCACTTTGAACATAACAATTTTTGGATTTTGGAGTAGTATTTGTGGGCTCCAAAATTCTCTCCGGAAGTGTGATTATATTTCCAGGTTTTTCCCTGGGAAGACTGTATATTTTTATGTCAGATGTGGGAATCATAACACAATTAGGACAATCAGAATGTTGACCATGGTGTGACTGAGAACCAGATGGAGTATCAATATTTTGATATTTCTTTTTGGTATTTTTTGTGTTATTTTGGTAATACACACATGATTGAGAAGAAATGGATTTATGCATTTATACATGACTACCAAAACTAGTAGTAGGTATAGTAGAAACTAACAATCTTGGAGGAATAAGGGTTTTGTCAAGCCTTGAAGATAAGCTTCAGTTTAATGGGTTTGGAGTTTGGAATCTAAGACTAGTTTTGCCATCTCCCGTAGGTATAACTCTCAATTGGTGAGATGTGTTAGCTAATTGGGGATACTTTTGGGAGAGAGGCTGGTATGAACTTGACCATTATTCAGAAAGAGTTATCTCACTAAATCCAATCTGGAGTGGAGTTGCATTACCAGGCCTAACTGTAACTCCTTCTTTGAGTGCTCATTTATGTAGTTTGGAATTTATAGGGGGCATACTTGAAGTGACAAAACAGATACTGACTGTAGTATGAAGCTAAGCTATATGTGTATTAGGGGCAAAGTTAAACCCATGGAATTGAATGAAGGCTTGCATCATTAATGAGACCTGATAGTGAGGGATTACTGATGACCATGCAGGACCATTATTTAAAGGACTTTGAAAACCTCCTATTAATGCATCGTTAAAATCATTGGCTCTAGAATCAAGGACACAAGTTAAGCATGAGGTATTTATTACGGGTCACACCAAAGGATTGATTAAGTTCATTATTGCTCAAACCAAGATCGAATAACTTGGATTATATATTTCCCAAGGGAAGATCAAATTGCAACCTCATGTTCTGCAATCTCTGTTGAGATTTCCAGACCAACTTCCTGATATGAAATCTGTCCGAAGATTCTTAGGATGTTTGAACTATATTTGGCGACTCTATCCAAAACAAGCTAAGGATACCAGAATTCTTCAGCAAAGATTGAAAAAGTATTCAGCATGGCTACCACAAATGATTGAAGCAGTTCAACGCATTAAAGATAAAATTAAGAATTTGCCATCTTTGTCCCTTCCAGAATAGGATTTACCTTTTCTTCTAGAAACTGATGTGTTTGACTCTTTTTGGGATGTTATTCTTCTACAAAAGCATCATAAAAGAGATGATATTTGTGCTTATGCTTTAGGAACATTTTCGGCGAGTGAGCTGAAATATCCATCCTCCCATAAAGAAATACTAGCTGTTAAGAATGGGATTAAAATATTTTGTCTTTTCCTAAAAAGTGTGCATTTTACTGTCAAAACAGATCTCAAACATATGAAAGGTATGCTACAAAATAAAAAATTGTTGGAACAAGGGAATTCCCGAGTCCTAAGATGGGCACTCTGGCTCGAAGGATTTGATTTTGATATTATCTACAAAGCAGGGAAAGAAAACTATCTCGCTGATATGATGACCAGAGAAGGAACATGAGATCTAAAGGTTATATCCATAAAAAAATTCGAGATAGGAGAAAGTTCTTCAAAACCCCAATCCCAAATCAATTTATGCCCGTCATGTCATTATCAGTTCTACTGGGATTGTTTTTCTAAATTTTTTTTATCACTACCAATAGAGATCTAGAAAATAATTTTAGAAAAATGGTTCAATTTCGAAGATGGGAGACATAGTTATAACATCAACTAGAGCCTCATTAATAATAATCACATCTATTTTGGTAAAGCCAGGGAAAACCACCCAAAGATTGTTTATATCTTTGATCCAAGTTTAATTTGGATGGATTATTATGGAATTCTGCAAAATGCCAGAGCTTGGGAAAGGATTTTTATAGTAATGTATTGTGAAGATGTTGTTTCCCCTTTTAGACATTAGAGCTAATGGATGGATTTGCTGATTTTTTCATTTGTCCCAAGAAAAGATGATATTATTAAAGCAAGCCCACATTGGACTCTATATTTACTCCATAAAGATATGGAAGAAGGAAACCTGAGATATGATATCTTTGGATTTGATCTTATTTATCAAGGTACCACCGTTTCTCTAACAAAACATCAATTCAATATCAACATCGATTATTTTGGAGAAATTGGCATTCCATCATCCAATTGTGATCCTTTTATGGCATCTTCATCTTTTTAAGCTTGCTTTGGAAATGAGCCATCCTGGCTTGCTCAAATCATACCTGGGACAAATCTTGATCCTTATCATGAAGTACCTACTGATTCTAATTATGAATATGACTCTGACAGGAGTCCAAAAAGACATGATTGGTAGACACTCGTTTCATCTTTCTCAGCTTTCGAGGGGTTCATCTTTGAAGAATCTCCTTTGTGTAGTACAATTTACGCTTTACTTTCTTTCGTGGGTTCCTCCTTAGGAATCTCCATTGTGTTTACTTTTCCGTAATCTGCTTTACTTGCTTTCGTGGGTTCCTCCTCAGGAATCTCCACTGTGTTAAATTTTCCATAGTCCACTTTAAGTCCTATCTATAGAAGGGCCTTGTGAAAATCATGCCTTTAAGGACAGTCCTTGATGATTTGTTTTAGATATGATTCGAAATGATCATGTCTTTAAGGACAGTCTTGGATTATTTGTTTTAGGGTTGATTTGAAATGAAGAATCTAGAGAAACGAGACTTCCCTAAAAATTCCTATATAAAGGAAGGAAGGGCTCAATATTACTTACTTGTAAATTGATCAGAGTATTTCCATAATAGAAAGCGAGATTTTTGTGTTCGTGTTTCCAATTCCTATTTAGTTCTTGCATATCTCTCGTGAGGCTCTTCTCTGTGGTTCATCTATGATCCAGTCCATAATAGAAAGCAATATTTTTGTGTTTGTGTTTCGAATTCCTATTAAGTTCTTGCATATCTCTCGTGAGCCTCTTCTCTGTGGTTCATCCATGATCCAGTCCAAAATCTACTTCGTGAGAGACTAATTTGTCCTTAAACCATAGATATAATACTTAAACCATAGATATAATACATTATACCTTTGAACATCATAATGGTGTTTGTATATGAGATGAGCCCTAAACAAAAATCAAATTTAATGAGATTGATATAAGGCTTTAGTAAAACTAAACGCTAAAAATATTAGTGTAAATTGCATATTTTGTTGTAATTTTCGTCGTACAAATCAAATAGTTTTTTTTTAAGAGTCATTCAACTCTATTTTTCATTAACTATTAGTTGTAATGTTTTTTATTTTATTAATTTTATTATAAAGGAGTTTATTGGTTGATTAGCAATAATGAGTTATTTTCATTTAACAATGAATTGAGGAAGGACCCTTTTGATTTTTCACATCACAAAGAAATTGGCAAAGGAAATGTTCAATGTATTAACAACTTTGTATCAGAGTGTCAATAATCCCACGCAGATACATCTAAAGAACAAGCTCACTCAAATACACATGACTAATTCAAACACCATGGTGAATTATCTTAAGAAGTTCACTGAGCTTAGAGATCAACACTTATTGAGATTAAGACCAATGATAAGGATTTAATGACTATTCTACAAAATGGTTTCTTTCATGTATGGGATGGGATGCCTTTTCAAGGTGCTTGCTTAGGAAAAACCTTCCAACTTATCAAACATCTTAGTCACTTGCAACATGTAACTAAGATTTCTCTCTTAAAAGACACGGTTTAGGAATTCCCATATTTCAAGATAGGGCAGATCAATATAGGTGCAAAGGATATGCACACAATGAACATTTCAACACTTTTTTAATGGAAATCCAAAACAAGAAAATGGATTGAAAATTGATGGTTTCTTTTTCATAATTTTTTGGTTAATTCCACCAAACTTCTCAAAAGTTGGATATTCACAACAAAATAGTATACTAGAGAGGCCGAGAACTAGTTTAAAGTTGTGTAATTGCTTAATGCAATTTTACAAAAGCTTTTTCTAGTTAGCCTTAAGTATGCTATAAACAATGACAAGAGAAATGCACATAAGAAGTGGGGAAAAAAATAATTGTAATCATAAAAACTAAAGCCACATGATGCTAAAAAAATTGTGAATAAAAAATAAATAATGGTTTTTGAGATAAACTACACAAACAATACTAGAAAAAAATAACAAAAAAAATGTTTATAATAGATACCATATTAAGAAAAATGAATACAACATAAATGTCATAAATCAAAAAGGGCATTACACAAATATAAACTATATAAACAAAAATGTGGATGATGACATATTAATAAAATAACTATATAAACAAAAATGTGGATGATGACATATTAATAAAATAATGTTGACATAAATGAAAGACTAATACTACTTAGAAATGTGTATGCAACAATAATGAAAACCAAAAATATTATTTAAAATGTGTGCAATAATAATGATAAAAAAACTTTTAAGAGTTCATCATAAATTAATTAACAATGATCCATGTTTTACCTTTTAATTTATGTAATATGTATACAACAATAATGAAAAACAAAAATATTATTTAAAAATGTGTGTAATAATAATGATAAAAAAATTTGAATGTGTTCATCATAAATTAATGCAAGCATGCTCATCATTATGTTTTACCTATAATATGTTAATCAAATAATAACCTATGAAACTAAAGCCTAAATACATTTTATGTTTATTGAGTTAGACCATTTACATATAAATGATATTTTAGGTTTATTTGCTTATAATAATTAGATGTTTCCATGTTGCTTTGTTTCTTTAAGGTTAGTTTGTTGTCACTTTTACTATTTATTGGTTAATAATTGCACTTTTTACTTACATATCAAACTATTTACACTTTTTCATTACACAATCAACTATATCTTATTTATCAATATACTTGCACTTTTCCATTACACATTCTAGTAATTTTTCTCTTGAATGTACTTGCTTTTTCCTTTCAAATTATTATTATTTTGTCTTAATATAGTAATAAAAATACAATTTAGGTTTTTAAACACTTATTTTTCATACTAAGAGAGTTATTGTCATGACTCCATGGGATACGCACATTTATGTGGCGCTTTTTGTGCACTGTGACCTCTGAGTGTGTGGCACCAACGTGTTTAAGAATCAAGTAATCCTAGAACCTAGTTACTTCAATTGAACTATGCCTCACAATACAACACTTGCTGAAGTTGTCGTATCTTTTGTTATCTAGCGGAATATCATAACAATATTATGGAACCAAGCATTGCATTGTCACATTGATCATTATAATAAAATTATTAAACTTGCATGTAAACCAAAAAACCACAAATTTTCAAGTTAACACCAATTTTCTGTAAAATCCAACTTGCAACCTTAATTCTTATTAAATAGGTGTAAAACACCAAAATTCGGGTGGTCTCGGCCCTTCGACATGACCCCCTCTCTTTACATATAAAATCACCAAATTTTGGTTCACAATCACCAATTTTCAGGCAGTTCAACCCCTTTGGCATGACCCCAACTTTTACACTTACAAGACAAGAAGATTGCTTTTGCACAACTCGTGGTTATAATTTGCAATAATGCACTTGAACCCAAATGATGACTAAAGCAAATCAATCCTCCAACCTGCTTAGTTAGAGACTGGTCAAGTCCAAGAACCAAGTCCCTGACTGCCTTCACACAACTTATTATTGCGGCTTCTTTGCTTTTGTGTGAGTTTCCTCCTTCTCCATTCAATTATTATTGCTTTGTTTTGCTTTGTTGCTTTCCTCACTTAGCAAGCCTTATATATATATATATATCTATATATATAGCGCTGAAGGGGCATGCGAGGGGACACATCGCTTTGTATGGCACTGTCCCAACCCTTCTACAACCAACACATCGTGAATTACTCCACTTTGGTTAAAAACGTTTTTGGGCTGACACATGGTGCAATCATTCCACTCACCAAACCAATGCTTCTTTGTTATTTTTTCCTTTGTTTCATGCCTACGTTGACACAAACTGTTCAGGTGTGCGTTCCTCATTTCGACTACACGAGGTGCCATGACCATTTTGTTCCACTCTCTGGTTGGCGTGCGTGGCCAAATCCTCTTTGTCGTGTGATGTCATATTGCTCCATGCCAACATGTGTCTTGTTCTGTTGCCCTACTTGCCCAAAGATGCACACCTTGACATGCCTGTATATGCACGAGCTACACAATTGGAAACCCTAAATTTCATTTTCATTGCACTTCTTACAATATGAACATTGCATTTCTTGCGATGAAGATGTTACCCAATATACGCACTCAATTATGTATACACCGAACTTCCAAAACCTAACAATTATAAATCTTAACTTAACATTATAACAATAAAACTCATCATTTTTAATATATATAACATCAAATTTAACTAAATATCACACATTTAAAACTCTGTATCAATCAAAGTTTAAACCTATATCAATATTATAACCATGTCTCATCTTAACCATAACCAATATACAAACCTACATCCATATCAATATCACAATTGTCCCATCTCAATTACTTACAACCATGAAATATAATTATATCTTTAAATATAAATAACCACTAAATATAGTCATATACCATCCAATCTAAATAAGTATTAAAACCTACATTTTAGAAAATACATTCTACCAGTATAGAATGTATACAATCTTTCCACAACCTACATTTTAGAAAATACATTCTACCAGTATAGAATGTATACAATCTTTCCACAGTAGAGTCATATGCCCTAAGTCTAAATAAGCCTCAAAATTTTCCATTTTCAAGAAAACATGTAACGTCAATTTATAGAAAATAGTATATAATACACATTATTTATTAACCAGGAATCATACAATTCAATTGTATATAATCTTACATAAGAGATAGTCACATAGGAGATCATATGCCGCCATCGAAACTTTTAATATAATATAATGATATTTTTTAATAAATAAATAGAATATAATATAATGATTTTTTTTAATAAATATTATGTATTAGTATAATTATATTAATGAATGTAGTTGATATAATGAATTGATGTTACTTTTTAAATGGTTTAAGATAGTTTTTAGTTTTTTAAATTCGTATTATTATAATTTAAATGGTAATTTCATAATTGTATAAATAAATTTGAAAAACTAAACATTTATTTAATCATACTATTTATTTTATTATTTGATAATTTATAATAATTTCATAATTGTATTATATAAATATAAAAAATTAAACATAAATTAAAATATACAAGCTATTTGATATTTGAAATCTATCATTTTAAAAAAGCAGACTAAAATATGGCAACATTCTTTCTATAACCCAAAAAAAATCAGACAACGTAACTGTAAAACTCATGTACCACCTAAAATCCACAAAACAAGGATCATTGCCAGTTCCGAATTGCATCTCAAGCACACTCGGTTCATAAAAAGGTCACAGCCACAGAGATTAAATCCCCAAAATCTAACGGCAGTAGTTCATATAAATTTTCAGAAAAAAACCACAGCTACACAGACTAAATCCCCAAAATCAAACGTTAGTAGTCCAGTGGTCCATATAAATTTTCACAGATAGGTTCCTTGATAGTAGGATGACCATTCTTATGTCAAACGACCTAAGGGGTCCCCCCCCATCTCCAAAGAAAACATAAAACCATAACAAGGCCTACAAATCCTTCAGCAGAAAGAAAACATAAAACCATAACAAGGCCACAAATCCTTCAGCAGAAAGGCACAAACATCTTCCTGGTATTCGCGACACTGCAACTCCGTTACTTTCAGCAACACCATCTGCAATCTCATGGATGGTCTCTTGCACAACAACACAATCGGTAGCAACAGTATGTTGCTGTTCCTGGTTATGATTAGTATTTCCTTCTGTATCTATCTCTTCAACAAAATCTGCAACACTAGGATTGCTCAGTGTTCTAGAAGCTCTGACTAAACTTTCTGCATCAGGTTGTTGCTCACGACCGACATTTTCACCGTCATCCTCAAAGGATTCATAGTCATCTCTGCGCGGCGGAGCACCTCTCCTTGGGTTGTCAATCTCAGGAAGATCTCCATCTACATGGCTCTCATCATAAGGAAAACTTTGCACATTTCCTGACGCAACATCTAAGTCAGTATCACTGTCTTCTGAATTTCTTCCATCCCTTCTAGAGGCATTGTCGCTCCAAGTCCTCTTCTTTCCAGCTTCTCTTGTCTCTCCAGTTCCTTCTATATATTCAATATTCTCATCATCCCTTCCTCCTGCACCCTGTTCTCTATCATCCTCATCATCCATAGAATCACATCCATAGAAACTCTGATGGGGAAAACTTTGCACAACTCCTGAAGCAACATCTGAGTCAGTATCACTGTCTTCTGAAATTCTTCCATCCCTACTAGAGGCATTGTCGATCCGGGGCCTCTTCTTTCCAACTGCTGTCGTGTCTCTAGTTCCTTCTTGATTTTCAATATTCTCATCCTCTCTCCCTCCTGCTTCCCAATCTCCTTCATCCTTATTATCCATAGAATCCAATTCATACAGACTACCACCATCATCATGAGGAGGAAAACTTTGCACATCTCCTGATGCAGCATCTGAGTTAGTATCACTTTCTTCCGAAATTCTTCCATCCCTGCTAGAGGCACTGTCTCTCCAGATCATCTCCTCTTCAACTTCTCTTGTCTCTCCAGTTCCTTCTCTAATTTCAATATTCTCATCCTCTGCCACTCCTGCTTCCCGTTCTCCATCACCATCACCATAATCATCCATAAAATCCCTCCATAAAATACCGATCATGGAGACCATCAAGAACATATTTACTATCTCCATACTCGGGAGAATCCCGAGCAACAGTGGACAAAATGTGTGATGACACTGAATCAGACTTCATATCAGGTGTATGTGACAGGGACAATCCTCAATAATAGTCATAATCCTGAAAGAAGTCATAGAGTATAGCAGATGTAGAAAAATTGTGTTAGTCATAATACTGAAAGAAGTTGGAATATAACAAACGCAGAAAAAATAAGATGGAGTGCTAAAGTATTTCAGAAGTTTCAGTCTATTCCAAATTTCCAATACTTAACAAGTTATGTCCATCACAGAAATAAGATAGTATATCTAAAGATAGAATTAAGCTACCGTAACAGACCTTAGTAATAGCCATAATCCTGCAAGAAGTCATAGAATATAGCAGATGTAGAAGAAATGAAATATTGTGCCAAGGCATTTCAGAAGTTTCAGTTTATTTCAAATTCCCATTACTGAACAAGTTTTGTCCATCTATTTCATCACAGAAATAAGATAGATATCTAAAGATAGAATTAAGCTACCCAACAGCTCTCAATAATAGTCACAATCCTGAAAGAAGTCATAGAATATAGCAGATGCAGAAGAAATGAAATAGAGTGCCAAAGTATTCCAGAGGTTTCAATGTGTTCCAAATTCCCAATATTGAACAAGTTTTGTCCATCTATTTCATCACAGAAATAAGATAGGTATCTAAAGATAGAATTAAGCTACCCAACAGACCAGCTTTAAACAGTGTAGGAGACAAGTTCAACATGGAGTTTACCTTCTTAATTCAAGGAGCAAGGAATCATATGGCAGAAAATGAAAGCAGTAAACCCATAAATAGAAAGCTCTTCCACACAAAACCAAGGCAATCACCATAATAAAAGAAATTGCTAAAATGGGAAGCTAGCATTTTCCTCTAGAGCTCCTATGGAGTTTTGGCATCCAATGAAACATCAAACAATGCACAATAAAGGAGAACAGAAATCAGAACATTACACAATTCAAAATTTACTCTCCAAGAGTAACTACCAAAAGAATGGATCCAATGTAATCACCATAAAGTGCTCAAAAACCTACGTGTCTGAGGTTAAAGGGATTGAGAACAAATAGCTGGCTCCCTCTAATGTGGGAGGTTTCTTAATCCCCAAAAAATTGGAGGACAGGGTAAAGACAAAATATTACCTCTCAAAATTAAAGGCCCGACAATACTACCTTCTTGATAGAGAATCAACTACATACAAGATTGTGCCAACCGAATCTAGACGTAAAGGTCAGTTTCTGGCAGAGGAAGTCCAACCTAAACCTAAAACTTGTAAAATTAACCTACTGCAAAAGGCAGTTCCTTAAAGCTCAAGACAAGACCAAAATTAGTCAAAACAATAGTTCCTTGAACTCAATGCTACTCCTAAAAAAGTAAGCACACAGTCAAGTCCAATTCAATCACAATTCACATGCTGAGCATGACCTAGATCATGGACTTTTTCATCCATTCACAATTTTAAATCCCCTTCACAATTAAAAATATAAAAATAAGGATGCTATGCGGGATTCAAGTCCACAGGGTGTAGAATCGACGCTGATGGGTTGTACTGTTAAGGCACTCTGTGATGTGAAAGGCACATGTTCAAAACTCTGTGGCAAAAAATCCAGTCATGTGAAGGGTTGGTGTGGCCCAGGTAAGATGTGATTCCTGGGCGATTTTGACAGCTTAGATGCCCCTGGGTCGTGATTTCTCAAACCAAAAATGGTTTGTGGTTTCTCAAGCCAAAAATTAAGCATACAGTCATCTCAGAACTTACCCAACTTAGCAAACAAAAAATATGCGAGACTTCAGACTACTTGACTATGTTCTTGATAAGTAAAACTAATCAGAATGTTAGCGTAATTAGGCATTCTTAACACCTGCAACAATATTATTACACTTGATACACACATACACTGGCTAGCGAAGTTTAGTGCATGAAACTTTTTATCCATTCTTCTAAAAATAATAAACCCCCTACACCATTCAAGTAAAGATACCATGCTAGACCTAAACCTACTGGACTACAAAAGCCATTGATAAGTTGTACAGCTAAAGCCAATCTTATTAGAATAATTAGCAATAGTTAGGAATGTTTATCACCTGCAACGGTATCATAAACTTGATATGCACAAATTCGCTGGCTACATGCTAACATAAAATCCACCCCATGGGATTGATGCTGATTTCCAGGGCAGCTACAACGTTGATTTTGTTTTTCTATCAGTACTTTAGATTTTTAACAGCAGCCTCTTGCATGGTCACCTGTTTTGAAAAGGTTTTATCTGAAGTACGGTGTTCTCGAGCTGCTGCTGCAGTAGGTTTCGACATAACCTTCATCATAGAAGGAGACTGGAGCTGCTTAGAATCTATTACAGAGGACTTATTCTGCCTATAAAAGTAACCTACAATAGCCATTGTGAAATATGTAAAACATCAACATTTTATGATCAGACAAATCATCAGATTCTATAGAAATGAGAGTTAGTTGGCAGTGATCAAACCCACACTGGCTTGCTGCATATACCTGTTCAAAACATCTGTAATGGAAAATCTGCAAATAAAGATGAGTCAGTAGTTACAATTGTGCCAGATTAATCATTTAAGTACATATACTACTGGGATTTTCTTCATCTAAAAACATTGTTCATGAGGTGCCTGTAGCCTGGATACTTTGGCGAACCATTTAGAACTCTCTATTGCACCATGGAGATTCCAATCCCATGACTTACACGGTGCTGACATGTTGAGTTTACCTGCCAACATGGTGTGCACAAGATCATCGCCTATGCTGTCTACAAATAGGTAATATAGAAAATATTTCAGAGATTGAGAGGGCAATTTATTTGTGCTATTTAAAAAAAAACAGAAGGGCATCCTGTGGAGGAGAATGCCAACAGTTTGAAGGAAAAGAGTACACTTCGATGCTCATAAAGGCGGCGTTTCACTTATAGTCAATTCTGTAGGTGGACTAGCAGAGGGAAGTTGCTACTACCTGTGCCCTTTATCTTGTTGTGTCCTTATGACAGTAGAGAAGGAACACCATTGGTTTGCCACATGGCTGGTGGAAATAGGAGTTAATACTTTACTCTTTTAGGATTGAAGATAGCCACACTTGTCACCACGAACTTGGCGGTTTTGAAGTACAAAACAGGGCATGCTTCATGGGTTATATCTTTTCTTTATAACAACAGCATGGAGACCATTGTTCAGTTTGTTATTCTCGGAGTTTTGTCACTGTACTACTGATAGACAATAAAGGATGGCGTAGAAAAGTGAACTTATGTGTTATTTCTGGAACAGCAGATGAGTGGTTGTCATGGGGTGCATATGAGTGGTTGTCATGGTGTAGAAAAATGAAATTAACAGTTATTTCTGGAACGGAAGATGAGTGGTTGTCATCTTGAGTATTTTTCATGTAAGGAGTACCAATAAATAATATATATATGTTATATTATAAATTTAATATTATAAATTATAATATCAACTTCAACTTAAAGTTTTAATTATAAATATAATTTAGATCAACTAGATGAATATACTTTTCAATTTAATAAAAATTAAATCAACTAAATGAGTGCAATCCTTCAGTTTAGTCAAAGTGATGCATGTATTGGATGAACATCAATAAACTAAATTCAATAATTTGAAGCAGCAAAAATTTAATATCAATGAAACTTAGATCAACTAGATGAGTGCCCCCTTCAATTTAATCAAACTGATGCATGTATTGGATGAACATCAATAACATATGCATGATGACAGAATTGAAATGAAACTTAGATGACCTAGATGAGTGCCCCCTTCAATTTAATCAGCCTGATACAGGTATTGGATGAACATCAATGAACTTATGCATGATGACATAATTGAAAAGTATAACGGGCTCATACTTCATTTTTGGAACGAGAACATGTTGGGTGCAGCGTTCCACTAGAGATAGAGATGGGGTTGTCTGGGTTTATTTTCGCAATATAGAATTCAATCTCTGTTATTGACATTGATATTTAGAGTCCATTTTATTTGGAAATTGCCCAAAATGCTTGGAATATGAATGAAGTTTGAGTACTTTTTCAGATTTCTTATGTATTATGTTTTTTATTATTTTATATATATATATATATTATGAATATGTTTTTTTATATATTTAATTTTGTATTTATAAAAATTAAATATTTGGTAAATGTTTATAGATATTAATCTATAATAAATATAAAGAAATTATTTCACAATTGTTTAATTTTTTTTTTTCAATTAATTAATTTTTTTTTTTAAATTAATTAAATTATAACTTTATTTTAAATCATTATTATTATTAACTATAAAATAATTAATATATGAATTAAACAATATTTTTAATCGTGGAGATTCATTCTTACTTTATTATGGAAATTAGTTTTGTTACAATATCATGGGCCAATACCATGGTTTATCAATACCACATGCTCAATATCATGGGCCAATACCATGGTTTATCAATACCACATGCTCAATATGATACATGTTGATATTAATTTTTCTCTAATTAATTAATTTGAGATAAATTGATTAAAAGAGTATAACTAACTAGGAGATAAATCTTAACCCTTGAATTGTGAATACTACTATGAATATTCTGGTGCATTCCATGGAGGTTAAATATCTACCATCCACTTAATAATTTATAATAATCAAATTAGAAGCCTGTAAAACCTATTTTGAAATAAACATACCTATTCGCAAAATAATAAAAAATCAAATTGAAATGAAATCCTTGTTTGGAATGAAATCCTCACAGGTCTGCAAGATTTCAAATGTCATGCCTCCGCTCTTCCTCATGACCTTCCCCATGGAGCCACTGTTGATGGCACATGTGAGCAATAAAGTAATGTGTTTCACATGATTCATCAATTAGCTAGGAAAGGAAACAAAGACAATTAAATTTGTCTAATCTTTGTCTGGTAAATCCCTCTGCTTCCAGTTCAACACAATTGATGGTGTATTCACGCTCAAAGACAAAATTAAAACGTTGACCAGAATTCAGGAGGGTTCGTTCAGGCTCCTTTACAAAGGAAGGAAGCTATAGACGAATTAGAAACTCTGAAATTATGGTATTGTGAAGGATGCTTCCATTCGAAATTATGGTATTGTGAAGGATGCTTCCATATTTTTGGTTGTATGTTTAAATGATGATGCCAGGGGTGAGGGGCATCTTCAGCTTTAAAGTCATTTTCTTTCAAGGATGCTCTCAAGTTTAGTTCCAACTCTCAATAGGATTAGGCAATGCCTAGACCATACCAAGTAGACCATACCAAGTAGACAATGCTGAGGATGTTCCATTTGTAGAAATTTCATACCCAACTTTGGAGGATCATTTCAACTCTATCGGAGAATGACCTCATTTGTTACTTCAATGGTTTATGGTCACATTCAGTGGACCTTTATAAGTGCATTCACGAGACTTGGACCTCGAAATGCAAGGTTATCCTCTGTTCTAAGGGTTTCTTTATAGTGTTGTTCACCGAATCAGAGGATTATCAGAAGGCACTAATTGGGGGACCTTGGTTTTGGGGTACAACTAGTCTATTTATTACCCCTTGGTTTTTGGATTTTGATCCCTCTACAACAATTATCACCAAACGACCAATTTGGGTTCGACTTCCTAATTTTCCTGCTTATCTATGGCATTTCTCAATATTTGAGGGCATTGGTAATGTCTTGGGCCATTATCTTGCCACAAATACCTCTTGAGGACAGTATGGCTTGTACACCTACGAAAGAATCTGTGTGAAAATTGACATTAGTAAAGGGTTGCCAGATAAAATAAACTTAAAAATCAGTGATTACCATTGGACCCAATCTCTGGATTATGAGAATACAATGTTTTGGTGCCGTGTTTGCCTTCAAACTGGGCATCTGCAAAATTTTCCTTAGGTCAACCTCCACCAAGAAGCGGCACAATAGAAGGTAAAAAAGTTGGAAATCTTATGACCGACTCCCTATGGAGAGCGAGCCTTCTTCTCCTTCTGATCAAGAGGATGAGGGCACAAATGATGTTGCTTCCAGGAGATCAGGATCAAACTGTCACTGCACATCAGCCTTATGAGGACTCAACTGGGATCCCAGTGCACCCTGTAAACAAGGAATTGGTTACTAAAGATGTTTCTTTGGGTATGTTGAAGCGTGTTCATGAATCTGCTTCTTTTGACTTCGACAAGGAAACATCCTCAGTTCTCAACAATAACCTGCAAATTACCTTGGTTGATCCACCTCTTGTAGGCTAGACCAAGGTTGTGAGAAAGAAAGGCAAAAAGAGTCGTTCCAAAGAAAATCCCCCAGTCGGGTGATGTTGTACAGTTTGTCTACTCCATGATAGTCTCTTTGAGTATGTGTCAAAGTCCTTAGATGGACAACAACTATCTGAATGTAATTAATGTAAAACTTTTATATTAGTATAAATATTTTTGAACTAGCTTACAAAAAAATTCTATAACACTTTAATTCTCTCCAACTATAAAATGATACAAAAGTAAAATTTAACACATTAGAAAAATAAAAAATATTGACCTTGGTGAAATGCAACTCTAGTTGATGTTTGCCTTACTATGTCCATTTAAGTCAATTATATGACATTTTTTATGTTTTCTCCTCTAGTTTTAATCAAATTGTTATAAGCCTCAGGGGTTGTCCTTACCTTAATGTTTTTTATTCTTAATTAGGTGTGAACAAACATGATAAGTCTATGTTTTATTTTTAGGGCAAGAAGTTGTCTCTTAAGTAGGTGTGAACAAACATGATAAGGGTCCAAAGACATTGATCCAATGAGATTCATCCATTAGAGATGCCTAGTTTGAATTGGGACTCATTTTTGGAAGTGGATAAAGAAGATAAAGTTGCTTAGGTAGTCATATATTCTTGGATTCTTAATAGGATCTTGAATTATAAAAGGAATTAGAGGAAGATCTCTTGTTTTAAATAGATTCAATAAAGTTGTCCCAGTCAGTTAGCAATTTGATCTGGGTCTATTCAGCTCCCAATTTTTTAGCAAGAACTTGTACAATGGAAGTAGAAGATCCAAGATTTTTCTTGGGAAGAGAGTCTGCAGTGTTAGTATGGGGGGTTTTCTTGATAAAATTTCCAAGTTTGTCTCTACTCCTAAGAATCAAGTCACGCTAAAAGAAAAATAAAACAACAAAATAATATGGTTTTAAAAAATAAAAAATCAACAAATAAATTCACACAAAAATTGACACAAAACTGACTATACTATTGACAGTTCTCCAACAATGGCACAAAAAATGACAGGATTTTCAATTACTTCTAATTATCTTAGTGAGAAATTGATTATCTTTACATTTAAATTGTTAATCTGAGGTTTGTTGGAACTTGTGAACTGCCATGCACAATATATGCTAGTGAAATTTGTTATGTGTCTTGAAGTTGTAGTAATATGATGGTTGTCATAGTACAAGATAAAGGCGATTTTACAGGTCACTGATCTAACTAAACACACCACACTTTGCAGGAAATAAAGCACTCTTACAAGAAAGTAAATTGTAGGGAAAGTAAATCACAATTCATGAAAGTAAACACACTTGTAGAAAATTAAACACACCAATTACTAGAAGTGACTTGCTCAAGTATAATGATATTATTGGTTTGTTGTAACAAATATGCAATGACACGTGCCTATGATGTAATGAATGACAATAAAATAATCCATAAACAATATGCAAACATCACATAAATCTCAATCATAACTGTTACTGTAAACATAGTAAAATTAAGCTACAGGTGAGTTGTAGCAACAAATAGGATTGCTAGAAGCACACAAATTTGTTAGTCAATTGTTAACTCTAGAATTAATGTCTGCATTATGTAACCTAGAGTTGCAGCAACAAGTAAGTAACATGACCACATCATAGGAAAACATTAAAATTGAAGAAAAACAAAACTAACATGGTTACAAAAAAGAAAATTAAAAAAATTGTAGCAATAGTAACTAATTGTAAATTAACAAAATTGTAAATACTAACTACCTACTAATGCTACCTAGCAACAACAAGCTAAGGAGGGGGCCCTACTTCCTTAGATGAGGTATTGTGAAATTTGTAGTCACATGATCACAAAATTGACATTGAGCGATTGGAGCAAATGAGGTTTTCTATTATAGCGGAGAAAGAAATTACACAATATCTAATAGTAAATTCTTCCTTTCTTTTATCCTCCCCCCTGGGCTGAATCCAAGGAAGCTAGGTATTTATACAAGATGCTTGCTATGTAAGCTAAGTGAAAGGTTAGATGACCAACTCAACAAAATAATGTGGCTTGTCTTGTTACAATATTCTATTCAGAATTTGGTATTAATTGAGCAAGATATGACTTAGATCAGTTGGGCATCATTGGAAAATGAGTTTTCCTTCTTAATCAATCACCCACTTGCCTCTGTCGTCTTCCATTGTAAGAGACTCATGTTGCACATACATCTGGAGCATTCACTAATGAGCTAATGTAGCATGTTGGAGTTGCAACAACAAGAGTTGTATAAATAGAAAGCCCAAGGATTCCACGACATTCATGAGTTGCAACAAATGGTCATAGGCGAGTTGCAACATTCCCTTCTGTAAGTGGTCACACAAGAGTTGTAGCAACATGAAGGGGGTTGCAAAAATGGCATGGAGGATAGTTGCAACACTTTCTTGTCTTGTTCCAAGGAGTTGCAAAACCTATGTGTCAACTGGCAGACAACACTTGTTATGGGATTACAATGAGTTGCAACCACTAACTTTTGCTCCTGTTTGATAGTTTTAATATGAAAGATGAAAATTTCACAACATAATGCATTAGAATAAGTTTAAAAGTGGAAAAAAGGATATTATTCATACCTACATAAGAAATAGGGTAATAATGCATAAGGAAGGAATGGAAAGTGGAAGAATGACATCGAAAAGGTATAGAAGGTGATCTAGGAAATCTGAAAAATAAAGTTGCTCAAAATTTTATGGAAATAATGCCAAGCCGTAGAGCTCAGTGAGACCTTTCCAACAATGTGAACAACACCTCAAATAGAGTATGTATGCAAAAACTATGGCCTGTCAAAGTTTTGGTCAGATTGGGCAAAAAGTCAACTTGTCTGCCATGTGGCAGGGTCGTACAACTAACATGGCAACTGTATGCTGACATGGTAGTGGCTAAGTTGGTAGCTAATATTGCAACACCAGTCTTAACCCATGGCACTAACACAGTGGAAAAGTGGTAGAATGGGGTTCCGCCATGTGGCCCAATCAAATGGTGCCACATGGCACCCCTGTTGGCAGTCCAATGAACAATTAGATGACTAATATGGGATCACCACATGGAAACATCTAGTTGGTCAGTCAAGTTTGGCATGAGACAAAAAAAATGATTGGGTGCAAAACTCGTTTAAAGGTTCAATATTGGTTTTTAAATGTTAAAATATTAACATGTTCGATCATATAATATGGTTGTTAATACCATACACTAAAAATGAGGGCCTATGAGGTTTGACACTTGGATCCCCAAACCACCAGCATTTTAATATAGTATTCGAGCCAATGCACCCATAGTGGGGATTTGATATGTTTTCCCTTCCTTAAGTATTTAAACCCATGTAATTCATCTGTTAAAGGGGGAAGCTTGTGTCCAACCACAAAGAATGGAGCACAGGGTGTATGAGGGTGGAGGTAGGGCAACGACTGGAGGCCAAGCCAGGGGGTCCCCAGCCTAGTATGGGCACAAATATGAAGATAGGGAATATTCCCCAGCATATTTTGTAGGAATATTCCTAGAATATTATACTACTATGGCACAATTTTTGACATAGGTTTCAAGAGGGGGTCCAAATGCGAAGTTTCAAAACCATATAAAGTTTATACTCGTTTTTATCGAAATTTCGTAAGGAGTGCAATGGTGAAGTCAGAATTTGGATCTTAGCAACAGATATGAGGGCTCATGGTTGAAGCACACATGTTTCATTAAAGTTTGGCATAAATATTGAGACAAAGATGCACTTTTCAGAAGTTGGTCATGTTTATAGTCAACAGTTGAAGAATTACGAGACATACATGATGGTGATATGTTCGATGCATTTTCAGTATATGATGGATTTTTTTGGCATGATAACCGATGTAAGTCTCATTTATTGTTTATTTCCCTTTTCGAGATACGTAAAAGGGAGAACATGTATTTGTAGATATGCTTGAGTCTGAGAAGTAGCTTCAAAGAGGCTCTATGCCACTTTAAGTGAGAGAGTTCAACCCTTTTGAAGGGATAATTATTGTTCCAATTTATGTGAGAGTCCAACCCCTTTGATTTGGGAAAAAGGGAGGATATTTTATGCCACTTGTTTGTGAGAATTCATTCCTTTTGTATTGTCAAAGGAGAATGTCTCTTTGTAGGAGAGACATTGTGACATGTTGTGAGAGTTTCGTCTTTGTATTGACAAAGAAGAGCTTTATTTAAGAGCATCCAATGAATTAACTACGCATTTGAGCGGAGCCTAGAGACATAGCTCATATGTTGTGGGTGAACTTCGTTATCAAGTTCTGGTGCATTTGTCCATATTGTCATTTCTTCATGTGTGTTGCACTTATGGTTATTTCATGCTCTTTATGCAATTCATTTTAAATTCATTGAAGTAAATATCCCAGATCATGTTGGTATTAGAGTGGTCTTCTTTGACGTGAATTGTGAGTGTGGATGCTTACCAGGGACAAGCTCAAAGAGGGTGAAGGAAAACTTAAAAATTTCAACCCTAAGATTGGGTGTGCAACTCGAAGAAAGAAAATGTTCACACAGAGAATGATAAGGCTTTCCACAAAGCTTTCTACCAAATGTTAGATAGGGTAGACAAATTATTTTCAAATTATAAGAAGAGATTAGAAAATAAGGAAAAGAAGAAAACCAAAGTAGAGGATAATGCTTTAGTGAACCAGGGATTTGGAAGAGACCCTCCTGAGTCTCCATCTCCATCTTCAAGTTCAATTTCTTCTTCTTATTCCTCACATTCTCATCATTCAAATCATCATTATAAAAATGTTTCTAAAAAGTCATTGTTAAAATTATATGTAAAATTTTATTTGCCCATGTTTAATGGAGAATCTAATGTAGAAAAGTTGAATAATTGGATAAGCAAATTGAAGTTTACTATCATGTACAACAAATCGAATAGGAAGAGGTGAAGATCTAGTTACCCTCTTCCTATTTGATAAACTCCTTTCATCATGGTCTAAATTTATATCTACATTAAGAGGGAAATTTTACCCATTGGGTTACACACAAAAAACCATGATGGAATGGCAACATTTGAGATAGGGTAGAGGTCATAATGTTCAAAGTTTCACAAAAGAGTTTAGGAAGCAAGAATTGACAGTGAATGTTCCTTTAAACTCACTAGAAACTTTGATGAAATATATTGGCACTTTCCATAATTATCTTCGTCGCTCATTGTTATTGTTTGATCCCATTAACATAGATGAAGCATGTGTGAAGGACATTCGTCTTGAAAATAGGGGAAAGCATGAACAATACAACCATAAAAATAACACAACGACAACAAAGAAAAAGGAAAGAAACCCCTCTTGCACTCATTGCAAGAAAAATGGGCTTGATAAGGAGAACTATTGGGAATTGAATCCTTAGCTAAAGCCTAAGAGATATGGTAGCAAAGGGAAGCAAAAAACTATTGCTGAAGTGCAACAAGACTTGGATTCTAATTCAAAATATGAGATGAAGATCACAACTGTCAGGATACAACACATGGGAAAATCATCAAAGGATGCATGGCTCCAAGAACTTGAGGAAATCAACCAGAGTATTCATGAAAAGAATGTTGAATTGAGAAGGCTGCTACAAGAAGCGAAAGAGGAGAAACAAAGGTTGCAACTTCAGCTACAAACCACAGAAGCAAGATAGTCTTTAAGCAACGAGCCTGAATCAATGTAGGCTAATAACACATCACACCATTCTAGCGATCATGATTGCAAGTCATCTCCAAATGGAGGTGAGCATTTCGGAGGACGGGCTATGCCAAGTTATCCTCACTGGAGTTGCGTCAAAGAAAACCATTGAAGGAAAGTTGTGTCAAATAGGAAGGAGACATGACATGAATACCCTTCTCCACATCAGGATAAAAATAAGGGCAAGAAAGTATGGATGAATAAAAACTAGTGCAACCACTACAATAAGGGTGGACATCAGAAAGCCACATATTGGAAGCTCCATCGAGAGCTATGTCCAAAGAAGGACCAAAAGTTTATGAAAGCACCTATGAAGAAAGAAGCCCTTGTCCAAGGGCCAACAAATGAGAAAGTGGAGCACATTATAACCCTCTAGGAAACCACACAAGAAGAAAGACATCTACAGGAAGAGAGCCCATTAGCTCGGTCAGGTAAAAGATGGGCAACATTTTTAAGTAGTTGAGTGTGTCCACCATTGTAAATCACATGTTACTTTTTAAAGACCCCATATATGGGCAATCTTTTTTTTGTAAAACTGATGAAATGTATAACATCACTTAAGTATGCAACATAGTAATATTTTTTGCCTTTTGTTGGGTAGCAAAGGATATGGGTTCTATTATAAAGCAGAGAAAACATGTTTGATCTATGTATGAAATTTTTAGGGTTCCAAAAGTCCTTCAATTTGGAGGATTGATCTAGGAGGCTTTAGGAAACCTAAAAATTAAAAGTTCTCAAAAGTTGATGGAAATTTGCGGGATGTCATAGAGCTCGGTTAACCTCTCTAGCGACATGAATGACACCTCAAACTAAGTCTATATGCAAAAGTTATGGCCAATCAATGTTTTGGTCAAACTGGGAAAAAAGTCAATTTTTTTACCACGTGGCAGGGTTGTACAACTGACATGGAAACTGTACACTAAAATGGTAGGGACTTAGTTGGTAGCTGATGTGGCAACACCAGTATTGAAACGTGGCACTGACATGGTGGACAAGTGGCAGGATGGGGTCTTTCCACATGGCCCAATCAAATGGTGTGACATGGCACCCATGTTGGCAGTCTAGTAAATAATTAGAGGACTAATTTGGGGTTGACATGTGGTAGCACCTAGTTGGCTAGTCAAGTTTGGCATGAGACAAAACTCGTTCAAAGGTTTAAGGCTGGTTTTTAAATGTTAAAATATAAACATGTTTGACCATATAATATGGTCATTAAAACCATACACTAAAAATGGGGGCTCACAGGGTTTGACCCTAAGATCACCCAACCACTAGCATTTTAATATAGTGTGCTAGTAATGCGCCCATGATGGGGCTTTGATATGTTTTCCCTTCCTTAAGTATTTAAACCCATGCAATTTATTTGTTAAAGGGGGGAGCCTGCTTCCAAACACGAAGAACGAAGCGTGGGGTGTACGAGGGCAGAGGTAGGGTGTCTACCTGAGGTCGAACCACATACAAGCTAAGGGGTTCCACGCCTAGTATGAGCATGAATCTCGATATGGGGAATATTCTTAGAACATTCTACTACTATGACACATTTTTCGATGTGGAGATTTCCAGAGGTGGTTAAGAGGTGAAGGTTTCAAAACCATATGAAGTTTATACTAATTTTTCTCGAAATTTCATAAGGAGTCCAATGATGAAGTTAGAATTTGGATATGAGTAGTATAGCTAAGGGCTCATGGCTAAAGCTCATGTGTGTCATTAATGCTTGGCACAAATATTGAGACAAAGATGCACTTTTCAGAAATTGGTCATGCTTATAGTCAAAAGTTGCAGAATAACGAGATGGGCCTGATAGTACTGTGTTCGATGCGTTTTTAGCATCTGATGAAGTGCTTTGGCATGGAAACCATTATAAATCTCATTTATCATTGATTTTCCCTTTTTGAGATTTGTAAAAGGGAGAGCATGTATTTTCAAATATGCTTGAGTCTGAGCAACAAATTCAAAGAAGATCTATGCCACTTTATGTGAGAGAGTTCAACCCCTTTGAAGGGAGAACAATTGTGCCACTTTATGTGAGAGTCCAATCCATTGATTTGGGAAAAAGGGAGAATAATTTATGCCACTTGTTTGTGAGAATTCATTCCTTTTGTATTGTCAAAGGAGAATGTCTCTTTGTAGGAGAGACATTGCCACATGTTGTGAGAGTTTAGTCCTTGTATCAACAAAGAGAGCCTTATGTAAGGGAAACTAATGAAGCAGATACGCAGTTGAGCGGAGCCCAAAGATGTAGCTTACACGTTGTGGGTGGACTTCGTTATCAAGTTCTGGTGCATTTGTCCATAACATGTGTGTTGCACTTCTCGTTATTACATGCTATTTATGCAATTTGTTTTAAATTCATCGAAGGAAAGATCCCAGATCAAGTGGATGTTGAAAATGTGCCAATTTTGACACCCATTAGACATAACCATTTTGCTTTTCAACAACTTTAAATTGTTGAAAGATAAAAAATGCATCAAGTTTTAATGAAATATACCCATGTTCTTCTACTAAAATCATCAACAAAATAATAAATTACTTATTTTTGTTGAGAGACAAAGTTTGCATAAGACCATATATATCTTCATGCACTAGCTCCAATGGTTATTTTATTCTCCAATATTTTCTTATGGGAAATGAGTTTCTATGTTACTTACCAAGAATACATCCTTCACATACTCTATCAACATAATCAATAAGAGGAAAACCTTTGACCATTTGCTTGTTATATAATAATTTTAAGCCTATTATATTAAGATGTCCATTTCGTACGCACCATATCCATGTATTATTATCATAACCAAATTTTAATGCTCTATTTGCTTCATAGGAAAGATTGAAAGAAAATATTCTATTTTTCTGCATATTAATATTGGCTATACTAGGATTATGATTTTCCTAATCACAAATGATGCATTCATTGTTTTTTAAACTAACAAGATATTCCTTTTCAATAAGTTAAACCACGCTCAACAAATTATGTGCTAAACCAGGGACATATAAAACATCATTAATATGTTTTATTATTCCTTGTTTTGTATTTACTATAATTGTTCCTTTGCCTTTAGCTTCCACTAGCTTGCCATCTCCTAACATAACTTCACAAAGTTATCTCTATTTCTACTCACGTGATTGTTGCAACCACTATCCAAAAGCAATACCTCCTTGGAAACCTTATTAGCTAAATCCCAAGCTAAAAATTATCTTCCCACCTCTTCTTTTTATTAAAAAAAATTAGCTTGTTTGTTTTGTTTTTTCTAGCAATTACGTTCATAATGGCCAAATCATTTATAATAAAAACGTTGGAATTTGGATTTTCTATATCTTTTACCTCCATTATTACTATCATTACCTCTTCCTTTGTTATTTGTAGGGAAACTTCTTCCTTGACCTCAACCTTCTCTTTATGCTTTTCCTCTTCCTCTTCCATGAGTGCTCAAAATTTCCCTGTGGGAGAAATTCTCAACTTCCTGACCTTTATCTCTAGAAATATTGATTTTTTCTTGAAATTCTTGCTCAAAATATTTTTCAATAGATCTATTCATCCCTTTCTCATGAGATTGAAGAAATCCCATAAAATCATTCATAGGAAATTGAGTTAAATCTTTAGACTCTTAAATAGCAACAACAATACCATCAAATTTTGTAAGAAGGCATTTTAAACAAATTTCAAAAAAATTTCAATCTCTTAAATATTCTCCATAAGGTCTAATTTGATTTACTATTTCCATAACTTTAGTGAAAATATATTGCATAGACTCAGAATTTTGCATGCAAAGAGTTTCAAATTCTCTTATGGGAGATTGAAATTTGTTATGAATAAAAAAAAAACAAATATTAATTAAATAATAATAATAATAATAAATTAAATAATTAATGAATTCATTAATTATGAAGGGGCAAAGGTCAAACAATGTGACTATTCATGTTCATGGCTAGTCAATGCCTATATAGGCACACTTCCAGGAAGGTTTGTAATCACCATTCAGTTTTTCAATACAATACAATTACTTATTTACTATTACACAAATTACACAAAAATGATTGCAATTTCATTTGTGTCTCTAACAATGGTATCAGAGCCAAAGTTCATCTTGCCTGTAATTCAATTCAAACACCATCATCCACTACTGTTCACTGTTCAACTCTGCCATACATTCTCTCACTGTCAGTGTTTTCCACACCTCTCATCACTCCCGCCACCCTGTTCCATATTCTTTGTGTTTTGTTTCCCATCCAACGCTCTTTCTTTTCATTGTCAAGAACCGTTGTCCCGAAATCCTTTCCTCACTCTAAATTTTCTCCTCCACATGCTCTCTAGGTTGACGCCATGTCGTGCTCCAAACTTCTCGTTGCATTGAATCCATGCGACAACTGTGATGCCAATTCATGTCGTATTTTGACCATTGGTTAGACATCCGCCAACTTCGTTGCCCTCCTTCCTAGTCGTTGTGGCCGACTATCTTGTCCCCCATGTTTCATCTAAATGACAAAAAATAGATATATCATAGTAGAAACACAAAACATATTTGATCAACAACTGAACATTGGACATACTCCCCCTGAGCATCATCATCATCTTGTAACCAATGCCTTGTAGTTGAAGGCTACACCTAAAGGATCAAAGGAATGACTACACAATATGACTAATATACAATACATGACTCAAATAACACCCATCAACTCACATGGATGGTTGGTTAATCCCTGCTCAATAAATACTAGACACCAAAACTCTCTCTCTCCATCATGACCTTATACCAATGATATGAAATACAATGTAGTACATGGTTGTATAATGAGATACAAAGCTACAAAATGACTATAACATGATATACAACAACCCAAAGGTGGCTGCAACAACTCATGAAAATACCAACTTTCCATGACTCATAACCTTCTTATCACCGACTCATGACAACATGAACTCAATGAAAACATGAACACAATGACATGAACACTTGATTACATGGCTTCATAAACATGATACATGACTGCAATTGATGAAGTACAATATGAAGCATGTGGATGCTACATAACACTCAAAATGATAAAAACTCTTCCCTCTCTCCAAGACATACTCAAATAAGATTCTTGACCAACACTAAAAACATTTAGGCCAATCAATAAGATGATGAATAATCAACAATATATAAATCTCATCATGCACACAACCATCCATGTGCACAAGAAAGGTCCATATATATCAAGGCACCATCTTCTAGCATCAAATGAAGTGATGGTATCAATAACCAATCAACATGAAATATGTAATAATGAGAAGTAATAGCATATAACCATGACATCATTTGAGTAGCATAAAACTCCATGACATCAACGAATAATCTTCAACTTGGAGCAACAAAATACCATAACTAGATCTACTAAAAGAATCATAGGCCAAGTAACAACCAATATTCCTCAATGGCGGCAATGAACATAAGTGAGAGATCATGCAACATTATGACCAATGAATCAATATCCGATGGCAAAAACATCACATCATATGTAACAAAAACTAGCAGTAGAGAATCCATAGACATGCATATGGAGCATAAACACTAGCAACATAGATGAATCAAAATTATCTCATCTACAAATGTACCATGGCTTCTAATCATTGGAACTAATGCATGTCAATCTCACAACTTGTTCATATAAAGGAAATTTTGCAAGAATGTTCAAAACAACCATTAATATGAAAATAAAGAACTGCATGCTAACTGATACAAGGCTATGGAGAATCATATAAGTCATATAAACTCAAATCAATTCTCCTCAACCTCTAATAGCTCCTGCAATGGCCAATGTTAGATAAATGTATAATCATGAGAAACATAACAACCTCCTCCAAACAATCTCATGGACCATGATGCCATCAATAAACCACTAGAAAATGAAATCATTTTTAGAATTGAAATCATGTGAGATTCTCCCCCTATACATGTGTCATCTCTAAATAATCTCCCATTACAACAACTGTTAGTGCTACAAAATCATGCAACTTAATTCTCATTCAAACTTTCCAATATGGCAGCACTTTTAATGATCCGCATGCAATCCATAATGCAACCATATGCTCCCCCTGAGACCATGCAGGCCTCAGTTTTTAGTGGGAGTGATTTGCTACTCCTTTCTTCTCCAAATTTTGTGAGGTTGATCCTTGGCATGCATATTCTTATTTGGCTTCTTGATTGATTGGCTTTGCATGACTTTCTTCCTTTGATTTGATTTCCTGAAACACATGGGAAGCTTTCAATCCTTGGCCTTATGGCCCACATTATCACAAACATAACATCTAATGTGCCTAAGAAATGTCGGAAAATGTTCAGATATTTTGCTGATCTGATTTCTACTCCTTGCTCCATAGGTCCTACAATCAACACTTTTATGACCAAAATCATTACATAAGAAAAAATACCCATAAAATAATTTTTTATATTTGAAAAATGAAGGCATTGATCTTTGAGGATGCTCCTTATTTGGCTGCTTATTTTGCTTGAAATGATTCATCGTTTTATTTCTGCAATTGACTGAAATGTGCCCAAGTTTTTGACAGCCTAAAACACTTAACATTTCTCATATCTTTCCTTGGCACATTTTTGGGTTCTTTACTTGACACTTGATTTTGATGGCGATTTCCTTTATTGCTGCTGAAACTTTCTGCTTTGGGAACTTCATTTGCTACCTCATTTTCTCTCTTAATGCTTTCTTATAATTCCAATTCTAGTTTCTCACAGTGGCTGATTTGATTTTTGAGGTGGCTACCAATCTCCTCTTCAATTCTCCTTGCTTTCTCCAACTGATTTTTCAGATCAAAATTCTCTTCTTTGAAAGTATGTTCTCTCTCTTCAAGAATCTGAAGAAGTTTCTTCAGATCTTTGTTCTCCATCTTAATTTCTTCTATCAACCTTGCTTGAGCTTTGTTTTTGGCTTCAAGGGTCACTATTCTTTTAATCTCTTCACCTTCATATTCCTACAATGGAAATACACCTTCCTCACTTCTTGAGGAATCAACTTCAAAAATTTGATCATCAACTTCTTCAATAACCCCAAAATAATCATCACTAGATTGACAAGGAAAATGTCCATGACTGAAAATATTGTTTGCCATACCTTTTACTAGCAGAATAGTTTCTTCGGGTTTTGCAACATTCTTGGCTTGTTCACAACTCTTCTTCTTATGTGATTTCTTCCCCTTGTTCTTGGCCATAATCCCACGATTTGCTCTCAAGCAATCAAGATTCACCAATAGAACCCTACTCTGATACCAATTGTTGGAAATGTGCTCACTACTAAGAGGTTGGGGGGGGGGGGGGGGGGGGGGGGGGGGGGGGGGTGGTGGGGGTGGGGGGGAGGGTGATCTGAAAATGTGTGATCGTCCTCTGACACTTTGCAAGCTTTTAAAATTATGTCTTTAGTTCATAATTTATTCACATATGAATAATCAAATTTTAATGAACTTAAAGATGAAAAATATTCAAAGCATAAAAATGACATAAAGCAAGAGACACAACCAGTTGATGATGGAGTTCACCCCTCCTGGGCTATGTCTCCGAGCCCTGCTCAAAAGGCTAGGCCACTTTATTGATCTCGCTGCAAAGTGAGTACATCAATAATCTTTGTCTTGTAGAGTCAAGTTGATGATGGAGTGGCAATGTTTCCCTTCAGGAAACGTCCTCCTACAGAGAACTCTCACCCTTGAACTGACTCAATTTTACAAAGAGGCGATTGCGCCAATACAAGGAGGACTAAGCAGCAACGGTCCTCGTACTCAACTCGAGATCAAAAAGCAATATGTTAGCTTCAAAAAGTATCTTACATCAAATTCACCATTCTAGAATGTGCTCGTAGGCATCAATGGCTACTGTCAGAAGATAGGCCTCGATCTCAGCTTCCCAATGCAACTTATAGATCTAAAAAAGGCCTAATATTGGCCAAGTTATGCCTCAAAAGGCATACTATAGGCACTAGTCAAAAGAAATTACAAAGCTTCACTTTCCAACTTTGTGGCCGATGGCGCAATGGCAATACATTTTATAACCCACAGGCAGGTCCTGGGGTCAAACCCACGGACCTCCCAGGATTGGGTTTGCAATACATAGTATATGGATTTGATATGGCACAACTACAATGTAATACATAGCATTGAACGTTGCAACAATATTACAAATATCTATTTGTATGATTGTCACATTGACAAGCCTGCACTATAATTATCATATGGTTCATAAGAAACGTATAATCCCGTGCCATATATCAAATATTGTTTTACAAAGGTTTAATATGGTATTCAGATCCCGACAGTGAATATTTGAATCAATGGTGGTATGTAGTTTCAACCTGTGGCATTTTTGTTTTTTAACAAGATCGATTACTGATATTTCTATTCCAAAACAAAGAACAAGAGGGAGCTTGCTCCCATTACATCAAAGCATACTGGAGGTAGGCATTCAAAAAGGAAAGGAGAGGGAGCACAGTCCCTGAATTCCATGCCTCACCTCCATTGTTTCTTGGATTTCCTAGTACATTTTTCTTGTATATCCGGACAAACTGGTTTAACATATATTTACATTTACAGATATAACTTTTAGAGACTGTGACATAGAGCTAAAGGAAGGCTTGATCTTGAGTCTTCTAATATTTATTGACTGAGGGCTCCTGCTGTGAGTGAATCCTGCTGCTTTGATAATTGGAGTTTTCTCTTGTCTGATTGAAGATCAATCCCTTAAGGTAGTTAACAAATTCTTCCATATGCTTGCACTTATCTTTAAGAGCAGCCATTTCTTTATTCTGATCATCTAGTTGCTTCTTGAGAAAAGAGTTCTTGGACTTAGACTGGATTATGTAATCCTTGATTGTCTCTCTGAGCTAGTCTATCATATATTTATTAGCCCTGCATACAACACACTTATCGTTCTGCGATGCTCTGTCTAGAGGGTTCATCTCCATGCCGAAACTGATATTTGTGCCAACACTCCAAGGAAGGGGAACTAGCAACAACAAGAGGAAATAACAGACAACAACAAGATTTAGACTTACACTCCACAACAGGGAAGAGATTGTCGAGAAGAAACAAGTGAAATGAATCTTATGCAAGATGCACATCGAGTGAGGGTAGGTATCTGAGATTCTGAGAGGATAATAGAGCACAGAGGACACAATGCACTGAAGGACTTTGATTGTTGATGAGAAGATCAAAATGGTCTTGGTAACCCCGATGTGGAGAAGACTCAGAGAGAGAATGTCACAATGAAAAAGAGTGGACCAGGATCTGATCGGGAGGTATCCCAGGAGGCCGAAGAGAGGGGATTTAGGAGGGCTTAGAGAAAACTGAAGGAGCAGAGACAAAACTTCAAAATGAGATAGGAACACTACGCTGCCAGAGGGGAGATTACTGCATCCAGAGGTGAGATAATTCAAGGGGGATGGTTGTTTAAATAGCAGAGCGATAAACCAAATCGAGAGGATGACCATTGAGAGATCATGAGATTCATGTGCAATCTCAGGTTGCTTGGGATGCGAAATCTGACAGATATGGATGTCGATGAGGATTTTCCATAGATTTGTATTCAGTGGATTTTGTATTGATAAGACTTTTGTCAACCTCGACTCCCATGGACGACGAGACATTCGCTGCATTTGGCAGCTTGGCCACTTATGGAATTGATATTTGTGCAATCTCATTCGATATTCGGGATCCTCCTATAGGACGAGATACTGCCAGATTGGCTTGTTTGTCTGTTGTTCCATTGTTTTCTCTCAATATATGTTTAAATGTGACATTTCCCATATGCACCAGATTTTTCCTTATCCTTTTAATAATTTGGCTCAGAGCCTTGTTTGTGGGAGTATTTATCTCAACCATTGCTTGAATAATAATGGCTGAGTCTCCCATAATTACTGGGTTCTGCATGTTTCTTTGTCTTAATATCACAGTTCCTAATAATAAGCCATAAGCTTATGCTCTATTATTTGAGATTTCCCCTAACCCCCATTCATATGTAATTGGATTAATTCCACCTGGGTCGAATAGGAAGCCTCCAACTCCGGCTTTTCCCGAGTTTTCCTTGGATGCACCATCAAATAGAAGACATGGTCTTTTTAGATTTTCTATCCACAATTTGAATTCCTCTCTTTTTAATCTGATCTTCTAGTTATGTATGTTATGATTTGGTTTGATGATGTTTGGTCTTTTGTGCTTACTCAGAGAAAATTCAATCCAATCTCTTTCCTCTTGTTGGATTTGATTGGTATCTATTATTTTTGCTCCTTTTGATGTTAAAAATTCTGTTGTCAGACTCCATGTCCTTGCCAATACTTTGCTAATACTTGGAGGTCGATCTTTGAATATTCGTTGATTTCTAGCCAACCATAATTGCCAACACAAGAATGTGGGAAGGCTATTCCAGTATCTTTTTATTGTTTCCTTGTTTTTTAAAGAGTATGGGTAATTCATGTTCCATGTAGAGAAGAATTCATTAAAAGGCTGAGATAGTTGTATACTGACCTCCAAGGGACTTGCTAGAAGGTGTCAACATTCTTGTGCAAAGGCACACTCAAGAATAGATGCTAGATACTTTCCTCACTTACCTGACACATAGGGCAATGAGATGGGCCTGCAAATCCCTTTTTTTTAAGGTTGTCAGCTGTTAAAATTTTACCTTTAAGGAGGGTCCATATGAAAAATTTGACTTTTGGCAGACTTTCAATTTTCCACACATTCCTCCAATAATCCCATTCTTGAGTTACTTGTTGAGATTGTATAGTAATATAACTAGACTTTACTATATAGTCTCCACCATTTGGATCCCATCTAAATGAATCTTTGGTGTCATGGCTTAGGGGAGCTGCTCCCTTGAGAAGAGTTAATAAGGACTTCCATTAAGTTTTAAGGTTTTGGGGAAGGTTATAGATCCTCCAATCTGCCCACTCCCCATCTAGCCATTGAGAGATATCTTCAAGTGTGTTGATTCCTTTTTCTTTCATCCAACCTCTTAAGTCATGGAGATTTACTTGGTTGGCTATGGGAGGGTTTCCCATAATGTTGTCCTCCCAAATTTTGATGCTCTTGCCATTCCCTGGAATCTTAGAGGAATTTTCCTTGATGAGGGGAAGAGATTTTTTAATCAAGCTCCAAACTTGAGAGCATGGCCTTATTAGGAAGCCTTTTTCTAGAACGAAAGCTCTGTTATGGTTCATATATTTTGGTTCCAATAATTTCTTCCACCAACTGTCTTCTCCTATGATGAGCCTCCATGTTATTTTAGCTCCAAGTGCCAAGTTCAAGAGTCCTGGGAGTCTTATATCCAGTCCTCCTTTCTCATAAGGTTGTGTTACTTGGTCCCATTTAACTAGACTGAACTTTTTTGAGTCAACTTTTCCACCTTGCCAGAGAAACCCCCTTATTACTAACTCTATTTGCTTATGAATACTTGCTGGTGCTAAGATTGCTGCAAACTGATATATTGGTAGTGCTATGAGCATAGACTTGATTAATGTCACTCTTCCCGCTAAATTAAGCTAGTTCATGCCCCAATTTTGAACATTTTTTTTCATTTTCTCTATGTATTTATTCCAAAGCTCTACCTTCAAGTTTTCTTTGGATATTGGGAGGCCGAGGTAGTGGAAATGACTCCATCTTTCTTGAGAGGGGATTTTTGGTATTTGAGATATTTTTTGTAGAGAGTGAGATGAGGTATTCCACCCATAAATTCTGCATTTTTTGTTATTTAGAAGGCTTCCTAAGGCTTCCATAAAGCTATTGAGCACTTCTTTATCCTTCTTGCTATAATGCAGGAGGCACCTCCCATCACTATAGGGTCACTTGCAAATAGTGAATGGTTGATACCTTTTACTTCTAGGGAGATTGTGAGACCAATTAATAAACGATCTCACCTACATTTCTCAAGATTTATACTCAAAGAGTCAGCGATGATAATATAAAGAAAAGGTGAGAGGGGACAACCTTGTCTTAGTCCCCTTGAGATTTGGAAAAAATCACTTGGTCTTCCATTGATCAGAGGAGCGATCCAAGGACCTATTGTACATGCTTTTATTATGTCAATTATCCCTTTAGAGAATCCAAATTTCTGAAGAACATCAAAGAGGAAGGTGAGGTTGACCCTGTCGAAATCATTTGCCATATCTAGCTTTACTATCATTCCTTTTTCCTTCTTCAGTAAACTAGTATGCAATTCTTCTTGAACTATCAGGATGTTATCAAGAATTTGTTGACTTGGAACAAATCCTCCTTGATTTTCTGAGATTATATCTGGGAGGATAACTTTTATTCTGTTTGCTATTATCTTTGTAATGATTTTATAGGAAGAATTGCAAAAATATATAGGCATGAATCTACTGAATGTAGATGCCCTTGCCTCTTTTGGTATTAGTGCTAGATAGGAGGAATTTGTGAATCCACCTACCTTATTTTTTCCAAATGCATTTCTTATCAAACTAATCGGATATTTTTTAATAATATTCCAGCTATTTCGATAGAATGAAATGGTAAATCCATCTAGACCTAGAGCCTTGTCTGGATAGATATCCCACACAGCTGAGTAAATTTCCTTTTCTTCGACTTCTTTGGTGAGTTCTTTGTTTGTTTCTTCGCTAATTTTTTTGGGAATGTGCTGTATAAAATCTTCATAATCAGAATTTGTTGTTGTAGCTGTTAGAAGATTTTTGTAATAGCTATATGCCTCCTTCTTTATTTCCTCTTGTCCTCTAATTTATTTGCCTTCATTATCCTTTATACTGTCAATTTGATTATGAATTATCCTCATCCTTGCAGCATTATGAAATAATGTTGTATTTTTGTCACCTGCCTTCAGCCAGAGACTTCGAGATTTTAATCTCGACTCCTCTTCTTCAGTTCTATTTTGCCTGTACATTTCCCAATATGCTTGTTATTCCTGACATTGGCTTTTCTTTATCTCTTCTTGCTGTTATTTTTCCTCTTGTACTTTCTCAATTTTTTTAATATCTCTGTCTTCCTTTTTTGAGTTTCTATTTGATTGTTCTTTGCCCACTTTTTCAGTTCCTTTCTTAGATCTTTTAATTTGGACTCCCATACATAGCTTGGTGAACCTATTATCTGATTTGCCCACACATAAGCTATTATCTTTTTTGCATCCTCTCTCTCATTCCATATTGGGATATATCGAAAAGGAGCTGGGCCTAGATTCCCCATATTCCCTAGAGATATCACCACCGACTTGTGGTCCGAGGCTGTGTTGTGTATAATCCTTGATTTAATATCGCTAAAGTTGGTGACTATTTTGTCTTGAACTAAGATTCTATCCAGCCTTTCCCCAACCTTTTGTTGCTCCATGCGTACTTTCCATTGATTGGAGGCAGGTTCATTAGATTACAAGAATCCATAATTGTTTCTATAGTTTCCCTGGAAGGATCAACATGAAATTTCCCACCAAACATCTCCTCTGCATTCAGAACTAAATTGAAATCTCCTCCTATTATTATGTTGCTGTTTTGTACTTGTAAGAGATAATTTTTTAAAGTATTCCAACATACTTCCTTGTCTCTGTAATGATTTGGGGCATAAACATTTATGATGCAGTATTGATCTTTTGTAATTTTGTTTTTTATGTCTGTTTTTATCCAATGCTGCTCTTTCAGTTGCTGAACCATCTCCCATTTCTCTGATTTCCATAGAGTACATATTCCTCCTGAAGCTCCAACTGCTGGAATTGATGTGCCTTCGTAACTTCTTATTTTTTGAATCATTTTCTCCATTTCCTTTTCACTTATTTTTGTCTCCTAGACCATGAGAATATCAGGTTTTTCCAATGCAATTAAATCTTTCATTGCATTATGTTTTAGAGAACTTCCCATTCCTCTGCAATTCCAAGAGACTATATTCATTATCACTTTTGATTGTGGGTAGAGGGACCTTTCCCTCTTGTAGGATGGAAAATTTTTTCTTTGCTCTTTTCTAAAAAGGTGTCTAAAGGTTGTTGGGTGCCCATTGCCATTTCCTTGGCTGCCACTTTGTCTTTGATTTCCCTATTGGATTTCCTTCTTGATATTTTTGGATGGTCGAGATAGGGTCTTTGGAAAGGATTTGAGTGATTATTCGATCAAAGGAGGGAGGGGGAGGGCGATAAGGGAAAGAAGGGGAGAGGAAGGGGAGGGGAGATTAGAATCCTCAAGAGGACTGAAAGGGTTTGAAACCAAGAGAGAAGATGAGGGAGGAGGGGTGATAGACACAAGTTTTAGGAGGAGCTGAGATAGGGGGAATAATAGAGGGGTTTTTAAGGGGGATATGAGAAGGAAGTTGGGAGGAAGGAGAGGGTTGAATTGAAGAGTTGTTTGCTGTCTTTTTCTTCTTTACTTGCTCCCATTTTGGGTCTTGAGTTTCTGTTTCTTGTTTTTTAGAGTATCTATTAGCGAAATGACGTATTCATGACATACCTTGCATTTGAATGGTATTTGTTCGTAGTCAAGCTGTTGAATGTGCACCCAACTATCTACTTTGATCTTGATTGCTTCCGGTAGCCCTTTTCCAAGGTCGAATTCCACACATATTCTTGCACATGCATGCATATTCTCCTTTGGCTCGCTTCTGTCAATGTATTTTCCCACTGCATTTCCTATTGCTTTAACTGATTCATCTCCCTAGCAATGAAGTGGGAGATGGGGAAGCCTCACCCAAACTGGCACTGCATTTGGCACATCCATCTCAGGGTCAAAGTCCAGAGTCCACCTATTTAGATAAAGGCCCCTTGTATCCATGAAGTATGGGCCATTTCTGAAGATAAGATCTCTGTCTTCTTTTGTTTCAAAGTGAAATGTATAGTATCCTCTTCCATAAAACCTTATTGAGATTTTCCCATTGATGAAGGAGGCCTAGTTTCTTTATACCCACTTAAGAACATAGTGAGGAGATGACTAAAGGCCAGTGAACTATCCAACCAAGCCTCGCTCTGAGGGAAAGAGAAACACGATGTGGAAGGGAAGGTGGTAGTATTATTTTAGGAATGTCTTCCATTTTATTCATAAACTTAGAAATTGAAGGTCTCAGTTGAGAAGGTCCAAAGGAGGAGAGTAGTGAAGCAAAGGTTGCTGTATTTTCATCTTGCTGTGCTGAAGGTTCTGAGGAGTCAATAGGGACTGAGTCACCATTCGGAGGAGGCTCCAGAGGGACCATAAGAGCTCTGGTGCTGGGCTAAGTCCACCGGGAGCAGGAGGCCCCGATTTCCAACGGAGGAGGGCACACACAGGCTTCAAAATGATGCAGAGCAGGAAACACAACTCTCTCCTTTAACCCATGGCATTTTATAGCATATAGTTATAACCATTGTAACCATAGTATAAACATAGAATCCCCATGACATATTCGAAGTTTCAACATATAACGGTGCTGATGTATCGATCCTGTGGTAGACATGTAACATTAACATCAACACAATTATATGTTGAAACTTCGAATATGCCATCAAAATCAGCATGAAGAGCTCTTCGACTTGGCGCTAGTCTCATGAGAATATGAGAATGTTGACTTTGACGTTTTGCTCATCTTGACCTAAACTTTGACTTTGCATAACTTCTTCATATGAAATTGGATTTTAGTCGTTCAAATTATGTTAGATTCAGAATAACGATATATACGCAATGAAGTTGGTTTCAACTACATCTCAGAAATTTGATTTTTAAGCATGTCAGGATCTATTTCCATTCATGACCATCCTAGTCTCAAACATTACATAGCCAACATGACTAGACTCAATCAAGATCCATCCTGGATCAGGGGGGGTGAATCAATAGTGACTGTGTTTATTCATTTTTAAATCTTTTTCCAATTACTGAAACTCAACGTTCATTAACCCATCAGTAGATTAAATCATATATAAAAACACATTAGAACCATAAGAGATAACCAAAGAAACATGCACAAGAGGACACAAGTTTCTTCTAGTGGAAAACCCCCTCCAGGTCAAAAACCACCCTTGCTGCTACTGCACTACTCAAATAATTATATTAATCGTCAAGAAATTTAGTAACATAGAATACACATAAATGACTACTATTAGTGAGAATTATGATCCCCTTCTCGTGACTCTACAGACACCCATATGATCAATAAGCCTTGCCCAACAACCATTAGACTTATGAAGGAATTTGTTCTATGTACTGAATTTACTGGATCCCCCACTCCATTCTTCTATCTAATCCTCGTTTCAAACTATTTTAGACTGGAGTCAATCTGAACCGTCAACTAGAACAACACAACAACCTCTAGCAATATAGGCTCAAAACAATATAACGATCTCATTGAAACAAATCTGCACAACTCACTCAATCACTGCAACAATCCCATCAACAATACATGCTGCATACATAAAAGATAATCTGATGAAAACATGATGATAAAGCATAAAGGAAATGATCTACAATCATTCCTACTCCATTACCATACTACTACATAAGATCTTGGCTGAATCAAAGTTCTGCAACCATCTTCTACCACCATGAATCGCTGAAGATTTTATGCATAATTCCTTGCACAATTTTCACACACCACTCTTCTCTCACACACAATATTCAAGCTCACATAACCATCACATTTTCTTCTCAAGTGAACCAAACAAATAGACTCCTAATCTCCATCTATTTGTAATATTCTATAATGGTTAAATCAATAATTACAATTCTGTAGTGGAGCTCTATATATATGCTAGAAGTGGTTTGGTTCATTGCTTCTTGACTCAATCTAGCCAATACATTCACTTACTAATGAATATCTCTTTTAATAATCTTCTAGAAGTTTAATAACCTTTTTCTGAGCTTTATATGATGAGTCCTGAACAAGACAAGTCAAAAAATAAAATAAACACCTGATGTGCGTCAGGAATGCATAGAAATTTCAGTTCTAAGTCTCGGTCACATGCACAATACTGTAAAAACTCAACTAGAGCTCCTTAGTCACTCACACATGCCTACTTTCTAGTGGCTATAAAGTTTCAGTCGCTCCCATATCCCATCATCTAAGCGACTCAAGAAGAGGATGACAAAAATTAACTTTCCTTAGCTCAGAGTCTACCCAAACTTCTTCCATAGCTTGATTATCACCAACAATTACTCAGGAAGCCACTGTAACCTCTGCAACACTTCAACAAACCACTACCACATCACCACATTGTCACAAGTCAAACTAGTTTGACTTGAATTCCATCCATCAACTGCGCTAACACTTAAGCCATCAAATCATCAATGATAGGCCATGCAAGACCTTGTAACTAATCATACTAGCCAAGACCATCCACACACACACTAAGTACCATAAACATGACTTGACAATAACCATCACTGTCAACTAGGTGTATCCACTCCACACTCTGCCAAGGAATCCACACAAGCCAAATACCTGCACTAACATCTGTAACCACCAAGCTAAGGTCTGCTACCAATGCACTAGGCAAGTACCATATAAGTAGCATAAGCCAAGTACTTGTACCATTCAACCATGTGCATAAACAATCACATGCTACCAGGTTGACATCAATCCCAACCAACAACACACCAATACTACTAAGTTGACATCAATGCCAACCAACAACTGAGCCATAATGCCAACATTCCCCCCCTTTGGCATTGATGGAAACCCTAGCTAAACCAACCAATTGGCCTCTGAAAAACTCCTCACTCACTCCCCCTTTGACATCAATGGAAAAGGGTTGAGCTCATCCAAGTAACCATAGTTGAATATACACTACCCCCCCTGGACACTAGCTAGGTCATATCATAATGCATCAATAAATAACAATCCTCTTCATGGTAGCATGACAACAAAAAATATCAATAATAGATCTCTCTCTCTCTCTCTCGAAGCAACAACAACAAATTATCCATGAACACCACTCTTAACCAGCAACAACAACAATCAACTCAACAACAACATGAGCATCGAAAATAAAATAACTTGAGTAGTAGCACTCTCTCCAACAACAACATAACATAACCATCAACAACATCAATATAATATGAGCAACAACACATCATAAGAAACAACAAAAACAACATCACTCGACTCAACAACAACAAATAGATATATCATAGAAGCAACAAAAAACCATATCTGATCAGCAACTAAACACTGGACATACTCCCCTTGAGCATCATCATCATCCTATAACCAATGCCTTCTAGTTGAAGGCTACACCTCAAGGATCAAGGGACTGACTACACAATATGACTGATATATAATACATGACTAAAACAACACCCATCAACCCACATGAATGGTTGATTCATCCCTCATCAATAGATACTAGACACCAAAACTCTCTCTCCAACATGACCATGACCAATGATATGCAATACAATGTAGTACATGGTTGTATAATGAGATACAAGGCTACAAAATGACTATGACATGATATACAACAACCCAAAGGTGGCTGCAAAAACTCACGATAACACCAACTTGTCATGACTCATAACCTTCCTATCACCAACTCATGACAACATGAACTCAATGACATGAACACTTTATTACATGGCTTCATAAACAAGATACATGACTGCAACTGATGAAGTACAATATGAAGCATGTGGATGTTAAATAACATTCAAAATGACCAAAACTCATGCCTCTCTCCAAGACATACTCAAATAAGCTTCTTGACCAACATTATAAACATTTAGGCCAATCAACAAGATGATGAATGATCAATAATATATAAATCTCATCATGCATACAACCATCCATGTGCACAAGATAGATCCATCTATATCAAGGCACCATCTTCTAGCAGCAAATGAAGTGATGACAACAATAACCAATTAACATGAAATATGTAATAATGAGCAGTAATAGCATATAACCATGAAATCGATTGAGTATCATAAAACTCAAAACTGTAGCAACAACATAAATATAACTCATGAACTTGCAACTGTGAATAATCTTCAACTTGGAGAAGCACTAAACTTGTAGCAGAAAAATATCATTACGAAATCTACTAAAAGCAACATAGGCCAAGTAACAACCAATCTTCCTAAATGGTGGAAATGAACATAGATGAGATATCATGCAACATTGTGACCAATTAAGTGATATATGATGGCAAAAACATCACATCATATGTAACAAAAACCAACAACAGAGAATCCATAGGCATGCATATGGAGTATAAACACTAGTAACATAGCTGAATCAAAATTATCTCATATGCAAATGTACCATGTCTTCTAATCACTGGAACTAATGCATGTCAATCTCACAACTTGTTCATATAAAGGAAATTTTGCATGAATGCTTAAAACAACCATTGATGTGAAAATAAACAACTGTATGCTAACTGATACAAGGCTATGGATGATCCAATTCTAAAAAATAAAAGTTGTCAGAATGGCTCAAAAATGGAATGAATGGATAGATCTCATCATTCTGAATTTGGGGCAACCTGTTTCACAAAAAATGGATGCCATATGCTCCTAGAAACAAGTTCTGATCGATTTTGGAAACAACTAAATTTTCAAAAGGCAGTGTGCAGCCTACCTACTCAGAAATCCGTACAGCTGACTAGGCCTGCTGACTTGGCAGGGTGACTAGGTTCCAGGGGCCAATCTCAGTGCAACAAGTGGCATTATTTTATTGGCTCAAATTTTGGTTAAGGGTCGACTGCACCTCTGGTGGATCGAACCTAATACCTCACACGAACTAACCACAACTTCCACCAATGAACCACAAGTGTTAGTTATTAAACCTTGGGTGCAAAATATTATTTAATTTTTTTGGGGTGGCGTATTGGAATGGGGGGTCCAGGCTAAGGCCCAACCCTTGGCCACCCCAGTGCCACGAGAACATGGGTGGAGGGCCAAGGGCTAGGCCCTAGCCAAACCCCACGTAAGCACCATACAATGACTCTAAACGCATACCGAACCTGCAGTGTGACTAGTCCATGGTATCGTCAACACATAGACCGTGGCCCCTAACCACCACAAACTCTTCCATGTAGTTGTGCCTTTGTGACCAGTTCTAAACTAACAGGATACACCGTTAGCGGAGGAGGTTAAGTGGGCTAACCTCAGGTTCCATGAGAACCCACACGACCAGTTGCGTGCAGAACATGGCTAGCGGAGAGGGCCAGCCCATGGGGGATAGCCCTAGGTTTCATGAAGACCCACATGACCGAGAGCACGGGAGGAATAGGGGCTAGACAGAGCCCCCGAATTTTGGCACCCATCACTGTCTTATGGCCTCCACATGATCGAGATTTTCGGGACTGGGGGCTTAAAGGCACCCTTATTTGTCCTACAATTTCGCCCACTGAGCGGGAATCGTTCCAGGTTTAATGGGAAGTTTCCACGTTTGGGGCACATGTGCTAGGCTTTGGCCGAATTGTAGGGCGATTAGCTGCAGAATTTGGGAAAAGAGAGAAAGAGGCATAAATTTATCATTTTTTGGTATTTTTGGGAGAAGAAAGATGCTAGACAGGGGTTTTTGATAGATCTGAAGCCATTGGAGCTATTATTGAATCCATTTGAGCAATTTAACTTGATGTAATCACTATTTTCATGAGCATAATGATATAGGCCCAACTATTGGAAGTTGGACCAGGAGATGTAGCCCAGGAGGGGTGAACTCCTTCATCACTTGCTATTTTGTGTTTACTGTTATGGTGGTATTGTCTACAATATTTTGCAATTTATGAAGTTTAAATTCATGTTTATGTGTTTATGAATTTGACATAAGAGCCTTAAAAACTCAAATTTAATCACTTGCAATTTTACATAAACCTCAAGCAGTTTCATATACAGATCAAGTTTGGTATCAGAGCTTAGGTTCTTTGTTGTTGTGAGGGTTTAATTTTTTTGCAAGTGTTTCTGATGCTTACAAGGTTGAAGCTCAAGAAAGGAGAAGGAAATATTGTGGGTGCAGGTTCTCAAGTTGGGACAAGGATAAGGAGAGCACATTTGCCACAATCTCCACCACAAATTTCACCTCAAGTTGTACTTGAAGCTTCAGTAAGAATGTCACATGAAGGAGGAATTGATAATATGTCAGAGGATGAGAAGGCTTTCAGAAAAACATTCTTTGACATGACCCATATGGTGAAATTTCTCTATGAAGAGAGAAACACAAGATTGCAGGGAGAGAGCTCCAAGCCTTCAAAAGGAGAGGGTTCTTTAGGAGGAAAAGGAGGAGATGAGGACAAGCCTCCAAAAGGGAATGGTGACAAACCACCTTTGACACCACCATTCTCTTCACCTCCATCCTCACCTCCATCCTCACCTTCATCTTCATCCTCTTCCACAACAACCCTTTCACAAACACCTCCACATACTCCAAAGGGACATGGTAAAACTCCCTTGTTGAAACTTGATATTAAATTCAAATTGCCTATGTATAATGGTGAGGTTAATGCTGAAAGACTAGATAATTGGGTTCGTCAACTTGAAGTATATTGTAAGATACAAAACATCAAGGATGATGAAACAAAGATTCAACTGGCTTCATTAAGGTTGGAGAGTGCAACATTGATTTGGTGGGAAGCCAAAACACAAGAGGATATGAAAAAGCATGGTAAGGTCTCAACCTCTTGGATTGATTTTATTGCTACATTAAGAAGATAATTTTATCCATTAGCTTATATGTAGAAGGCTATTATGGATTGGCAGAATTTTAGGCAATTAAAAGGACAAAGTGTTCAAAACTATACTCAAGAGTTTAGGAGAAGAGCACTAGTATTGGGTGTAGATTTGTCATCTCAAGACACTTTTTTAAAATATATTGGAGGTTTACATAGTTATCTAAGGCACACTATTCTCATGTTCAATCCCACAAATTTAGATGAGGTTTGTGTTCAAGCCACACATCTAGAAGCAAGAGGGAAAAATATTTCAGATGAGAAAAGTGAGAGTTCCCTTGAGTATGGAGAAAAAGGAAAGGGTAAGTTTAAGGGAAAACAAAAGAAGAATACCTATATTAAAATGGAAAAAGAAAATATCACATGCAAACACTGTTTGAAAGATGGCCATTATGAAGACCATTGTTGGAAACTTCATCCAGAGAAACAAACTTAAAAACAAAGAGAAGGAGAAAACAACTGCAATTATAGAACATGAATTAGGTTTTGATTCAAGAGATGAAACCAAGATTACAACGATGGGTTTGAAAGGTAAGAACATAGCAAGCACTAGTTCTTCAATTTGTTCCAATGATACTCAAGATGATGAAATAAGAATTGAACTTTTCCACATTAGAGTTGTTTCAAAGCATACCAAAATTGACACACTATTTGATAGTGGGTCACAAGAAAATTTGATTTCTGAAGACTTAGTCAAAAAGTTAAATCTAGAAACCATTCCACATCCAAGACCTTATCCTTTAGGCTGGATATGTAAGAATGTGAATTTGCAGGTGACAAGGAAGTGCATCCTTAGATTTGCAATCACTACAAACTTTCTTGATGAAGTTGAACTTGATGTAGTTCCGCTTGAGATTTCTAGTATTGTTTTGGGAAGCCCATATCTTTATGATAGGAGAGAAATCTTTCATTGCCATGAGAATAAGTATCAATTATTCAAGAATTGGATTGAGTACATATTTAGAGCACATCGTAAGAAGATGTTTTTGTCTCTTATACATGCTGGACAAATGAAGAGAATTGTGAATGCAAGTCAAAAGTTTGCTTTGTTAATGTTCAAGCATCAAGAAGTTTTGAATGAGGCCTTTCAAGGAAATGCATCAAATGAAAAATATGATTTAATTGAGGTTGCTAATGGTTGTGATAAGTTGTTTCAGGGATCTAATATGTTTCCTCCTAAGAGAGGTAAACAAGACGAGGAAACAGTGCAGCAACATCGTTGTTGAATAGTAATGGGAACAAGATGTCCGTACTAAAGAGCGCAAAGATCAAAGAGCAAGTGTCAAACCAATTTGACAAAGAAGGCATAGGTTCCACAAGTCTTTCTTGGGGGTTTCAAAATGGTGCATGGAAATGGCAAAAACATTTGGTCAAGATTTTAGCCAAGTACAAGCCATGACAATCTAAACATTGTCATGTCAACAATGTTCGCGATGAGAAGAATTTCAAGTTGTTTAAGTTTCCTTTGATTGATGAACGAGGAGGGAATATGTTTGTTCCTTCAAGGACAGTTTGTTGTTCTGCAAATTTTGGGAAATTGTGGCAAGATGATATTTACAACAATAAGACACGGTCTCCAGAATCAAGGAAAAAGATCAATTTTCGTGAAAAGCTCAAATTGTTGAATTTAAGCAAATTCCAATGGGTTGAGTCTGGAAGGGTGAGGGGGTTGTTCCCTCATCTAATTGTTTAGTAATAAAGAGATTTTGGGGTCCAAAAGCTTCCAGTGGGGAGGAGTGATTCGGTGCTCAAAAATATTCTAAAAAATGAAAGTTGTCGGAATGGCTTGAAAATGGAATGACTGGATAGGTCTCGTCATTCTGAATCCTACGAAACTCGTTTTGTAAAAAAAAGGACGTACGCTCCCAAAAACGAGTTCTGATTGATTTTGGAAACAACTAAATTTTAAAAAGGCAGTGTGTAGGCTGCCCAGTCAGCAGTCTGTACAACTGACTGGGCTTGTTGACTTGGCAGGGTGACTAGGTTCTAGGGGCCAATCTCAATGTGACAAGTGACATTATTTTATTGGCTCAAATTTCGTTGAGTTGGCAGATTTTCATTGGTTTGAAGTGGACCAACCACAGGCTACCCATGGCCCAACTAGAGGATGCCACATGGCACCTCAGTGGGCACCAAATTTTGGTTAAGAGTGGATTACACCTCTGGTGGACCGAACCTAATACCTCACATGAACTAACCGCGAATTCCACCAACAAACTACAAGTGTTACTTATTAAACCTTGTGTGCAAAATATTATTCAAGTTTTTTGGGGTGGCGCATTAGCATGGGGTTCTGGGCTAAGACCTAGCCCTTGGCCACCCCAGCGCCACGGGATCGTGGGCGGAGGGCCAAGGGATAGGCCCTAGCCCAACCCTATGTAGGCACCATATGGTGACTCTAACCGCATATCGAATCCAGAGTGTGACCAATCCGCGGGACCATCAACACATAGATCGCGCCCCCTAACCACCACAAACTTCTTCATGTAGCCGCGCCTTTGTGACCATTTCCAAACCGCCAGGATAAATCACTAGCGGAGGAGGTTAAGGGGGCCAGCCCATGAGGGAAAACCCTAGGTTCCATGGGAACCCACATGACCAGGTGCGTGCATAATAGGGCCAACAGAGAGGGCCAACCCATGGGGGCTAGTCCCAGGTTTCATGTGGACCCACACGACCAAGAGTGTAGGAGGAATAGGGGCTAGATAGAGCTGTCAAATTTCGACACCCTTCACAGTCTTATGGCCTCCACGTGACTGAGATTTTCGAGACTGAGGGGTTAAAGGCACCCTTATCTGTCCTACAATTTCACCCTCCGAGTGGGAATCGTACCAGGTTTAACGGGTAGTTTCCGCGTTTGGGGTGCATGAGCCAAGTTTTGGCCAAATTGTAGGGCAATTACTTGCAGAACTTGGGAAAAGAGAGAAAGAGGCATAACTTTCTCATTTTTTGGTGTTTTTGGGAGCAGGAAGAGGTTAGACATGGGTTTTTGATAGCTTTGAAGCCATTGGAGCTGTTATTGAAGTCATTTTAGCACTGTAACTTGATGTAATCACTATTTTCATGAGCATAATGATATAGGCCCAAGTATTGGAAGTTGGACCAGGAGACGTAGCCCAGGAGGGGTGAACTCCTTCATCACTTGCTGTTTTGTGTTTACTATTATGGTGGTATTGTCTACAATATTCTGCAATTTTTGAAGTTTAAATTCATGTTTATGTGCTTATGAATTTGACATAAGAGCCTTACAAACTCAAATTTAATCACTTGCAATTTTACATAAACCTCAAGCAGTTTCATATACAGATCAATGGAGAATCATAAAAGTCATACAAAAAAAAATAAATTCTCCTTAACCTATAATAGCTCATGCAATGGCCAATGTTAGGTAAATTTATAATCATGAGAAACATAGCAACCCCTTCCAAACAATCTCATGACCATGATGCCTTTAATAAACCACTAGAAAATGAAAGCATGTGAGATGTTGCCCCTGCACATGTGTCATCTCTATATAATCTTCAACAACAACAACTGTTAGTGCTAGAAAATCAGGCAACTTAATTATCATTCAAAATTTCCAATATGAGAGTAGCTTTAATGATCCACATGCTATCCATAATGCAACCATATGCTCCCCCTGAGACCAAGCAGGCCTCTGTCTTTAGTGGGAGTGATTTACTTCTTTCTTCTCCAAATTTTGTGAGGTTGATCCTTGGCATGCATATTCTTACTTGGATTCTTGATTGATTGGATTTTCATGAATTTATTCCTTTGATTTTATTTCCTAAAACACATGCGAATCTTGCAATCCTTGGCCTTATGACCCACATGATTAGAAACATAACATCTAATGTGCCCAAGAAATGTCAAAAAATGTTGAGATCTTTTGTTTATTTGATTTCTACTCGCTCCATAGGTCCTACAATCAACAATTTTAAGACCAAAATCATTACATAAGAAGCAATACCCATAAAATAAATCTTTATACTTGAAAAATGAAGGCACTGATCTTTGAGGATTCTCCTTATTTGGCTACTTATTTTGCTTGAAATGATTTATCTTTTTATGCCTACAATTGACTGAAATGTGCCCAAGTTTTTGACAGCTAAAACACTTAATGTTTATCATATCTTTCCTTGGCACATTTTTGGGCTCTTTACTTGGCACTTGATTTTGATGGTGATTTCCTTTATTGCTGCTCAAACTTTCTACTTTGGGCACTTCATTTTCTACCTCATTTGCTCTCTTAATGTTTTCTTCTAATTCTGATTCTAGTTTCTCATAGTGGCTGATTTGATTTTTGAGGTGGCTTCCAATCTCCTCTTCAATTCTCCTTTCTTTCTCCAACTTATTTTTTAGATCAAAATTCTCTTCTTTGAAAGTATTCTCTCTCTCTCTTCAAGAATCTGAAGAAGTTTCTTCAGATCTTTTTTCTCCATCTTAAGTTATTCTATCAACCTTTCTTGAGCTTTGTTTTTGGCTTCAAGGGTCACTATTCTTTTAATCTCTTCACCTTCAGATTCCTGCAATGGAAATACACCTTCCTCACTTCTTGAGGAATCAACTTCAAAACTTTGATCATTAGCTTCTTTAATAACCCCAAAATCATCATCACTAGATTGACAAGGAAAATGTCCATGACTGAAAATACTGTTTGGCATACCTTTTACTAGAAGAATAGGTTCTTTAGGTTTTGCAACATTCTTGGCTTGTTTGCAACTCTTCTTCTTATGTGATTGCTTCCTTTCGTTCTTGGGCATAATCCCATGATTTTCTCTCAAGTGATCAAGCTTCACCAAGAGAAACCCGCTCTGATACCAGTTGTTGGAAATGTGCTCACTATTGAGGGGGTGTGGCTGAATCATTAGTGACAGTGTTTATTAACTTTTAAATCTTTTTCCAATTACTGAAACACAACATTCATTAACCCATCAGTAGATTAAATCATATATAAAAACACATGAGAACCATAAGAGATAACCAAAGAAACATGCACAAGAGGACATGACGCTTTTTGGTGGAAAACCCCCTCCAGGTCAAAAACCACCCTTGCTTCTACTGCGCTGCTCAAATAATTATATTAATCATCAAGAAATTTAGTTACATATAATATATATTAATGGATACTATCAGTGAGAACTATGATCCTCATCTCACAACTCTACAGACACCCATATGATCAATAAGCCTTGCCCAACACCCATTGGACTTATGAAGAAATTTGTTCTCTGTACTGAATTTACCGAAGATCCCACTCCATTATTCTATTTGATCCTTGTTTCAAAATACTTCAGACTAGAGTTAATATGAACCGCTCAACTAGAACAACACAAAAACCTCTATCAATATAGGCTCAAAACAATATAATAATCTCTCTAAAAAAAATATGCACAACTCACTCAATCACTACAAAAATCCCATCAATAATACATGTTACATACATAAAAGATAATCTAATGAAAACATGATGAGAAAGCATAAAGGAAATGATATAAAATCATTCCTACTCCATTACCATACTACTGCATAAGATCTTGGTTGAATCAAAGTTCTGCTGCCATCTTCTACCACTGTGAATTGTTGAAGATCTTCTTCATAATTCCTTGCACAATTTTCACACATTGCTCTTCTCTCTCACACAATCTTCAAGCTCACACAACCATCACATTTTCTTCTCAAGTGAACCAACCAAATAGAATCATGATCTCCATCTATTTGTAATCTTCTATAATGGTTAAATCAATAACTACATGTATGTAGTGAAGCTCTGTTCATATGCTGGAAATGATTTGGTTCATTGCTTCTTGACTCAATCCAACCACTAGCTTCACTTACTAATGAATATTCTCTTTCAATCATCTTCTAGAAGTTCAATAACCTTTTTCTGACCTTTACATGATGAGTCCCAAACAAGACAAGTCGGAAAAACAAATAAACACCTAATGTGCGTGAGGAATGTGGAGAAATTTTAGCTCTAAGTCTCGGTCGCATGCACAGGCCCGCACAAACTCAACTAGAGCTCCTCAATTGCTCCCATAGGAATTCATGCTAGCGACTGTAAATTTTCGATCACTCCCATAGCCAATTATCCAAGTGACTAGGGCAGAGGATGACCAAAATTAACTTTCCTTAGTTCAGAGTCTGCCGAGATTTCTTCCATAGCTTGATTATCATCAGTAAGTCCTCAGGAATCCAATGTAACCTCTGCAACACTTCAACAAACCACTGCCACATCACACATAATAACAAGTCAAAATAGGTTGACTTGAATTCAATCCATCAACTGCACTAATACTTAAGCCATCAAATCATCAATGATAGGCCCTGCAAGACCCTACAACTGATCATACTAGCCAAGACTATCCACACACACACTAAGTACCATCAACATGACTTGACATTTTCCATCACTGTCAACTACGTGTAGTATCTCCACACTCTTCCAAGGCATCAACACACAAGCCAAATACTTGCACTAACATATGCAACCACCAAGATAAGGTTTGCCACCAATGCACAAGCCAAGTACCATCTCACTAGCATAAGACCAGTACCTGTACCAATCAACCATGTGCATAAACAATCACATGCTACTAGGTTGACATCAATGCCAACCAACAATCGACCAATGCTACTAGGTTGATATCAATGCCAACCAAAAACTAAGCCATAATGCCAAAAAAATGAATTGAGATATCCAAAACAGATGCATTGTGTGTGTGTGTGTGTGTGTGTGTGTGTGAGAGAGAGAGAGAGAGAGAGAGAGAGAGAGAGAGAGAGAGAGAGAGAGAGAGAGATAGAGATAGAGATAGAGATAATCTGTAGTATAAAAAACAATACTTGGACTATGAAAAGTTTGAAAATAAATGTACATATTTTTATTCTTTTTAATTTTTCATAAGTTTTTCAATAAAATTTTTTAATATTATTTTTCTTTTTGTAAGATGTGATAAGATTGAATAAGGAAATTACTAATGTGTAGGCCTCCACAAAGTTCTACTGCCATCTTCTACTACTATGAATTGTTGAAGATTTTCTTCATAATTCCTTGCATAATTTTCACACACCGCTCTTCTCTCTCACACAATCTTCAAGCTCACACAACCATCACATTTTCTTCTCAAGTGAACCAACCAAATAGAATCACGATCTCCATCTATTTGTAATCTTTTGTAATGGTTAAATCAATAATTACATGTATGTAGTGAAGATTTTGTTATATGCTGGAAGTGATTTGGTTCATTGCTTCTTGACTCAATCTAGCCACTAACTTCACTTACTAATGAATATTCTCTTTTAATCATCTTCTAGAAGTTCAATAACCTTTTTTCGACCTTTACATGATGAGTCTTGAACAAGACAAGTCAGAAAACAAATAAACACCTAATGTGCAAGAGGAATGTGGAGAAATTTTAGATCTAACTCTTGGTCGCACGCACATGCCTACACAAACTTGACTGGAGCTCCTCAGTTGCTCCCATAGGCTTGCATGCTAGAGACTGTAAATTTTCAGTCATTCCCATAGACCATCATCTAAGCGATTAGGGCAGAGGATGACCAAAATTAACTTTCCTTAATTCAGAGTCTGCATCTTGTCCTGATGATGAACCACACTGGATGGTTCGAAACATGTCAAAAAATAAGCCCTTGATGTGATCACTTCGGAAAAATGTCCCTACAATCACTATATATCACTTCAAAAAATTGAAGATTACAGGAGCAACAATGGCATAGTGATAGCCATATAGATTCTAATCACCTAAACCTCCAAACAACAAAATACATCACCCATATGAACAAAAGTAGTTAAGCTCTAGATCAAAACGATGGTTCTAAGCTAGTTATTAATGTCCCAAGCTTACCACTAGAGAAATAAAAGCACCATCAGAAGTTTGAAAATACATGAAAAGCCTTACACATACAAAACCACTACAATACAATGATATGAAATTAAATACCAAAGCCCCAAAGATGAAGATATAATGCTATAAGATAGTCTCATACAAATTTCCATAAGCCAAATGACGCAGAAGAGAACAAATTCAAATTAGCTGGTAAAGAGGAAAAACCATAGACGTTCATCGATCCAGTGAAACTCCACAGAACATATGCCAGAAAAACAAGAACTATCTCATCGTTCCACCACATTTGAGGAAAAAAAACACTGAAACAAACACCCCAACGACCTCCCAGAAACCATATAGCTAAGTAGCAGTCCATCATGCTTGAGAGAAAAGACACAAAAAAAAAACACCCCAAAGGGCCACCCAGAACGTGCTTGAGAGAAATGGCATCAAAACCAACACTCCAAAGTGTTATCGAGAAGCCATAGAACCAAGTGGCACTATAAAAAAGAGTTGAAACCACTGTACTAATCATGGTCTGAAGAAATTAGAGAAGAAGTGTGAACACTATTGTCAGATGGAGGATTAGTAAGAACTCCAGAAGCAGAATCACTAACATAGAGGACCTCCGCCTTTGCCATATGAGAATAAACATTATCCAAAAAAAAATATCAATTTTTTACCAAGGGAAAATCAATAATTTTCTATTAATAAAAATGAAAATTTACATTGTGTAGATGCATAAAGCATTCAGGAGTTGTCCCAAGGGACCCGTGTGTATGACACACACATAGTAGCAAAGCTACCAAAGAATAAAAATAAAAAATAAAATTACAGATTTCCAGATAAACTGGACTTTTCTTTTTTGCCTTTTTTCTTTTGGACTTTTTGCCATACCCCAAGTGATGGAGTAGTAGTGACAATTGCCAACTCGTTATTTATTGTAATGTTTCAGACTTTTTTATCTAAGTCAAAGCTTTCAAATACATGAGATCACTTGGTTCCACATGTGCCTTGGTTGTTGTTTTTTTCCATCCAACCGATTTTCGAGGATCGTAACAACTGTTGAGTTATTTGGATTCTTTGCTTGTTTGTTTTGTTCTTTCTCCTTTTCTTCTCCCTCCTCTTGAGAGACTTGTTGTATTTATGTCTCCAGATGTCGCTGGGTTTCATCCATTTATTCATCCTCATCATCTGATGATGGAGGGTCTAGGAATTTCCATCCTTTTTTCTTTTACAGTCTCTTCTTTGTTTTTTTCTTTGCTTGTTTGCATGTGTTTTGCAAGTGCCCAGTTTGATGGCAAACCCTGCATCTAAAGGAAGTGCTTTCAAAGTATAACCACTTTATCCATTTGAAGTCTTTATGTGTCAGGTGGATACAATCCAGAAGGCCTTTTCTTAAATCCATCTTCACGTAAATACGAGCAAAATTGAAGATCCATTTGTCCATTATTTCTCAATCCATCTTTAGGAACATTCTGAAAGAGTTTCCAATGCCTTCTAGGACTTGATGGTGTGAAAAAGGGAGTGGAAGGTCATGTAGGCTTACCCACACCAGAAACCCAGAAACCATGGGGTTACAAAGAGGCCCTCCCTTCCCTAGAACCATGGTCCATCATTTATGACATAATTGTAATATTTTTGGGTATCAAACTAAACCACAAAAAAACCTTTTGCACATAGATAAATGTCGCAATCTCTAGTCCAGTTGAGGTGGATCCACTTACTTAGATCTTTAGATTTGGGCCATAATCCATTAAATCAGAAAATGATTCTGTTTTCTTGTAAAGTATTGAAAATGCCACTTACTTCTGGTAAATATATGGATAGATTGGGGTTTTTCTCCATCTTTTCTATGATGTATGGGCTTGGGATTGTTAGATTTGTATTTTGTTTGTCCTGTGTAGCACCTTTCCCTCTTAATGCATCTTTGAAAGAAGCCTAACCCTTGTCTGTCGATGATGATCTAGCTGGTATGTTTGCTCCTAGGGCACCTCCTTGTAGTCTTAAGTTATGGATTATGGTAGAGTTCCTTTAAATATCATAGTCTTTTAATAGAATATCTTCCTGTAATACTTTCCCAAAAAAATCAAACTTTGTAATGAAGCAGAAATACCTGTGACATTTTGGGCCTTTTGCTTTAGACCTGTCACTCGATCCATGCCCTGGACCCATAACATTTTCGATTTCCCAGGAATGGTCTTGATAAAAACCTGAAACCAGTCCTCCGGATCTGGGATCGACCCTCTACTGCTGCCTTTGGAATTTTGTCCTCTATTTACCTTCGTGTTGATTTGCTCTGCACTTGATGGTTGAGACCAAAGCCCCAAGTTTCATAAAACATTGCTCTTCTCGGCCTTTATTCGTTCCATCGAACTGTGCCTATCATTGTTGGATACAGATTTGTGCTTTGCATGCAATGTAAAACCCTTACTTATCCTTGGAATCACCATTGCAGAATCATAGTCAGTCCCAAAGGAGGAAAACACATTGTTTACAGTCCATCTCTCCTTCCATAAGTAGATCTGGGTGTTTGGGTGTGAGAAGATTCTGTACACAGTCTGTATTCTCGTTGGCATCAATATTGGAGAGCCCTCATCGAAAACCCAGGTAAAACACAAAGGTTCATAGAGGCTCCTTGCCTCAAATAAGAACTGTGTCCATATCAAAATTAGACCCAATGAGGCCTTGTCACAACCAACTATAGAAATATTTGGATCTAAACATGTTTTTTGTAGGAACAACTTAGAAGTGAGGCCACCGCATACACCATATGTGTAGAGGATCATAGATCCCCTTCACCGTGAGAGATCAGGTTCATAGAGCGTGATCCCATGCTGGGCTGCGATGCAAGTTCCATCGCAACCATTCAGATGAACCCTATTGCTCTCCAATTTCATTCAAGTCTTCAAGATGTCATAAAAATTTTATTATCAGAAAAATATCATATTATGAAGCATCCTCTTAATATATTCTAAGGAAGAAAACACATTGCAATTTTAGACTTGTTTATCTTTGAAAATGATATGAAACAGAGTCATCATATATTGATTGAGGGCCAAAGAACTCATGAACTCCAACCTCCTTCTCCTGAATCTACTAGGATCTGAGAGCCATTTAACATCCTTACCCACCAATTCTGAGTCAAAGAAATAAGGACGTGTTGACGGGTGCTGGAAATCCATCAACCAAGGGGGTCTCCTCGATGTGAAGTCCCAAATAGACCTCACACAGTTTGGAATAGGAGCCCTATCTGGAGTATCAACCCAGTTGCCATATTTTCTTATAGATTTTCCTTGGCTTTTGCTGTCGGAAAGAGAGAGGAGAGTGTATGTTCCTTTGCAAAAAGCAAGTAAGTGTGCTTGGTGAATGTTCGGTTGTAGGTGCATCAAGGTTCTTCTACTACAGAGGGAAGAAATGTGATCCTCTAGGAGAAAGGTAATAGTACCACCCTAGTAGAGGCGTAAACAAGCAAAAAGATATCTGCCTAACATCAAGCAGAATATCCCACATAGATGTGGAAATTGTTACAACCATTACAACATATTTTCAACTAGATAAACACTAAAATAACCGAAATAGTTCAAATACTTTAGTACAAGTGAAAGAAAAAATGAATCATAAATATTCACAAAACAATATTATAAATATTCACAATCCATGCATGCAAACGTGTCGGTCATCAAGCTTCAAGTATTAAGTAAAAGTCCCAAGATACATGAATACAACGAGCATAGCTAGCTCCAATAGTGGAGAATTGGAGCCACGACTTGCTCCCCATAAGTACTAACTTTGTCTCTCTGATGCCTTATTGGAGAAGGGAAGGTGAACAACCCTTTGCTAATACAATGAGGGTATATATATAACAAATGGGGTGATCCTTCACCTTCCTTGTGACTCTTGGGCTACCCTCATGACTGTTCGACTTCTCTATGGCCTTTTGAATTCCTACATGACTTTTCACATTACATGAATGACCCTTGGACTTCCACTTTACATTATATTTATCCAATATTGAATTACATATTCCACAAAATGATGTGGAACATGATGACTCATGACACGACAGACATGACACTTATGACATGGCAATGTCAAGTCATTCTTCACTGCTTCCTGCTTTGTGTCTTCTAAAAGATGGATCATGATTTTCTTCTTTGTCCTCCAAATGGATTAGAGATGAGGAGACTTTGGTGGAACTTGATCTCAAGTTGCTGCCTCAATTTGATGTACCTTTTCTTTCAATTGATTGATCAACTTGTCTTTGTAGCTAATAAAGTGTCTTCTAGAACAACCTCCTTCTCCATCTCCTTCATCATCATCTTGTCATGGTATGACAAAGTACTTGCATATGCAATTCACTCATTACAAGATGACATCAGTTTGATAAACCCCTAGTCTAAGATGTTGCATGATGATCCACTTACTAAGCAAAAATTTGGTGACAGGCTGAGGGAGAGGCTCTGTAATTGTACAATTGTGCAACTCAGGTAGTCAAAGGTCATGCTTGAACCTTGAGACTACACAATGCGCAGTTCAGGATGGAATGATGAATAAGATTGAGTTTGGGAGCTTAGTGAGATAAGACGAGGGGTTGAGCACTGGTTCAGTTAACTATGTAGTTATGGAAGGCAGAGGAGGCTGGGGATTGTGTAATTCAACAGTTCAAGAGATCAATGATGAGGCCTAAGCCTTGAGACTGCGTAATGCGAAGTTATGGATGGGAAAGAGAGATAGATTGCACAAATTTGGAGGCTAGAGGTACTTAAGATTGAGCACTATGATTGTGTAGGGTGCAATCCTAGAAGACATAGACTACACATTGCACAGTGCCAAGGGAAAAGGGTGTTGCTTGAGGCCTAAGACTACGCAATGCACAATTCAGGCTGGGCAAGATGAGGTTGAGTGGCTTAGTTGGGGAGTTTTCCAAGTTGCACTAAGTGTTGGATCAATGATATGAAGATGAGAAAGAGAGAGAATCTGAGAATGACCACACACTTAGATCACTTGATGACACGACAAGTAACACTCAAAGCATATGAACAACATACCTTCCTCAATGCAACAACTTTGCGACGAAAGCGGTGGCACTTGTGCGACATTGCTTGAAACTTTGGAAATGAGTGCAAAACATGTCTACATGATAAGAACAACTCATTATCACAAATATTGCCCCTTATAAGACAAAAATCCAATTTACGCGATAAGTAATAGTTCCCACGCCCAAAGATGACACTTGTGATATGACAAGAAAGTGTGAACAACACTTGTGAAATGCGAACGAAAGTAAAAGAAACACATGGTAGAGTGAAGATAATATGAAAATGACACTAATTAGAGTGAGAGAAATAAAAAGCGAAATTCAAAAGCATGAAAATGACACTTGCGAAAGAAAGGGTGCGCATTGATCCAAGATCTTTCATTTCAAGGATGCATTTAGAATTGCATATAACATAGAATATTAACTATGTAACTTAAAACACATGAAAATAATAAGAAAAGAATAAGAAAACATGAGATCAAATACACAATGGTTTGATTACGGAGTTTACCCAATGTGGGCTATGTCTCCGGGCCCTGCTTAACAATAGGGAGGCCTTCTTTTATTAAGTGGCATTAAAGAAATCAAGTACAAGAAAATTTACAAAAATGACCCTTATACCTCCAATATTGATGATGGAATTAAAATGGAGAGCTCATATGGAGAAACGGATGTCACCATTGAATTTCTAGTGTGAAAATGTGAAAAATCAACTATAAACTTGCCCAATTCTGACACTGTCACCTCTGGCCCTCTAAGGGAACCTTCAAGGAATATTTTGATGCCCTCGCTTAGGTTTCCGCCCGGATCATGGTTCCACACTCTTGGTTCTGACTTCTACCTCCGCTTCACTGCTCGCTAAGAAAATGAGCAAAGTTTAAGTACTAGTCTTTGGGCGAAGCCACCAAGGAACGAGTCATGGCTTGTTGGTGGTAGAGGTTTGGGTTTTAAATCCCTCACCTTCCCATAATAGATAATTTTTTTATTAAACGAGGTAACAAGTGGTTAACAAATCTACGGTTTGGTTTTTGGTTGCTACTGACGACTTAACATAGGTGTTATGGTTCTCCACAGACGGTTTGATAACCGTGTGGTATATAAATACATATATTACATTGACTGTTGGTTGGTTCTATTGGGGTTCGACGGGGGTGGTGACCTGCCAACCCATTTTGCGTTTGTTTTTTTAATATAATAATCCAATGTTGACCGGTGGAGTGGGCAGGTTGAGCGGGCCCACCTCTCACCCCCCCACCTTTTTTAATTATCTTTTTGTTTTCTAATAAACAAGTCTTGGTCCTTTTAAAATTTTTCAAAATAAGAGGTCATTGGAAAAATAAACTATTTGACAAATTCGCCCATTCTTTTGGCCGGATTCCATGCACCAGGTTTTTGCCATTTTGTTGCCTCCTTAAGCCTGCCACTTGGCCAATTTTGACCCAAACTTTGACCAGCTATAACTTGGCCATACGAGCTCAGATTTGAGTGCCGTTCATAGCGTTGGAATTAGGACGATGAGCACTATGACCTAGTCCTAGTTTCACATTTGAAGACTTTGATTTTTGACCTATTTTCAAGGTGACTTGTATTTTTGGATCCTCCTGGATCATTCCTCCCCACTGAGGAGCTTTTTTCCCTCCAAAATCATGAGCACATCCTGCACACTGCCTGTATCCTCGTCAAAAAACACTTTCAACATTTTTATTGCATGCCAATCTGGTACATTCTTTGCAATCACATAAAAACCACACATGACTCAAACAACCCCATACTTTCCAAGAGTTTATAACACACACTCTTTGGTCAAGTTTTACATAATAGAAACCAATAACCTAGCTACTCAGAAAAAGGAAAAAGCATCATCGTTTCTTTAGTAAGCGATGGAAAACACATGATCACTTTTACAATTATTCGCAACACATGATTTACAAACTGTGGCTATGACAAACAACTATACCTAGTAAAACCACCTCTTACTTAACAAAGTGAATGGGTCATATCCCTTTGAAGGATTCACTTGTGGAAAATATTCACCAGTTGGTTTCTTCATGGGTGCTTTTTGAGCCTAGAGTGTCTGACATGTAGCTTTCTGGTGTCCATCCTCGTTGCAGTAACTATAATGATTATTTCTCCTCCAAACTTTATGGATCATCTCAGAATGAATTCTCCTGGTGCACCTCTGATATGTGCTCATGGAAACCTCATTATCACTGGAATGTGGTGCAATTCTCTCATCATCTGTTGTGGTTGGTCATTGGCTATCTTGGAGCATTCTCCAACTTCATTTCTAACATATCCAAGTCCTGCATAACGAGGAAATTCATCTACTTTGATAGGGTTCACAATGTCGTGGCCATTAATTTCAAGTCCCTTTCCTTGATACCCCATTTTATTCAACAATTTTGATCCCATTCCTGTTGTTTGTCTCTAAAAAGCAGTGAAATCATCATCATAAAAAGTACATGGAATTGAAGAATCACTTTTTATCTCAGGCATGTTATGCTGCAACTTTTCTAAGGCCTCCTCCTTGTCTTGTAACTGATGTTTCAACCTTTGTTTCTCCTCTCTTCTTCTTGTAGGAGTCTCTTTAGTTCAACATTCTCTGTCTGAATGCTTTGGTTGGTTTATTCAAGTTCTTGGAGCCATGCCGCATTTGGTGCTATTTTCATATTTGGATCAACATTCGCTAAAATCTTTGTCTCATCACTCGAATCAGATCCCAAGTTGATGGGTCCATCCATTGCAATCCCAAGAGATGGGATCCTCATTTCATCACCCGAGTCTAATCCCAAGTCAATTAGTCCACCACCTGCAAATCCTGCAATTGTGATCTTCTCATAATCCTTGGATTCAGATTATTGGTCTTGTTGCATGGTTGCAATTGTCTTCTACTACCCTGTTCTGTCATTCCTCTTAGGTCTCAATTCTGGATGCAGTTTGCAACAATTCTCCTAATCATGCCCTTCTTTCTTACAATGAGTATAAGAGGGATTTTCTCCTCTTCTCTTGGCTATTGCTTCCCTCTTTGGGTGGTCGTATTGTTCATTCTTCTCCTTGCTTTGTAGATGTACAATCTTCACACTAGCTTCATCAAGATACTTAGGTTCAAATAATAACAATGAACGGTGAAAATAACTATGCAAACAACCAATATATTTCATCAATGTCTCAGAAGTGTCTAGTGGAACATTTAATGCTAATGCTTGTTTTCTAAACTCCTCTATAAAATTTTGAACAATTTGACCTTTTCTTTGTTTCAAATGTTTCCATTCCATCATGGCCTTTTGTCTGTAACCCAATGGATAAAATTGTCCTCTTAAAGCATAAATGAACTTAGACCAAGATGAAAGAAGTTTACGACTACTCTTACCACCTTGCTATAGTTTGCCTTCCCACTAGACGAGAGCAGTGCCACTCAATTGAAGGGATGCTAGCTAGATCTTGACTTCATCCTCTTTGATTTGTTGTATGGAGAAATACACTTTAACATGTCTTATCCATTTATCTAGTCTTTTTGCATTAGAATCTCCACTAAAAACAGGTAAATCAAATTTGACATCTAGCTTTAAAAAGGGATTTTTAGATGCATTCCTTTGATGGATTTTAGAGTGATGAGAAGAAGAAGAATAAGATCTGTCACTAGAAGATGGAGAGGGAGGAGGTTCTTCTCCATTGCCTCCATGATTTACCGATACATGGTCATATGGCTCTGTCTTCTCATATTTTGGAAATAGCTTGTCAACTTTCTTTGCCATGGTGTAGAAATCCTTGTGATAATTTTACTCTTCCTTGATTCGTGCTTCCTCATATGCCATGTTTCATCTTCGTGGTGCATGCCCCACTTCAGGATCAAAGGAATTAAGATTTCCTTCATCTCTTTGGAGCTTGTTCCTGGTTAGAATTCACTCATGCAACTCGCATCAAGAAGACCTGCTTTGATACCAAACTTGATCCGAGATCTTTCATTTCAAGGATGCATTTAGAATTGCATATAAAAAATCATATTAACCATGTAACTTAAACTACATGAAAATAAGCATAAAAGCATAAGCAAACATGAGATCAAAGACACAACGAATTGATTTCGAAGTTCACCCAATGTGGGATATCTCTCTGGGCCCTGCTCAACAGTGGGGATGCCTTATTTTATTAAGTGGCATCAAAGAAAGCAAGTACAAGAAACTTTACAAAAATGATGCTTTTACCTCCAATCCAGATGATGGCTTGAAAATAGAGAGCTAAACTGGAGAAATAGTTGTCACTACTGAATTCTTGGTGCGAAAACGTGCAAAATTGACTATAAACTTGGCCAATTCTGACACTATCACGTCTGGCCCTCTAAGGGAATCTTCATGGAATCTTTATGATGCCCTCACTCAAGGTTCCAACCCTTGGACCCACTTAGGATTCTGCCTAGATCATGTTTTTGCACTCCTGTTTCGACCTCTGCTTCACTGCCTGCTGAGCAAATGAACAAAATTTAAGTACTAGTCGCTGGGTGAAGCCACCAAGGAACGAGCCGTGGTTCGTTGGTGGTGGAGCCAACTAGGTGGGCAGAGGTTTGGGTTTTGAATCCCCATCCTTCCCATAATAGATAAATGTTTTATTAAATGAGGTAAGAAGCAGTTAATAGATTCGCGATTTGGTTAGCGGTTGCTACTGATGACTTAACATAGGTGTTAGGGTTCTTCGCTGACGGTTTGATAACTGTGTGGTATATAAATACATATATTACATTGACTGTTGGTTGGTTCCGTTGGAGTTCGGTGGGGGTGGTGACCCAGCGAACCATTTTGTGTTTGTTTTCTTATAAATATAATAATCCAACGTTGACCGGTGGGGTGGGCAGGTCTGGCAGGCCCAACCAACCCCCTTTTTTTATTTTTTATTTTTTATTTTCTAATAACCATTTGGCCCTTTTTAATTTTTTTGAAATAAGGGGTCACTAGAAAAATGAAATATTCAACAAATTCTCTCGTTATGGTGGTTGGATTTCGTGCGCCGAGTTTTTTCCATTTTGTTGCCTCATTAAGCCTACCACTTGGCCAACTTTGACGAGCTATAACTTGACCATACGAACTCGGATTGGAGTGCCATTTGCATCATTGGAATCAGGGCAAAGAGAAATATGTCTTGGTCCTAGTTTCATGTTCATCTAAAGATGTGGATTTTTGAACTATTTTCAAGGCCACTTGTATTTCTGGATCCTCCCAGATCACACATTAGCATCAATTTTCAAAAACCACCGAAATAGAAGTACAAATAGACCTATAAGTGAGAAACTATCAATGTTAGTGTGCACTGACTGTCGACATGGATTGAACATAGCGCAAGCACTGTCTTGATAGACTTTGCTAGGCTTATTCGAGCTTGCGTGAAGAAGTGTGCTCATGAATTCATTGTAGATTGAGCATGTCTGAGTAGGTGAATTCGACACTTACATTCCAAAAGGGAGCTCAAATAATAATCAAAGCTAAAAGTGACTACAAAAAAGTCATTTTCAAGATCCACAGTAGGCTTCAAAATTCAAGTGTATGAAAAATTTTGGAGGGTGCTTGTCACAACGACAACACTTGGCGACACACAGGTAAAACTCCAAATTCTCTGCCTTGGTCTATTATTTCATGCAGGGTCTAGTTATTCAGAGAGTATTGATTCATCATTCAGATCACCATGTCTTCCCCACTTACCTTGTGCATAAACATAGTTCCCTTTATTCCTTTACTCAGTTAAACACAAAAATATAATCAATGATCACACAATGTTTCGAATTAGGATAGGGTAATGAAGCTCGCAAGATTTAAATTTTCAGAGTATAGTTTTTCATCTCTAGTTTTGCTTCGCTGCCAGCAAGCCTAGACAGTACCTCGACAGAGTCACTACAGGAACACAAACATTGCTTCGCTGCCATCGAGCCTAGACAGTACCCCGACGAAGTTGCTTGCTTCACCTCTTTATGCAGGAAGCCTTTCTTTTCTTTCGCCTTTATTTATATATTTGAATAGGACTGTGCATAAGCACTTAGTCATTTTGCGAGTGGAAGAGGGATCCCAATTTATTGAGAGCAAGAGAGGTTGTCCCTTAAGAGAATTATATATAAGATGTCTGACATTGGTTTTCTCATTTAGATTTTCCCCTTATCTTTCTCTACTTGATTGGATCATCCTGAAAACACCAAACATAAAGACCTGAGTGTAGGAATGAGGTTTCCAGAATAGAGATGGAGATCATGGTTTGACACAAGGCTTTCCTAATGCAAGGATCATATTTTATATCGGAACATCATCGACCAAAAGGTGTAACCAATACAGGGAAGAAGGACAAAGAGTTAGCCAAATTTTGTAGTGTCGTAAAGTCATTTTCTATTTTTCCACATCTTCTTTCGAGCCTAAATAATAAAACCTTCATAGAAAGTATTATCAACAGGACAAAAAGGAAAATACATGACACAAAAAGAAAGAGAAACCAAAGTAAAAAAAAAGGAGGGTAAACCAAACCTCTGATACCAGTTGTAAGGGCCATTAAAGCAGATTAATGAACCTGTAACTAATTTCTTGAATTTTTTTTTTTTTGCAGAATTAACTAATAGAATTAATGAAGGTACTTACCTGTGCACTTGTGGTTGCTGATGTCTCCAGCCGCTCTGCTACGGTTACCAAAAGACCGAATCCACCCAACCAAACTAAGCAGAACTTGGCTACTCAGTCTAGTAAGCTTCCGAGTCAAAGCAGATTGTTCCCCCATGCCTAGAACCTCAGAACAATACGCGCTCTTCATTCCCGTGGATAATTTTAGTTTATGTTCCTCCTCCTCCTTCAGTTCTTCCTTTCTTTACCTTCCTCCCCGACCCCCTTCTAAACTTCTGTTCGGTGGTTTTATCTGTTTTCCTAGCGGTGGCCGCTTTTCCAATGAAGCTAATCCTACTCCTAACCTAACATCTAAAAGTTCGGTGATACGTCTAATGAAATTTCCAATGAAGCCATTGTATTTGTTCCCGACCTGCAATGCTAAAGATACAATCGACTAAAAATGATATAAAGTAATCTGTAAGAGAAAGGATGAGAGCGTGAAGAACTTGCACAACAAAAAGAAGGTCTTTCCTATGGGCAGAAAGATTTGCCACAACCATTACTTTTATCTATTTCACATTTTACCTTTTTGACAAAAACCATAATCAGACAAACCACGAAGACTTCTTGTGAATGCATCTTCTTTTGTGTCATCCTGCTTAGCAAGCATGAGAAAATGCCGAAACTTGTTATTTGCAATGGAGCTTGCCAAGTAAGATTGCTCCAACCATTCGGCGATTGGATCATGAAATTTGAAACAATCCTCTTGAAAACCCTGAAAACTTTGAAATAATGAATCTTCAATTAAATGTGCGGAATCAGGATGAGAATCTCGTGAGGGAAAATAGATCTGATCATATTCAGTAGACATGCCAAGATAATGAGGACCTGACATAACCATCAGCAACGACTGAAGTGCCTCAACTGCTCGGAAAGTATCTAAATGGTGGGATGTTGAACCATGAGGATCAAAGGATGTAAAACAACTATCATTGGATATACTGGTGGGAAAGTGGTGAAACAAATGATAGTTAATATCATGATCAGATGGACCATTTTTGGCATGAGGTTCTAGGTTATAAATAAGAAAAATAGATTAGTTTGAATATCTTCACAAATGATTTGAATAATAGAATCATCTTCTTTGCATGACAAATGACACACTTCATTGGCATCGTAATCATAGAAATAAGTGAAAATGAATTCCAGTAAAACAAACACATGAGACTGGTCAAAATATAGTGAACAAAGAGGAATTTTATTAGCACAATAACTCATGCATTCATTCACACTTAGTAGGATTTTAGGTGTGATGAAGATGCTGTTCACAAGAAAGACCGAGAGCTACTCATCATGAAATAAATCTAATAGATATGATTCCTTCAACTAGAGATGATCTTTGAGGTGGTAAACTTTACAATTCAATGAATTTATGAGAGATACCCATTCCAAACTCGAGTTTGGTTGATCTGAATGTGTAAACTTGAATATTTTTAACAATTTGCAAGTTAAAATTATATGTGTCTTGGGTAGAGGATCAATTTACTAAACACATAAACAAGTAAATTTTAACAAAATTTCACACAGAGACAAGTAAGCATACTTGAAACACATAAAACAAATCATGATAAACGAGTTCACCCTCTCTTGGGCTACATCTCTTGGTCCAACATCCAATGTAGGGCCCTTTTCATTAAAAATTCTCAAAAGTGTGTTACATGCTTTAAAAAACTCAAATAGAAGAAATTATGTCTCCAATGGATCCAACACTGTAAAAAACCCCCATTTTGGTCCTTTCTACACCTCATTTGGCCAAAAACTGAGAAAGTTATGCTTGTTTCTTCATTTTCCTAAATTCTTCTACTAATCCATACTCCAATTTAGCCTAAACTTGGCTAGTGCTCCCCAAACACAAAAATGACGCACAAACCTGACCTACATTCCCGCTCAATGGGTGGATTTGTAGGACGATTAAATCCACTATTAAGCCCCCAGTCTTGATTTTTCTGGTCACATGACGACCATAAGACCGTATAGGGGTGAAGATTCTGGGCTCTATCTAGCTCCTAGCTGATCACATGCTCCCGGTTCTATGGTCCCACTTATGACCATGGGCTGGCCCCCGTCGGTTCTCCATGCTTGTGGTTACATGGGAGACCATACGACATTGGGATGGCCCCCAAGTGGGCTGGCCCCCTCCAACTAGCCTTCAGTCTCTGCTCCTTCGCATTTGGGTTATGTGGCGATGTCCATGGCCCGTGGGCTAGGCTAGGTCCTAGCCCATGGCCCTCTGCCTGCGGTCCTATGGTGTTGGGGTGGATAGGGGCTAGGTATTAAACCGACCCCCTTCCCCTAATGGGGCGTCATGAAACTTTAAATATAACCTCGCCACTATATAAGGCAAGAACCAAAATAGTGGAGTTGATGGAGGTGTTTGTTGGCTTGTATGAGGTCTCACATTCGAATCCTGTGGGCTGCTCGGCCTTGATAAAAAAAAATTGGTTGGCCATGTGGAAACTACTGGTTAGCCCACATGACACTCCCTCATTGGGCCACCACGCCAAACCATCACCCAATTGAAAACCACCGTGTCACAACCAATAAAAATTCACCAAATGGAACCAACCACGCTGTGCCAAGTATTGACCATTAATTAGCCAATGGAGGAACAATCAACCTACCAAGTCATGGCCAAGTTAGTGTACAAACTACTGACTGGGCATCCTTTCAACCCAAATTTCATTTTTTTTAGTTATTTCCCAAAACGAACAAAACATGATTTCAGGAGCATCCAATGTCGGATTTGAGTGAAACAAGTTGCGTTGGATTCAGGGCGACGAGATCTACGTTTTGGCGCTATTTTTGAGCTAGTATGAGCGCTTTGAATTTTGATCACTTTCTTGATCCACCAGATAATTCCTCCCCACTCGAAGATTTTGGACCTCTAAAATATCTTTATCAATCAACAAATAGATGAGGGTACAGTTCCCTCACCCTTCCAGTCTCAATCCACTAAACTTTGCTTGAATTTTTTATTTTGAGCTTTTCATGAAAATACATCATTTTCCTTGATTTTGGAGTCCTTGTCTTGCTGTCATAGATGACATCTTGCTGCAATTTCCTAGAATATGCAGAACAAAAAACTGCCTTTGAAGGAATAAACACATTCCATCCTCAATTTCCAAACAAAGGAAACTTAAAAAATCTCAAATTATTCTCACCTTGAACACTTTCGTCATGGCGATTCTTACCATGTCTAGCCTTGTACTTGGCTTGACTCTTGACCAAATGTGATCGCCATCGCCATGCACCATCCCTTTTCAAAGCCAACACATTATGAAACTGACAAGAATATTTTTTTGGAACCAATTTCTTCGTTGTCAATTTGCTTTCACATTTTCTCTTTAACCTCCGTACTCTCTAACACTGGCATATTGTTCACACAAATGTTCAACAATGATGCATGCTGCTGCAAATTTACTTTAGTTTGTTTACCTCTTTTAGGAGGAAACATGTTAGACTCCTTAAACATATTATCACATGAATTAGAAACATCAATGAAATCAAATTTCAAACTTGATTCATATCCTTGAAAGGCTTTAGATTCCTCAACACCTTCATGTTTGATCATTCACAATGCAAAGTTCTGCATAGCATTAACAATCCTCTTCATTTGTCTTGCATTTATAAGAGATGCATTAAACTTCTTGCTGTGTGCTCTAAAAATGTACTCAATCCCATTCTTAAACAAATCATATTTGTTCTCATGGTGATGAAAAACAACTCTCCTATCATATAGATATGGGCTTCCCAAAACAACAACACATATATCAATTGGAATTACATCAAGCTCTATCTCATCTAGAAAGGTTGCAGTGATTGCAAATTTCAGTTTACATATTTTTGTCACATGCAATTTTGCATTTGTTAGAGTCAGTCTTTGCAGTCTGTCACCAGGGATCAACATGAGCTCTTACTACGTTTGGTTTTGTTAGATGTTTTGCACATGATCTTTAGTGCAAAACACGTCATAAGCATGTTCATCAGGAGTAGCTCAGAAAGAGCTTTCCAACGGTATATTACACTCCAAAAACCGGCTCCCTGATCAAAAGATATGATCAAATGAATGGTTGGATTCTCTTGGATGCTCTGAGCTACATTGTACATATTTACAATAGTTTGGCACGGAAATAAACCAGGATTTGCAGCTATTTTTGTGGGATTCTTGTGGTAATGTGTTTTTGCATAGTTTCTCCTTCTGTCATTAGTTTTTCTCATGTGTTATGTGTGCCAAAATATAATTCATTCTTCTAAACTAAATGAAATCAAGATAGATAGGTAGAATACATTGGTTACAGTGCTCTGCCTTGGGAATCCATTTAGTTTTTGATGTTTTCTACAGTTTGAAGAGGATACATGATCTCTGCATTCCCTCCTCAGCTCCTCACTAGTCTTAGACATACCATCTCACTCAATTTCAAGTGCTAAAACACCTACCTACCTTGCTCCATAGAACACCTTGCATTCCTGACTTCATTTCCCAGACCCAAAGCTACCTGCTCCATTTTATCCAGCAAAAAAACCATCAAAATCAATCAAAAAAACCTAGAGCTACTATACCTAGCCTAAAATCCATATGTGCAGTCATCTCGACTGAGATTGACAAGGAGAGAGCCCTCTCCCAACCTGGTAGAGTTAGCTACCAGGTTAAGCTTGGTTTATGTTTATCCTAGGATTGCCTCCCTTCAGCCTGAGGTCAATCTAGGCTCTAACATTGTCACATATCCAACCTACTATATAAGGTTTAGGATGAGGAATGGTTTCTAAATTCAAATCCTTGACAATGTCTTCTGAGATAAGATTTTCTTGCGAACCATTATCAAATAGTGTATCTATCTTGGTATGTTTTGAAATGACTCTAATATGGAAAATCTCTATTCTTTTTTTTTTCATCTTGAGTTTCATTGAGACAATTTGAAGAAATAGTACTTGTAATGTCCTTACCTTTCAAACCCATGGCAGTGATCTTTGTTTCATCTCTAGAATCTGAACCTAAATCATGTTGTGTAGTTGCAATTGTCTTCTCTTTCTCCTTGTTCTTAAACTTTTTCGGCCTCATTTCTGGATGAAGTTTCCAACAAATATCTTCATCATGGCCCTCTTTAAAATAATGTTCACATGTTATATTTTCTTTCTCCATCTTTATGGAAACATTCTTCTTTCCTTTTCCTTTAGACTTACCCTATCCTTTTTCTCCAGACTCAAAGGAACTCTCACTAGTTTCTTCAGAAACATTTTTCCCTCTTGCCTCTACATGAGTTTCCTGAACACAAAATTCATCTAGTTTTGTAGAGTTAAACATGAGAATGGTATGTCTCAAATAAATATGCAATCCTCCAATGCATTTAAGAAAAGTATATTGTGAGGAAAAATCTATACCCAAAATCAAAGCTCTTTTCCTAAATTCTTGAGTATAAGATTACACATTTTGCCCTTTAGCTTGCTTAAAGTTTTGCAAATCCATAATTGAATTTTCCATGTATGCTAATGGATAAAACTGCCTTCTTATTGTAACAACAAAATCATTCCAAGAGGATAAAAGCTTACCATGTTTCTTCATGTCCTCTTGAGTTTTGGCTTCCCACCAAATTAATGTTGCACCTTCCTATCTAAGAGAAGCAAGCTGAATTGGGGTTTCATCATATTTGATTCTTTGTATCCTGTAATGCACTTCAATATGATAAATGCAATTATCTAATCTCTCTGCATTTACCTCTCCATTGTACATAGGCAATTAAAACTTAATATCAAGCTTAAGCAAAGGAGTTTAACCATGAGCCCTTGGGGAATTTGGATGTGTTTGTGAAAGGGTATAAGAAGTTGAAGATGAGGATGAAGATGATGATGGAGGTGAAGGCAGTGGTTTGTCACCATTCCCTCCATTCCATTTTGGAGTCTTGTCTCCTTTTCCTCCATGAGGTTTTGAGATTTCTCCTTGCAACCTAGAATTCCTCTCCTCATACAGAACCTTCACCATCTCAAACATTTAAAAGAAATCCTTTCTGAAAGTTCTTTCATCTTCAAACATCTTTTCATGTTCTTCTTCATGTGCCATGATTATTGAAGCTTGAGGAGTGTTGTTCTCCTTGAAACAATTTGAGAGCCTGGCTCCACATGTTCTCCTTCTCCTATTTTAAGCTTCAACCTTGTAAGCATCAGAAAAAAACTTGTAAACAAAATAAATATTCACAATAACTTGTGCTCTAATACCAAAATGATCTGAATGTGTAAACTTGAATATTTTTAACAATTTGCAAGTTAAAATTATATGTGTCTTGGGTAGAGGATCAATTTACTAAACACATAAACAAGTAAATTTTAACCAAATTTTACAGCCAAATAGAGACAAATAATCATATCTGAAACACATAACACAAAGCATGATAAAGGAGTTCACCCCTCTCTTGGGCTACATCTCTTGGTCCAACTTCCAATGCAGGGCCTCTTTCATTAAAAATGCTCAAAAGTGTGTTTACATGCTTTACAAAGCTCAAATAGCAGAACTGATGTCTCCAATGGATCCAACACTATAGGAAAACCCATTTTGGTTCTTTCTGTGCCTCATTTGGCCAAAAACTGAGAAAGTTATGCTTGTTTCTTGATTTTTCCAAATTCTGCTACTAACCATCCTCCAATTCGGCCTAAACCTGACTTCTGCACCCCAAACATGGAAACGATGTGCAAACCAGGCCTACATTCCCGCTCGGTGGGCGAATTTGCAGGATGGTTAAATCTGCCATTAAGCCCTGAGTCCCGTTTTTTTTTGTCACATGGCGGCCATACGACCGCATAGGGGGCCGAAAATTCCAGGCTCAGTCTAGCCCCTAGCTGGGCACGCACTCCTAGTTCTATGGTCCTGCATATGACCATGGGTTGGCCTCTTAAGATCTTTACCCCACTGGTTCTCTGCACCCGTGATTACATGGTAGGTCATACGATCTGGGGCCGCCCCCCTCCGACCAGGCTCCAGTCTCCACTCCTTCGCATTTGGGCTATGTGGCTATATCCATGGCTTGTGGGATGGGATAGGCTCTAGCCCTTAGTCTTCTGCTAGCGGTCCTGTGGCCCTGGGGTGGCTAGGGGCTAGGGCTTAGCCTGATGCCCTTCCCCTAATGACACGTCATGAAAATTCAAATATAACATCGACACTATATAATGTTGGACACAGATTGTCATTGATGTCAATATGGCAATATTTAAGAGGAGGAGACAGAACCATCAGAGGAGCAGACGAAGCCAAGAGGAGAAAATGGAGCCAAGAGGAGCAAACCAAGCCAGAGGAGCCACATTGGAGCAAAGAAGAGCTATAGGAGGAGCAACATATATATATGCCATATATATGCCAAAGAAGAGGAGCTATCGAAGCATATCGGAGCAAGAGGAGCCATCGGAGGAGCAAGTGAAGCAAACAGAGCCATATACGCCTCAGACAACATTATCGGGAGCTGTTCGGGCGATCAAAACCCATATATGCCTTCATTAATACTATCGGGAATTGTTCGGGCAATGAAAACCCACATATGCATGTATTAACGTTATCGGGAGTGGAGGCAAAACTGGGTTAACTAAAGTCCGAGAGCGGAGAAGCTATTAACATAGAGAATCGACGCCAAAACCCTTAGCGGAGCACTCACAGACTTGAAATCATATTAAATTTGCCTGTGGAGCTTATCGGGTCTGATAATACCATCGCATTGGGATATCGGCGATATCGTATCGGAACCCTTAGGGATGAGAGCGGACACGATATAATATATATCGGGTTAAAATGCCAAGTCGGGTCCGGTTCTGTATTGGCAGATGCATACAGATATAACCTGCGACGAGCGATCGCTGATCGTCGGCGAATTACCATTGGGCGGAGGCAGATGCGATAAAATATAAACTGTGGTGCATTGCAGATCGGGTCCGCAACCAAATCGGGGGTCATCAGGTCCGCAGTATAATATTTGTTGTTGCGACGGCCGATATCGGACCTGCCGAAAATTGCAAAGGTATATATATATAATTTGAAGTCCGGCGTTTTGATAAAAGCGGGGTTTGTATTGTTTCCATATACATATATATGTATGTGGCCGCGGTTATAAAAAGGTGTTATATATATATGGTTTCCGTGTATTATATGATGTGTGGATGGGTCGCTCCCGGTTAACGTAATGTGATGCTTGCGAGCTTTAAAGCTCATGGGTAGTGGCTTCCGATAAGGGAAAAGGCTCCGATAGAGCTGTAAATCCATGGTTTAAAGGCTTGCGCGGGGTGTTTTAAGCCGAAAGGCTTACAATCGCTGATTCGATGGTTCAGAAGGTTGAACGACAGTTGAATGGGGTGATTCATGGCAAAATCGATTGCGATTGGGACGTGGCTATCTGTTAAGCTATGTTGACTTGTATAGACAGAAGAAGCAAAGGAATGGGAAGCTGAAGTGTCAAGCGAACATAGAATATTAAGCAAGCGTTGAGGAAGCTGAAGAGCCTGCGGAGAAAGGAAGCCAAAGAGCCAGCGAGAAAGAGGAAATGAATGGACAGAGGCATGGAATGTATAAAAGCAGCAAAAACAGAGAACTATTGTTGTTGTTGTTCGTGTATGGTATAACCTGAGTATGAGATAGTGGAAGCAGTAGAGGCAAAGGGGGCGGCAGAAGCAGTGGAAGCTTAAAAGAGTGCAACAGCACACCAGTGTATACCAAAGAGGTTGGAGCCTCAGAATTGAACAGGATTGAAGTCCTTGGGAGTTGGTGCTCCTAAGTCTAAGATAGGTTTCTTGGCAAAACAGAGTTGGTGCTCTTGAGGTTGGAGCCTCACTGAAGTCCAAGTTGGAGCTTGGCAACTGTTCACAATTAGATATAAATTAATACTGTATTTATTTCATTGCACTGTTTTGCATTTCTTTAATAAAAGCATTAATTCCAGCTGTAGATTTCTGTGGTCTGTGTATACATATACAAATATATATATGCTTTTGGGAATCACTAGAACAATTAAAAGGAATTGAAAGAAACACTGATTCACCCCCCCCCCCCCCCAGTATTTCCAACAATTGGTATCAGAGCAGGCTTCTTCATACTATCCTAACAGCTTGAAGAGGGATCAACAGCCATGATGAGAAATCATGAAGCATTAGGAAAACCTCCTCTGTTCAATGGCACTAACTTTGGGTTTTGGAAGAAAAGAATGACTTACTATTTAATGTCCCTTGGACCTGAAGTCTGGAATTTTTGTCAAACTGAATACTAAGCGACTTCCACTCTTCCAACAGACCAAGACGAGAGGAAAGCCTACATTGCAAATGCAAAATCCATGAACTCTATCACCAGTGGAATCACTGATTCCGAGTTTACAAAAATCATGCACTGTAACTCTGCCAAAGAAATGTGGGAGAAGCTAGTTGGCTTGTACGATGGAGACTCAAAAGTCAAAAAGGCAAAGCTTCAAACTCACAGAAGACAATTTGAAAGTTTGAAGATGGAAGATGAAGAAGACATTGCAGCATACCTCCTCCGAGTAGCTGAAGTGGTAAATTCCCTGAAAGGATTGGACGAAAAAGTTGAAGAAAGTACCATTGTTCAAAAGGTATTAAGGTCTCTTCGAGACAGATTTGACTCCAAAATAAGTGCTATAGAAGAATCAAAGGATCTAGATGCCCTCAAAATGGATGAACTCCATGGAATTCTTACTGCCTATGAAATGAGGAAAGGTGGCCCAAGCTCCAAAGATGCAGCATTCAAGGCCTCAAAGTCAAAGAAAGGGAAAGAAAGGAATGACTGTAGTGATGAGTCAGATGTGGAATCCGAATTGGCTCAATATGTACGAAAGCTGAAGAGAGGATCTAAGCTTAAAGGCAAGTATCCTCTTATCTGTTTCAAATGTGGTAAAATAGGTCATTATGCAGCAAAATGTCCTCATAAACATGACAGTGTTGATGAAGGGATATTTCTTGGATACTCTCCACAGAGCAAGGCTTACAAGTGCTACAATTATTGACTGAAGAAAATAGTGGAAAGCATTGATGAAGATCTTCCAGAAAAGGAAATTGAAGAACATGAAGATGACTTTCTCCTTGAAGAAGAAGAACCTAAAGAAGAAAATATAGGTGATGAAGGAGAAGAAGAGAAAAGAGAACCACCTCATACCCCTTCAAAGATGAAGTATATTGAAAGATATCATCCAGAAGAGCAGATCATTGGCGATAAAGATGAAGGTGTGCAGACCCGAAGAAGGATATCAATTACACCCAAGAGAAAAGTCATTGCCCTCCTATCTATGATAGAACCAGAAACATTTGCAGAAGCAAGTAAGGATCCTCACTGGGTAAAAGCAATGGAAGAAGAAATGTCCCAAATTGAGAAGAACAAGACATGGGAGCTAGTACCTCGTCCAAAGGACAAAAACATAATAGGAACAAAATGGGTGTTCAAAAATAAAATGAATGAGGAAGGACAGGTTATCAGAAACAAGGCAAGACTTGTCTGCAAAGGCTATTCACAAATTGAAGGAGTTGACTTTGAAGAGACATTTGCACCCGTGGCCCGTATGGAAGCTATCAGGATGTTCTTGGCATTTGCTTGCTCAAAAGGATTCAAAATCTATCAAATGGACGTGAAATCAACATTTCTAAATGGGGAACTCAAGGAGGAAGTCTACATGGAGTAGCCAAAAGGTTTTGATCTAACAGCAGGAAAGGACCTAGTCTGTAAATTGAAAAAGGCTTTGTATGGATTGAAACAAGCTCCTAGAGCTTGGTATGCAAGACTGGATAACTATCTCCAACAACAAGGCTTCAAAAAGGGAGTGGCTGGAAGCAATCTATACATAAAGACAGATCAAGGTAAGTTACTAGTTGCTCTTGTTTATGTCGATAATCTGATTTTTGCTAGTAATAATAATGAAATGAGCCATGAATTTTCTCAAAGCATGGCAAAAGAGTTTGAGATGTCAATGATAGGAGAGCTGTCCCACTTCCTTGGACTTCAAGTATCTCAAACCAGAGCAGGATTGTGTGTATCTCAAGCCAAATATCTAAAAGACATGCTAAAAAAATATGGAATGGAGGACTGTGCACCTGTGAGTACACCTACGGCCACAAACTGCAAATTGAGCAAAGATGATGACTCCCCTCTAGTAGATGCAACTCATTACAGGTCAATGATTGGAGCCCTTCTATACTTAACAGCTACACGACCAGACATAATGCAAGCAGTAGGAATGGTGGGAAGATTTCAATCTGCTCCCAAACAATCTCATTTATCAGCTGTAAAAAGAATTCTCAGATACTTGAAGGGAACTTCTGATTTTGGTCTTTGGTACCCAAAGGACTCAACATTGATGGTAACTGCATACACCGATGCTGATTGGGCTGGAAGTATAGATGATCAGAAAAGTACTGGTGGAAATGCATTCTTCCTAGGAGACTGTTTAGCATCCTAGCTCAACAAAAAACAGTCATCCATATCATTATCCACAGCCGAAGCTGAGTATATAGCTGCAGCAGACTGTTGTTCTCAGATACTATGGATGAAGGAAGCTCTAAAAGATCTCGACATATGTACAAATCAACCAATTACTGTTTATTGTGACAACACAAGTGCTATCAGTCTCAGTAAAAATCCAGTGATGCACTCAAGAACCAAACACATACCAATCAAGTATCATTTCCTCCGTGAGCAAGTAGCTGAACAAAACATCGCTCTGGAATATATCAGTACTAAGGAGCAGATAGCTGATATTTTCACAAAACCTCTTCCTCGGGAAGCATTCGAACATCTGCGTCAAAAGATGGGGGTTATTTCTTTATCATCACTCAAGTTCATTCATAAAGATGCAGCAGGACAGGGGGAGCAGTTTGACAGGGGGAGTTCATATGCATTCCTTTACCATTAATGTCAAAGGGGGAGAGAGTAGAAGAATATTGCCATCAATAACAAAGGGGAAGATTGTTGGACACAGATTGTCATTGATGTCAATATGGCAATATTTAAGAGGAGGAGACAGAACCATCAGAGGAGCAGACGGAGCCAAGAGGAGCAAATGGAGCCAAGAGGAGCAGACCAAGCCAGAGGAGCCACATTGGAGCATAGAAGAGCTATAGGAGGAGCCACATATATATATGCCAAAGAAGAGTAGCTATCAGAGCATATCGGAGCAAGAGGAGCCATCGGAGGAGCAAGTGAAGCAAACAGAGCCATATATGCCTCATACAACATTATCGGGAGCTGTTCGGGCGATCAAAACCCATAAATGCCTTCATTAATACTATCAGGAGTTGTTCGGGCAATGAAAACCCACATATGCATGTATTAACGTTATCGGGAGTGGAGGCAAAACTGGGTTAACTAAAGTCCGAGAGCGGAGAAGCTATTAACATAGAGAATTGATGCCAAAACCCTTAGCGGAGCACTGGCGGACTTGAAATCATATTAAATTTTCCTGTGGAGCTTATCAGGTCCGATAATACCATTGCATCGGGATATCGGCGATATCGCAATGATATCGTATCGGAACCCTTAGGGATGAGAGCGGACGCGATATAATATATATCGGGTTAAAATTCCAAGTCGGGTCTGGTTCTGTATCGGTGGATGCATACAGATATAACCTGCGACGAGCGATCGTCGATCGCCGACGAATTACCATTGGGCGGAGGCAGATGAGATAAAATATAAACTGTGGTGCATTGCAGATCGGGTCCGCAACCAAATCGGGGGTCATCGGGTCCGCGGTATAATATTTGTTGTTGCGATGGCCGATATCAGACCTGTCGAAAATTGCAAAGGTATATATATATATATAATTTGAAGTCCGGCGTTTTGATAAAAGTGGGGTTTGTATTGTTTCCATATACATATATATGTATGTGGCCGCGGTTATAAAAAGGTGTTTTATATATATGGTTTCCGTGTATTATATGATGTGTGGATGGGTCGCTCCCGATTAATGTAATGTGGTGCTTGCGAGCTTTAAAGCTCACGGGTAGTGGCTTCCGATAAGGGAAAAGGCTCTGATAGAGCTGTAAATCCATGGTTGAAAGGCTTGCGCGGGGTGTTTTAAGCCAAAAGGCTTACGATCGCTGATTCGATGGTTTAGAAGGTTGAACGACAGTTGAATGGGGTGATTCATGGAAAAATCGATTGCGATTGGGACGTGGGTGTCTGTTAAGCTATGTTGACTTGTATAGACAGAAGAAGCAAAGGAATGGGAAGCCGAAGTGTCAAGCGAACATAGAAGATTAAGCAAGCATTGAGGAAGCAGAAGAGCCTGCGGAGAAAGGAAGCCAAAGAGCCAGCGAGAAAGAGGAAATGAATGGACAGAGGCATGGAATGTATAAAAGCAGCAAAAACAGAGAACTGTTGTTGTTGTTGTTGGTGTATGGTATAACCTGAGTATGAGATAGTGGAAGCAGTAGAGGCAAAGGGGGCAGCAGAAGCAGTGGAAGCTTAAAAGAGTGCAGCAGCACACTAGTGTATACCAAAGAGGTTGGAGCCTCATAATTGAATAGGATTGAAGTCCTTGGGAGTTGGTGCTCCTAAGTCTAAGATAGGTGTCTTGGCAAAACAGAGTTGGTGCTCTTGAGGTTGGAGCCTCACTGAAGTCCAAGTTGGAGCTTGGCAAATGTTCACAATTAGATATATATTAATACTGTATTTATTTCATTGCACTGTTTTGCGTTTCTTTAATAAAAGCATTAATTCCAGCAGTAGATTTCTGTGGTCTGTGTATACATATACAAATATATATATATGCTTTTGGGAATCACTAGAACAATTAAAAGGAATTGAAAGAAACACTGATTCACCCCCCCCTCTCAGTATTTCCAACATATAAGTCAAGAACCAAAATAGCGGAGTTGGTGGAGGTGTTTGTTGGCTTGCATAAGGTCTCTCATTCAAACCCAATGGGCTTCTCGGACTCCATAAATTTTTTTCCGTTGGCCATGAGGAGGCCACGTGGTAGCGACTGGTTGACCCACATGGCACTCCCTCATTGGGCCACCACACCAAATCATCAACCAATAGAAAACCACCATGTCACAACCAATAAAAATTAACCAAATGGAACGAACCACACTGTGCCAAGTGTCAACCATTCATTGGCCGAAGGAGGACCAATCAGCTTGCCAATTCATGGCCCAGTCAGCGTATGGACCACTGATTAGGCATCCTTGCAGCCGAAATTTCAAATTTTTAGTTGTTCCCCAAAATGAACAGAATGCAATTCTGGGAGCATCTGATTTCGTATTTGATTTAAATGAGTTGTGTTGGATTTAGGGAAACAGGATCTACATTTTGGCACTGGTTTCGAGCCAGTCTGCACACTTTGAAATTTGATAACTTTCTTGATCCAGCAGATCATTCCTCCCCACTAGAAGCTTTTTGACCTCCAAAATATTTTTATCAATCAACAAATAGATGAGGGTATAGTTCTCTCACCTTTCCAGTCTCAATATGCTAAACTTTCCTTGATTTTGGAGTCCTTGTCTTGCTGTCATAGATGGCATCTTGCTATAATTTCCCAGAATATGCAGAACAACAAACTGCATTTAAGGAATAAACACATTCCCTCCTTGGTCTCCAATCAAAGGAAACTCAAAAAATCTCAAATTCTTCTCACCTTGAACACTGTCATCATGATAATGCTTACCATGTCTAGCCTTGTACTTGGATCGACTCTTGACCAAATGTGATCGCCATTGCCATGAAACATCCCTTTTGAAAGTCAACACATGATTAAACCCACAAGAAGAAGTTTTGGAACCAATGTACTATTTTTCAATTTGATTTTTCATTTGTTCTTTGACCTCTGCACTCTCTAACACTGGCATCTTGTTCACACCAATGTTCAACAATGATGCATGCTGCTACAAACTTGCTTCATTTTGTTTACCTATTTTAGGAGGAAACATGTTAGACTCTTGAAACATATTATCACATGAATTATAAACATCAATGAAATCATATTTTAAACTTGATTCATATCCTTGAAAGGCTTTAGATTCCTCAACACCTTCATGTTTGATAATTAACAATGCAAAGTTCTGACTAGCATTAACAATCCTCTTCATTTGTCCTGCGTTTACAAGAGATGCATTAAACTTCTTGTTGTGTGATCTAACAATGTACTCAATCCCATTCTTGAACAAATGATATTTGTTCTCATGGAAATGAAAAATAGCTCTCCTATCATATAGATATGGGATTCCCAAAACAATAACACATATATCAATTGGAATTACATCAAGCTCTATCTCATTTAGAAAGTTTGTAGTGATTGCAAATTCCAGTTTACATATTTTTGTCACATGCAATATTGCATTGTCACATATCCAACCTAGATGATAAGGTTTAGGATGAGGAATGGTTTCTAAATTCAACTTCTTGACAATGTCTTCTGAGATAATATTTGCTTGCAAACCATTATCAAATAATGTATCTATCTTGGTATGTTTTGAAATGACTCTATTATGGAAAATGTCTATTCTTGTTTTTTCATCTTGAGTTTCATTGAGACAATTTGAAGAAATAGTAATTGCAATGTCCTTACCTTTCAAACCCATGGCTGTGATCTTTGTTTCATCTCCAGAATTTGAACCTAAATCATGTTGTGTAGTTGCAACTGTCTTCTCTTTCTCCTTGTTCTTAAACTTTTTGGGTCTCATTTCTGGATGAAGTTTCCAACAATGATCTTCATCATGGCCCTCTTTGGAACAATGTTTACATGTGATCTTTTATTTCTCCATCTTGATGGCATCATTATTCTTTCCTTTTCCTTTAAACTTACCCTTTCCTTTTTCTCCAGACTCAAAGGAACTCTCACTAGTTTCTTCAAAAACATTTTTCCCTCTTGCCTCTAAATGAGTTGCCTGAACACAAACTTCATCTAGTTTTGTAGGGTTAAACATGAGAATGGTATGTCTCAAATAACTATGAAATCCTCCAATGTATTTGAGAAAATTATATTGTGAGGACAAATCTATACCCAAAATCAAAGCTCTTTTCCTAAATTCTTGAGTATAAGATTGCACATTTTTCCCTTTAGCTTTCTTAAAGTTTTTCCAATCCATAATAGCTTTCTGCATGTATGCTAATGGATAAAATTTCCTTCTTATTGCAACAACAAAATCATTCCATGAAGGGAAAACCTTACCATGTTTTTTCATGTCCTCTTTTGTTTTGGCTTCCCACCAAATTAGTGTTGCACCTTCCTATCTAAGAGAAGCAAGACGAATCTTGGTTTCACCATCCTTGATTCGTTGTATCCTACAATACACTTCAATCTGACGAATCTGATTATCTAATCTCTCCGCATTTACCTCTCCATTGTACATAGGCAATTCAAACTTAATATCAAGCTTAAGCAAAGGAGTTTTACCATGACCACTTGGGGAATTTGGATGTGTTTGTGAAAGGGTAGAATAAGTTGAAGATGAGGATGATGATGGAAGTGAAGTTGGTGGTTTGTCACCATTCCCTCCATTCCATTTTGGAGGCTTATCTCCTTTTCCTCCATGAGGTTTTGAGCTTTCTCCTAACAACCTGAAATTCCTCTCCTCATATAGAACCTTCGCCATCTAAGACATTTTAAAGAAAGCCTTTCTGAAAGTTCTTTCATCTTCAGACATCCTTTCAGGTTCTTATTCATGTGCCATGATTATTGAAGCTTGACGAGTGTTTGTTCTCCTTGAAGCAATTTGAGATCTTGGCTTCACACGTTCTCCTTATCCTCTTTTAAGCTTCAACTTTGTAAGCATCAGAAAAACACTTGCAAACAAATCAAATCTTCACAATAACCTGTGCTATGATACCAAAATGATTTGAAAGTGTAAACTTGAAGATTTTTAACAATTTGCAAGTTAAAATTATGTGTATTGGGTAGAGGATCAATTTACTAAACACATAAACAAGTAAATTTTAAACAAATTTACAACCAAATAGAGACAGATAAGCATATCTGGAACCAGGGTTGCAGGAATCGCCCCCCCCCCCCCCGCCGGATCCAAACCCAGAATCGCGGATCGGAGCGAATCGTCCCGGAATCCACACTGGAAGCGCGATTCGCATTTGGAGGTGGCGCGATTCCGGCAAATAAAAACGATTCCTGCCAAATGCTGTTGCGGCCGCCCGGAACCGCGGATCGGAGGACGCTTCGGGCACGGGGTGGCGCCACGCAACCTGCCCGGAAGCGCACGCCACCCGCACGCCACCCAGGCGCAACCCGGACGCAACCCCGCGGCAGCGCATTTTTACTTTTTTTTTTTTAATTTGTTTTAAAATGTAACTTAACTAGCATGAGGGGGTGGGTTAGGTGAGTTTAGGGTGAGTTTAGGGTGACTTTAGAAAAGAATAAAGCCCCCATTCTCTTCTCATTTGCTCACTTTGAGTTTATGAGAGTTGGAGAAGAGAAGAGAGGAGAGGAGAAGAGAAGAGAGGAAAGGAGAGGAGAAGAGAGGAGAGCTTGGAGGAGTGAAGAAGGAGGAGCTAGGAGAAGGAGGAGGAGCTTGGAGCAAGAGCTTGGAGGACTTCATCTACAAGAGCTAAAGAGGTAAGTTCAAACCCCAAACTCCCTTGTTTTTTTGAAAAAAAAATTGTATTTTTCTCCTCCCTCTCCTACTCTTTCCCATTGTTTCTACTTGCTCCTTTATTTACAGGTTGTCCACCACCTATATCCATATTCCAAGATGGTGTTCTTTTGGCTTCTATGTATCATTCCACTCTTGGTTTTAATGATGGCAAGGGTGAGGAATAGAGGGGAAGAGGAAGGGGATGAACTTGGTCCTAATAGTAGTGACCCAATGTATGATGAGGAGGAAGGGTTTGAAGAGGAAGGGGATGAACTTGAAGAGGACACTGAAGCACAAGATGGGAAAGGTACATCAAATCCCTTGTGGAACTATGTGACCAAACTTGAAGGGGGAAAGGGTGGTGGATCTTACAAATGGATGTGCCCTCATGGTTGTCATGGAGGAAAACCATATACGGGTTCATATACCCGTCTGAGGAGGCATCTTTGTGGGGTGCTAGACAGTGATGAAAAAAAGGGTTCCGTGGGGGTAACCATTTGCCCAAACATTTCAAGTGAACAAAGACAAAAATACAACAAAATAGAGATGGCTGCACAACGAAAAAACAAGAAACAAAAAACTCATTCTGAATCAAGTGCAACCTCTAAATTTGGTAGTTGCCCATCTCCTCATGGTACTTTTGCAACCTCTGGAGGTAGAAAAACAATAGGGGATTTCCTTAATGTTTCTGGGAGGGATGATGTGGATGGAAAGATAGTCCGTTTTCTTTGTGCTTGTGGTGTACCATTCAATGTGCTTCGCTCTCCCTATTGGCATGACATGGTAAAGGCCATCAATGAAGCCCCAAAAGGATACAAGGCCCCCAACTATGAGAAAGCTAGAACAGTGTTATTAGAAAGAGAAAAAGCTAAGGTTCAAAGAGCTTTGACACGTTTTACACATGAGTGGGTGGATTCTGGGGTATCCATTGTATCAGATGGGTGGACAAATATTAGAAACCAACATTTGATAAATGTTCTTGGTGTTTCTTCTAGTGGTGTCGTATTTATTGCATCTCATGACTCCTCCTCCATCAGTGCAACTGCACCAAACATTGCAGATCTCCTATTGAAATCAATCAAAGATGTTGGTCCGAATAATGTGGTTCAAGTGATCACAGATAATGCAGCAAATTGTAAGTTAGCAGGAAAAATTATTGAGCGTACTCATCCACACATCTTTTGGTCTGGGTGCCTGGTTCACACATTGAACCTTTTGATGCATGATATTGTGAAACACAAAGATTGTGGGTGGATTGCTGAGGTTTACAGGAAAGGGAAGCAGCTCATTAAATTCATCACAGGGCATACAAGGGTAAACTACTTCTATGGCACTTACTCCAAGTTGCAATTGCTTAAAATTGCAAAGACAAGATTTGCTAGTTATTACCTCACCTTTAGGCGGCTAGTGAGGGTGAGACAAGCTTTAACTAATCTGGTGTGTGCTGAAACATGGGATGAAATTAACGTCAGTACAGATGGTGCTAATGAAGTCAAGGACACTGTTCTTGACAGTTACTTTTGGTCACAGGTTAAATATGTTTTGCAATTCACCAAACCAATTTATTACATGATCAAGTTTGCAGATTCAGATCGACCAGTAATTGGGGAGGTGTATGAGCAAATGGATAGCATGTTGGGGCAGATTAAAGACATTGTTGAGCCTAGAGATACCACCTTGTACAATTATATTCGTGAAGAGGTGGAAAAACGATGGGATATGCTAAATGTTCCATTGCATGCATTAGCATATGTTTTGACACCTAAATACTATCATCCATCATGGCTTTCAAAACCAGCACCTGGGGGGGGAGTCAGGAGAAAACCACACCAAGATAAAGAGGTTCACGAAAAATATATGGCTGCATTGAGTAGATTAATCCCTGATGAGGAGGAGGCTGCATTGGTACGGAGACAGGTGAGCAACTATACGAGCAACACTGGTCCATTTTCGAGCATGCATGCAATTCAAGATCGAGAGCATTTTTCTGCTCTTGAGTGGTGGAACATGCATGGAGGGCCTACTCCACTTCTACAGAGTTTGGCATTGCGGGTGCTATCACAGGTGGTAAACACTTCTTCTGCAGAGAGGTGTTGGAGCTCTTATTCTTTCATCCACAGTGTTAAAAGGAACAGGTTGAATTTAGACCGGGCAGAGAGCTTGGTTTATGTTCATTACAACTTGCGATTGTTGTCCCATTACTGTGAAGATGCAAAGTCTAATAAAGACTTGTTGACTTGGGACAAGAATCCAGAGGAGCCCAATTTGGAGGATGGAGTGTTGCGACTAGAGCAATTAGAGGATTCTCTTATCCAGGTATGTCCATTGTGGTATGAATTTTCCAATTTTCCCTTATAAAGCATTTCTCTAATTCATGTTTTTAATTTTTTTGTTAACTAGTGTTTTTTTTTTGCATGAATTTTTTGAGCGATTCTAGGATGATGACACAGGTGTTGATATGCCACCACCCCCACCCCCATCTGGTCCCTTGGTTTCTAGGTTCCATGGTTCAACACCAACGGCAGGGGGTTCTTCTTCATCAGTTCCAGTGCCACGACTTACACAGGGACCATCTTCTTCATTGCCACCACGTGGAGGCCCGCCATCACGTTCTATTCGTGGTGGAAGGAGGAGAGATTAGTAGATATATTCACAATCTACTTCTTTTTGTCATAGATTACTCATTAGACTTGTAGACTTGTGAATTTGAATTTTGAACCTTTTTGGCTTGGCGGTGACCAAGTGACATATTTTGTAAACATTATTATTTGAATTTTGGACATGACAAATGTTGACAGTTGCTCACTTGCTAGATAAATCATAATATGCTCTATGTTTTATGTTTTATAATATGCTTAAATGTTTTATGTTTTATAATATGCTTAAAAATTTGATGTATGTTTGTAATAGCTAGAATATAGATGATTGTTGTACATACTAGTAACTACAATGGAATCATGGATGCCATATCTATCTTGATTTATGCAAAAATATGCATGTTTTCATGTCTTCTACAATTAATTTGGTATTTGGGATGTTTGTTTTGAGTATAAATGCAAAAAAATATATAAAAATATATATATATAGCAGACGCTTCCGCGGACGCTTCGCTCCCTAGATTTTTGGAAAATGACGCTTCCGCGCTCCGCGCTCCGCGCTTCCGCTTCGCTCCCGCTTCGTGCAACATTGTCTGGAACACATAACACAAAGCATGATAAAGGAGTTCACCCCTCTCTTGGGCTACATCTCCCGGTCCAACTTCCAATGCAGGGCCTCTTTCATTATAAAAAGTGTGTTTACATGATTTGCACAACTCAAATAGTAGAAATGTTGCCTCCAATGGATCTAACACTGTCAAAAACCCCCATTTTGGTTCTTTCTGCACCTCATTTGGTCAAAAACTGAGAAAGTTATGCTTGTTTCTTCATTTTCCCAAATTCTTTTGCTAATTGTGCTCCAATTCGGCCTAAACCTAGCTTGTGCATGCCAAACGTGGAAATGATTGCAAACCTGGCCTACATTCCTGTGTGACGGTTGGATCTATAAGATGGTTAAATCCGCCATTAAGCCTCGAGTCTTGATTTTTTTGGTCACATGGCAGCCATAAGACCGTATAGGGGGTCGAAGATTCTGGGTTTTGTCTAGCCCCTAGCTAGGCAAGCACTCCTAGTTCTATGGTCCCACATATGACCATGGGATGGGCCCTTAGGATATGGCCCTCGCTAGTTCTCCACGCCTATGGTTACATGGGAGGTCATACGACCTGGGGCTGGCCCCCTTCGAATAGCCTCCGGTCTCCGCTCATTTGCGTTTGGTTTATGTGGCTATGTCCATGGCCCGTGGGCTGGGATAGGCCCTAGCCCTTGGCCCTCCATCTGCGGTCCTATGGTACTGGGGTGGCTAGGGGATAGGGCTTAGCCCAACTTCCTTTCCCCAATGGCGTGTCATGAAACTTTAAATATAACCTCGCCTCTATATAAGTCAAGAACCAAAATAGTAGAGTTGGTGGAGGTGTTTGTTGGCTTGTATGAGGTCTCATGTTCGAACCCCATGGGCTGCTCGACCTCCATAACAAAATTTTGGTTGGCCATGAGGAGGCCACGTGGCAGCCATTGGTTGGCCCACGTGACACTCCCTCATTGGGCCACACACAAAACCATCAACCAATAAAAAACAACCATGTCAAAACCAATAAAAATTCACCAAATGGAACCAACAACATTGTGCCAAGTGTTGACCAATCATTGGCTGATGGAGGACCAGTCAACCTGCCAAGTCATGGCCCAATCAATAGTTCATGCTGACTAGGCATCCTTGCAACCCAAATTTTAATTTTTTTAGTTGTTTCCCAAAATGAACAAAACACAATTCTGGGAGCATCTGATGTTGGATTTGAGTGAAACGAGTTGCGTTGGATTCAGGGCAATGAGATCTACATTTTGGAACCGGATTTGATCCAGTCCAAGAACTATGAATTTTGAGCACTTTCTTGATCCACCAGATCATTGATGCAATATATTTGCATGAAGATGAGTCAACTAAAGAATATTTTTGAATCCAATTAGAAGTAAAATCTCGAAAACTTGAAAAATTACATTCAAAATACCAAACATCTTTAAAAAATAATTTTAAATCGAGTGAAACCATGCAAAGAGAAGAATTGTATGAGAGAAACTAGATCTGACTTAGTTTGGGGGGATTACCAGAGTCGTGAGATCCTGACATAACCATCGATCGAAGTTGAGGTGACTTGACTTGCTGACAAGTCCCAAAACTTTTAAATATTGTAAAATAGCATTTTGAAGATTGAATCCGATCGTGCATGGTGTGAGGATAGCAGCTACCATTGGTTTCAATAAGACCACTACTCACCAGATGGTAGCCATCTCTGTCACTGATTTGACCTGATTTTTCAACTTCAACAACTAAATTACTCAAGTTGAAAGACTCTTCTGATCACAAATCCAAAGATGAATGAATCAGGGAAATTTCCTTAGCAAGCTGATTTTAAGATTTGTCTTTGTGCAAAACAAGATATGATGAGGGATTGAAAGAATACTTGATGATTTGATTATTTTCCCTTTCATAATGGATATCCTCACCACTTTGTTCCAATTGAGAAGTTAAATCATCAAATGAATAAATTGAAAAGCATGAAGCATCTTCATCGCAAATAGATGAATTGCAAATAATAGAGCACAAGGGATAGTGAGATGAAGAGGAAATTTAGATACGAACATATTCTTTGACCGCATTAGATTCTAGATTTACATTGAAATCTTCTAAATTAAAATATTTTTAAGGAACCAAAAGATGGGTTGGTGCACTTGGGCATCCATCATCATATATATCAACAGAGTCATCTTGATCAGAATGATTGTTTCCCAAAGCTACATATTGATTTGAAGAATTGCTTGCATTTAATTCACTATTGAGATTAGCAGATTGAAAATAATCCAAGAATGGAAGTGTATCATCTTGACGTGGGAGACTTTGAAAAAGGGAAGAGAGATAAAAATTATCTTCACTTTCCTCCTCCTCTTCCAGTGTAATGTGACTGCTTTATATTTGATCACAATTTGAACCAACAACTCGAAAATTAGGAGAACACAGAGAGCTAGTTGGTGGAGCAGATTGATCAAGTAGATCATGATACACAGAGTCATGACATGTATATGATAGAGGATTACAAATGTCCCTTGAAGAAGTAACACTTTCAATGGAACCAGATTCAAGATTGATGTTAAGAGTGCCAATGTCATCTTGAGGAATGAAAGGATTAGCCTTCACCCTAGGCTCCATGATCCATTTCGGGGTTTCTTCCATTAGATATGAATCATGAAAAGTGGGAGGAGGATGAAGATATGGATTAGGAATTTGATTTTCAGGCTTTCCAACTTTGGCATCATAGCAAGGAGACACCCCCATCAGAACTGAAAAAAGAGGAGGACAAGGAACAAAAGGAATTGTAGATTCCTCCTTTGAAATTAGAGGTGTCTCATGATTTACAAGAGTTGGGGAAGTGGAAACATCAAGAGGTTTAGATTCACCATTAAAAGAGATGTGAACCAAATGCTCAAACTTTTTCTTAAAGAAATCCCAATCCATGTCTTCTTTAGGAAATTCATAACAAATGTGAAGGAATCAATCAAAGGAATCCTAAAATAATTCATTAGGCTTCATTCTTAGTTGATTGATTCTTTTAAGAACATCTTGGGAATCATACCTATCAAAGGCTTGATAAATCTCCTTGAGGAAATTATGAAAATAATGGATGGAAGAAAATGGTAAGGTATGGCACCATTAATTAACACGACCTTCAAGGGTGAGGAAGAAAGCCACACAAGCAAAATCTTCGTCATTGATTTCATAATATTCACAAAATTTTAAAAAAATAGAAATGTGCTTGGTTATGGATGTTCCATCCTTACCATCAAACTTCAATTGAGACAAGGGATAAATAGGCTCATAGGGGATTAAAATTTTACTAGGATATAGGTTGGAAAAACACCCCAGGAGTATGATTTGAGGATGAGCCATTTATGATAAGAGATTCAAAATAGACTCAACAGGCTCAACTTGTCATCTGGCTCTCCTTCTAACACCATTTTGTTGATGGGTGCTGGAAATATGTCAACCAAGGGGGTCTCACTGATGTGAAGTCCCAACTAGACCTCACACCATTTGGAATAGGAGCCCCATCTGAAGTATTGACCCTGTTGCCATATTTTCTTATAGATTTTCCTTGGCTTTAGCTTTTGGCAAGAGAGAGAAGCATGTATGTGCCTTTGTGAAAAACAAGTAAGCGTGCCTAGTGAATGTTTGGTTGCAGGTGCATCAAGGTTCTTCTATTGCAGAGGGAAGAAATGTGATCCTCTAGGACAAAGGTAGTAGTACCACCCTAGTAGAGGCACACACAAGAAAAACGTTAACCGCCCAACATTAAGCAAAACAATCCACATAGATGTGGCGATTGTTACAACCATTACAACACATTTTCAATTAGATAAGCACTAAAATATTCAAACTAGTTCAACTACTTTAGTATATGTGAAAGAAAAAATGAATCATAAATATTTACAGAACAATCTTACAAATATTCACAATACATGCATGAAAACATGCTACCCATTAGGCTTCAAGTATTAAGTAAAGTCCCAAGATACATGAATACAACGAGCATCACTAGCTCCAATAATGGAGCATTGAATCCATGACTTGCTCCCCAAAAATACTAACTCTGTCCCTCTAATGACTTATGGGAGAAGCCAAGGTGAAAATTCCTTTGCTCATATAATGAGGATGTATATATAACAAATGGGGTGATCCTTTACCTTCCTTGTGACTCTTGGGCTACCCTCATGACTGTTTCACTTCTATATGACCTTTTCACTTCCTACATGACTTTTAACATTACATGAATGGCTCTTGGACTTCCACTTTACATTAATTTTGTCTAATATTGAATTACATATTCCAGAAAATGATGTGGGACATGATGAATCATGACACGACATGGTGAATCATGACACAACATGACATGACACTGATGACATGGAAATTTAAAGCCATTCTTCATTACTTATTTCTTTGTGTCTACTAAAAGATGGATCATGATCTTCTTCTTTGTCCTCCAAATGGCTTAGAGATGAGGAGTCTTCAGTGGAACTTGATCTCTAGTTGTTGTCTCAATTTGATGTCCCTTTTCTTTCTCTTGATTGATCAGCTTGTGTTTGTAGTTAATAAAGTGTCTTATGACATGGCCTCCTTCTCCATCTACTTTATCATCATCTTGTCATGGTATGACAGAGCACCTGCATCTGCAATTCACTCATGAAAAGATGACATTAGTCTCATAAACCCCTAGTCTAAGATGTTGTATGATGATCCACTAACTGAGTCGAAACCAGGTGATAGGATGAGGGAGAGGCTCAGTAACTATGCAATTATGTAGCTCAGGTACTCAAGGACCAGGCTTGAGCCTTGAGACTACACAATGTGCAGTTTAGGTTGGACTCGGGAAGAATATTGCGCAGTTTGGGAGCTCAGTGAGCTAGGATGAGGGTTTGAGCACTGATTTAGCCAACTGCACAATTCTGGAAGGTAGAGGAGGCTGGGTGATTTAGAAATTGCGCAGTTCAAGAGCTCAAGGCTGAGGTATGAGCCTTGAGACTAAGCAATGTGCAGTTTTGGCTAGGCAGGAGAGAGAGATTATGTAGTTTTAGAGGTCAGAGGCTGAGATTGAGCATCGTGATTGCGTAGTGCTCAATCCTAGAAGGAAGAGACTGCACATTGTGAATTTCCAAGGGACAAGGGTGCTGATTGAGGCTTGATAATGCACAATGCATAATTTAGGCTAGGCAAGATGATGCTGAGTGGCTCGGTCAGGGAGTTTTCCAGGTTGTACTAAGTGTTGGATTAGTGAGATGAAGATGAATAAGAGAGAGACTCTAAGTGTGATCACACAGTTAGATCACTTGAAGACACAACAAGGAACTCTTAGAACATATGAAAAATATACCTTCCTCAATGCAACAACTTTGCGATGAATCTTACCAAGTGCGACACGAAGGATAGACTTTGCGACAAAAGTGATGACACTTGTGCGAAAATTCTTGAAACTTCATAAATGAGTACGAAACATGTCTAAATGATGAGAAAAAGTTATTATCACAAATATTTCCCCTTGAAACAAGCCAAAACTCCACTTTACTTGAAAAGAGACAATTCCCATGCTCAAAGATGACACTTGCAATATGACAAGAAAGTGTGAACGACACTTGTGAAATGCGAACAACAGTGAAAGCAACACATGCCAGAGTGAAGATAACATGAAAACAACACTAATTAGAGTGAGAAAAATAAGAAGTGACATTCAAAATCATGAAAATGACACTTGAGAAAGCAAGGGTGCGCATAAGCGACAATTTTCAAAACTCACAGAAATAGAAGTATAAACATAGCTAGAAGTGAGAAACTGTATATGTCAGTGCACACTCGCTGTCGACATCGATTGAACATAACACAAGCATTGTATTGATATACTGTGCTAAGATTATTCGAGCTTGTGTGAAGAAGTGCACTCATGAATTCATTATAGACTAAGCATGTGTGAGCAGGTGAATTTTACACTTACAGTCAAAAATGGAGCTCAAATAATAATCAGAGCTAGAAGTGACTACCAAAAAGTCGATCGCAAGGTCCATGGTAGGCTCCAAAATTCAAGTGTAGGAAATTTTTTGGAGGGTGTTTGTTCTCCAGGACTAATATCTCCTTCCTCACTTCCATAGGAACAACATCAAAAGCAGAAGCCACAATATCATAGGCAAAATGGAAAACCCTTTTGTGCCCAATGTTGCTTCCGCCTCCTCTTCGACTCCTCATCCTTTGTCTTAGAGGCATGATCACTAATTAAAATAGACACAAAGCACAATGAATAGACATACCAAAACTAATGAAATTGGACGAAGACTGATAAGGGATCCCTTGAAGACTAGACCTGAAAACAAGAAAGTCATCACCCAAAGACCATACAAGAGGCCCAAAACCTAGGATATTATCCAGCTCACCACAATTTAGACTCATAACCCAAAATGAAAACCATACAACCTTCTTACTACCCAAACTAAAATGAAGGCAACTAGAACATAATTTAGATACTGGAAATAACCAAATTTCGGAAGCAAATCACACAATATGAACTACAAGCAATAGACCCACTAAAAATTGAATCAAGAGGTTACCAATAAAATTATCAATAAAATATTCAGACACCAATAGAAAGACACCCAAGGACAAATAAATAAGAGACCAAATTAACTTGACCTAGCGAGCCCATATTTTGATATAAGTTAAATGATAACATGAATGGAAGAAAAAATTAGTCCAAATATTATATAACATCCTTGGAATGAAACTAGAAGCCAATGTTTTTTTCAATTATGGAATGTATATAATTTTTTTTTTGGATTAATTAAAAAACGTTTGAATTTTTTTTATTTAAATTTATAAAATAATATTGTTGGTAGGTTATAAATTTTTAAATAAATTGAATTTTCTTTAGTTTTTTCATCGTAATTTTATTTCGGTATAGGAATTCTATTGGTGATGTAAGAATGGTGAATTAAATGAATGATGTGATTATTATTATTTGAATGACTTCATTGTTGTTCTATTTTTGGAGTAGTTGAGAATTATTCATGGTAGAACGATTAATATATGTGACTTTAGAGGTTGCATTCTTTATATATATATATATGTCAGTAATAAATAATCTAAATAGAAGTGGTAAAGCAAGGATTAATATCTCTTGATTTTGACAAAAATGGTGTTCATATGTAGGAAATTTGTGGTGAAATATCATCAAAATTGATAATGGATATGAAAAAGTATATAATAAAAACTCTTACAAATAAAATCTCGAAATTCTTGCAATATTTTCTAGAGAAAGATTATGTTTCTTTTTCCAAACATGTGAAATGGACATATTTCAATTTAATGAATATATTTTTCTACTATTATATATGGTTTTATACTTTATCAAAAAGGTAAAAAAATATTTATGAATACTTACAAGGTTTTATAATTTAGTGAAATATTTTCCAAAGAATTATATAAACATATTATATTATTGATAAAATAGTCTTAAATTTTTCCTATGTATCATTGGGATTCACAATTTTTCTTTTTTTAAGAAACATATATTCATTTATAAAAGCCCGGTTTGAAGGCTATCACCTTGTACAACATATTCCAGGCAATATGATACAACTATCCAAAAACTCCATATCATACTATCATAATTTACCCCTAAGTCACAAATTACAATTTTGAACTGATTACTTCCATAGATTCTC